>OX336389.2:381033698-382233698 GCA_946902985.2 Meconema thalassinum | reverse complement strand
TAATATCCCCAAACCCAATTTTTACACAGCGCGTTGTTTCCAAACGACTTCGGTGACAGTTTTACTGAATACTGGTGCACAATCTGAACATATGGCATTGAAGCACACAGAGTGCATGCGTCGGTCAGCCAGAGAGCTTGGAAAACAGAGATATCCTACCCAGCGCAGCACCCGATCACAAAATTCTAGTGACTGAACAGATATTTATGAATATTTATGTTAAAACATATAATAAAGCTATAATTATCGTCGAACATAAACAGTTGTATGCAACTCGCCTATAATGGTAATTAAGACACTCGTATGTTAATTATAAAACTCGCATACGCTCGTTTTATAAACATACTCGTGTCTTAATTATAGCCATTATAGGCTCGTTGCATAATGTACTATTATGATTGTGTATTGAGAGAGCAGTTCCACAGATGTGTTCATTTCCCATGCTAAAAAATAGTGTAGTGCTTCACTCAACTTCATATCGAACCTTGGACCTTCGGATTTCTGGCCCGATGCTCCTACCAACTAAACCAGGCTGTTCCAGCCGAGCTACTCGCCAGTGAGCAGCGGAGTACTCGCCGCCTTGCGTGAGTAAACCTGCAACATGGAATACAGCTCTGGTGTGGGACATGCTGTCCCTGCGCGGTGGATACATCAAGACTGGCAGGAAGCGCAATGACTTGTGCTCTGACCTTCACCCAGTGACGTATTGGCCATCACCCCCAGGCCCTCTCCAACCGTACTCCGAGCATCACTGCTAAGTACTCGCGTGTACGCATACTCAAACTCGTGGATTTGGAACAACCTGAACTAAGCTATCACGCACAGACACATCTCAGCCTGGTGAGGTACGTCTAATGGAGTGATGACCACTGTCACCTCTACAAAACTGAGTCGGTAAGGTCCGCTGTGGGGTCTATTGAAGTTTTGTAAATTTTTCTTTTTTTTCTTTTTTTTACTTTAGTCTGTTTACCCTCCAGGGTTGCCTTTTACCTCGGACTCAGCGAGGGATCCCACCTTTACCGCCTCCAGGGCAGTGCTGAATCGGGGAATACAACTGGGGAGGTGGGACGAGCACCTCGCCCAGGCAAAACGAACAGGGGCCTTATGGGAAGGGATGGGAAGATTGGAAGGGATAGGCAAGGAAGAGCGAATGAGGCGGCCGTGGCCTTTCGTTAGGTACCATCCCGGCATTTGCCCGGACACGAAGTGGGAAACCACAGGAAACCACTTCGAGGATGGCTGAGGTGGGAATAGAACCCCCTCTACTCATTTGGACCATCCGAGGCGAGTAGGCCCCGTTACAGTCCTCATACCACTTTTCAAATTTCGTGGTCGAGCCGGGATTTGAACCTCGGACCTCCAGGGTGGCAGCTAAGCAAGCTGATCACTACACCACGGAGGCAACTCTGTAATTTTTACTACCATTTGAATACCAAATACGGTCGCGGTCAGACACATTTAACACTTTAGCATCCTGGTGGCTTGTACTTCATGTACATAACACGACCAAATAGCAGAAAAACCATATTTGACGTACTAAAGAAGTAATGATGTTTACTCAGACAGGAAATGAAGTTTTGAGAGAGGGAGGTGGCTCACCCGGGTGAAGCCGGGTATGACTGTTTGCAATGAGTTACCGTGCATAATGCTATACTTGACACCTAACTTCTCACCTTGAACCAAAGTATGTCGTGGTGTGTCTCTTTGATGCTAATGATCGCTTCCTTTGAATGTTCACTAACACATTGCGCAAGTTGTGTTAAATATGACATTGGTTGATCATATCACACTGGCCTCTGTATTGTCAGGCTTCTCCTCCTGGTGGTATTCATCCCCTCTGGGAAATGCTCTTCTTGATCAAACGCTAGAGTGTGTGGGGACATTTGAAAGGACTGGGAGATCTTATCGCAGAACACATCGATGTCAGGAGGCCGAATGCGGATGGAGACCACTTCTCTCGTACATAAAATCCCCTTCGCCAGGCAGAGATCAGTTCATACCTTGGGTGAGAATGAACTTGCATTGAACGCAACACGAAGATTTCGTTATCTCTTTCATCCTTTAAGAAACTTTTAACATGACATCTTATGTCTAAGTGATTTGTATTACAAGTAACACTTAATGGATGACGATCTCGAACTACATAATCAAGTACAGTATAACTGATTGTAAAGGCACACATACCTACCACTTCTTCCTCGAGATATTACTGGGGGCATTTGTGCCACATGACGAAAACTCTTCATCATTATAACTGCCTCAGAACTAATTGACCCTTGTGAAAATCTAGCAGGAAGCTCAAGAGAGAGTCTGCTTACCTCAGCCTGCTGGGTGGTGTCCGCTACGTCCGGATTCAATTCCCGGTCAATGCATGTGAGATTTTGGAAGTGAAATGCCATGTCATGGGGTTCGGATTTTACGTAAAAGGGAGGTCCTGTGGATAATGATCGTAAGATTAATGGTCACGTAAGACTAAAAGCTGTCTTCCTTCCTATCAACCATTATTAATTATAATTAATTAACCAAACAACTGGCAATGCATCTTCAATCTACACTTTAAAGGAAATCACTGGGTAGTCATTAATCATCTAATGGTTCGATTCCAGACATTTCACTATCACCATCTCTTTCATCACATTCACTTTCACTGCCACAGTCACTGCTGTCATTGTTTTCACTAGATATTACGAGCGATTCTATTCTCTCCACTATTATTCCCTCTCGTTCATAATACTTTTTTTTCTATTTTCTCTACGTGATCACAAACGCTATTCCAATTACTTTCTTGAAACTCTGAAAACCTCTGTTCGCAAAGGCGATTGACATAATTAATTTTAAAGGTGACATTATGTGCACCGACCCACTGTTTTACATCAGACCAGACGAGTTCTATGGGATTTAGATCTGCATGGTATGGAGGCAGTCACAATACCGAGTTTCCACTAGCGACCATTATTTCATCTATTATGTAGGTTTTGTGTCGGGGCTTATGGAATTTAATAAGTTCACAATGGTGAACTTTCAGCGTTCAATCGTTAAAAGGGATTTTATTAACCCGCAACCAGTTTTTCATTGTATCCTTATTAGAATTTGATGTTGGGGCCTTGTCTTTTTGCGTGTTGTGTTATGATGCGTTTTCAATAACAAGCACCATGTTGCGTTCCAAATTTCTGATTAACTTGTCTTTTAACCAACGAATATAATATTCACTGTTTATGTCTTTGAGGTAGTCTTCACGTCTTTTATGTGACTGGTAATTAATTAGCGCTTTGGGAACAACTGGCTGACTGTACCTCTCTGTTATAAATCTGTCACAAGAAGCAGCCCTCCTTCTTTCGCCCCCTCTGGCCCCTTCCCAACCATCTTCTGCATTGCAAGTGTCAATGAACTTCGAGGTAGGCCCAATGGCTAGCTTCACTTTCTCACCCACGGGCCAATTTGTTCCGAGGGACTTATAATGACAGCTAGCCTAACCAGGATCATTACCTCTTGTAGCTCCGCGTCTGTCTTCACGAGGATGTATCTATCCCAAACCAGAGGCAACTTGAATACCCCAAGCCTTCAGTGTCAGTCAGACTTCAGACGTCAGGCTTATGTCTCTTTGATGTTATTGATCGCTCCCTTTGAATGTTCACTGGGACATTGAGCAAGTTGTGTTATCTATGGCACTGTGTGATCGGATCACACAGACCTCTGTACTGTTAGGCTTCTCCTTCTGGTGGTATTCATCCACTGTGGGAAATTATCTTCATTGAGAAATCTGAACGAACATACGTAAAACATAATTCACGTATTTTGAAAGGTGACAAATGAAAGGTTTTATTTATTTGTTGATGGTGCACAACAGGGCTCAGTGTGTGCCCAATAACAGTGCACATACA
This sequence comes from Meconema thalassinum, assembly GCA_946902985.2. NCBI lineage: Eukaryota > Metazoa > Arthropoda > Insecta > Orthoptera > Tettigoniidae > Meconema > Meconema thalassinum. Next base: position 382,229,817 of record OX336389.2, on the reverse strand, counting down.
CAATCAAATACATTTCCAGGTATTTTTACATTATTAAGTATCAATATCTAAATGCAATTCTCAGTTCGCACAGATGTCTAAATGCATAGTAGTAAAACGATTCATTTAAACATAATATAAAAATTATATCTAAATTTGTTCTAATTTCAAATATAAACACAGGTTAAGAATTTAATTATTACATAGAAAACTAACACTTTAATAACTAGAGAACAGGCCTATGTATATACACTGTTGGTTATGTTTAGTGTGTTAGATGTCCGGCTCCGTGGCTAAATGCTTAGCGCGCTAGGCTTTGGCCCAAAGTGCCCCGGGTTCAATTCCCGGCCGAGCCATCAGGGATTTTAATCACCTGGTATTAATTCCCGTGTCTTGGGGACTGGGTGCATGTGCCGTCTTCATCATCACTTCATCCTCATTACGACGCGAAGGTCGCCTACGGGCGTCAACTAAAAAGACCTGCACTCGGCCTCCCCGGAGGCCACACGATCATTAGCAGTGTGATAGATAATTTTATTTCAATTATTAATTCAGTGACTGGATTATAACTTCCGAAAACGTGTTAATTGAGAGACAAAAATCTAGTTCTCGGTTTACAAGAACTAACGAATGATCGTTTGGCCTCCGGAGAGACCAAGTGCAGGTCTTTCTAGTTGACGCCCGTGGGCAACCTGCGCGTTGTAATGAGGATGAAGTGATGATGAAGACGTCACATACACCCAGTCCCCGAGCCACAGGAATTAACCCCAGGAGATTAAAATCCCTGAGGCTCAGCCGGGAATTGAACACGAAGCACTTCGGGTTAAAGCCTAGCGCGCTAACCATTTAGCCGCGGAGCCGGACTACAAGAACTGAATCGTTGTAAATACTGCAAAGCCTCCATACATGTCAATACTTATTATGTGATATACTTTTTGCTATATCATTTTTATTTAAACACAAATAGTGCTAAATGTTCCGGCATAACTCAACAAGATGACAGTGTTTCGCCCCGGGGTGCTATTGGGCTCTTCAGTTGGTTAAAGCACACCTCACCAAGACACTGTCTAGTGCACACTGGGAAGGCCATTGCAAGACGTATTTGATACATGTGTATCCGCGTCACGAGCAAGCCAGTGCACTATGGGAGTCGAAACTCCATTCCAAAGCAATTATAACCTTACTTTGGCATTGAATATACAATTTTCATAAGAAAATATGCATTGTCCGTTGAGCCATAATATATTTAAACACAAATAGTGCTAAATGTTCCGGCATAACTCAACAAGATGACAGTGTTTCGCCCCGGTGTGCTATTGGGCTCTTCAGGTGGTTAAAGCACACCTCACCAAGACACTGTCTAGTGCACACTGGGAAGGCCATTGCAAGACGTATTTGATATATGTGTATCCGCGTCACGAGCAAGCCAGTGCACTATGGGAGTCGAAACTCCATTCCAAAGCAATTATAACCTTACCTTGGCATTGAATATACAATTTTCATAAGAAAATATGCATTGTCAGTTGAGCCATAATATATTTAAACACAAATAGTGCTAAATGTTCCGGCATAACTCAACAAGATGACAGGGTTTCGCCCCGGTGTGCTATTGGGCTCTTCAGTTGATTAAAGCACACCTCACCAAGACACTGTCTAGTGCACACTGGGAAGGCCATTGCAAGACGTATTTGATACATGTGTATCCGCGTCACGAGCAAGCCAGTGCACTATGGGAGCCGAAACTCCATTCCAAAGCAATTATAACCTTACCTTGGCATTGAATATACAATTTTCATAAGAAAATATGCATTGTCCGTTGAGCCATAATATATTTAAACACAAATAGTGCTAAATGTTCCTGTCTAACTCAACAAGATGACAGTGTTTCGCCCCGGTGTGCTATTGGGCTCTTCAGTTGGTTAAAGCACACCTCACCAAGACACTGTCTAGTGCACTGTCATCTTGTTGAGTTATGCCGGAACATTCAGCACTATTTGTGTTTAAATATATTATGGCTCAACGGACAATGCATATTTTCTTATGAAAATTGTATATTCAATGCCAAGGTAAGGTTATAATTGCTTTGGAATGGAGTTTCGACTCCCATAGTGCACTGGCTTCCTCGTGACGCGGATACACATGTATCAAATACGTCTTGCAATGGCCTTCCCAGTGTGCACTAGACAGTGTCTTGGTGAGGTGTGCTTTAACCAACTGAAGAGCCCAATAGCACACCGGGGCGAAACACTGTCATCTTGTTGAGTTATGCCGGAACATTTAGCACTATTTGTGTTTGAATATATTATGGCTCAACGGACAATGCATATTTTCTTATGAAAATTGTATATTCAATGCCAAGGTAAGGTTATAATTGCTTTGGAATGGAGTTTCGACTCCCATAGTGCACTGGCTTGCTCGTGACGCGGATACACATGTATCAAATACGTCTTGCAATGGCCTTCCCAGTGTGCACTAGACAGTGTCATGGTGAGGTGTGCTTCAACCAACTGAAGAGCCCAATAGCACACCGGGGCGAAACACTGTCATCTTGTTGAGTTATGCCGGAACATTTAGCACTATTTGTGTTTAAATATATTATGGCTCAACGGACAATGCATATTTTCTTATGAAAATTGTATATTCAATGCCAAGGTAAGGTTATAATTGCTTTGGAATGGAGTTTCGACTCCCATAGTGCACTGGCTTGCTCGTGATGCGGATACACATGTATCAAATACGTCTTGCAATGGCCTTCCCAGTGTGCACTAGACAGTGTCATGGTGAGGTGTGCTTTAACCAACTGAAGAGCCCAATAGCACACCGGGGCGAAACACTGTCATCTTGTTGAGTTATGCCGGAACATTTAGCACTATTTGTGTTTAAATATATTATGGCTCAACGGACAATGCATATTTTCTTATGAAAATTGTATATTCAATGCCAAGGTAAGGTTATAATTGCTTTGGAATGGAGTTTCGACTCCCATAGTGCACTGGCTTGCTCGTGACGCGGTTACACATATATGAAGTACGTCTTGCAATGGTCTTCCCAGTGTGCACTAGACAGTGTCTTGGTGAGGTGTGCTTTAACCAACTGAAGAGCCCAATAGCACACCGGGGCGAAACACTGCCATCTTGTTGAGTTATGCCGGAACATTTAGCACTATTTGTGTTTAAATATATTATGGCTCAACGGACAATGCATATTTTCTTATGAAAATTGTATATTCAATGCCAAGGTAAGGTTATAATTGCTTTGGAATGGAGTTTCGACTCCCATAGTGCACTGGCTTGCTCGTGACGCGGATACACATGTATCAAATACGTCTTGCAATGGCCTTCCCAGTGTGCACTAGACAGTGTCTTGGTGAGGTGTGCTTTAACCAACTGAAGAGCCCAATAGCACACCGGGGCGAAACACTGTCATCTTGTTGAGTTATGCCGGAACATTTAGCACTATTTGTGTTTAAATATATTATGGCTCAACGGACAATGCATATTTTCTTATGAAAATTGTATATTCAATGCCAAGGTAAGGTTATAATTGCTTTGGAATGGAGTTTCGACTCCCATAGTGCACTGGCTTGCTCGTGACGCGGATACACATGTATCAAATACGTCTTGCAATGGCCTTCCCAGTGTGCACTAGACAGTGTCTTGGTGAGGTGTGCTTTAATCAACTGAAGAGCCCAATAGCACACCGGGGCGAAACACTGTCATCTTGTTGAGTTATGCCGGAACATTTAGCACTATTTGTGTTTAAATATATTATGGCTCAACGGACAATGCATATTTTCTTATGAAAATTGTATATTCAAAGCCAAGGTAAGGTTATAATTGGTTTGGAATGGAGTTTCGACTCCCATAGTGCACTGGCTTGCTCGTGACGCGGATACACATGTATCAAATACGTCTTGCAATGGCCTTCCCAGTGTGCACTAGACAGTGTCTTGGTGAGGTGTGCTTTAACCAACTGAAGAGCCCAATAGCATACCGGGGCGAAACACTGTCATCTTGTTGAGTTATGCCGGAACATTTAGCACTATTTGTGTTTAGATATATTATGGCTCAACGGACAATGCATATTTTCTTATGAAAATTGTATATCATTTTTAGCCAATTTTCGATTTTTGTAAAAAATGAAAGTAGACTTTGAGATCTACACAGGGCCAAAAAATTGTGTGTCTGTCAGTGTGTGTGATAGTGTCTTTGTGTGTATGTGTGTGTACTCTGCATGTTTGTCCCCCCTATGAATTCAAACACGGTGAAACCGAATTGAACGATATTTGGTACAGAGGTAGCACTAGCAAAGAGCACCACAGTGTCATATTTTATATTGCCGCCATCTTGATGGAATCGTAATGGCGGCCACCCAAATGTTCAAAGCTTAAATCAAGTTACGACTAAACTAATCATCTGATCTCGACCAAATTTTTCAACAATATATCATAACGTGGGAAGCGTCTTTTGACCAAATCACAAGGTAATCAGCCCAATAGTTTGAAGATTGCGGATGTATGAATCATGCAAGTAGTATAGCCAAACCGTAACTTACGATTCAACAAGGCCTGGCCTTACTAAATACGATCATCGTACATAGGGAGGTTTAAACTTTCCTCAAGGAAGTGACCGGTAGGATATTAGCATTTTAAAATAGAATACTCTTCCTCATAGTTCAGGCTGATCGTGTCGTATCGTAATTTTCAGTGCCATCCCATTGTCAAAATGGCGGCTATTGTTTTGCTCGTAAATCCATATATTTCCGTAACTTCATAAGTTTATATCCTTTTCGAAATGTACTGAATAAAATAATATATACATATACTTATTTAGTATCAAATGGTTTACAAAACGGCAGAAAACGCTTATGAAATCGTTCATTGCAGGACAAAATATTCTAGGCAGTTATACTAAACCTGTTATTAACGCAATGTTAGCATTGAGTGTTTCTGACTTGTAGCGTGGAGGTTCTTGGTTCAAATCCCAACATGTTAATTTTTTTACTTCGTCTTCCTTTGTATTTATTGATTTATAACTAATCACACGTTATAATGTTAAGCATATATACAGTAGTGTATATTTGCGAACGAAAATATTATATATACTAACGGACCTGTGCGAGAAATATCGCATGTTCATAAGTCATACTTTCCCCAATAGGTTTATAATGAGTGACTTAAGGAGAAAGGTTGTTATGTTATTATTTTAACCAAATGATTATAGAACACCATTTGCATTTCAGTTAGAATTCCAAGCTGTACGTTCTCTAACTTATGAAGGCAATTACTGAAAATTCTATCATCATAACACTCACCAGTTATTCGATATTTATGAAAGCATCTTGGTCAAGATTTCCTGCTTTATCTTGTTGGCTGGGAAGCTTCGTTCTCCCTTATGAGGACAGCCCTCGTTGGAATACTTCTTCTCGCCCCGCTTACACTGAGGCTTCCTTGTTCCTAAGTGCAACGAACAGCGCTAAACTCCTTTGCACGTTACCTACAGAGGTGCTTTCCTTGTCCTGTGTGTAGCGCTCAATGCTAAAATCCTTTGCACGTTACCTACAGGGGTGCTTTCCTTGTTCTGTGTGTAGCGCTCAACGCTAAACTCCTTTGCACGTTACCTACAGGGGTGCTTTCCTTGTTCTGTGTGTAGCGCTCAACGCTAAACTCCTTTGCACGTTACCTACAGGGGAGCTTTTGCTTTCCCGAGTGGAGCGTCAGCATGAGAGCGTGCTGTGGCTGGTTTCTTTCCTTGATATTTATGAAATTAAAATGCAATTAGTCACTGTTGATTCCATTTCTGTGCTGAGTCCATTGATTGAGAGCTTAGCCGTAACACTCACCGGTTATTCGATACATTTCAGTCAGAATTTCAAGTTGTACGTTCCGTAACTTAAGAAGGCAATCACTGAAAATTGGATCATCATAACACTCATCGGTTATTCGATATTTATGAAATTATACGATTTGAGTACCCAAGCCATTGATTTAGTAATTCTGAAAACCATGGGAAATGATAGAAGAAAAACCTGTAAAAGAATGAATGTTTAATAGTTCTAAGGTTTTAGACGCCGTAACACACGCTGGTTATACGATTTAGAGTACTCAATCCATTGATTTACTGTTTCTGAAAACCATGCGAAATGATCGATATTTATGAAATTAGAATGCAGAAGAAAAACCTGTAAAATAATTAACGTTTAATAGTTTTAAACTCATAATTGCAGCATGTTAGAGCATCAGTATTTGCAAATCGCACACTTCTTACAAAAATTGATATTTATGAAATTAGAATGCAATTCTTCACTGCTAATTTATGAGGCCTATTTGATGATGATGATGATGATAGTTTCATGGCTGTAGACGACAACTCTAGCATGATACAGCAACGGTATTTGCAAAAAGCACACTGCTTACAAAAATCGATATTTATAGAATTAGAGTGCAGAAGAAAAATTTGTACCCAATCCATTGATTAACTGATTGGCTGGCTGCGTGGCTCAGGGGTAACGTTCTCGCTTGCTGGGCCCAAGGTTGCAGGTTCGTATCCTGGCGCAGTCAGCTGGCATTTGAGGGTGCGCAAATGTGAGGGAGCCGTGTCCGTAGATTTACTGGCACGTTAAAGATCCCCTTCGGGGCCAAATTCCGGCACCCCGGCGTCTCTAAAAGCCAGTGTAGTTAAAAGGGACGTAAAACCAATAACATTATTATTATGATTAACTGATTCTGAAAATCAGATAGAAGAAAAACTGTTAGAGAATTAACGTTCAATGTTTTAAGGTTTTAGACGACAACTCAGAATTGCAGCATGTTAGAGCAACAGTATTTGCAAAAAGCACAATTCTTACAAAAATCGATATTTATGGAATTAGAATGCAGCAGAAAATCCTGTATCGCGGCATATTCTTTAGACGGATGAGCATAATTTATGTTTGTGCTGAGTCCATTGATTGAAAGTTTAGCAGTAACACTCGCCGGTTATACGATTTGAGTAACCAATCCAATGATTTAGCCGACTGATTCTGAAAACGAACACATTCCTTTCATTTACTGTTTCTGAAATCGATGCAAAATGATAAAGACAGACCTCAGAATGTTAAAATGACATAAAAAAAGGCGACACAGCGGCCAAAATGTGAAGTGGACACCAATTATGGAGCGTATCTTCCTGCAGTAAGAGTAACTGCAAACCGCACACCTCGTACAGTTTTTTAAAAGTAATTTTTTAAGAAATATAGATATTTATGAATTTAGAATGCAATGAATCACTGGTAATGTATATTTTCTTTCATTTGAATGCTCATTTTTCACGATCGGTCTCTTGTGAGCGCCGCAGGAGGGATGCATACTACTGAAATAATATATATGATGATGATATGATGATGGCTCTAGACGACAACTCTAGCATGATACAGCAACAGTATTTGCAAAAAGCACACTTCTTACAAAAATCGATATTTATAGAATTAGAGTGCAGAAGAAAAACCTGTACCCAATCCATTGATTAACTGATTCTGAAAATCACATAGAAGAAAAACTGTTAGAGAATTAACTTTCAATGTTTTAAGGTTTTAGACGACAACTCAGAATTGCAGCATGTTAGAGCAACAGTATTTGCAAAAAGCACAATTCTTACAAAAATTGATATTTATGGAATTAGAATGCAGAAGAAAATCCTGTATCGCGGCATATTTTAACAAACTTGGAATATAATAAATCCATTCTTTAGACGGATGAGCTTAAATTCATGTTTGTGTTGAGTCCATTGATTGAACGTTTAGCAGTAACACTCGCTGGTTATACGATTTGAGTACCCAATCCAATGATTTAGCCTTCTGATTCTGAAAACGAACACATTCCTTTCATTTATTGTTTCTGAAATCGATGCAAAATGATAAAGAAAGACCTCAGAATGTTAAATGACATAAAAAGGCGACACATCGGCCAAAATGTGAAGTGGACACCAATTATGGAGCGTATCTTCCTGCAGCAAGAGTAACTGCAAATCGCACACTTCGTACAGTTTTTTAAAAGTAATTTTTTTAAAGAAATTATAGATATTTATGAAATTAGAATGCAATGAATCACTGGTAATGTATATTTTGTTTCAATTGAATGTTCATTTTTCACGATCGGTCTCTTGTGAGCGCCGCAGGAGGGATGCATACTACTGAAATAATATATATGATGATATATATACTTATAACACCACATATTTCAACACTCGACTACATCGATTAGAATTCGTTGTCCTTGATCCGCGGTAGAGCCTATTGTTGTTGTTGGTTTTGTTGTTGATTCTTTAGGGGGTTTTCGGCATCATGGTCTTGTAGCCCCGTGTGTGTAGAAGTCGTCTGATAACCTGTGTCACTGTGATATCTGTAGACTTACTAGTGTGTGTACTTTTGTATGAGGAAGGATTTCGGTAGGAAGCTGTTGTTATTGTAGTTGTTGTTGTTTCATTTAGCCTCGTGTACTTGGGTGAGTGTTGAATCTTGTGTGATAACCTGTGTTATTGTGATGGCTGTATTAGTGTTTGTATACATAACTCAGGTGAGGATTCAATCAATCAACGTATAATATCCGTATAGCACGTTATATTTCAATAAGCTACTACAACCAACATTCAATTATAACTTACTCCTTGTAAAGACAAAGAGTTATAACTATACCCATGCATTTAGGAGAAAGTAGGCTATATGTTCTTAACTGAACATCTTGTTGAATGTTATGGTTGATCTTGTAGTTATGCGAGGGATATTGAAATTTAGGGGAGACAGGAAGAATGAGTTATCAATTTGACCGTTAATACATTTATAAATGAATTTCATATCATTTACGTGGCTTTGAGACTCCAAACTAGTCATGCCGATAGGTTAATAGGCCTATGGTAACTTAACAAACAGCAGTAAAAAATTTATATGGATAACAAGAACGAGTAGAACTCTAATGTTTGTTCGGTCCAGTTGCTATGATCAATCAGAGCTGTTTGTTTCAAAAAAGTTAAATTAAAACATTACACTTAAGAATGAAAACTGATTTTTATGGTAATTTTAAAATACTGTCATGTTTCGGGAAATGATTATGTTTTAACGAAGAAATAATCATTAAAATAAGCTTGCTAATTGGTGAATCTTTCTTATTATTTAATGGAAATTATGAAGAACAACTCATGGAATATGAAACTACAATGAATTTTGGGTGAGAAACAAATTACAATATATAAACCTGCTAACTCATGTAGGCCAACATGCATTTAGCAACGAAGAAAATATACTTATTTAGGTGTTTGAATATTCAGCACTCAAAAATATCAATTTATTTTACGGTTACAATTTAGCTTACTAGTCACAAAACCTACACATGAACATCATTAATAAAATGTTATGAAAAATTTAGAAAATTGAGCATGATGTTGCTGAATCCAAGGCCATTCATTTCCCTAGACCACCGTACCCCCAATACATCAGATACTGTTTATTTTTCTAATGTGCATAATTGTCCCATTATGCTGTAATTTATCTACGAAAAATATGAATAATTTTCATTATATTGCATATTTAGCAACTTTATTTTGAAAAGAGAAATAATTATTTTTGTCATTAATATTATATCCTGACAAAAGAAAACTCAAAAATCAACTATCTGTGAAATCTATCATGCAACTGAAAATGGCTCCAAACTAGGAATACAACAGACAGGGAGAATTATGTAATAGAAAGGAACTGAACCAAATACAAAATAGTAGATTCAAAAAAATATCACGGGTGGAATTTGAAGATAAATTAGAAACGTTAGGTCAGGTGGCAGGAGTGTTATACACAGTCTTAGAAATGGAAGAGAAAGAGAAATGGTCAGTGCTTTGGATCATTCTGTAAAGGAGAGGAGAGTGGCATGGTCAAGCACGGACAGATTCAACCCGAAAAGAAATGATCACATTACTACATTTGTTGGCTAGCTCAAGTCAGTTTGATCTATATTATGCATATCAGTGGCAAGGGTACGAGTTACAACAGTGGCAGGAAGTGATATGTGAAAGCAGGACTATGATCAATATTCACAGGAGTTTCAACCAAGACTGGAGGCGATCAATCTAAAGATAGAACTGTGAACATGACTCATACGACTTTCAACAATACCTGGAAGTTATCAGTCTGAAGGTAAGACTGTGAACACAACTCACACGAGTTTCAACAATGCCTGAAAGTGATCAGTCTGAAGGTAGAACTGTGAAAATGACTCATACGAGTTTCAACAAAGCCTGGAAGTGATCAGTCTGAAGGTAGAATTGTGAACATGACTCATACGAGATTCAGCAATGCTTGGAAGTTATCAGTCTGAAGGTAACACTGTGAACACCACTCACACGAGTTTCATCAATGACTGGAAGTGATCAGTCTGAAGGTAGAACTGTGAACAGACGAGTGAACCGGTCTCACACGCGTATTTGCAAAGACTGGAAGCGTCCAGTCGAGAGGTAGGACTGTGAACAAGACTTACGCGAGTTTTGTCCATGCCTGGAGGTGATCATATTGAAGATAGAAGTTGTAAATGAATTGACACGTGTTTTAACAATGGCTGGATGTGATCAGTACAGGACTGTGAATGCAGGATGAGAAACAAGCGGTCAGACAGGAGAGACGCGAGTAAATAGAGAGCAGGAAACGATCAATCAGAAGGTGGGGTTTAAACAGGAACGACACGATTGAATAGAGAGGCGGGAAACGATCGATCAGGAGGCGGCTGGAACGAGTGAATGCAGAGGCGGGAAACGATCAGTCCAGCGAAAAGCAAAACGTTAGTTTTTCTTACTGGCTGCCGTCTGTTTTCCAGTGTCATGAAGTGAATGCTAAATTAGCCAGCATAGTCACACTTGTCTCATACTTTTAGATCCGTTTCTCAGTACACACTCGATATTCGCTTGACAAGCTTCGTGTACTGAATATAATCGTAGGTTGAGATTATGAACAAGAAAGCCTTTCTACATTATTTTCTTCTTAGCACTCAAATAAATCGAGGCACCCGTTATAATATCTACGGGGCCGATAACCTCGATGTTAGGCCCCTTTAAGCAACAATTATCATCATCATCATCATCATATAATATCTACGTAGTATAATAATAATGCGCGTGCGTCAACAATAGAATTACAGAATCCGTAAGAGAGTAAATATTCACGCCAAGGGCACTTTGGAATAATTTATTGAACACATTATAATGCAGTGTGAAATTTATAGTATTTTAGCCTACTTTTCACCTTTTGCAAAAATGAGGAAAAAGTAGACTTATGAGATCGGGCAAATGTGTGTCTGTCTGTCTGTCTGGCTGTGTGTGTCCCCCCCCCCCCCCTATCAACTCCTAAACGGCTGGAGCAATCTAAACAAAATTTGGTAGGAGTAAAGATCTACACCTGAATATCTCACGGCCATATTTGAAAACGATGTCAGTGCTACCAACTGCTAAAAAATCGCAATTGAAATTTGAGCTCCATGTTGGATATCTTGGAAGGTATGAATGGGAGCTATTTCAAAATTGGCACACGTATAGATAATAATATTGCAGTTTAATTTCCAGGAAGCCATACATGGCAGTGTTGCCAAAATGATTATAAGCCTGCTGATAGGTACAATTTTTAAATGCATATAACTTCTACACTATCAATTGGAATTCAACCAAATTTCGTATGTTGTATGTGTACATGACCAGATATGACTGAGCGTATTCTTAAGACTCACCAGGGCTGCCAACTGTTAATAAATGCTCTTAATTTATTTTAACCAAATACCAATATATCAGAAAGTATGCAAGTCGACAGCTTTAAACTATGCACACGTATAGTACCTGACATTCTATATTAATTTGGAGAAACTTAAATACGTCAGTGGTACCAACATGATTCTAAGCCTGCTGAGAGGTCCAAACTTAAATACATGTAACTTCCATACTATCATTTGGATTTCAATCAAATTTCGTGTGTGCTATGTGTACCATAACAGATATGACTATGCGTATTTTTAAGAGCAACCAGGGCTGCCAACTGTTACTATGTGCTGTCTCTATTTTTGTTACCCTAATGTCAACATATCATAAAGTATGCAAGCCAATAGCTCTAAACTTTGCACACGCATAGTACCTGGCATTCTAGATGAATTTGGAGTAACTAATATACGTCAGTGCTGCCAACATGATTCTAAGCCTGCTGATATGTCCAATTTTAAAATGCACGTAACTTCTATACTATCTAATGGATTTCATTCAAAATTGGCACTACAATAGATCATATTATTTCTGACCAATACATGCATGACATTGTTGCCAACATGATTTTACGCGCGCTGTTAGATCCAATGTTTAACTGCATGTAACGTCCATGCTATTCATTGTATTTCAACCAAATTTTGTATTCTGTACCTTAAGAGATGGAACTAAGAATATATTCAGTCACTAGGGCTGCCAACTGTAGTGCTCTATTAGGCTACATTATTATGCCAGGTATACAGTATTTCGAACTAATTAGAAATTTCGATATTAGCAATTTAATTTCGTCATTATTCTATGCAGATCCATATAGATTAATCATTGGCATGAATCTTAAATTTTAAGAAAAGTAGGCTCCTTAGTTCGTCACGGAACTTCTTGTTGGAATTATTTCATGATTCGTAGATGGTTTATTTCCGTTGTTTAATTGCATTTCGTTTTGAAAACTCACAATAGCTCAGGGACATGGCTAGAGGGTTGCTAAGGGGTGCTGGCGTCCTCTCAACCATCACCTCCACACCCCTCAGCACACCCCTAAAATTGTAGGAAAATAAGGAATATTTTAAAATATTCGAAATACATGATTTTATAGTGATACACTTCTGAATTTGCAGGTCGGGAATGTTCTGTACGTACTGTAGATGCATGACCAAGAAGCTTGAAAAGATGTTTATTTCCACGTCAATCAATGCATTCGTCTTGAGATGGGTTTCATTATTGCAGCGCATTCTTCATTATTGGACAGTTTGCAAGGACGACGTCGTTTGAAAGTGCCATTCAATAACTCGTTAACACCCCCACCGCGCTAGCTGTGATAATCATTGTTTACGAAATGACCTTTGTCAATATTCGCCTTCACTAATCATGTCAGTACTATCTTTACTGCTGCTGGCTGCGTGGCTCAGCGGTGACGTTCCTTCCTGCTGTCTCCAAGGTTTCAGGATCGAATCCTGGCGGTAGTCAGCTGGTATTTGAGGGTGCGAAAATGCGAGGGAGCCGTGTCAGGAGATATACTAGCATGATAACGATCCCTTTCGGGGCAAAATTCCGGCACCCTGGCGTCTCTAACAGCCGCAGTAGTTAAAAGGGACATACACCAATAACATTATCATACTATTTTTACTTCACCCGCACCCACACAATCAGTATGAGATTATCACCACGTGTCTGGGAAAGATGAACCACCTTTTAAGTCAAACCCCCAGTTCTTAAGTTCCAGCTACATCTCTGCTTAAGCTACACATATGCTTCATTATTAAGAGGACTAGGTTACTTTCTAACGATGTATGATGCTAACAATGTATATTTGGAGCATAAGCGCTCTGTGGCAACACTTATTTGCAAAACAACTTGCACAATAACCGAGAAGTAATACCGCAGCGTGTTAAGTTAGGCCTCAAGACGTCTGCGAGACAGTGAGTAGACGGGGTAGCATTCTCTCCTGGAGTAAAGCGAGCTGTTGCCTAAGGTTTGTTAATAAGTTGTTAGCTTTACTTACAGAACCCCACGGTGTAGCTTTGTGCGTTAAATCGCTCATTATGACTGCGATGGGTAGTTGTAGCCAGTCCGGAGATGCGAGGTTCAGATCACCCCGCTGACAATATCAATCCCGAGTATGTTTTTCTCCTCACTCGTTCCAGACAAAGGCCACGATGGTACCTTATTTTATGTCCTGGAGTGCCTACCCTATTCCCGTTCGTGATGAAAGCAGTCATCATAGAAACACAGCATATGAGACAAAATGAACACATACACAAGGACACGGGGCCGATGGCCAAGATGTTCCAAGACCCTGAAACGAATTAACAACCATAACTTTACTCAGAGAGAGAGAGACAGATTAATTTTCGTCTACGTTCAAGGGACCAAACCCGTGAGTTGAGTAGTATCCCGATTGTCAGAACCATTCTGCTATTGCCCATTGTTCACAAATTGTTGCTGTTGTTGTTGTTGTTGTTGATTGATTGATTTACGGGCTTTGGGACATCGTGGTCATGTTGCCCCGTGTACTTGGTTATGTGTATGTCATTTGTCTGATAATCTGTGTTATTGGTGATGGCTGCATTATTGTGTGTATTTGTAATTCAGAAGACGATTGTGAAGTAGGCGGCCGAGGCCTTAAGTTAGTAACCATCCCAGCATTTGCCTGGAGTAGATGTGGGAAAGCACGGAAAACCACTTCCAGGAGGGCTGAGATGGAAATCTATCTCTCCTCTTCTCAGTTTTGCCCCACGAGGCTGAGTGTACTCCGTTCCAGCCCTCAGACCAGAATATTACAGTTGCTTGGCAGAGCCAGGAATCGAAACCTGACCTCCAGGGCGACAGCCACTACACCACGGTGTGGTCCCATTGTTCACGAGATAGAACTTAATTATAGTTACTCACACTATGGACTGTTAATATGCAGTAAATCCATTTAGTAATTAATAAATATTTACCTAGGCAAGGCTGTAGAAAATTTTGTGGGCAAATCCACTTTCGTTTCCAGAACGTCACTAGCTAAAAAGTAATGTCTTTGCTGCCAATCCATGACATACCTCGGGAAGTTCTTATTAGGAAAAGATCCTTTTGGTATTACTCGATACATTTCTAACACTTGGAACTAGTTGAATATTCCACACCAATCCCTCAAGCCAATTGAAATGGCCACTTCAGTCTGTTGCTTGCTAGAATACTAATTCGATATGTCCATTAGCTTTCAAGTGCTCCAATCAAATTAAGTTCTTTATGCTGTAGTTTGCTGCAGTTGTGCTGTACAGACTTTAGGAGTGTGCAATATTTGGACTAGAACCTCCTCAGACCCTGCGTCCCCTACTAGGTGCATGCCACATGACGTGTAGCATATTTACCGCTGCTAGATCACTCAGCTATTCTGTTTGGTAGTGTTAACTTTTGTACAGGAAGATGGCAGCACCTACTGAAATGTTAGTTTACAGTAACTGTTCATGCATGTGGTCTAACAGATCTGTTAGATAGTGAGAACACTGTAAAATATTTGTGTGAAATTTTTAAAATCATATTTATCTCAATCAGAGACCTATATCCTCCTTTATATCAAATTCCCAAACTGGCAGTAAAATTATACCAAAAATGTCCTAGGTCTAAAGAGTTTAAAGAGCTGATGACGCATACAGGCAAGCAGTGAGGGTAATGCAGGCTATAATAAGCAAGCTACTTGTAAATATGAACTATTTATCGATACGAAACTAATGCATGTTACACGATTAAGCCAAAAAAAAAAAATTATTGCCACTTTGATTCCATTCACAACTGTAATATACCAGACTTTTCCAGCCGCTCTTCAAACGCGCTCATGGTTATGGAGAGAATTCCTATCCATGGAGCGATGGATTAGAGTGGCACGTACACAACCATCAACTTCAAGCGCTGAAATGTACAAAATGGAGAAACATTTGGGGAGTATACTCATGTTCTTGTCTCGAGCATTGAGTTCACAAATGTAATGATGATAATGACGATGGTAAGGATTATATTAATAAACCCTATAATCAATTATAAATTACCTACTTTAAGAAGGCCACAGTACAGAATAAGGCTGTTTGTAAATGAAACTGATGAGATATATTCTTTTTACTTGTAAATGTATTCCATATTTAATATATTAGCTAATTAGTGAATCCATCAAACGGGATCACTTGCCAAACATGAAGCATGACTCTCTTCCCCCCGTTTAAAATTTGTGTAGAGCAATATATATTTCTGACTGTGATTTACAGTATGAGTGCGGTATATTATATGTTCTACGTCTTTAGAAGTTTATTTTCAATAGAATACATAAATACTAACCACCCAGGATAATTTGTTAATATTGTTAATTCATTTTAGGGGCTTAGCACATCTTGGTCAAGAGCCCCATGTAGTTGGTAGTGTGTTGAACAAATGTAATAACCTGTATTTAAGTGCTAACTGTAGTAATGTGTGCAACTGTATTAGGGACAAATGAGGTAGGTGCCCCGGGACTTGAAGTAAGGTATTTTCTTGAAAGAAATGAGGAAAAACCCGGGGAAAAGCCTCACTCAGAATAGCCGCTGTCAGCGCCGGAAATCGATCCTGCGATCTCCGGACGTGCTGCAGCTGCCCTCGCGGCCATGGTGCACGATTTCACGAACATACCTACGTCGGGAGCAAGATAAATAGGGTCCCATAGGCTATATGTGTTGACCGACTGGAAATAAATCTTTTCATAGAAGTGAAATAATACTACATAACCACCGCCTCCCACCAGCGCAGTGGACGCCAATTGGAGGAATTACTGGTGTATCTGTGGAGTCAGATACCCTCGGATATCTTCCCAACACCTTGTGAAGGTAATGCCTCGCCATTTGGTTGTGTTTCTGCGGTTTAAGGGTGGTCCTACACCGTGCTAGGTAGGTGGTCATATATAATGGCTTATCAATCTAGGTACTGCACAAGGGAGACGTTACTGTTGACCGCTGCATCTTCTTTAGAGCTGCTTACAAGTTTACTGTTCCTCTCGTGACATAACAAATTATTAACAGCCACCAAAAAGTGTTCAGAGAAAGTTCCAGGGATATAGGATATTCAGTCTCACTGTGTCGAACTATGTGAAAACCTACAGCTCGAGAAGGTATCTGAAGCCCAGTAAAATACGCGAACTACTAGGCTTGCTCTTGCCCCTCTTACTTATTATGTTGCTGGATCTACTGCTATTTGCTGCAAGCAAAAGGCGAGACTTGCACAGAAACCAACTGGCTCTGGGTAGCACGCACGTTAGAATGATTAACTAATGGTGTAACTCTCTCCCCCCGCCCACCACATGCTCTCCCTCCTCCCTCCCTCCCACCCTCGCTCACTCGCGCTGGCAGCGCCCTCACTCAGAGATTCACTTGAGCTTGCCGAGCATTACATAATGAAATACATAGATGTAAGGTACAGTTACACATAGTGTATAATAATCATCCTTTTCCATACTTCCCTGAATTGGTTCCTGTCAATTTATAATTTTCAGTCTGTCAACAAGGCCGGGTTCCCCCCAGCAGGGTCGTACATACTGTATGTGGTACACGTCCGAGTTGTGCCTAGGGTCAAAACATTCCTTTACGGATTACCGCCGATTTCCGAAATGTCGGGGACCATTTTGGACTGTAATCAGCAGGGTAGGTTTCTCTATTTGTTAATGTTCGGCCACTCGTCTTTATTTCAATGTCCATTTTGTATTAACATGTATCGAAAGTACAATTCAATATCAAAGAGCGGCTGCGTGGCTCATTGGCAACTTTCCCACCTGCTATTCCCAAGGTTGCAGGATCTAATCCGGGCGCAGCAAGTTGGCATTTGAGGGTGTGAAAATGAGAGGGAGTCGTGTCAGTACATTTACCGCCACGATATAGATCTCCTTCCGGGGAAAATTCCGGCACACCGTTGTCTATAATAGCCACAATTGATAGAAAAGACGTAAAACCAACAATATTAAAATTATTTATCATTCATTATCAAAGACATTTATTGAAATTGTTACATCACAATCAATAATCACTTTAGCAAGACAATAAATAAGATTAAATAACCTCACCTCACCTCACCAAGGGTCGACGGTAATGCTTAGATGAATATTCTTACAGTGGCCCAACGTCACTATCCTATTTATGGACAACACTGACCGTGGGACAAACTCCACTGTCCTTCTTATGGACAACACTGACCGTGGGACCAACTCCAATGTCCTTCTTATGGACAACACTGACCGTGGGACCAACTCCACTGTCCTTCTTATGAACAACACTGGCTGTGGGACCAACTACACTGTCCTTCTTATGGACAACACTGACCGTGGGACCTACTCCACTGTCCTTCTTATGGACAACACAGGCTGTGGGCCCAACTCCACTGTCCTTCTTATGGACAACACAGGCTGTGGGCCCAACTCCACTGTCCTTCTTATGGACAACAATGACCGTGGGACCAACTCCACTGTCCTTCTTATGGACAACACAGGCTGTGGGCCCAACTCCACTGTCCTTCTTATGGACAACACTGACCGTGGGACCTACTCCACTGTCCTTCTTATGGACAACACAGGCTGTGGGCCCAACTCCACTGTCCTTCTTATGGACAACGCTGACCGTGGGACCAACTCCACTGTCCTTCTTATGGACAACACAGGATGTGGGACCAACTCCACTGTCCTTCTTATGGACAACACTGACCGTGGGACCAACTCCACTGTCCTTCTTATGGACAACACAGGATGTGGGCCCAACTCCACTGTCCTTCTTATGGACAACACTGACCGTGGGACCAACTCCACTGTCCTTCTTATGGACAACACAGGCTGTGGGCCCAACTCCACTGTCCTTCTTATGGACAACTCTGACCGTGGGACCAACTCCACTGTCCTTCTTATGGACAACACAGGCTGTGGGCCCAACTCCACTGTCCTTCTTATGGACAATACTGACCGTGGGACCAACTCCACTGTCCTTATGGACAACACAGGCTGTGGGCCCTACTCCACTGTCCTTCTTATGGACAACACTGACCATGGGACCAACTCCACTGTCCTTCTTATGGACAACACAGGCTGTGGGCCCAACTCCACTGTCCTTCTTATGGACAACACTGACCGTGGGACCAACTCCACTGTCCTTCTTATGGACAACACAGGATGTGGGCCCAACTCCACTGTCCTTCTTATGGACAACACTGACCGTGGGACCAACTCCACTGTACTTCTTATGGACAACACAGGATGTGGGCCCAACTCCACTGTCCTTCTTATGGACAACACTGACCGTGGAACCAACTCCACTGTCCTTCTTATGGACAAAACAGGCTGTGGGCCCAACTCCACTGTCCTTCTTATGGACAACACTGACCGTGGGACCAACTCCACTGTCCTTCTTATGGACAACACAGGCTGTGGGCCCAACTCCACTGTCCTTCTTATGGACAACACTAACCGTGGGACCAACTCCACTGTCCTTCTTATGAACAACACAGGCTGTGGGCCCAACTCCACTGTCCTTCTTATGGACAACACAGGCTGTGGGCCCAACTCCACTGTCCTTCTTATGGACAACACTGACCGTGGGACCAACTCCACTGTCCTTCTTATGGACAACACAGGATGTGGGCCCAACTCCACTGTCCTTCTTATGGACAACACTGACCGTGGGACCAACCCCACTGTCCTTCTTATGGAGAACACAGGCTGTGGGCCCAACTCCACTGTCCGTCTTATGGACAACACTGACCATGGGACCAACTCCACTGTCCTTCTTATGGACAACACTGACCGTGGGCCCAACTCCACTGTCCTTCTTATGGACAATACTGGCCGTGGGAGCAACTCCACTGTCCTTCTTATGGACAACACAGGCTGTGGGCCCAACTCCACTGTCCTTCTTATGGACAACACTGACCGTGGGCCCAACTCCACTGTCCTTCTTATGGACAACACTGACCGTGGGACCAACTCCACTGTCCTTCTTATGGACAACACTGACCGTGGGGCCAACTCCACTGTCCTTCTTATGGACAAAACTGACAGTGGGACTAACTACACTGTCCTTCTTATGGACAACACTGACGTGGGACCAACTACACTGTCCTTCTTATGGACAAAACTGACAGTGGGACTAACTACACTGTCCTTCTTATGGACAACACTGGCTGTGGGAGAAACTCCACTGTCCTTCTTATGGACAACACTGACCGTGGGGCCAACTCCACTGTCCTTCTTATGGACAACACTGACGTGGGACCAACTACACTGTCCTTCTTATGGACAAAACTGACAGTGGGACTAACTACACTGTCCTTCTTATGGACAATACTGGCTGTGGGACAAAGTCCACTGTCCTTCTTATGGACAACACTGGCTGTGGGAGAAACTCCACTGTCCTTCTTATGGACAACACTGACCGTGGGGCCAACTACACTGTCCTTCTTATGGACAACACTGACGTGGGACCAACTACACTGTCCTTCTTATGGACAAAACTGACAGTGGGACTAACTACACTGTCCTTCTTATGGACAATACTGGCTGTGGGACAAAGTCCACTGTCCTTCTTATGGACAACACTGGCCTTGGGAGAAACTCCACTGTCCTTCTTATGGACAACACTGACCGTGGGGCCAACTCCACTGTCCTTCTTATGGACAATACTGACCGTGGGATGATCTCCACTGTTCTTCTTATGGACAACACTGACCGTGGGGCCAACTCCACTGTCCTTCTTATGGACAACACTGGCTGAGGGCCCAACTCCACTGTCCTTCTTATGACAACACTGACCGTGGGATGATCTCCACTGTCCTTCTTATGGACAACACTGACCGTGGGATGATCTCCACTGTCCTTCTTATGGACAACACAGGATGTGGGCCCAACTCCACTGTCCTTCTTATGGACAACACTGACCGTGGGACCAACTCCACTGTCCTTCTTATGGACAACACTGACCGTGGGATGATCTCCACTGTCCTTCTTATGGACAACACTGACCGTGGGATGATCTCCACTGTCCTTCTTATGGACAACACTGACCGTGGGGCCAACTCCACTGTCCTTCTTATGGACAACACTGGCTGAGGGCCCAACTCCACTGTCCTTCTTATGACAACACTGACTGTGGGCCCAACTCCACTGTCCTTCCTATGGACAACACTGACCGTGGGACCAACTCCACTGTCCTTCTTATGGACAACACTGACCGTGGGACCTACTCCACTGTCCTTCTTATGGACAACACTGACCGTGGGACCTACTCCACTGTCCTTCTTATGGGCAACACTGGCTGAGGGCCCAACTCCACTGTCCTTCTTATGACAACACTGACTGTGGGCCCAACTCCACTGTCCTTCCTATGGACAACACTGACCGTGGGTCCAACTCCACTGTCCTTCCTATGGACAACACTGGCTGTGGGCCCAACTCCACTGTCCTTCTTATGGACAACACTGGCTGTGGGTCCAACTCCACTGTCCTTCTTATGGGCAACACTGGCTGTGGGACCAACTCCACTGTCCTTCTTATGGACAATACTGGCTGTGGGACCAACTCCACTGTCCTTCTTATGGACAATACTGGCTGTGGGACCAACTCCACTGTCCTTCTTATGGACAATACTGGCTGTGGGACCAACTCCACTGTCCTTCTTATGGACAATACTGGCTGTGGGACCAACTCCACTGTCCTTCCTATGGATAACACTGGCTGTGGGCCCAACTCCACTGTCCTTCTTATGTTCAACACTGGCTGTGGGCCCAACTCCACTGTGCTTCTTGTGGACAATACTGGCTGTGGGACAAACTCCACTGTCCTTCTAATGGACAATACTGACCGTGGAACCAACTCCACTGTCCTTCTTATGGACAACACTGACCGTGGGACAAACTCCACTGTCCTTCTTATGGACAACACTGAGCGTGGGATCATCTCAACTGTCCTTTTTATGGATAACACTGACCGTGGGATCAACTCCACTGTCCTTCTTATGGGCATTACTGGCTGTGGGACCAACTCCACTGTCGTTCTTATGGCCATTACTGGCTGTGGGACCAACTCCACTGTCCTTCTTATGGACAACACTGACCGTGGGATCATCTCAACTATCCTTTTTATGGATAACACTGCCCTAGGTTGCAGGTTCGTATCTTGGCGCAGTTAGCTGGCATTTGAGGGTGCGCTAATGCGAGGGAACCGTGTCAGTACTTTTACTGGCACATTAAAAATCCCCTTCGGGGCAAAATTCAGGCACCCCGGCTATTCTAAAAGCCACAGTATTTAAAAGGGACGTAAAACCAATAACATTATTATTATTATTTATGGACAACACTGACCGTGGCTCAACTCCACTGTCCTTTTTATGGACAACCCTGTCCGCGGGACCATCTTAATTTACCCTGAATATGATTGGTGCAGTCTGTAAATCTCTCACTATAGGCTACAAGTTCCAAGCTTGAAGTAGCCGTTGTTATTATAGTTCAACCATGAACTGCTTTAAATTTAACTACAGTGCTATGGAATACAGTATTACGCCGTGAATGGGTGGGGTCTATTCTCGTCTGCAAGTTGCGATATTTGAACGGCAGGCTGCATCATTAAAAATACAACGACCCAGCCTTGCCACTCGCACCACGAGGCGATCGCTTTAAAGTGAACCTATCTCCAGGAATGCTTTAGAAATGGACTTATATCGATTTTCTTGTCCTTACGAAATTCCTCCAGTTGGCAATTGCCAAGCTATCTCTGTAACTACACAATATCGTTCAACTGGTAACACGGAGCTCTTGAAGTGTCGAGGAAGAGGTGCAATTGATATTGGTAACTGAATATGTTATAATGCTGGTAGAGAGTAAATGGAATTATTTCTGGTGACGGAAATGAATTTGCGAATAAACGACGGCCATACTGAGTGAAATGCAGGATAAAAGTAAAAAGCGCTCAAATCATTTTTATTGTAATGGTTTGCTTTCAGTCCTTAACCCTGGCTGAGTGGCCCCATTTCGCATAATCATCGCGTCCGAGGTTGCGGTGTCCATCCCGCTACAATTAGGACTGGTTTTAATGTGATAGTAAGAAGATTTAATATTACGTTAAAGATCCACTCAGAGTAAATACATGACACCCTAGAGTAGTTGAACCCGCGGAAGCCCGGGTTCGATTCCCGACTCTGCCAAGTAATTAAATTTTGGTCTGAGGGCTGGAACGTGGCTCACTCAGCCTCTTTAAGCCAAACAGTGAAGAGGTTGATTCGATTCCTATCTCAGCCATCCTGGAAGTGGTTTTTCGTGGTTCCCACTTCTTCTGCAGGCAAATGCCTAAATAGTACCTAACTTAAGGCCACGGCCTCTTCCTACCCAAATCCTCCCTCAATTACAAATACACACACTAGTACAGACATCGCAGTGACACAGGTTACCAGTCAAATTCTACACACACACAATTACACAGGGCTGCATGACCACGATGTCGCACAGCCCGTAAATAATCAACAACGCAGTTAAACACTCGGTCACGGAAACCAAAATTAACGGCCGAGGGGATCCGACGCGCTGACCACGCATCAACCTGCAAACTGCAGGCCAAATGGCTGGGGGAGTGGTCGCTTGGTAGGCCAGGGCCCTTCATTGGCTGTAGTGCCAACGGGTCTTAGCGTAGTTAAACACAACAGGATGGAAAGGTCTTGTGTTCGTGATTAAATGCATGGTGATGAGCTAGAGAAACTAATTCAGGATATATAGCCTATCGATTAGCATAAAATTAGCACATGTGAGTTCATATGAAAAGGTACCAGTTCCTGGCTTCTAGCTCAGTTTAAACTGAAAGCTGACATATCTTTAAATCTTCAAATCTACGTATTTACGACGGCTGTTTTTTTTCAACGTCCGATGGGCTATATAAAAATAACAGATTGACATACCAAATTAATTTCATTACTAAACGTTTGCTTGTTTTGTACTTTTATTTCAACATAATCGCCAAAACGATTGAAACATTTGTCGTATCGTTACATCAGCTTTCCAATGCCCACTGCAAATAATTCTGCCGCCATAGAGGTGAAAATCATTCACGACCGAACTTGTGCCAACGTTACGATAGACTTTCTCAAGGAATTCAAGTGGGAAGTTTTCGACCATCTACCGTTTAGTGTAAACCAGCACTGAATGATTTTCACCTTTTACGAGAATTTAAGGTATGGTTGAGCCGGAAACGCCTAGCCAAAATGGAAAAACTTCAGGAGACTGTCCAGACGAACCCGGCTCAGTGGTGACAATTCTTTGCAGAGGGCATTGGAAAGTCGGTGTAACGATACGACAAATGTTTCAATAGTTTTGGCGATTATGTTGAAACATAAGTAGAAAACAAGCAAACATTTAGTATTAGAATCAGTTTTGAATGTCTATCTGTTATTTTTATACAGCCCATCGGACGTCGAAGAAAACAGCCCTCGTACCATGCAGTTTTCTGACTCAAACTTTACGTAGCCAGGTCGAAATATGAATATTCAAGTCATGCACCAATATACTAAATTTAATAAAAAGAATATTTCATCCATATTTTATAATATGAAGTATAGACTTATCAAATCGACTCATGTCTTTCTTTTTATTAATTTACTTATTTTTTTATTGAATAATTTATTTGATTGTTTGTGTGTGTGTATGTATGTGTGGAGGCGGTTCTTTCTCAACCTCAGATCACCGGTTAAACAGCCAGTCGAGTAGTGGGAGACGGGTAAGCTCGGAGGACGACTGCTAATCTCCTTCGTCATAAACACTGCCCTTCCAAATTTATTTCGCCCTTTTTTGAGCTGAGTTACAGGCATTGAATCATAGCTGCGACGATTATTTTGGTATTGTTGTTTTTAGGGGCGGATCAGCAAGATCATCTCCCCGTACAGTCACAATTGATTCTGCCGGCAAGTGCGAGTTGCGTAGCGTAATTCTGCTTTTTCAAGCTGAAGGGAATGGTGCAGCGGAAAGTCATAAAACAATGAGTACTTCTGATTCATCACAACGCCCAACCTCACAGTGTTGCTGTAACCCAACAGCTTCTTCGGGAATTCCGATTGGTATATTCAGAAATTTCCATTGGTAGTTTCAGCAATTTCCACTGGTAGTTTCAGCAATTTCGATTGATGGATTCATCAATTTAGATTGGTAGATTCAGCAATTTCCATTGGTAGTTTCAGCAATTTTAATTGATGGATTCATCAATTTTGTTTGGTAATTCCGGCAATTTTGATTTGTAGTTTCAGCACTTTTGATTGGTTGTTTCTGAACACCCATAATATAAACCCAGCGACTTCCACTTTTTCTCTGAATTGAATAAGTGGCTAGGAGGGCAGAGTTTCCAGACTAATGGCGAGCTTCAACTCACTGGTGGCAAGATTCAATAAAAAGGGAATTGGGAAACGCATTCAAAGATATGGCAAAGGCCTCAATCTCCACGGTGTTTATGTTAAAAAGGAACCAAGTTTGTACAGAAGTTTTGGTAATACATACATTTCTTATTTATACTTGTCTTCTTATGTACCACCGGAGGTTGAAAAACAACTGCTTCGCTTTGCATGTATGTATGTATGTATGTACGTATGTATGTATGTATGTATGTATGTGGCAGTGGCGTTCATTGGGATGGAGCAAGGGAAGCTCCGCTTCAGTTCCCAGAAGTCCCCTTATATTCGTCTATTTTCAATTAGTTTTTGTCATATCTAATTTTGATTGAGCGCTCAGTTTTTCTCTCGTCCGCGAGTAGAAGCTCTGCTTCAGCTTGCTCTAGAGGTTACACAGAGAACATATAACGTGGACTCCTACAAGTCCTACACCCAGAAAGCACTGCCTTGTATTCCAGCAGGTCTCGTTTCTAAGACATCCTAGTTCCTTTCGCCCTCTAACAGCAGCAGGCATAGTCTGAGGGCGAGAACAGCCCTGAATAGAGGGTGAGGAAACTTTTCAATTCGAACCCTACGAAAAAACCGCTCCGGACAGCATAGAGGGAACATATTGAGATCAGGCTGCGGGGTCTGAATACGTGTGCAATGAAGTTGGAACGCAACGTACTATAGGGCATGTGGAAGCTCCTCCTACGACCTTTAGGCGTACCTATGATCACATGTGACGGACTGATCGTTTGGTTCGTCGTCTGTTGTGGGCGGGCTGGCATTTCATAGGGCGTGCGATACTAATCTGATAGCACTCTTTAAGTACTAAGACCCCGCAGCCTGCTTATGATACAATTTTATCTATATATTGGATATGCACAGGAGATAACATATTGCACACCCACAGTAACCTTCTGTGGGTGCAAGGGCCATGCTATCATCTCAATTGGAAGATTTTGTGCAAAAGCTGTTAAATATAAATTCACATGAAAATAAAATTATCGCCCCCCCCCCCTTTTCACTATTTTTTATAGTAGAAACGCAGGATAAAAGGCAAGTTCAACACACAACCAAATACACAGGCCTGATGACTAAGGTGTCCCAAACTCGTAAAATGAATTGACAACAGCAATAGCGCGCTAGGCATGGTCAACACTTGAACCGTACAACCCACTCAATTCTCCCGTGAGCACACCTGAACTTCGAAGAAGTGATGTACCTTGTGATGTAGAGGCAAGCATTATTGGCTGTCGCCCAGGTTTGATTCTTGGCACTGCCAAGAAATTTAATTCTGGTCTGAGGGCTGAAACGGGGTACACTCAGCCTCAGGAGGCGAAACTGATTAAGGGTGGGTTCAATTCCCACCTCAGAAATCTTAGAAGATGTCTTTCGTGGATTCCCCACTAACACCAGGCAAATGCCGGGATGGTTCCTAACATAAGACCACAGCTCACTCCTTCCCAATCTTCACATAAATTACAAATACACACACTTATACAGACACCACAATAACACAGGTTAGTATACAATTTCTATATACACACACACACACCCAAGTACACGGTGCTAAATTACCACCAAAAAAGCCCGAAACAACAACAACCAAGAAGTTACAGATCGGATGAACTCCACTTTGCAATTGATTTAATTGGTACATTTGTTTCCACACCTGTCCCACACTGTTGTGTGTCGGATATTTGCCCAGGGGCTTCATGACCAACCACCGATTACCACGTATTCGTATCATGCAACGTGGTGTGTCATTACAGACCACACTAATCCATAGGATTCCACTCTGTGTAGTTAGTGGCTTGATGCAGAGGTGAGTCAATATCGCGCGCCTATTGGCTATGAGCACTGGCCAGCACACATTTGCATATGCAATACAATACAAACTGGGTTTCTATTTTTAGTGAAAGTATGGGACTTAATTGAGGCCTATGAAAGTATAAGTTGTAGTAAAAATAAGAAAGAGGTTATTTACGGTACAAAGTTATTAAAGTACTGAAATTAACCAAATTACCAGAATTAATAGTCGGGAAAATATCTGGAGATGATGTAGTATTGTATTGTAGGTCTACCCCTTATTATTCCCGTTTTCCAACGCGGTCGGGGATGAGATGCGTTGGAAGTCTTTGAGGCGGATGGTTTTTACGGCCGGATGCCCTTCCTGACGCCAACCTCATGAGAGGAGTTAATGAGAGATGAAATGAATGATGGTGAATGAAACTGGGCAAGGATGTGGAAGGAAGCGGCCGTGGCCTGTCAGAAGGTGCCGTCCCAGCATTTTCCTGGTGTTGAAAATGGGAAACCACGGAAAACCATTTCAAGGACGGCCGACGGTGGGGCTCGAACCCACGCGTCTACCGATTATGCAGAGAGCTTGGCCCCATGACTTAACGCTGCGCTTTAGCCAGCGTAGCCACTACTGTCGGTCTGGAGATGATGTAGTAATAGTTGTATACTCCTCCGCTACCGGGTGAGTTAGCCGTGGTCGTTACGGCATGGCTGCTGGCAGTCGCTCACATCCGGGAGGCGAGGAGGTTCGAATCCCCCCGCCGGCAACATTGAAGATGATCTTCTGTGGTTTCCCATCTTCCATTCGGGCAAATGCCGGGGTTGGTCCCTAACTATAGGCCACAGCACTACCTTCCAACTCCTCGTCCTTACATTCAAACTTTCCTCCCCAGACAACACTCCACACGCGACGGTACTTGTAGCTCACCCATTGGGTGTCCGCCTCAAAGCAGCTACAAACACTCGCGAGCCGAACATGTCCTCGGACACTCCCGGCACTACGCTAAAAAACAACATCTCCTCCGCTATCTGAGACCCACCCAGCCATCCCAAATAGGATCACGAATTATATAGGTGAAATTCCAGCTGAGTTCAGCCATTTTTGACAACATGTACAGTATGCCAACCCCACGCATTCGGTACTATATTGCATCCGGCAGACCAATGTTTTTCGCCTAGGCCAATAATTGTTCGGAAGCGCGGCCTTCAAACACCCCCTGGTTTCTGTCACGCAAAGTGGGGGTACTCACGCATCAATAAACTTTATCCAAGCCAATGGTTTTCCCTAGACCAATATTTTCATCCAGACCAATGGTTTTTGCCTAGACCAATAATGGATTGGTAGCGCGGCCGCGTTAGCTAATATAAACACCCCATGTTTTTGTCACGCACAGTTGGGGTAGTCACGTATCAATAGTATTTATCCAGGCCTATGGTTTTATTCACATAACTACAAAGTTACGTGTGTCGTGTGGTGTATTTTGTATCGGACATGTTGGCAACGGTTATGACGTCTGGTATGACGTCAATGTGTCATGGCGGCGGTCGTCAAATGAACAAGAAGGAAAAACATTTATTTACGTAATAAAATAAATATTTCCCGTGCAGCAATGAGAATTCAAATTGTAATCAACTTCTAATCACTGCCAGAAAGGTATATAAATAATTAATAATACCTTTTCAATAATCTGCCCTGTAAAATTTGTGAAAAGGGAAAAGTACCTTGTCCCGACAATTAATGAAGTTGTTGTTACATTTAAGGGAATGAGCAACATAGTCGTCAGCCTCCTGTACCTGAGAGTGTGAATGAATATCATTTGTCTGATAACCTATGTTATTGAGGTGTCTCTAGTAGTGTTTGTAACTGAAACAATGATTTGGAAGGCGGTAGACAGTGGTCATCCCAACACTGTCCTGGAGTAGAAGTGGTTGTTGTTGATTCATTAAGGGGCTACGCGTCATCGTGGGCATGTAGTCACATGTAGGCTACATGGGTGTGTAATCTATCTGATAACCTGTGTCATTGTGATAGCTGTAGTAGGATTTGAGTAGAAGGCGGCCGTGGACTTAATGTAAGTTCCATCCCAAAATTTGCCTGGAGTAGAAGTTGGAAACCCTCTCCTAGAATGCTGTTCTCGTAGTTGTTTCATCTGAGGGGTTTGAACATCGTGGTCATTTATCCCCGTGTACTTGGGTGTGTGTGAAATTTGTCTGATATCCTGTGTTATTATGACGGATGTAGTAGTATGTATTTGTAATTCAGTTGAGGGTTAGAAAGAAGCGGCCGTGGCCGTAAGTTAGGAACCATCGCGGCATTTGCTTGGAGTAGAAATGGGAAACCCCGGAAATCCACTTCTAAGATGGCTGACGTGGGAATCAAACCCACACCTTCTGAGTTTTGCCTCACGAGGCTGAGTGTACCCCGTTCCAGCCCTCAGCCCAGAAGGCAGAACCGGGAATCGATCACAGATGTCCAATCTGACAGCCAGAAATGCTAGTCACTACATCTCCAGGCGCACGGAGTAGAAATAGGACGTCATGGAAAACCACTTTCAGGGTGGCTGACGTGGGTATTGAACCCACTTCTTGTTAATTTTACCTCACGAGGCTAAGTGTACCCGGTTCCAGCCTTCAGACCTGAATTACATTTCTTGCCAGAGGCGGGAATCGAACTCTCTTTGAGACTGGAGGCTCAGTACGTACCCAGAGACCACAGAAGGTGGCACCAATGAAGGGTAATGCGCCACTTGCGTAATAACATTTTCGCTCATAACATACTTCCCACAATGAGAGTTTTACTGCCAGGAGCACATAACGATGGAAGGCATGCGATGTGACAAGAATAATTTACACTTGCGGTCTGGCCTCATCTCCTCTGCTTGAATGTGGTCATTTAATGCTTTTTGCCTGTCTCCACTAAACAGATCGCAAAGAAATTTTAACTAAATTGCCATAATTATTTGGGAAAGAAATTCATGGTTTTCATTTCCTCTTTATTCTCCCAGCA
The DNA here is from genome assembly GCA_946902985.2 of Meconema thalassinum. Lineage (NCBI taxonomy): Eukaryota > Metazoa > Arthropoda > Insecta > Orthoptera > Tettigoniidae > Meconema > Meconema thalassinum. Next base: position 382,199,902 of record OX336389.2, on the reverse strand, counting down.
AATGATGTGACCATGAATTTGGGAGTAGAGGCACAGCTCATTCCACCATATTCTGCCGATGGGCTCTGGATGTGTGTCAGGATACCATAGGCCCTACAGTCTGCGAGCCTCAAATTCTGAGGCATGCGCGTTTTTACACCAATTGTGTCTCGCATGGAGAGCTTGGCCACGTCACAATCGCGGATAAACCACGAGCTGTGTGATCTTCTGTTGATCAACAGTGTCTCTAGTGGGCTACTACTAAACTACTAGACCAGCTTCAATGCGTGGGTTATCAAGGACACCGGTAGAAACTGTGGCAACTGTATCTTCTGTCGAACTCACCAGAGGAGTGGCCTACGCAGCCTACACAAGGAGAAACATCATGGAAATAATAATACGCCACAGCAAGCATTTCATGTATAAGGTGCGTTCAAAAAGTAACGATCCGGAGGCTGTAATGCGCAAACCGGTGACGACATCGGCTAATCGTGGCGTGTGTAACGAGGTGTGGTTCCTACCAGAGCGTGGAAGGTCACAGCCTGTCGATAGAGGGCACGCCTGCACGTCACGTGACGATAAAAAGTGATCAGCAGCATGCATCAACCGTCCAACGCTGCCACTCGCATTGCAAACAAACAGTGACATGGAGGCGTCAAACGAAGAGCAAAGAGGTGTTGTTCGGTTTCTGACAGGCAAAGGAGTAGGGGGATCGGACATGCATCGCCGAATGTCTCACGTGTACGGCGAACACTGCATGTCCCATGCAAGGGTCAAGGCGTGCCACAAGCGCTTCAGGGAAGAATGGGTGTCGTTAGCCGATGATGCCCGGTCTGGGGCACCCCCCTGCATTATCGAAGACAACGTCCAGCTGGTTGATGCACTCATTATCCAGGACCACCGAATGACAGTGAACGCTATAGCCGCCGTGGTCGGATTGAGCGTCGGAAGTATGCACACCATCATGAAGGAACGACTGCACTTGCGCAAAGTGTGTGCCCAATGGGTGGCCCACAGTCTTCAACCACACCAAGAAGCATGTCGAATGGCCTACTGTCTTGGTCTTGGTTGGACGATTGATGCATGCTACTGCTCACTTTGGATCGTCACGTGACGTGCAAGCGTGTCCTCTAGCGATGGGCTCTGGTCGGAACCACACCTCGTTACACACGCCACGATTAGCCGATGTCGTCACCGGTTTGCGCATTACAGCCTCCAGCTCGTTACTTTTTGAACGCACCTTATACAATCCAGTAGGCACTCGGGGTGCATGTGCATGATGAATCCTGTGGCGGCTGGTGGATAATTATTCTGGGTGTTGCACTATTTTCACTAAGGAGAGGGGGTAGAGTAAAAGACTGATATCAGAGAAGTCGGTATACACGTGCGCGGTAAAACTGATGTACTGTAGCTCATTCGTCACGAATGCCACAGTCGAGAGAACATTACTTTCACCTCGGGATTAAATGAATTATATTTGAATAACTTCACGAGAAGTAGCGTAGCGGTCAGCGTGGTTAGTTGCCGCCCCGGAGGTCCAGAGTTCGATTTCTGGCTCTGCCACCAAATTTGAAAAGTGGTATGAGGACTGGAACGGGGTCTACTCAGCCTCGGGTGGTCCAAATGAGTAGAGGGGGTTCGATTCCCACCTCAGCCATCCTCGAAGTGGTTTTCCGTGGTTTCCCACTTCGTCTTCGGAAAATTGCTGGGATGGTGCCTACTGTAAGGCCACGGCCGCCTCCTTCCCTCTACCTTGCCTATCCCTCCTAATCTTCCCCTCCCTTCCCATCCATCGTGAGGCCCCTGTTCGCTTTGCAGGTGAGGCCGCCTGGGCAAGGTGCTGGTCACACCTCCCCAGTTGTATCCACTCCGATCAGATGTTCCCAGCTCTAAGACACTGCCCATAGAGGCGGTAGATGTGAGTTCCCTCGCTGAGTCCGTGGGAGCCACCAACCGGGAGGGTAAACTCAATAAAAAAAGAAACAACAACTAAACAAGACGGCGAAAAAGCACCGCAAGTGTGGCACTGTTGGGATAGGAATTACTCGGTCTAGCATCTCTGCCATACCCTCCACTCCACTCAAGAGTGGCAACGACCACACGGCGAGCGCTCGTAATCTGTTGGCGTGCTTCACTTTCTCGAACAGTTCACAGTACTACAAGATTACTTGCATTATTAAAGAATAAAACTATGAATTCCTATGCATGTAAGAGGAAACGCATGGGTTTTCATTGCTAAAATATTATTATTAGAATTACTTGCGGTGTTATTACATCTATTATTAGGCTATATTTTATTGGACAAATCTGGTTGTTGTGCGAAACTGTAACCTTGTTACCGCCAATGAATGAATCACAAAATTTCTCCACTCTTGACCTTCCTATTGAGAGCGATTTTGTCATTCGTTCAGGGAAATATTCTCACTATCGGTCGTGTACTAAACCAAGAACATTGGCACCACGTGTGCTCAGAAAGTTTCGAATCTTAATTCAGTGCAGATGAAGTGCTCTTCAATACATCGTATTTAAAATGGCAGCTGTGGTTGCACGATTCTGGGCGGAGCAGTAACGGTAGGAATGTTTGTATGAAACATTGTCGCACCGTCCGGCACATTTATACTTCAAGCATAACGAATAGAATATAAAGTGTGATCTCTTCTCCCTCAATAGCATGTAATGAATACGGATCGGGTTGGCACTCGCCGCTACGCAGCGCTACAGTCGACTTGAGATTGTGGATTTCCACATATGTTTATGTGTTTATGTGCGATATATTAAGTATTTAATCAGTCGGAGTGTTTTGGTGGTGTTCTGTGCAAATGTTTATTGATGTACAAGTGCTTACACTATTACTTCATAATATTAATACCTGAAATGCTATTGTAGGAAGCATTAACTGAAATGGAATTTAATTTCTTGTCGTGTGTTGACGTTATCTTCGTGTGTTATTTTTTTTGTTATTTAATGTAAGTAAACAACAGTTTAGCCCTTACGAGTGCTTAATGTGAGTAGTGAAGATGTCTTGCTCTTTTGTACCAGGATGCAGATCCTTATCCTTGTGCTCTAGATCCTTATATTAATGATGCAGGAGCACTCGTTTGGCTTGCAAAATTTACTCGCAGATCTAGCTATGGGGACTGTAAAGAGGTCAGACGGTTTTTCAAACCTCCTAAAGATGAGGAACGTTTTATCAAGTGCAAAGGGGCCATACCAGGGAAGGATAGGGAACTTACTGAAAAGTCCTACATATGTGATACTCACTTTTCAGAAGATTTAATTGTTAAATTTGACAAATTTGTGATGCCATTAAAGACTACTTCTGTGAAGAAAGGGATGAGAATAAGATGACAATGAGTTAAAAAACATATATGTACCGTAATGCTGAAGGAGGCGTGAACAGTTTTAGACAATAGCCTAGTCTATGAAGGGGTCGTGATTATGCCTTCTATGTCTGTTTAATGTTAAGTTCTTCTGAAATGATGGTAGTTTACCGATTTTGGTGTTTGTGGAGTGAAATTTATCGTTATTATTGAATTTTATAGTAATTTACGGTAAAGTTGAAAGTTGCATTCGTACGGCTTTATTTTTCTGTGTTGCAAGTCTGTTAAGGGAATGTAAAATGTGTAACAATGTGAAGAAATCCTTTCTGGTAGCGAGGTTAATTTTTCCGTTCTTCTTTCTTATTTACCGATAGCTGGCAATACTGATCGCATTTTGAACTTGCTCTCTGTCTTCGCTTATTGTCGCAACTGGACTATTACAGGAGACGACTTATTAAATTATAATTGGGCACAGTAAAAAAGTGGAGATGTCGAACTCATTAGTGCCTATGAGGATATCTTGCGGTGTTTTAACATGTAAAACAGGTCGCAAGGTTTTAAAAGTCTCGTAAGCGCCAATGCTAACTTACATCAGAGATCGGTGCCAGCGCTGCGCTGCGGCGGACCAGGCGTACTAGGCCAGTGATATCACTTCTTATTCTATTCGTTATGCTTCAAGTAACGCTCCTGGCGTATTATTTGAAACAAAGGGAGGCGCACTGTCAAAGATCTCCTCGCAACGTAATTCCTACTTTCTCCCTACACATGTCTAACATGGGAACATCGTGGACGTTAACCTCTCCATCTCACTGAAACTTTGCACGTATGTTGGTCAAATCACAAGGAGGTCAACTGTAACGGTTCTTTAGCTGCAAATCCATCCCTGGGGAGTGCAAGATTGCGTTTGAATACAGACGAGTGACTCGGGGAACAGGTGGATGTGCACACTTAGTTAATCATATTCCTTCCAACGAATCACACTGCTGGAATTACTTCCCCTAGAATGCATCGTAGGCACTCTGCTAAGGGGATGGTCTTAGTAGTGCGACTGGCCAGGGAGTCAGGCGTGCATCCTTTAGGGCCGCTCTAAAGCTTAAGTCCATATTCTATCACGTATATATCACCCTCTCTAGGGATGCCATAGATGAATTCTGGAATGAAATGCCATCACAGGTGTTTTCCTTGGGATTTAACCAACATGTATGCAACATTTTAGCGTGATCAGGAGGTTCACATTTGCAATATTACCCTGTCAGACGCATATTTTGTTTTTACTCCACCTAATTACAGGTCTAAATGAGGTTTCGTTATTTTAACAAATGAAACAACTGTGTTCTATCCAGGCACGTGAATTAATATGAACTCAAAAATTGAAGAGTTCTCGACTGGTAGCTCACAAAAGGTTAAAATAGGTCATGCCTTCTCGGAGGATGTTTTGATAACGTCAGGTGTCCCTCAGGGTAGTGTGTTTGGGCCCCTATTATTTCTGGCACTCATGTTATCAGTGTTGCCCACTGGAATCCACGCCATGCTTGTAATTGAGAATGCTACACTCCACATCAAAAGCAGAAGTCATTCATTGTATTTTGTTAAATTTAATCTGCTATACAGGTGGCCAGTTTTATGCTTTATTCATAATTGTTTAATGCATATTTTGCGCTGTATGATTTACCATTTGTTTAATAAATCTACCTTTGTCATAATTGTTCAAATCTGATTACGTGGCATCCTTCTACCAATTGAGACAAATTATATTAGTATATTTAAAGCTTAAACTCGGGCGGTAATTGCGAATATTGAAACAGTTTGTGGAGAAAAATAAACGCCGATGCTATAGAGTAAAGCTAATATAATTATACTCACAAAGCTGTGGCTTCCAATGAAATTATCACCCATCTCTCTTTAAACGAAATAAAGCTTCATTTGCTGCAAATACATATTTTGGAGTTAAAACAGGTTTGTAACATATTTCAGGCTGGCTCTCTGGAAACAGTCACTGCCGTGACCGAGATAGCAGGATCGAATCCTGGTTCGATTAGTTGGCAGTTTAAAGTGCTTACATTTAAGCAACTTGTGTCAGTGGATTTGCTAGCAGATTAACGATCTCATTAAGGGGAAAACTCCGCCACCGCGGCATCTCAGGACCTGCAATCTGGGCAGCGGTCGCTTGGTAGGCTTAGGCCCTTCATGGGATGTAGTTAATATGCATATTGTTTATATATAATAATAATTATAATAATAATAACAATAATAATAATAACATCCTTATTATTATTGCCGGCCCCGTGGTGTTGGGGTAGCGCGCCTGCCTCTCACCCGGAGGCCCCGGGTTCGATTCCCGGCTCCGTCAGGGATTTTACAAACTGACGTGACGGCTGGAACGGGGTGCACTCATCCTTGTGAGGACAATTGAGTAGCTGTCTGACAGTAAGGCAGCGCCCCGGTCACGGAAACCAAGATTAACAGGCGAGGAGACCCGATGCGCTGACCACGCGTAACCCCAATATCTGCAGGCCAAATGGCTGGGCAGCGGTCGCTTGGTAGGCTTAGGCTTTTCATGGGCTGTAGTGCCGGGGATTATTTATTATTATTATTATTATTATTATTATTATTATTATTATAACTATTATTATGATTATAATTACTGAATGAAGCTCTTAAAAAGCCTCACAACACTGAGTGTACCCCGTTCCAGTCCTCAGACAAGAATTACATTTCATGACGGAGTCAGGAATCGAACCTGGGCATCCACGGTGACAGTCAAGAAGGCTAGTCACTGCGCCACAATGTGGACTGTCCAAGCATTTAATGGATACATTAAGGCTTTAGCATAAAACCAAGAACTTAGAAAATATGATGAAAAAGCTAACATACAGTAAATACCTTCATTTCGAGTGAAACTTGCCCTTTACCTACGAATTCTGTCTGATTATAGTCAGAATGATTAAATGTTGTTTTTGTTGTTAAGTCGTTATAGGGGATTAGGGCATCTTGGTCATCCGGCCCGTGTACTTGGGTGCATGTTGAATTTGTCTGATAACCTGAAATAATAATAATAATTATCATTTTTATAATTATTATAATTATTATTATAAGAATACATACGGAATGAATCTCATATAAAGCTTCACAAGGCTGTATGTACTCCGTTCCAGCGCTCAGGCAAGAATTATATTTCATAGCGGAGCCAGGAATCGAACCCGGATCTTCACGGTGACGGTCAAGAGGGCTAGTCCCTACAACACAATGTGGACTCGGACCGTAGTAGTGTGTGTAGCTGTAGTTTTTAGGATCGAGAATTGGTTAGGTGTCCCGTGACTTGAAATAGGGTACTACCCTGCCATTTATATGGAGGAATCCTGCAAAATTCGGTGAAAAAGCACACTCAGGAGAACCACTGTTAGCGTCGGGATTTGAAACTCCGATGTTCTGAATTACTGCAGCTCACCATCACCGTCGCGGTGAGCAATCTCACGCGCCGTGGAGTAAGAAGTATTAAAATATGCATACTGAATAGATATTAAAAATTGTCAGTTTCCATAATTTAACACTTTGAAATATTTCAATGAAACTCGGTAAGTGCATACTACTACCATGTCCAACCTTGACTGAGCCTTTCAAATTTTATTACGTTTCACCGATCTAACATGGCTGCCGCGCGAAATATTTCACTGGCATTCTACAGGGTGAACAAAAAAATCCGCACTTGAAGGACGGCATGCGATTCCTCATCCAATTGCAAGACAAAAGTTTCTATAGCAAATTCGGATCGGGTGCTGTTTGAAAACACAAGTATGAAAACGATATGCTGGAAACACTGTCACATCCTGCAGCGCATCGGAATGTACAAAGAAATGTGCATCATCCCGCTTTACCGTACCAGCCGTCGCAGCTCACTGAGTAGACTGCTGGGTTATCAAACCCACGTGCACCATGGAACTACAGTTCAAATCTACGTCAGGTCTTCTTTCTTTTGTGTGTGTGTCATGTCAGTTCCCTAGTTCCCGTCGTGTAACTGCGTTTGTAAGCATGGCATAATTTTGTCACATGACAGTGTGTTCCATTAAACGGCTTGCATGAGTCAACTAACCATGCAGTGCACAATCATAACTGTTCCTGTCACGTGCATGTAGGGCGGCTTAATAATAGAGTTCACAAACGGTGAATGTGTCGATATGCTTTTAGTGTTGGGTGCATTCGATAACCAAGATTCTGCTTTTGCTCGTGAGTATGCAGCACGGTACCCTCAAAGGCGCCATCCCTATAAGAATAATTTTCGTTGCCTTGAGCAACGCCTGCGGGAAACCGGTAATCTTCGTCCACAAGTAGTGGATAGAGGTCGTCCACAAAGAGAGGACGCAATTCTTGCAACCGTTCACCAATCACCTCGGCGAAGAATCCGTGATATTGCAAGGCAGTTCCAGGTATCTCAAACACTGGTTGTTGACGTGTTGTACGACGAAAAACTGCATCCATATCATTACACGTTAACTTAACACCAGCGGTCAGAAGACCGAATTCAACGAGTACAGTTCTGTGAATGGCTTTTGCAACAAGTTGAAGATAACGAACATTTAATCAAGAATGTGATATGGAGTGACGAATGTAGCTTCACTCGGCAAGGTATTTTCAACCATCACAACAGCCATCATTGGTCTGACCACAACCCACATGACACCCGTGAACGTGGCTTTCAGGTACGCTTTGGCATAAATCTGTGGGCTGGAATCGTGGGAGGAGTGTGTTTAGGCCCTTACTTATTGCCGGACAAGTTGACTGCCCCCTTCTATCGTACGTTTCTTAGCAATATTTTGCCTGACGCTTTAGAAAATGTTCCACTTGGTGTTCGGTGACAGATATGGTTTCAGCATAGCGGGTGGTGCACCCGCCACACTTTGGAATGACTGTGCGTAACTATTTAAATGTAGCGTTTCCAGGGAAATGGATTGGTCGTGGAGGTCCAATGTTCTGGCCTCCATATTTCCCGGACCTTAATCCACTAGATTGTAATTTCTGGGAACACTTAAAGAACACGTTTATAGTACTCCGCCCACGGATGTACAAGACCTAATAGCTTGCGTGCATGCTGCATCGGCAATGGTGGTGTGTTGCATAGGGTCCAGCAAAGTATGCTCCAACGAGTGGCGAAGTGTTTGCAAATGCAAGGTGGTCGCTTTGAACATCTCCTGTAATGTGACCGTTGGTCATAAGTGTACGTACCAGCTCTGTGAAGATAAGACTGGACGTCAAACGTACACTATGGAATTACGGTGCGTAGCATAATGGGCAATCTAGTGTAGGCTACGTACAGTATTGTGCTTCATTGTACCGCATTGGATAGAGACGATGTTACTGTATTCACTATTATATTCTATTGGCTTTATTTGTGCCATGGACGAAACAAAGGGTCGTTTACGTCTGTAAGTTCATGTTACGTTTGAATGTTTAAATAAAGGTAACTGTAACGGTAAGACATAGTGTATTGCATAGTGGAGGTGTTCATAGGATGCAATTTGATACATTAACTGAAAAACAAAATTGGTGCGAACGTGACTCGACCATTGGCGCGTCCGCTCAACCGGCATTTATGGCATTACCTCGTCTCACTGAGCAAATGAGACAGCTCCGGCAGAGAGCCGAGTTTCTGCGTCCTGCTTTTGGCCACGCTGCATGCAGTTACAGCGTTGCCAGAGCCTCATTTCTTAACACGCATTTCTGTTAAACCTATTGGAGGTACTAGGTTTTGCAAGATAAACTTTTGTCGTGAATTTCGACGAGGAACCGCATGCCCACCTCCAAATGTGGCATGTTTTGTTCACCCTGTATATCTCCACATTTTGTTCGGTGATAAAGTGAACAACTCGAAGGTAATCTATGAGACAATTTTAACCTGATAAGTGCAAAATGAATATGGTGGCGGAGCGAAGTTGAAACATATTGTGACCTTTATGCATATCTGATAGCATAAAGTCCACATATTATTCCAACAAAATTTAAGTCATGTCTCAAAGCCGATGTGAGAATGGAAGTTGCTTGTGAAACTAGAAGGACAAAAGGACGGTTCGTACGTGACTTGAAGAAGCTTTCTCCCAGCGCGAACAAAGGTGGCAGGAAAGAGAAAATCCACATCTGGACACCAAATGCGCCAGACAACGCGCGAAGGTCGTTCAACTGCGCGGGCAAACGCAGAAAACTCAACGATTACCTACCAAATAAACCCCGCCCATTTGAAAGGAATTAGAGCAGCAATTGGGATACAGAGACAGGAGTTATACCATCGTATAGGGGATGATCCCAGCCTCTCAGAAATATCATCAAAATTTAAATCGGATTATTCTGTGATTTTTGACAGAATTAAAATGAAATCAGGGGGTGGATTTGAAACGACCAATGGCAGTGAGAGACGCTAGACGCGATCAAATCCCGCCGAAATTGAGGGACAATGAAGCAAATTACGGAGCTCATTATCTAACGATCCTACGATCGAATTTTGAATATGAAGGAGTCCTTGAGACATTGGGAATGAGGACGTTCTAAGGAGCTAGTTCACATATTCATGTGAGTATTATTTTGGAAATAAATTCTGAGAACCCCTACTCCACGTCCCTTTAAGAGAAATCGTATAAATAATGGTATGAAACACAGCGAAGTTAGTCTACTCTGGGGCAACATCAGCGGCGGAAGCCCGTGCCGCGAGCCTTCGGACAATACGGTGATTTTTACAAGTTCTATAAGTATACTTTGGGGCATCGTCAAAGGCGAAAGCCCGTGCCCTGAGCGTTCAGAAATTAACATTTTACAAGTTTTATAAGTCTTAATATACGCTGTGGACGCGAGAGCCTGCGTTGAGGCATAAGAATAATTAACATTGTTACAAGTTATAAGTAGGAGCTAGCATACCTCCGAAATTGAACATCGCTAAGTATTCGCGAGTGCAAAGTAGAACAGTGCATATCATAACAGTATGACGCAGTTGTAATGATAGGTATAGCCGCACGCGCTATTAAAAGCTAGACCAGTATTCTAGGAAGCTACGAACTGTCGGCCGAACTAAATAAGTAATGATAGCTATATGAGATAGGAGCTTCATGTACGAGAACCGTGCATTGTGTTAATGGTAATAATTCACAGTGGACCTTTGTTTTTGGTGAAATTTTGAGAAAAACCGTGTGTAAATTCTCCTCCCATCAAGATGAATCAACTATTGAAGAAGACTGATATCATGGAACAGAACCGCATCAGGAAATATGAGAGATAAGTAAATATTGTATGGGGCATGAGGGTCATAATGTTTCCCATTATTGGAGTCGGATAAGTCTATCTCGATCATAAGCAGTTATGATAAAAATAGATATTTTAGGCGTACCGGGCATGTTTGTGTAGATTTGTGTGTTTATCAGTAATGAGAATTTTGTGTGTTTTATAATGTAATAAGTATATGAGCATCAAAGTGTTATTTTAAATATGGTTTTGTTTTTGGGATGTCATTTATCTTTGTGAATGCACAGTCAAGGGAATATTTGTTTGATAGTGCTTATGCACAATGTAATTGTAAAAGCTAAATGGGGAAGACCACTCGATAGTGTGACAAGACCGGTAAGTGACAATGAAATTATGAGAGTAATGAGTATGGTAAGTGATTATCACGCGAAGGTACAAAGTGGTAAGACAAGAATGGCTACAGGGTAGTATGAGATATATTCAGATGAGGCTAAGAGTCGATCTTGGGTCGAGCAGAAATAAAGCGGATGTGGTATTCCCGCGTTCTTCGATGATATAATGGTGAGTGAAAATAATAGCGGAGGTGGTATTCCCGCATTCTTCGACGATATATAAATGGTAAGTAAAATGATTGAATTCATTAGCTGATGAGAGCCCACTTTAGCTCCGTCGGAAAGAGGTTGAATTGCTCGAGCCCAAGGCAGGTGAAAGGGAGTCTTAAGGAGCAGGTAGAAATTGGTTAGCCGTCTGAATTCTCAAAGCAGCCAGGAAGGTTGTGCCGGCCGGCTGGTTAGCATGGTGAAAGCACGTCTGTCACAAGGTCGAGTTTGGCATTGTATTATATGAAGGGAGATAGTCCAACTCCCCGGGGTTTCTTTTGTGTGCCGCTTCAGGAAGCGATGTGTTATATTTGTCATTATTTTTGGAGTGCATTCATTATGTTGTTGTTTATTAATAATCACGGCGCACCGGCAGCCGAAGTATTTATTTGATGCTTCATGTATGTTGACTTGTTTATTTTACCATAATTAACGGAGTTATAGCTCTGAGCGAAGTAATTGTTCTAAAGTTATAAAAACACACATGCCCGTAACCTAGAATAAACCTATTGCCTTCATTATCTGACTCTTGTGAGGAAAGATGATGATTGTACGAATAGACGTGTCCGATTTCCCAAAGAACAAGTTTTGCAAGTTATAAAAATGAGTGCGCAATATTATTGTGATAGAATGGCTGGTTTATTTAAGCCATAGTTATTTGAATTAAGTCTGTTGACAATAACCCTTGGACTTGAAGCAGTGGACTGCAGTAAAATAGACTATTTTCTATTCCTGGTTTCAGCCAGTGTGAAACATTATTTTGCATTTTTTTTGATATTGTTGTTTTTCAGTAATTTAAGGGAGTTGATTTTATTTTATTTGTCTGTGGTTGGGAGAAAAGGGAGATGATGTTTTTGTGAAATAAATTATTTTATATTAGGAGTTCTCTGACCTACTGATTTTAAGATAAGCCTCCTGTGATCCTGTGACAATATTCCTAGGATGTTTAGTATAAATTAGAGCCACCCCGAACAGAGCACCACCCGAGTGAGAGTCGGCATCCTAGAAGAACGCGGAAGGGTATATATGGATTGGTGATAATGATGCAGTTATTCATGACCATATTAGTTTTCTTTTATTAATTAGTGGATCACAGTGATGGAAAGTGTCAGAGAGTAGCTAGCCGGAGCCTACTGAAGTCTATATGCCGCCTCGAGGTCATATAAACAGATGTAGAGCATTCCCCTAGATATATATATATATATATATATATATATATAAAAATGGCGCCGAACGGTGTGGCCAAATTAACAAGTAATTCAGGGGAAAGTAAAGCCAGGAGTTTGTTTAAAGTAAATAATCGAAAATGCTGAGTTTATTTTGCATAAGTTAGGTAGGAGCAGCGTTTTCGTGGCGCCCTTATATTTGAATAATTAGTAGCAAACTCCAAATGTATGTTGTAGGACGGCGTGAACCGTAAAAGTGATGTCAGTACTTTATTAACAGAACTGGGAAGTTAAAATTAATGCAGAAGGGTAAACTGAAAGTTCATTCACAAAAGCAAACATCAGATAGGCAGCTCTTCAAGCATATTAAAGTCATTAATGGGATTAACGTAAATTGGGAATAAGCGACTCATTTTATGATTGCAGAAGATGGGAACATGAGGCTCCATGCCCCAGTCTTCTCAAATAAGTATTATATTGTGTGATATGGCGTCAGTGGAGGAGATTCGACTTATTATTGAGAATTCAGTGGCTAGAACGATGGAACAGTTCGAACACTTTAAGAGGGAATGCAGGGAACAGAGCGAATTAAACAATGCACGTATTGCGGAACAAATTGCAGAACAGAGTGAATTAAACAATGCACGTATTGCGGAACAGTTAGCGGAGCAGATAGCGGAACACAGTAAGACAAATAATGCACTACTCGCGGAACAAAATACAGTTACTAACACACAGTTAATGGAACAAATTGTAGAACAGGGTAGGTTGAATAAGGAAGCGTTAAAAGAGGAACTGACAGATAAATTAGCAGGGCAAATAGCTAAAATCACGCTCGAGACTACCACACAGTTAGGTCAGATGGAGACGAACTTAAGGCAATCAATAGCGTTCAGTGAAGAAAAGACGGCAGCGAAACTCATACAGCTAGAAGAAATATGTAACGCTAACACAGAAGGGATAAAGACAGAACAATTAGCAATTCAAGCTACCATAAAAGGAGTAGATAACGAGGTTAAGTCTGCGGCAAAACAATTGCACAGCCTGGAAGGAGAGATGATGGAGATTAGAACGGAAATAGACAAGGCAGCTTTGACTTCAGCAGAACGATGGAGCATTCAGGAAAACGAGAATGATGCACTTAAAGAGAGGATCCGGGAAAGCAATGAAATGATAGGAGGCAGGCTCGATCAGCTGGAAAGCGAGAAGAAAGAGGGAAAGAGAAAAGAGGAAAATAGATATGAGGCAATAAGACTGGAAATAAACAAGACATGCCAACAAATTGGAATTGACGGGAAAGAGGATAGAAAGAAACTTATAGAACAGATGGAAGAAAACCAAAGGAGAATAAAGGAGGTCGAACTGCAGTTACTGGGAAAAATAGAGATACAAGAACGGAAGATCATTAAGACCGAGATACAGTCTCTACAACAACAGGAAATGCTTCTGGAACTGAAAGCTCACAGCAGCGGTAAAGAAACGAGCAGTGTGGCTAATCACTTCAACACAAGCCAGACCCAGGTAGAGAGAATGAATGAACTTAGTCCGGGCCGTGCGACCGCAGGTAGAGAAAATAATGAAGGGTTTCAAACATTTAGAGGAATGGCCTCAACACCTCAACAGCCAACTGGCGATAATAATAACAATAACTCAACTACACAGTATGTTCAAATAATTAGGATGCAGGAGGATCGCCCACGAAAATTTAACAATGATGGTTCACAAACACCGAAAGCTTTTCTAAAAGATTTGGAACACTATCTTACAGACAATAATATTCCTGAGAATAAGAAACTCAGAATAACAGAGAAACTACTGGCGGATAGCGTCCTGACGTGGTTCAGAAGCTTTCGCTAGACCTTTGAGGACATGGATACCTTCAAGCAGGCATTTTTACGTCGTTACTGGAGCATGTCTATACAACATAATTTAAGGATGGAATTATATAGTAGGAAGTACCACGCGTCGCAACCAACACGCTACTCAGAATATTTTTCGGCTCAGCTACTTAGACTGAAGGATATGGATATTTTACCACCGGAGTCAGAACTGGTGATGACAATTGGAAAGCAGTTTCCATTGCCAGTACAACAGTTTTTAATTGCGGCAAACGTCTCGAGCGCACTGCAAGCAGAGGAGGTGTTACGTCAGTTGGACGAGACGTCACTAAATAATCAAAATAGACACGTCAGAGCGAGTGACAGCGCAGCGCTAGTACACCAAGCCGAGCTAGTTAAAACTAGAGAGCAAAGCACCAACACGAATGTTAGCCATAGAAGCGGGAATAATAACGGAAGGCCAGACTCGCCGAAAGAGGAGCAGAGGAGATATGAGCCAAGGAACGAGAGGAACTGGCAGCCACAACAGTACAGGAGAGATGAATGGAGAGGGCGTGGTCGCGAAGGTCCATATCATCATCGCAGATATGATAGGAGAGATAATAGAACGTGGAACCGAAGACGAGAGGAGAACCGAGGATATCCGGAAGACAGTCGACGGGAATTACAAAGCAGGCATGAGGCATCACAACGATACCTAGATGAGTTGCATCGCAACCAAGAGACGGAAAAGGATCGCTGGCGAAGGACAATGGAGAATCGCGAGAACCCAGATATGGAAATCACTGGAGCAGAGAGTGAATTAATGCAGCAGCACCGCGAAAGCCAGAATGAGAAAAGGAACATGGGAGCTATAAAAAAAAACGTATTAGAGGGTGAACGAGATAGGCTAAATTTCACGCCAGATAAGACACAATGGTTGATAGCGAACATCGAGGAACGGGTCGCAACTCCTGAGGATTTTACACGTGAAATTATTCAACCGGAACGACATTGTTTGAGGAGATTACCAGTCATCATTACGAGGATAGAAGGACTAAGAGTAAAAGGATTAGTGGATACAGGGGCACAGCTATGTCTAGTATCAGAGGCATTAATTAAAGCTCTAAGCGAGAAACAGAGAATACCTACGATTCCAGTGCCACAGGTCAAAATTCGAGGAGTCATTCCCGAAAAATCAGCTGTATGCAAATTTCAGGTACAACTGGATCTAGAAATATTAGGACACACTTTCTCACATGTATTCATGGTGATGAACAAGATGAATGTAAATTTGATTCTGGGGGCGGATTTCCTATATGAGCACCAAGCAGTGATTGACCTGCGTAACAATGTCATTAAATTCAGAAATGTGGAAGGATTATCAGCAGTAGGACTGAACATGAATAACCACGGCTTAGATAGAGAAGCTGACATTTGGAAGCTGGAGGCCATTCCTGAGGAAGAAGAAGAAGAAGAAGAAAGTCAAGCAGATGAAGAGGACTCGAACACAGGACTCCTGGAGGGAAAGCAAGAATTGGAAGATGAAATGTGGTCCATGGCAGTAGAAGAAGATGGCAACAAAGACAGTTTTGAGGCACTTTTGAAAGAAAAATTAAGAGAGGCAAAGCTGAATGATGATGAAAGAAATTGCTTGGCACAAATGCTTTGTAACCACTCAGCAGCATTTAATACACTACCGGGAAAAATTTTAAATTTCAAGTACGCTATGCAGGTAGATGACTGGACAAGTACCGTACACGTTACACTTGAACCAGCAACCACCGAGATCTTGGACAACAGTACTAGATTGCCCAAGAGATCCGCAACCAGCATCACAGCTGAGAGTCGAACGGACGGTCACCTACATGAGGGAACAAGCTGACAGGAGGCTGAGAAGACTGAAAGGAAAACGCTTTCACAGGGAATTGAACGTCAATGAACTAGTTTTGTTGAAGAGGCCACCTATCTCTGATCCAGCCAACAAAGTATTTCATAAATGGTGTTTCCCATACGTAGGACCGTATCGGATCATAAGAAATTTGGGGAATAATGCATATAAGATACAGGACGTAAACGGTGGAAACACATCAGTTGTAAATTGCTCAAACCTCAAATTATATTACAAAAGGGAACCGTTTGATCAACCACGGAACACCGCGGGTGTCAACATTATGGAAATTGAATAAAGATGAGCCAAATGCACGTGGAACGAGGAAGTAGTCGATCATAAACAGACCCGGTGTTTACAGTGAAAGACCGTGAAGCAAGTAAACTGGGCGAGACAGGCGGACAATAGCTAGCTACCTGCGCCAGACAGCAGAGACACTAATTTTAGCAAGAATATGGAGAGGGAGACAAGGATCGTACCAAGGGAATCCCTGCACACGACAGCAGTGGCGAACCAAATAAACAATAAGGAGTGACGACGGAACCTTGCAGCATCCGTGAGGCGGATCGAGATTGAAAAAAAAAATCAAACGTTCCATATCGATTTTTTTTCTTGGCAGAAGGGTAATGTGACCTTTATGCATATCTGATAGCATAAAGTCCACATATTATTCCAACAAAATTTAAGTCATGTCTCAAAGCCGATGTGAGAATGGAAGTTGCTTGTGAAACTAGAAGGACAAAAGGACGGTTCGTACGTGACTTGAAGAAGCTTTCTCCCAGCGCGAACAAAGGTGGCAGGAAAGAGAAAATCCACATCTGGACACCAAATGCGCCAGACAACGCGCGAAGGTCGTTCAACTGCGCGGGCAAACGCAGAAAACTCAACGATTACCTACCAAATAAACCCCGCCCATTTGAAAGGAATTAGAGCAGCAATTGGGATACAGAGACAGGAGTTATACCATCGTATAGGGGATGATCCCAGCCTCTCAGAAATATCATCAAAATTTAAATCGGATAATTCTGTGATTTTTGACAGAATTAAAATGAAATCAGGGGGTGGATTTGAAACGACCAATGGCAGTGAGAGACGCTAGACGCGATCAAATCCCGCCGAAATTGAGGGACAATGAAGCAAATTACGGAGCTCATTATCTAACGATCCTACGATCGAATTTTGAATATGAAGGAGTCATTGAGACATTGGGAATGAGGACGTTCTAAGGAGCTAGTTCACATATTCATGTGAGTATTATTTTGAAAATAAATTCTGAGAACCCCTACTCCACGTCCCTTTAAGAGAAATCGTATAAATAATGGTATGAAACACAGCGAAGTTAGTCTACTCTGGGGCAACATCAGCGGCGGAAGCCCGTGCCGCGAGCCTTCGGACAATACGGTGATTTTTACAAGTTCTATAAGTATACTTTGGGGCATCGTCAAAGGCGAAAGCCCGTGCCCTGAGCGTTCAGAAATTAACATTTTACAAGTTTTATAAGTCTTAATATACGCTGTGGACGCGAGAGCCTGCGTTGAGGCATAAGAATAATTAACATTGTTACAAGTTATAAGTAGGAGCTAGCATACCTCCGAAATTGAACATCGCTAAGTATTCGCGAGTGCAAAGTAGAACAGTGCATATCATAACAGTATGACGCAGTTGTAATGATAGGTATAGCCGCACGCGCTATTAAAAGCTAGACCAGTATTCTAGGAAGCTACGAACTGTCGGCCGAACTAAATAAGTAATGATAGCTATATGAGATAGGAGCTTCATGTACGAGAACCGTGCATTGTGTTAATGGTAATAATTCACAGTGGACCTTTGTTTTTGGTGAAATTTTGAGAAAAACCGTGTGTAAATTCTCCTCCCATCAAGATGAATCAACTATTGAAGAAGACTGATATCATGGAACAGAACCGCATCAGGAAATATGAGAGATAAGTAAATATTGTATGGGGCATGAGGGTCATAATGTTTCCCATTATTGGAGTCGGATAAGTCTATCTCGATCATAAGCAGTTATGATAAAAATAGATATTTTAGGCGTACCGGGCATGTTTGTGTAGATTTGTGTGTTTATCAGTAATGAGAATTTTGTGTGTTTTATAATGTAATAAGTATATGAGCATCAAAGTGTTATTTTAAATATGGTTTTGTTTTTGGGATGTCATTTATCTTTGTGAATGCACAGTCAAGGGAATATTTGTTTGATAGTGCTTATGCACAATGTAATTGTAAAAGCTAAATGGGGAAGACCACTCGATAGTGTGACAAGACCGGTAAGTGACAATGAAATTATGAGAGTAATGAGTATGGTAAGTGATTATCACGCGAAGGTACAAAGTGGTAAGACAAGAATGGCTACAGGGTAGTATGAGATATATTCAGATGAGGCTAAGAGTCGATCTTGGGTCGAGCAGAAATAAAGCGGATGTGGTATTCCCGCGTTCTTCGATGATATAATGGTGAGTGAAAATAATAGCGGAGGTGGTATTCCCGCATTCTTCGATGATATATAAATGGTAAGTAAAATGATTGAATTCATTAGCTGATGAGAGCCCACTTTAGCTCCGTCGGAAAGAGGTTGAATTGCTCGAGCCCAAGGCAGGTGAAAGGGAGTCTTAAGGAGCAGGTAGAAATTGGTTAGCCGTCTGAATTCTCAAAGCAGCCAGGAAGGTTGTGCCGGCCGGCTGGTTAGCATGGTGAAAGCACGTCTGTCACAAGGTCGAGTTTGGCATTGTATTATATGAAGGGAGATAGTCCAACTCCCCGGGGTTTCTTTTGTGTGCCGCTTCAGGAAGCGATGTGTTATATTTGTCATTATTTTTGGAGTGCATTCATTATGTTGTTGTTTATTAATAATCACGGCGCACCGGCAGCCGAAGTATTTATTTGATGCTTCATGTATGTTGACTTGTTTATTTTACCATAATTAACGGAGTTATAGCTCTGAGCGAAGTAATTGTTCTAAAGTTATAAAAACACACATGCCCGTAACCTAGAATAAACCTATTGCCTTCATTATCTGACTCTTGTGAGGAAAGATGATGATTGTACGAATAGACGTGTCCGATTTCCCAAAGAACAAGTTTTGCAAGTTATAAAAATGAGTGCGCAATATTATTGTGATAGAATGGCTGGTTTATTTAAGCCATAGTTATTTGAATTAAGTCTGTTGACAATAACCCTTGGACTTGAAGCAGTGGACTGCAGTAAAATAGACTATTTTCTATTCCTGGTTTCAGCCAGTGTGAAACATTATTTTGCATTTTTTTTGATATTGTTGTTTTTCAGTAATTTAAGGGAGTTGATTTTATTTTATTTGTCTGTGGTTGGGAGAAAAGGGAGATGATGTTTTTGTGAAATAAATTATTTTATATTAGGAGTTCTCTGACCTACTGATTTTAAGATAAGCCTCCTGTGATCCTGTGACAATATTCCTAGGATGTTTAGTATAAATTAGAGCCACCCCGAACAGAGCACCACCCGAGTGAGAGTCGGCATCCTAGAAGAACGCGGAAGGGTATAATATAAAGATACTTTTCTTGCGATTTTACCATTCAAGCGCAATGAGACTTGGTACAGCAATGGTTTACACACATTGCAATGCACTGGCATCTAATTTAGTTAAATTGTTTGCATAACCTCATGATGCCGGCTGTGCGAAATTTTAAAATCTCGTTTTAATTTCGTGTGTCCTAATCATGTGATCAAACTGAAAGTTTGAATAATGAATCTACGCGATAATCTTCATCTAATGGTCCATAACTCTATGGCCTACATATATAACAATCCAACATGGCGACCATCCGAAATATTTAGATGGCTCTCAATGTCTACGAATCTACAGTATTACAGCAATCAAACTGAAAATGTGTATGTTGATAGAGGCTATAAGTTCATCTATGGCTTAATAAACTGGCGAACACAAAATCAACATGGCGGCGACGCGAAATTTAAATATTTAAATGGACTTTTCTCGCAGATTTCCATCCGTGCGCTGTGAAACTTGGCACGGTATATCATCGTACAAGCCGTAATATACTAACGTCTAATTTAATGGAATTTTATGAGAACTCAAAAATGGCGGCTGTGCAATATTTTAAAATCTCGTTTTCATTTCTCGTGTCCTAAGTAAGACTTGTAGGATATATGAAAATAGGATATTTAGTTCTTCACGGAACTTCTTGTTCTTTCTTATGGTTAACTGTGCTGATGACAGTTTAAAAGAATTCACATAATTATGTCGTACAGTACACATGAGGAAGTTTTCATGTAAACATTTTCACTTGTTATATAAGAGGAATCGTGATATACAGTAAATTATTTAAAATTGTTAACTTTTGAAGATGTTTAGTTGGACCAACCCCTTTAAACACAAGCCCAGAACTGGTACCTTTTCATATAAACGCTCAGAAATATAAATGCTCGGTTACGGTTGTTTTCGGATATTATTTAACACAGGGGATGCACAAGTCATGCTTGTATTTTCACTCCAGCAAGCTCATAAGCTGCCTGCTGCAGAAAGTCACCGTCTCGCCACGACACGCCGCGCCGCGCCGCCCCGAGTAGTGAGTGGAGACAAATAGGTGCACATTACTCATGCTAATGACTGTTGTAAGTCCAAGTTCTCTTTGCTCTCCTCGTGGGCCCACACTGGATTCTCGCTAGGATGACCCAGACAGTGCAATGAAACGGCTAAGTGCTATAATTTTTATTGCTTGTGTAATTTCAGAAAAATCGTCCTGAATTGTTACACAAAATCTTGCAATTTTCTTTATTACCCCACTGTAAATTAGCAATGGATATCGCTTGAGAATATAAACAAATTCTAAGCGTGAACGAGATACGTTGGTAATATCCAAACAACGACTGCCCAAGCGAAGAAAAATGAAACATACGAAGTAAAAATAAAGTACGCATAAGGTGGTATTCGATCCCTGATCCTCACGTACTAGAGTCAATCTCTACTAATTCCACTAATTAGACGCTTCCTTGATACGTTTGGTTACATGTAGGCTTATTGCTTTACGGTAAATATTATGAGCTTATATACACTCGCTTGCAATACCATAAATGAAAGTGACGAATTATAATACAATAACAATTATTATAACATAGAATACACTACAATTCACGTCTTTTATCAGGCTTATTCTTTTTTTGTATCCTGAAATGGGCGTCCTGTATGTACACCACATATAGCCTCTGCCAATTTTACCTACACTTTCTATCTCTTATTTATTTTTTATTTTTTACATTTTCATTTCATTTATTACGAAACATTTCAAGCGTTTCACACTGTGATACGAGCATATTTGTTGTGATAATATTCCCCCTGTTTTGATCTGACATTTTGGTTTGAATCCTTTATCAAAGCTAGCATGATACTCATACCTTTTATAAGAGAAAATTTATGAAATCAACTTGTATAAAAGATTTCCCCACTTCATTATCATATCGTTTATAAATTATATTTTATCATACACTAGCAACCCGACCCGGCTTCGCCCGGGAATAGTTATGAATGCATTATGAGATAAACGCCCTTGTTTCCCCAATGTCAATTAACAACGACCAATGTCCATTTTATGTCTCGGCATGATGGGTTAAAAGCACTGACTGGACTATTACTTATATTATCATGGAGGTACATGTGCAACAAATTCTTGTCAGACGTAATCTAAGAATGGCAAGGTGCATGAAACACAAATCCCCCTTCCGTCCAATCTTAACTTGACTGTGAATTTTGCGGAACCAAAAGTTCACAGGCGAAATGAAGAAAAGCTGAGTTACCCTTCCAGGGAAACTCCAAACACAACCACTCTTCTCTAAAGCTTTTAACTCAACACGACTCGACAGTTTGCTGCTGGTTGTATCTGGGGCAATAAGCTCGTCCGCTAGCTAAACTGTAACTGGTGTGATAAACTCGCCCCTAGCTAGCTCGTAAACTGTCACCTCAGTAACTGAATGGAGATTGTTGGAAGAAATGAAAGCGTAAAAACACTTATAGTAGGCGATGTATTGAAGATAGAGATATGCCCTCCCTTTTTTGTAGGACTTTTCATGCTGAACAATTCTTACACTAATAGTATATAGATATTTTGAACGGTTTGCTCAGCGTAAGCTAAAAAACGCACGGACGCCAGTTTTTTTTTACCTTCTCACTGAAATCGTTAGTGCTTGACTTCCTTTGGTCATAAATAAATAATTTTCTACAGAAACCTTCCTCGAGATATCCTTTACAGAATGGTGAAAACCGCATCAATATCCATTCAGTGGTTCTCGAGATTACCCGTGACATCCAAGAATCGGGGACTTTGTTTTATACTAAATAGAGATCATACGCCAATCAGTATAATTTAATATAACATAATCCCCCTTCCGTCCAATCTTAAATTGACTGTGAATTTTGCGGAACGAAAAGTTCACAGGCGAAATGAGAGTTGCACTTCCAGGGAATGGCGAGGTGAATGAAACTCAAATCCCCCTTCAGTCCAATCTTAACTTGACTGTGTTTCACAGGCGAAATGAAGAAAACCTGAGTTGCACTTCCAGGGAAACTCCAAACACAACCACCCTTCTCAGAAGTCTTAACTCAACACGACTCAACGGTTTGCTGCTGGCTGTATCTGGGGCAATAGGTTCGCCCGCTAGCTAGGCTGTAACAGGGATGATAGACTCGCCCTTAGCTAGCTCGTAAACTGTCGCCTCAGTAGTTGAATGGACATGGTTGGAAGAAATTAAAACGTAAACACACTTATAGTGGGCGATGTATTGAGGATAGACATATGCTCTCGCGGACTTTTTTGTAGAACGTTTCATGCTGAACAATTCTTACACTCATAGTATTTAGATATTTTTAACGGTTTGCCCAGCGTAAGCTTACAAAGCGCTCGGACACCGGTTTTTTTCGACTTTTCCACTGAAATCGTTACTGCTCGGCTTCCTTTGATCATAAATAAATTATTTTCTACAGAAATCATTCTCGAAATATCCTTTACAGAATGGTGAAAACCGCATCAAAATCCATCCAGTGGTTCTCGAGTTTACCCGTATCATCCAAGAATCGGGAACTTTGTTTTATACTAAGTAGAGATCTTTGAAAAATTTCTTTGATAGTGTAATACCAGCCTAGCCGTTGATGAAATATCATTCCTTCACATCTGCTGGTCTTAATACTCTTGAGACCCAAGACAAAAATTTTCAGCGATTTTCTTTTTCCTGTATTTATGATTAAATAATGACACAAATAATATATATTTGAAGACAAAAGGCACATTCTTAACAAAATATTAAAATTACCGTCACAACTACCGATTGCGGTAATGTACCAAATCGCAAGTATATAGAGTTAGAGGAGTGGGTTTGAAGTTCACCATCACACGTCCTTGAAATGGTTTTTCATGATTTATCTTTTTCAGCTCCAGGTGAAACCATTAAGATACTTCCTGTACTAATTGACCACGGCTACTTCCATCCAACGTTTTGCCACGTATCACTCGACACCATTCATTTTATCTCTAACTAGCAGTAGTGCCCGGCTTCGCCCGGTGGATTTATTTGTTTTATGGATGATAATGAATACTACTACACAACTGGCACATGATACTTAAACTAACAGAAAAAAAATATTTAAAAAATATAACTTCTTGTGGTGGTGGTGGTGGTGGTTGTAGTGGGGTGATAAGTAGTACAGTATAATGGACGTAACATTCAGGTAATTTTCCCGTAATGATAATAATGAATAGGGAAACGGCTATTTTGTAACTACAGCACTGACACATGTAATTTACAAGCAAATTTTTAAAAAATGGTTGGAAAGAGGAGTAAGTGGAATAAAAGACACTGCCTAGGGCCTATATCTCATTGGCTGTTAGATATGTAGAGACCAATAGTGTCGTCTTTAGTCGCATAGAACCGTAGGAAAATAATCAGAACACTTTGGAAAACTTCGGCTGTCCTAAGCTACTGAGGTAGCAATAGTATCATTTATCGCCACATAGCGCTCAACGATATGGTTCGGAATAAATGAAGGTAAATTTGAAAACACCAACGCTTATCGCAGCTGGTAACCTCAGTGTACTGCACCAACACCATTGCACTTATACAGAGGCATAATATTTTCATGATGATAACTGTTTTAAGGGGCCTAATAGATCCTTTTGCACTAATTACTCCCCGTGACTGCAATTTATAAACAGCGCAAGATGCAACTATTTTCGCAATTCTACACCAGAATACTGGTTGGGGTGACGGGATGCAGTCTGAACTGCCCGTCAACAATAGACTTATTAAAATACTCTTACAGTTACACTACTACGGACATGAATGGTTCTAGGGCCTTAATACGTGGTTTTCAAGTTTATTTTGTATGTTATTCTAAATGTAGAGAATGGAGAGCGTTGTCCAGAATATAAAATGGACAGTGTTACCAGCAGGGTTTCAAAGTGTATGTAGAATTTGGTGCAATTAGGAGAAACGGTGTAGATGTGTGATAAAGGGCGTAAATGCCGGGAATGGAATGGTCTGTCCGAAAAGTAAAGTGGACAGTGTCAACCGCAGGGTTCCAAAGGGCAAGTATACACATTTTGGTTCAGATCGGTGAAACGGTGTAGATTTGTGCCAAAGGGCCTAAATGCAGGGAATGGCGTGGTCTGTCCGAAATTTTATGCGGACTGTGTTACTCGCAGGGCTCCAAAGGGTAAGTATACAAATTTTGGTTCAGATCGGTGAAACCGTGTAGATTTGTGCCAAAGGGCCTAAATGCAGGGAATGGAGGGGTCTGTCCGAAATTTTATACAAACAGTGTTACTCGCAGGGTTCCAAAGGGTAAGTATACACATTTTGGTTCAGATCGGTGAAAAGGTGTAGATTTGTGCCAAAGGGCCTAAATGGAGGGAATGGATTGGTATGTCAGAAATTTCACGTAGACAGTGTTACTGGCAGGGTTCCAAGGGGGTAAGTATACAAATTTTGGTTCAGATCGGTGAAACGGTGTACGTATCACTAACCATAACGCCAGCGCATGCGGATTGAGCAGTTCGGGAGCGCTTGTTCTTCCGACTTACTGAACAAAAATCAATCTTTAAGGTTACTTGAGAGGTGTAGCCTAAAACTACACAGCCTAAACTATTCCTCTTGAATCTGGCTATCATATACAAAAGAATATTTTGAATCGGACTGGTCGTTCCAGAGATTAGCGCGTTTAAGTCACAAACACACAGACAAACCCTTCAGCTTTATTATATTAGTATAGATTGACGTCTCTGATGAGTTAGGCGACGGGACGGGCATACGATCGTAAAACCAACACCGCACGCAGAAATCAAATGTCATCTCCAACCCCTTACAACTAATGGGATGTGGGTTGGCGACCACGGAATCCCAGCTCAGTCCGGCATTACTTCCACTTACTTGTGCCAGGCTCCTCACCGTCTTCTTTCATGTCAACCTCTCTTGGTCAACTTTTGTTCTCTTCCAACCCCGACGGTATTAGGGTATCTGAGGCCTAGGGAGTCTCTTCCTTTCCCGCCTTAATTGGCCCTTTTTCACCTTTCCTAATTCCTCATTCTTTGAGGGGTCACACGTCTTGTTTGTCTTTCAGGTAGCTCCTAATTTCTGCTCAAGGCCCTCAAGGAGGTGGGGTGTATGTAGCCCCGCCACTTATGGTGCACCAAGGTTAGTGCTACACCCTCAAGGGCTTACGGCTGCTGAGTTCGGGTGCTGGTGACCCCCAGGGATTCCTTAGCTGGGTCTGCTTTTGCCTTTTCCCATTGTCTTTGGGGCGGGCCCTCTCCTCTTTCCCTTTCCTACCTGCCTTTCTCGGCTCTACTTATTTCTAAGTCCCTCAATCCTCATTCTTCGAGGGTTAAGGTCATTTCATTTCCCTTTCTTTTATTTTCCTTACTCTTCTTATTTCCCCTTTTTCTTCTTCTTCTAGTGTGTAAGCTGTAGGTAGTATTAGTTATTGGTTCATTTTAATTTTAATTTTAATTTTTCATGATCACCCAAACCATTAGGGGCCGATAGCCTGGATGATGGGCTTCTTAAAAGAACAATTACCATCGTTATACTTCACAAACTTCACAAACAAATTTTTCTATACAAAGTGCATTTTAAAAATAAGGAAACACTGTTACCCTGAGACACTGTTATCTCAAAAGGAAAAAAAAAGGAAAAGTGAAGTCCAAATGATACCAGAAAAGCAAACAAAATGAAACAGTGTTCAAACAACAGCTGAAAAATAAATAACAACCTAACTGAGCTGAAATGAAAGACAATCATCTAATAACAGAAAATTGTTTGTATTATACACATCACTCCCACCTAGGTAAGTGCTTGCACTCGCTCCTAACAAGGCTATCACTCCCACCTAGGTAAGTGCTTACACTTGCTCCAGCAAACTACAAGGTAATCTGGCCACTAAAATAGTTAACAATCAAAAACATTTACACTTGCTCCTAACAACTCATCAAAACACATAGGTGGACACGTGGCACAAACCGAAGCCACCATCGAAGAAAAATACCACATGACATACCCACAATCTGAGATATCAATTTCTCTCTCTCTCTCTCTCTCAAAACAAATAGGGATCCTTCACTCTCCGACAAAATTGTCACAATAGAGCCGTAGACTACTGTGTCCACACATCACACACATTTTGCCTGGATCAATTCCAAATACCAATCAGATAGCCAAATCTGAATACAAATATACTACTGAATCTTACTAGACCATGTGACGGATAAAAAATAGATGACCGTCACATAAAGAAGATAAAATTGTTACATTTATAACTAACTGACACGTGCTGATGACCAAATGCCTAACTTGATGAAATGACCACACCGGTCAATAAAAAAAAACAAGTATCTCACATGATTATGACTGAATTTAATGTGGGATATCTCCAAGTGAGCATATCCGTGAGTACATAAGATACTATGCTCCAGGAAACTACAGGGTAATCTGGCCAATTAAAATATTTAACATTCAAAAACAAAACTATCTGGGGTTCCAAAAAAACTGTGCCTAGTTAAATGAAAGACTTGGGACACATCCTATTAAAATATATCTTATATTTAAAATAAAAAAACACCAAAGAATGCTACCCGAATCTACCATACTCTATGTCCACACCTGACTAACTAGCACATGCTTAATATTCTCAGAGTATATATCCAACATCACCTTCCATGGTTGAGATTGGAGTCACGTGACCTCCACCATTATCCCTTAGTTGGCCCTCCTGAATTTTATGGACTTGGGTTCGATACCAGACTTCACTGCTTCAAGAGTTGGCTTCATTTTTCCAGATCACAATCTCTGACGCATAATTTATGGTATTTAATTTGCCAAAACAACACATACAAACAGACATTTCCCAAAGTAAATAAATATACGGTACTGTACCCGATACCTAGTTTAGGCTATCGGCTACGCCAGCAGACATTAAACTGTAGTTGAGGTTTTGACAAGAGCTCTTAAAAGATAGCGCACCGATCGTGTGAAGAAGAATGTCAAGATGACGTAGGAGGTCTAGTATCAAGGAGGCATTGATATCTGTGGGAAGATAGAATTATGGATAGAGATGTGAAGCTTTATTGAGATATTTATGGAATTATAGCAATTAAACATTTTAGAAGAGGATATATAACATGTATTATATGTGGAAATAATTTTATGGAAGTCAGATAACCCTTAAGTTATTTTATAACAGAACAGCCGAGATGATCTGGGTTCGAGACTATGACCGTGACGTGAGAGCACAGTGGTGGGGGACTACACCACGTGCCTGCGCCGAGCAGATAAGCAAGAAGACAGTGTCAGCAAGTTCAGTTGAGCTCAGTTAGACGAGCAGGTAGGAGCAGCTCTATAGCGCAAGCGAGACGCACAGTGAAGGTTACGTAAGATACCGAAACTGTCACGGCAAGAGTGTAGGCGACAGTTCCTGCATCGCCGAGCAGCGAAGGCCAGGCGGGTCATTGATCCAGGCGGGCTGGCCGAGGAAGCGATTACAGACGGCCGGGATATGTCAGAACCGCACTGCAAGTAGTTGAAGGCTTTATTTCAAGCGACATTTCGACGCAGTTTGAACATAGCTTTTACAAATAACTTTATGACTATGCTGTTCTATAACGCATTCAAAGCTACTTTAACTATTTCAAGTAAACGGAATGTTGTTAGCAGAGGCACCGATGATCGTGCATTAATAAGATTTACTTCTTATGCAGTTTTCATGAATTACCTAATACAGACAACTACAGGGTGTTTCGTAATCTTGAACACTATCAAGTAAAATTTTATTTTACGAAAGTGAGACTAGCAGTCATTTGAGATTGAACTTGCAATACTCAAACTGAACATTTAACGGAACAGTGGCGTAACTTAGAAGAGGAGAAGGGGGTCCGCTGTTTCCATGAACTTTTTCGAGAAGGAGTTGGACAATATCCGCTATGGGTAATCCGAAGTTCAACATGTCCGAGTAGACACTGATAGAGACAAGATGGCACCGCAGAGCGATGGATTCGATTCCTGACGAGAGGAGTCCACCAGCTGATTCATTTGGGATTTCGAAGGCAATTGTCATTTCATGGATGGAATGATATTCACGCCGATCTTTCGAGAAATTCTTTACGTAGGGAAAATCGACGATCTTGGAAATTTAATTACAGCTGATTATGAAAGGTACTGTAAGAGTCATATCTACCTGATACGATTATTTTCATGAATACTGGGCACACATGTATATTTTTCTAATAGGAGTGATATGATTATTAAGACATGGTTTGAATTTATATACTTCGAATTTGCTAGAATATGGAGTGACCATATGATATGGCAGGCATCATTATACGAAATTCTCACCATTGATTGACTTTATTAAGCAGATGTTTGGTCTTTTAGACATTTTTCCAGCTAGGATATTTTTCATGAATAGTTTTTTTGTGTAACGAGTATTTCGAACTCGTGATCTGCAATTGATTATCAAAATTTACTTCGTCAGTTCATTGCATACTAGCGAGTGTGTATTATTCATCAGTAGGGATTTTTTCCATTGGATTGTTTGGAGATATTAAGAAGTTATTCACTTTAGTGAATGAACATCGCTTTTATATGACAACTAGAAACTTGTTGATTCCTATCTGGTACATTCACTCATATAGACTACGAGATGGGGTCCTTCGTATTTATACGATTGTATGGTGGCTACTCATCTTACCCATCGTTCAGGGAACTATCATCCAAGTCGACGGGGCGAGGTCTTTCGTATTATACGACTGTACGGTGGTTACTCATCTTACTCGCCATTGAGGGACTCATTTTTATCATCCGAGTGTACACGAGATGTAAGTGAATCAAACAAGGAACTACTAGTCACATATCAGTCGAAATTTTGTTAAATAAAGTAACGATAAATGTCAACAGGATTGCATTTAGTAATTCTTGTTTGCCAATCCAATATTTTGTTGCTATACTCTGTTGAGAGTAATTTCAATTTAACAGCTGTTACAGCTGATGCTTTGATGATTTTTATAATTGTGTTTGATACCTTTGAGAAGGATTTAAAGTAATTGAATCTTATAAGATTAATCATTAATGGTCAAGATTTACTTCAAGGCAGATCAGTATTGCAGATTTTGATAGGAGATTATAGCACATTGGTGTTTTTCTACGATGTGAGTTATGAAAATTTATAAGAGAATTTATGCTATTTGAAAGCAGATCTTAAATTATTGAAGTAATATTTTTCTAATTGTTTAAGAAGTTGTCTAGATGTGATCAGAGTAATTACAGTTATTGGAGATTGTGTGCGTTGATAATTTGAAGCCAGTTATATATATTTTTTGTAGATCATGCAACATGGTTAAGTGAAGTTTGTGGTAGGCATTTTGTGGAAGTTGCCATGTGATAGTTGCAACGTTGATAATGTATTTTGAAGCAGACATGAGGTCGTCGTACCCAGTCTAGCGTAATTGTTGAGATTCATGCTGTATGTGCTGAATATTTATGGAGTTTTGTGGAATAATTATTGTATTCAAATGTGATATTTGAAGTATTGAAGAAATGTAATGTCGTTGTGGATAGTTAGATCCAACGTGATGTCGTGGAGGCAATAATATTTTTTTGCATGATAAATTAAATACGAGATATAACTTGGAAGTAATAAAACTGTAAGACAACGTTCTATAAACCATATTAAACAATTTGTTAGGAAATTAAACAAATAAATGAAGTTGATAATACAAGATTTTCTGAAAATAATAATTAACGAAATAATAATCTGAGATTTAAGCATATTAACGATCTGACCTAATGAAATAAAAATCAGAATGACTAGATGAAATAATGAAAAACTAAATAACCAGATGATTGAAATTTAAATAAGTTGATAAATTAAATTTTGAAATAAATCGATGAATTAAATAAATGGATGAATTAAAGATTGAATAAATAAACTGATTGAAATAAATTAATAGACGATTGTAATGATGATGAATAACTGAATTAGAAGGTGATAATTAATTAAAGAAGCTGATGATTAATGAATTTCTATGGAATTAAATACATTTAATTGAGATAATTTGAAGGAATTGCAACTTGAGTTGAGGATTTAAATGATGTAATGGTGATGAATTAACGATTCTGACAGGAATATGTATAATTTTGAAGTGAGAATTAATGTGAGAAATATTTAATTTTGATGATGACGATAATGATGACCAATGAAAATTTGAATTTTCTGTATTCACAGATAAGAGATTGTTAATGACGATGTAAATAGTGTAAATTAATTATTCAATGTTTAGGAGCATTTAATTAACATGTTCAACATTCAAATTATGCCATGCAAACCATAATTTACGTGATATTTAATATGTGTGATTATTATATGTGTATGTTTAGATAGATTAATAACATTTTAAAATCCACATTGATGTTAAATTAAAGAGAAATTAGGTCTCAGGTTTCACAAATGTCAGTGACGAAAGACATAGTGCTACAGTGATCCTGAGAACCCAAGAGAACTTTATAAATTTTTCTTGTTATGTGGATAAAAATAATTTTGGGATTAGAAAAGAGATGGTTCGATTTTTGGACAATGACAATTTAACTTTGGCATTCGACCATACTCTTAGGTAGGAATTATATTTAAAATGTCTGTCTGACTATCAAAGTAAAATAAATTTGTTTTTATCTTAGTTGTGATCTGATGATGGTGTGATGTTCCTTTTTCTTTCCTTGTCTTGAGTAAGGCTTATCCGGAAAGGAAGTGGTTTGCTAGGAATTCAGTTGATGGCGCCCATTTATATTTGCATTATTTTTATTAAACTTAAGCCCGTAACGACCCTAGAGATGCTTTGTCTCGTGATACCCACTGCTTTTTCGAGAACTCAGCTGAATTTCCGACACATTCCTTATTTGACTAGAGGTTCATTTAACTCCGCTCTGTCCTGGAACTCCAGGAATGCGATGTTATAGCAGATGGGTCATCGCATCCCCAGGACGAACGGGTACAGTACGGCACTTGTACTGACAACTGGGCGAGAATTACCGTCACTCGCTCTTAACTTACCCCAACTACTACCTAGGCATGTGCTTGCACTCGATCCTAACAAGGCTGTCACTCCCATCTTGGTAAGTGCTTGCACTCGATCCTAACTAGGCTGTCACTCCCACCAAGGTAAGTGCGCACTTGCTCCTAACTAGGCTGCCACTCCCACCTAGGTAAGTGCTTGCACTCGATCCTAACTAGGCTGTCACTCCCACCTAGATAAGTGCTTGCACTCGTTCCTAGCAAGGCTGTCACTCCCACCAAGTTAAGTGCGCACTTGCTCCTAACTAGGGTCGCTCCAAACTAGGCTGTCACTCCCACCAAGGTAAGTGCTTGCACTTGCTCCTAACTAGGGTCGCTCCAAACTAGGCTGTCACTCCCACCTAAGTAAGTACTTGCACTCGATCCTAACTAGGCTGTCACTCCCACCTAGGTAAGTACTTGCTCTCGATCCTAACTAGGCTGTCACTCCCACCTAGGTAAGTACTTGCACTCGATCCTAACTAAGCTGTCACTCCCATCTAGGTAAGTGCTTGCACTCGATCCTAACTAGGCTGTCACTCCCACCTAGGTAAGTGCTTATACTTGCTCCTAACTAGGCTGTCACTCCCACCTAGTTAAGTGCTTACACTTGCTCCCAACTAGGCTGTCACTCCCACCTAGGTAAGTGCTTTCACTTGCTCCTAACTAGGCTATCACTCCCACCAAGGTAAGTGCTTACACTCGCTCCTAACTAGGCTGACACTCCCACCAAGGTAAGTGCTTACACTCGCTCCTAACTAGGCTATCACTCCCACCAAGGTAAGTGATTGCACTCGTTCCTAACAAGGCTGTCACTCCCACCAAGGTAAGTGCGCACTTGCTCCTAACTAGGGTCGCTCCAAACTAGGCTGTCACTCCCACCAAGGTAAGTGCTTACACTCGCTCCTAACTAGGCTGTCACTCCCACCTAGGTAAGTGCTTACACTTGCTCCCAACTAGGCTGTAACTCCCACCTAGGTAAGTGCTTACACTTGCTCCCAACTAGGCTGTCACTCCCACCTAGGTAACTGCTTACACTTGCTCCCAATTAGGCTGTCAGTCCCACCTAGGTAAGTACTTGCACTTGCTCCCAACTAGGCTGTCACTTCCACCTAGGTAAGTGCTTACACTTGCTCCCAACTTGGCTGTCACTGTCACCTAAGAAAGTGCTTACACTTGCTCCCAACTTGGCTGTCACTACCACCTAGGTAAGTGCTTTCACTTGCTCCTAACTGGGCTGTCACTCCCAACAAGGTGTTTTCACTTGCTCCTAACCAGGCTGTCACTCCCACCTAGGTAAGTGCTTTCACTTGCTCCTAACTAGGCTGTCACTCCCACCAAGGTAAGTGCTTACACTTGCTCTTACAAGGCTGTCACTCCCACCTAGGTAAGTGCTTTCACTTGCTCCTAACTAGGCTATCACTCCCACCAAGGTAGGTGTGTTCACTTGCTCCCAACTAGGCTGTCACTCCCACCTAGGTAAGTGCTTGGTTATCTCCACTCTTGTTAAAATGGACCTGCCCGCCTGTGGGTTTCTCTTTATAATTTCTACTTAAATCACCAATGTTCACGTGTATGTCTATCTTCTTCCATTTTCTTCTCATCTTCATTTCTCTTAATCTGCGTAGTTCATGGCAAGGCTAGATACAGTTTATAGATAGATTCTTTTGTGAATAAGCTACAAATGGATAATTGGTGTTGTACAGAACATTCAGAACAATGGTGCATTTCTAACAAAAGACACGTGTATCGGTAACATTGAAATGTTCATCCCACGTAACCCATACCGTGGCGTGGACTTGTGGCATGGACCACGTGACAAGCCCGTCAGGTGGGAAAGACGTGGCTGGAGCCACCGATGCAGAACGGTTTGCTTTGAGTGGTTCACCAGGTGGTTGTGTCATCTGCAAACATTCAGTGATTGAGTTGTCACGGTATGTGGACTCATTTGACACGTGAATTCTTACTGATATAATAATACCAGGAAACACTTAGGACTCTTCCCGTTTCAAAATAATGCACCGTTTCAATATCGTGACAAAAGTCACGTTACTTTCTGTAGACTCATAAGGACAATTGAGTTTCTGCTTGTTATGAGAAGTAGTGCCCCATGACCTAAAACCAAGGTGATGCGACTAAGGGTGTCGTTGGGCAGGTTACGTGTCCCCCACAATTTGTTGATTTGCTTCTATGTGTCCTATCGCGGGGTTGTTATTATTATTATTATGATTATTATTATTATTATTATTATTATTATTATTACCATCATCGTCAGCATGATCAAGATCATGATCTGATCAACATTATGTCCTTGTTAGACTATATACCTGCTTTATTGATCAGAACTCGGCTAACAAACTCCACTATCTTACCTTATGCTGAATGTTGGAAGCAAAAGTCATTAATAAACAAGAAGTTCCGTGACGAAC
Organism: Meconema thalassinum; assembly: GCA_946902985.2. Lineage (NCBI taxonomy): Eukaryota > Metazoa > Arthropoda > Insecta > Orthoptera > Tettigoniidae > Meconema > Meconema thalassinum. The sequence goes on along the minus strand of OX336389.2, from coordinate 382,165,891 downwards.
TAAAGAGCCTACTTTTCTTAAAATTTAAGATTCATGCCAATGATTAATCTATATGGATCTATATAGAATAATGACGAAATTAAGTTGGTAATATCGAAATTTCTAATTAGTTCGAAATACTGTATACCTGGCATAACGTAGCCTAATAGAGAACTACAGTTGGCAGCCCTGGTGACTAAATATGTTCTTAGTTCCATCTCTTAAGGTACAGACTACAAAACTTGATTGAAGTCCAACGGATAGCATGGACGTTACATGCAGTTGAACATTGGATCTAACAGCGTGCGTAAAATCATGTTGGTAACAGTGACATACCTGTATTGGTCAGAAATAATCTGAAATAATATGATATATTGTTGTGTCAATTTTGAATGAACTCCATTAGTTAGTATAGAAGTTACATGCATTTTAAAATTGGACCTATCAACAGGCTTAGAATCATGTTGGAAGCACTGGCGTAGGACTATATTAGTTACTCCAAATTAATCTAGAATGCCAGGTACTATACGTGTGCAAAGTTTACAATTATCGGCGTGCATACTTTCTGATATATTGATATTAGGGTAACAAAAATAGAGACAGTATTTATTAACAGTTGGCAGCCATGGTTACTCTTAAGACTCGGCATAGTCATATCTGTTATGGTACACATAGCACACACGAAATTTGGTTGAAATCCAATTGATAGTATAGAAGTCACATGTATTTAAAGTTGGACTTCTCAGCAGGTTTAGAATCATGTCGGTAGCACTGACGTATATAAGTTACTCCAAATTAATAAATAATGTCAGGTACTATACGTGTGCATAGTTTAAAGCTGTCGGCCTGCATACTTTCTGATATAAGGGTATTTGAATAAAAAATATTGAGAGCATTAATTAACAGTTGGCAGCCCTGGTGGCTCTTAAGAATACGCTCAGTCATATCTATTTATGTACAAATAGCACATACGAAATTTGGTTGAAATCCAATTGATAGTGTAGAAGTTATATGCATTTAAAATTTGGACCTATCAGCAGGCTTATAATTATTTTGGCAAGACTGCCATGCATGGCCTCCTGGAAATTTAACTGCAATATTATTATCTATACGTGTGCCAATTTTGAAATAGCTCCCATTCATACCTTCCAAGATATCCAACATGGAGCTCAAATTTCAATTGAGATTTTTCAGCAGTTGGTGGCACTGACATCATTTTCAAATATAGCCGTGAGTTATTCATGTATAGATCTTTACTCCTACCAATTTTTGTTTCGATTGCTGCAGCCGTTTAGGAGTTGATAGGGGGGGACACACACATAGCCGGACAGACAGACAGACAGACAGAAAGACAGACAGACAGACAGACAGACATTTGCCCGATCTCATAAGTCTACTTTTTCCTCATTTTTGCAAAATGTGAAAAGTAGGCTAATAAACACACCGAGCAAGCGGCATCTCATCTAATTAAAAAAAAACAAGTAGTTCCGTGAATAACTATGGGCCGTTTTCATCAACTCATCACTAACGATTATTTAGTCAATTCGCATTTAACTTAAATACGAGATTTAATGCGTGATTATCTTCGATGCATTTCACGAGGCCATTCGGCTTCGCAATTACTTAAATAAGATTTACGGCTCTCGCGCATGCTTAGACTCGGTTTCAGCTTGGACAAGCAAGGTGGACCGAACAAGAAGCGTTTTGCACTGATTGTTGTTTGCGATGCTTCCTTGAGATTTTCTGGAACATAATTATGAAGGAAGGAAAATACAGAAGCCCTTATTCGTGGCAAAATCTTAAAATTATATGAACAAAGTATTAAGGAGAACTGGCAGTTGTGTGAATAGATAGCTTAAAGGAACGCGGTTACCCAGTTGTCTTCGCAGCGGAAGCGGTTGAGGTGCAGACTTTCAATTTATTATGCAGCGCTGGAAGGTGTTTGGTGAAATGCTCGTGCTAAGTTAAATAATCTTTATTGATGAACAAAGAGATAATTGACGTTGGTGAAAATGGCCCTAACTAGTCTATTTTCATATATCCTACTTATGTTAATTGCCTCAATCAATATACTAGATTTCAGTTTGATTGATGTAATAGATTCGTAGGTATTGAAAACTGTGTAAATATTTCGCATGGTCACAATGTTGGATTATTATATATGTAGGTCGTAGAGTGATGTACTATTACATTAATATTATTGCGTAGGTGTATTATTCAAACTTCAATCGCATGATTAGGAGACTAGAAATAAAAAACAGGTTTTAAAATTTCGCAAAGCGCCATCTTGTGGTTATGAGAACAATTGAAATAAATTAGATGTCAGTCTTCAACAATGTGTATAAACATTTGCTGTACCACTGCGCTCGGATGGTTGAATCACGAGAAATGTCTATGTTTCAACTTCGCTCGGGCGCCATGTTCGTTTTGTACTTAACATGTTTTTGAAAGTCACACAGGTGAACTTCTAGTAAGTTAGTGCGTTTTATCACCGTTTAAAATTTCATGGTGATATCGGTAGTAGTTTCGGAGATATAGAATGTCGGTGAAAAATTTCGCACTGCCGCCATGGTGGATTGGTGAGACAAAATAATTTGAAGGGCACGGTCGGGGTCAGATAAATGGTACTATGACCTTGCCGATTTCTACAAAAATCTCTCCATCCGTTTAGATTTTATTAGGGGGACACAGATACACATACACACACACACACACACACATACACACACACATAAAAACACATACACACACACACGGATAAAAGGTGATCTCTTAAGCCTATTTTTTCATAAATGAAAGTAGGCTAAAAATACCGTAATACGCTGTATTTGAGACAGTGTAATTTACACTGGAAATTTCTACACAATCAACACTATATATTGAGTACAAACATTGCTGTATATTGCGAGTTTCATCGCATCGATGGCAAACTGTACATATTTTCCTGTAAGTACATATATTTTTAATCTCCAATCTACCTGTTACTGTCTCACTGTTTGTAGACATATATTAGTATCTCAGCAGAAGCAAATTACAACAAATTCCTTACTATTGTAGTTCGTTTCCTTTCCATGTAGGCCTAATATAACTTTAAATTTAGCGTTATTTAGTGACTTGGAATATCGTAGTCATGAGTTCCAAATAACTATTGCAGGATTGAAATCTCCTTGTTTCTCGTATAATTGTCATTTCTGTACAAATGTACGTACTGAACCCTTTAACCTATGTTGGTTAAATGATTCTACTTTTTATTTCTTCAATTAATAAATATTTCAACCAGCATCATGAAAGTAGCCAGACAGTGATGAGGAAATTTCAAGCATTTGTTGGAGACAGTAGGGACATACCTGCATCAGTTTAACAAAAGGCTAAATACTTGAGCCATGAAAAGAAATAGCAGAGCGATGTATCATAAGGACAGGTGTGGCTACCTCAATTTTAGAAGCGACGCGCGGTGAGACATGGTTCTGGTATGTTCATTGTGTTATTCGCGCCTAGAAGAAATATGATGCAGTAACGTGAATGGTTGATGAAGAAAATAGACACTCCCAAGACGCCAAGATCTACTAGAAACCGCCAAAATACAGAAAATGGAGAACCAATGAGAAGAGAATGCCTACTTGCGCGCCAACTCCGGCTGGAGTACGCGGTGGCTAGCATTCACGCGGGAAATCGCCTAGACAAAATCTCTACGATCGATTCTAGGATTAATGGGCATATTCTTAACCTGTGCAATATTACGATTATTATTATTCTGTTCGTCTACGGACGTAGATTATTATTCTGTTCGTCTGAGGACGTAGACTTTGATTCTGTTCGTCAGAAGAGATAGACTTTTATTGTGTGTCGAGGAACACAAGATATTCATTGTAAAGTGTTAAATTCAGTGATAGATAGTCATAGTACTATAGTTATAGGGGCAGTATCGTCGATAATTCGCCAACGAACAGTGACAGGGAATTTAGTACCTGAACAAGCGAATTTAGTAGTCAGATATAAAGCGTATAATAACCTAATTTTTGTATCAGCGCAAGGATGACATCGATGATTGCAGAGGAAGTTTGGAATTCTCAACACTCCGTCCAGATGGCTGATATGAGATAAAGAACCATCCAGTTGGGGAATGGCGTCTGATGTTCTTTGACGGGTGACTACAAAAAGAGATGAGTACAAAATAATATTTTATTATTTGTTAAATTAACTTATGGTTTATGGGACATATTTTTGTAAATACTTTGCTTGTGTGATTAATGTAGTATATTTAGTTTGATCTGACACACTTTTGTTTGGAAGCAGCTCGCACAATTGTAATTTTTGGAAGGTTCTTTTCTTTGTGTTGTGTTAACTAACGTAGCTATGTGAACGGCCGTGTTCGCCTAGGTTACGAAGTGCGGTTAAAAACGTCTCTCGGAGATATGTCGTGTTTCAGAAGTAGGACTGAATTAATATAATTATATAGTAGATTGGAGGGTAATTAAAATTTTGTTGAGATTTATTATTGATCAGATTCAGTGTGATTATTGCCTTTGGAGCAATGTAATTTGTGACGAAGAGTATTCAGCTCTATCGTAGGTTTAAATATTGTGTTAAATGTTTGCGAGCTCTAATTCAGCAGACCCGTGTGAAAAGCGTTATGTCAGTCCCAGATGTGTATATTGTGAGTATATTTTTTGTGGTATTACAAGCGGGAATTTCAGCAGAGACTGATTTCTGTCAGCTTGGTACCAGATTCATATTGTATCCTTGCGAGGACAATTATGGATATGTGATTATTGTCTGACCATATGTTGAGTTGGAGGAGATGTTAGTTGCTGTTGATTCCTTGAGATAACAGTCCAGCTGTTCGGCTATTTATATACACTGGAAGGGGGACATGACTGGTATTGTGGAAAGGGTGAGTTGTTGTCACAAGGGCTGGCTGAGTTTCGCAAGCAAGCTCATCATTAGTGGAGTGCACGTCTGGCTCCAATTACTTGAAAAAATAAATATAAATGTGAGAAACTGATCAATGGTAAAATTGTTTAAATAAATGGGAGTTGCCTACGAAACACGATAAACTTCGAAGCGTGTCCTTAACATGCAATTTTGTTAATATAAAGTAATCTTAACCACTCAGGTTGTTTGTTGTTGTTGGTTTATTCTTTGTTTATTTTCCATGTCAGTGACCCGTGAGTCACGTGCGGCGCTGTGTTTCCTTGTTGTTGAGTATCTGGCCATTGTGGCAGCTCATTTGGTTAAGTGTGTCACCACACTAATAAGGGTCTCAGAGAGATGCCTGTAAATAGTAGAGTTGTAATATGTGTGTCAGAATTAGATTTAAGGATTTTTATTAATGTTATGCCCATATCCATAAAAGTTGATTTACGAGATGATTGTTCGTGAGCACCGTGGCTGTTAACCCGTTGCGAACGAATGATCATCCAAGTACTCATTTCTCGTAGATAGTCACCACGCGAACATAAATTCATATGCAAGATAGTGGAACTTGGATCCACATTTTATTAGAAAAGGGGAGATCTGTCTGACTCCTCAAAGTGATAAATATTCCTGTCAGGGGAAATTCAGGGAGGATTTTGTTTATTATTGTTTGTTTTATTCTTTTATGCACAAATTAGTTATTAAATCTTGTTATTATCTTACGTTTTGTCTCCTTTCTTTCTTAGTTATAGTTTTTATCCTATAACCCTTGCCTCAGAAAAGCACGTTGTTTGGCGGACGTAAACACCACACTATGAACTGAACGCGACCCCTTGATCTAAGATTCTTGCATAAAACACTGCTATTCTGAAGGGTTCATAGGTTAAAACTGGCGGCCAACGGTGGGGCTATTCACTGTGGTGTAACGGGGAGATTACACATGTCAATAGTGGCGTATTTGAGTAAAACTGGCATGCCGCAAGTGCAGGCAGATATGACAGTATTTAATCACCGGGAAGTGATATTTTATTAAAAGTAGTTGAGGCGAAGTGGATACCGCCAAATGTGTGAAAGATAAATTAAAATCAGGAGTTTGCAAAGTAAAATACGGTTCACGTTGTTGTCTTTTAAATTAAAGTAAAATTAAGATGTGATACCGGGCGCCCAATGATAAAGTTAAAACTAGATTTGTTTAGAAAGTCAAACTCATGGAAATATTAGGAGGCTGTAGCCTAAAATGACAATTAATACTTTGTTAATTAGTCAGTGTTAATATCAGATCAGGATAACTGTTTAATGACTAAATATGTGCTTGGGTTTAAAATTAAATTGAGTAAAACTAGAACTACTCAGAGATGCAATCAACTAATGGGATTTAAGATAAAAATAAATGAACTGAGTAGGATAAAGAAATTAAATGTGCATTGGATTTATGTGCGTGTCAAAGGGCATTGGCGTATGCCATTTCCCATATGTCTCATATAAATTATAAAACATGGCAACGGTGGCGCAGATCCAGGAGATCATTGAAAGTGCAGCGAGGAGAACGCAGGAATTGTTGGATATTAAATTAGCGGAACAAAGTGAATCGTTGAACACGAAGTTATCTGAACAAATAAATACTAAACTAGCAGAACAGAGTCAATCTATAAACACTAGTATGTTAGAGCAAAGCGAAGCGTTGAATACTAAACTAGCAGAACAGAGTCAATCTATAAACACTAGTATGTTAGAGCAAAGTGAAGCGTTGAATACAAAATTATCTGAACAAATAAACACTAGTCTGTCAGAACAAAGTGAATCGCTAAATACTAAACTGTTAGAGCAAAGTGAATCGCTAAATACGAAAATGTCAGAACAAAGTGAATCGCTAAATACTAAACTGTTAGAACAAAGTGAATCATTGCGGACACAGTTAAATAACAGTAGAATTGAGCAAAATGAATATCAGGCGGAACAAGCTAGGTTATTAAAGAGTGAAATTAATGACACTATAAATTCACAGTTAGAGGCGCAAAATAATAAAAACACGAACCAATTAGCTTCGTTAACCGCAGAGATGAAAGAGCACACAAACCAACAGATGATATTACTGGCTCGTGATGTAAGCAAAAATAATGAGAAACAATTAGAGCAGATTGAAAAAATGGAGAGTATTTTTGATAAAAAACTTAGCATTCTCGATGAAACGGTGTTAGCTAAATTAGAGCAGATTGAAATAGCATGCACAATGAATACAAGCGAGGTCAAAATAGCTCAGGATAAGTTGGAAGGTCGATTTAAGGAGATGGAGAAAAGTGGCAGGGTCATTCAACAACAAATATCAGCAGTAGATGAGAACATATCAGGCATAATTAAAGATATGGACCGTCTCGAGATAAAATCAGCGGAACAGTGGAAAAGCCTAGAAACGGAACAAGAACAATTTAAGAGTACATTAGACGAAAGGCTAAGCCAGATAGAAAATAATCAGGATGAAAATAAGAGCCAGATTGAAGAAAAAAATAAGCACGATTAAAGAACAGATCAGGAAAGATTGGAAGAAAATGAATATTGATTCTAAAGAGGAAAGATCCACTATTATTAAAACAGTAGGCGAAAACCACACGCGTATTCAAGCTTTGGAGCAAGAGGTAAAAAATAAACTTAAAACGCAGACAGACAGGATCATTAAAGCCGAACTCCGCTCATTAGAACAATCATCTATATTTAAAACGGGAGCATTGAAAGACAAGCCGGATGACTCACATAGTTCCCAACCCAGCATAGCAGGAAGTCAGACTCAAGCAGAGAGCCCATTAACAACAAACACGGAAGGATTTCGCAAGAACGTAGATAGGAGCTCAACACCACAGGACGGTCATCAGCCCACACAACTTATTCAAGTAATTCGCTCAAATGACTACAAACCGCAGAAATACACCGAAAATTCAGGGGTAACACCTAAGGCCTTTATCAAAGAGATTGAAGACCACTTTAATGACACTGGGGTACCTGAAGCACGAAGATTGAGAATGATGGAGAGATTTTTATCAGGAAATGTTCTCACCTGGTTTTTAAGTTTCAAATATACATTTGGAACCATGTCAGACTTTAATTTAGCGTTTCTGCGCAAATACTGGTCTCCCGCCATACAACAGAGTTTAAGAATGGAGCTTTACTCTAGAAAATACCAAACTACCCAGCAGACGAAATACTCAGATTTCTTTAACATGCAAATGCTAAAATTTCGCGACCTAGATTACCCATTAAACGAAGCAGATTTGGTGATGACAATAGCAAGGCAAATGCCAGTTAATGTACAGCAAGTACTAGTCGCAGCAAACGTCAGTACGGCCCTACATGCGGAGCAGATATTACGGCAAATAGATGAGACCACATCTCATAGTCATTTTAGAGGAGGAAGACAGCTGGAATTAGTCAACAATACAGAGGTCGTAAAAACAAAACAAGGAAATACTAAAACGCAGGGTACTAATACAAGCACCTCCACACCTAGGCGAAACCAGGAAGAAGGGGAAAACAGACCATATCAGCGTAACGAAAATCACTACAACAATAGATACCAGGGCAACAATAGATACCAACAGAGAGGATATCAACAATGGCGTGATAATCGAAGGAATGACAGGCCTTATGGAAGATACGGTGATTACAATGCCAATCAACGATGGAAAGGAAGGAGAGATCAAAATCAAGGAGATCAACGTAACTATCGAGATGACTGGGATGATAGGCACGCTCAATCACAAAATTACTTAGAGGAGTTACACGCTAGTCAAGGTGGAGAACTAGGAAGATGGGAAAAGGCCATTGGGAACAGAAAGAACCCAGATACACATACTGAGGAAGCTGGACGTCTACTGAGACAAGAGGAATATCAAGGACGTGAGCGACAGAAGGATGATGGGAGTCGAAATGGAGCTAAAAAAAAATGTTAATTTTGGATCAAGGAGACAGTCTCAAAACACAACAGTCGGAAGTTGAAGATGGATGGATAGTAGCGAACATACAAGAATGGATTGCTTTACCAGAAGACTGCCTGGAGGAGACGGTGAAACCACGGAACGATGAAATTAGGCAATTACCCATTATTTACGCAAGGATTGGTGGAATTAATATAAGATGTTTATTGGATACGGGGTCACAGATCAGTCTAGTATCGGAGGCCTTGGTTCGAGAGTTGGGACGGACTCAGAATATTCCTGTAATTCCGGTACCACAGCTCAAAGTGAGGGGTGTTATTCCTGAACGCACCGTTACTTGTAAACGTCAGGCATACTTAGAGCTGAACATATTGGAACACACTTTTGGGCAAACATTCATTATCATGGCAAAGATGAATTTCAATATAATTCTTGGTGCAAATTTCATTTGTGACTATCAAGCAGTGATAGATTTACACAAGAATACAGTCAGTTTTAGAGAATATGACCAGCTGAAAAACGTGGGATTGCATATGGATGAATTCACTACCGGAAGAAATGTAAATTCTTGGGCATTGGAAGCAATATCAGAAGAGACGGAAGAGGAGGTACGAAAGGCGGAAGATAACATCGTAGAAGGGGCTGTTGTGGAACTAGATGAGGAGATAGGAGCGGCTCAATGACATTCAACTTGGGGGTGAACACAGAAAACAGTTGGAAGAGATTTTAAGGAAGCACAAAACAGTATTTGATACAGTACCTGGGAAAATTTTAAATTTCAAGTACTCTATGCAAGTCGAGGACTGGTCACCTTTCAAAAGCAGATTGTACCCAATTCCTGAAAAGTATCGTGGTCAAGTTAAAATCATTATAGATGAGATGTTAGAAGCTGGAGTGATAAGGAAGACACCTACACCTTATCTAAATGCGATTTTGGCAGTCACAAAACCAAATGGATCTATTAGACTTTGTTTAGATGCCAGAAATCTCAACATGAGACTCATTTTTCCTGAGTATGACAGAGCGCCAATTATCAGAGACGTATTAAAAGGCTTTAAAAACAAGAGCATTTATTCATCAGTCGACCTGACGAGCTCGTTCCACCATCTTGAATTGGATGAGAAGTCACAGCTTCTAACTGGCTTCTTATTCGATAACCAGACATATTGTTTCGTCAGAATGCCTTTTGGAGTCAAAACAGCGGGCTGTGCTTTAATCCGAGCACTGGACCGGAACCTAACCGAGGAAGTAAAGGAGAAGACGGTGCGATACATTGACGACATTCTGTTGGCATCCGACAACATTGAAACTCACATGGAAAATTTAGATAAAGTATTGGGCAACTTGAATGCATCGAATTTCAAAATAAACCTGAAGAAATCGCATTTCTTCAAGAGCGAGATCTTATATTTGGGTCACGTCATTGACAAGGAGGGAGTGAAGCCAAACCCAGCTGAGATTGAAGCGATAAAGAATTTCCCTACACCAACGAGAGTCAAGCACATTCGGGCTTTCTTAGGCGTAACGGGATTCTTTAAAGAAAACTGTCCAGGTTATACAGAGACTGTAGCTCCAATGCAAGAAATGCTCAAGAAAAATAACAAATGGTCATGGAACGCGGAATGTGAGAAGGCATTCCAAGCAACAAAACAGCTATTGGAAAACTGCATTAAATTGGGATATCCAGATTTCAAGCTCAAATTTATAATCCAAGCGGATGCTTCACTAATTGGGATAGGTGCTATGCTCTACCAAGAGGATCCAGCTAACCTGCAGCACAAAACATATTTGGCATTTGTCAGCCGAAAATTGCGTAAGCACGAGCGAAATTATACTGTAACCGAGCTAGAATTGTTGGCCATCCTTCATGCGCTCCAACAATGGAAACGAATAATCTATGGTTACCCTATTGTTGTCAGAACTGACCACAAGGCACTAACATTCTTGTTTAAGACGTCTATGGCAAGCGAACGTGTGACACGTTGGTCTATATACATTCAGCAGTTCAGCATTGAAATTGAGCATTGTCCAGGGAAGATGAACGTGATACCGGATGCACTCAGCAGGAACCCAGAGCCTGATAATGAAGAAACAGCGATGGTACAACACTTGGAGTTAACACCGAAGGACCGGGAATTCTTGGAGGAGTTACGTGAGATACAGCGAGAACAGGAAGCGGAACCATGGATGATGCTATTAATTAAATACTTCAAAAAGCAACTACCTACAGGAACACCTGCATTTCGAGAAGCGAAAGCCAAAGAAGGAAGATATGTTTATGTCAACAATTTGCTGCACAAATGGGTAGATAATGACCACACCAAGTTACGCATATTAGTACCTGCATCGTTACAACGAGGATTGACATGGCATACGCACGAAAGTTACGGTCACGTGGGCTTAGACAAGTGCGAAGCGACAATAGGAGAGACATTTACATGGCCACGTATGAGAACAACTATATGTGACGTCATTACAACTTGTGACCCGTGTCAGAGAACAAAGCCAAATAATTATTTACTGAGGCAATATCCTAGACCATTGCTACCTCAGAAACCATGTGAGCTACTGGCGATGGACTGTCTTGGTCCAATTCCGAAGGGAAGGAGAGGTTGCCGTCATTTGCTAGTGTGCATTGATGTATTTTCTAAGTTCGTAGTACTATGCCCTATTCAGAAAACAACATCGAAGCAGGTACTCAGTCGCATTCGTAATAGAGTTATTCCAACCCTTGGAAAACCAGAGTTTATATTATCAGATCACGGCAGTTATTTCACAAGCGCCGAATTCAAGAAAGGAATGGAAGACATGGGTATAAAACATGTTTTAAGCAGTATCCGACATGCCCAAGCAAATCCAAGCGAGAGAGTAATTAAATCTGTAACTGCATATTTGAGAATCTTCATTCCGAACGAACACCACAAATGGGTCGATAAAATTAAGGACGTAAAGACATGCATGAATTCTACCAGGCACGAGTCAACAGGACAAATCCCTATGGTCCTACACAAGAACGAGTATCCAGTAAGAACGTGGAAAAGCATCATTAATTGTCCACAAGATCCCATGATAGCACCAGACCTGCGAATTGAAAGAACGAGAGCATACATGAGGAAACAAGCAGACCGCAGATTACGGCGAGTAAGAAATAAGAGGTTCCACGGTGATCTTGAAGTCAACCAGCTCGTTTTGGTAAAACGACCTGCTACATCGGACCCAGAAAAGAAAATCTTTAGTAAATTCTGAGAGAAATTCATAGGACCCTATTCTATCGTAAGAAACCTTGGAAATAATGCTTACAGAGTGAAAGAATTGAGCACAGGAACAATGTCAGTTTACAACGCTGCCAACCTAAAAAAATATCGTCGAAGTGAACCATGGTAGCGCCGAAATAATGACGCTGTTTGAATATACGGACGTCCTACTATCAACAAAGTCAACGGGGAGCAGTTGAATACGGCACGTGGTGAAGGAGGAAGTAGAGCTGTTGTTGACAAACATTAACGAGGCGAGTAAGGTGTTGCCGCAGGCATCAGAGCGTCACGCAAGATTGGAAGGGGGAAATACAAGCAGGATATGAAAACGAGTAAATGCCATTGAAGACAGGAGCGCCTAGACCAAGTAAGAAAAAGGGGTGATTCTGGAAATAAAACAAATTGGCCTACGGAAGTATTGTAAAATTGTCGACTTTATTCCTAAGTTCGAAATTTTGTGAGTGGGAGAGTTGTGAACCCTTTACCCTATGTTGGTTAAATGATTCTACTTTTTATTTCTTCAATTAATAAATATTTCAACCAGCATCATGAAAGTAGCCAGACAGTGATGAGGAAATTTCAAGCATTTGTTGGAGACAGTAGGGACATACCTGCATCAGTTTAACAAAAGGCTAAATACTTGAGCCATGAAAAGAAATAGCAGAGCGATGTATCATAAGGACAGGTGTGGCTACCTCAATTTTAGAAGCGACGCGCGGTGAGACATGGTTCTGGTATGTTCATTGTGTTATTCGCGCCTAGAAGAAATATGATGCAGTAACGTGAATGGTTGATGAAGAAAATAGACACTCCCAAGACGCCAAGATCTACTAGAAACCGCCAAATTACAGAAAATGGAGAACCAATGAGAAGAGAATGCCTACTTGCGCGCCAACTCCGGCTGGGGTACGCGGTGGCTAGCATTCACGCGGGAAATCGCCTAGACAAAATCTCTACGATCGATTCTAGGATTAATGGGCATATTCTTGACCTGTGCAATATTACGAGTTCAGTGATATTTATTTCATTCCTGTACCACAATTATTTCGAGATTTTTTTTACATAAAATCCCCCTCCATCTAGACCCAAGGGCCAGTTCATTTATAAGTGTGTCGAAGAGACAAGAGATTATTATTATTCTGTTCGTCTACGGACGTAGATTATTATTCTGTTCGTCTGAGGACGTAGACTTTGATTCTGTTCGTCAGAAGAGATAGACTTTTATTGTGTGTCGAGGAACACAAGATATTCATTGTAAAGTGTTAAATTCAGTGATAGATAGTCATAGTACTATAGTTATAGGGGCAGTATCGTCGATAATTCGCCAACGAACAGCGACAGGGAATTTAGTACCTGAACAAGCGAATTTAGTAGTCAGACATAAAGTGTATAATAACCTAATTTTTGTATCAGCGCAAGGATGACATCGATGATTGCAGAGGAAGTTTGGAATTCTCAACACTCCGTCCAGATGGCTGATATGAGATAAAGAACCATCCAGTTGGGGAATGGCGTCTGATGTTCTTTGACGGGTGACTACAAAAAGAGATGAGTACAAAATAATATTTTATTATTTGTTAAATTAACTTATGGTTTATGGGACATATTTTTGTAAATACTTTGCTTGTGTGATTAATGTAGTATATTTAGTTTGATCTGACACACTTTTGTTTGGAAGCAGCTCGCACAATTGTAATTTTTGGAAGGTTCTTTTCTTTGTGTTGTGTTAACTAACGTAGCTATGTGAACGGCCGTGTTCGCCTAGGTTACGAAGTGCGGTTAAAAACGTCTCTCGGAGATATGTCGTGTTTCAGAAGTAGGACTGAATTAATATAATTATATAGTAGATTGGAGGGTAATTAAAATTTTGTTGAGATTTATTATTGATCAGATTCAGTGTGATTATTGCCTTTGGAGCAATGTAATTTGTGACGAAGAGTATTCAGCTCTATCGTAGGTTTAAATATTGTGTTAAATGTTTGCGAGCTCTAATTCAGCAGACCCGTGTGAAAGGCGTTATGTCAGTCCCAGATGTGTATATTGTGAGTATATTTTTTGTGGTATTACAAGCGGGAATTTCAGCAGAGACTGATTTCTGTCAGCTTGGTACCAGATTCATATTGTATCCTTGCGAGGACAATTATGGATATGTGATTATTGTCTGACCATATGTTGAGTTGGAGGAGATGTTAGTTGCTGTTGATTCCTTGAGATAACAGTCCAGCTGTTCGGCTATTTATATACACTGGAAGGGGGACATGACTGGTATTGTGGAAAGGGTGAGTTGTTGTCACAAGGGCTGGCTGAGTTTCGCAAGCAAGCTCATCATTAGTGGAGTGCACGTCTGGCTCCAATTACTTGAAAAAATAAATATAAATGTGAGAAACTGATCAATGGTAAAATTGTTTAAATAAATGGGAGTTGCCTACGAAACACGATAAACTTCGAAGCGTGTCCTTAACATGCAATTTTGTTAATATAAAGTAATCTTAACCACTCAGGTTGTTTGTTGTTGTTGGTTTATTCTTTGTTTATTTTCCATGTCAGTGACCCGTGAGTCACGTGCGGCGCTGTGTTTCCTTGTTGTTGAGTATCTGGCCATTGTGGCAGCTCATTTGGTTAAGTGTGTCACCACACTAATAAGGGTCTCAGAGAGATGCCTGTAAATAGTAGAGTTGTAATATGTGTGTCAGAATTAGATTTAAGGATTTTTATTAATGTTATGCCCATATCCATAAAAGTTGATTTACGAGATGATTGTTCGTGAGCACCGTGGCTGTTAACCCGTTGCGAACGAATGATCATCCAAGTACTCATTTCTCGTAGATAGTCACCACGCGAACATAAATTCATATGCAAGATAGTGGAACTTGGATCCACATTTTATTAGAAAAGGGGAGATCTGTCTGACTCCTCAAAGTGATAAATATTCCTGTCAGGGGAAATTCAGGGAGGATTTTGTTTATTATTGTTTGTTTTATTCTTTTATGCACAAATTAGTTATTAAATCTTGTTATTATCTTACGTTTTGTCTCCTTTCTTTCTTAGTTATAGTTTTTATCCTATAACCCTTGCCTCAGAAAAGCACGTTGTTTGGCGGACGTAAACACCACACTATGAACTGAATGCGACCCCTTGATCTAAGATTCTTGCATAAAACACTGCTATTCTGAAGGGTTCAGTACTAAAGATAAATTGGAGCCAGATTCGGATAGGCCTTGGCCTTCGTAAGTACACCACTCCAGCGTATTTCATTGGAATGGTGAAGCTACTGAACTCCATTTCAAGTTTGGCAGATGGTGGGATTTAAACTTGTTTGTCTCTTGTGTCCAGCTTTTTAACGCAATGAAATACCATAGTCTTTCATGAAATATATCTCAGTATAGTTAAATATTCTCCTTCTCAGCTGGTTATTAAGTGGTTTAATCCGTCAAGTAACAGCAGTAGCATGAAAGCTTACAGTTACAAGCGCCTTGGAACCTTGCGTTCTTAAGCCACGGTGCCTCCGTTTTACTTTGAATTCTAACTAGTGAACATGCTGCTTCATCTCAAGTATCTCACAGGAAATGAACCTGGTCTATCTTAGTAATACACAAACGGCTAACCCGAGTAGTAATAGTATCCTTCCCCCCACCGCGCACCTCACTAAAAAAAATCTGTCCCGGCAGATACAATTTCAAGCCTCGAACATACTTGCACACAATACGTTATCACTAAATTCACGGACGGGAAAAATTCACCGCGATCTTTCTAGCCCTGATGCATTTAGCCCCGTGTACTTCAGTGTATGTAGAATTTGTCTGATAACATGTATTGTTGTGATGGCTATGTAAGTGTGTGTTATTCAGGTGAGGAATGAGGCGGCGGTGACCTTAATTTAGGAACCATCCCGAAATTTGCCTGGAGAAGTGGGAAATGGAAAACCATTTTCAGGATGGCGCCGGTAGGAATTGAACCCACTTCTTCTCAGATTTAACTTACGAGGGTAAGTGTGCCCCGTTCCAGCCCTCTGACCAGAATAACATTTATTGACAGAGCCAGGAGTCAAACCCGGACCTCCGAGACGTCAGCCATGAATACTAGCTGCTACACCACGAGGTGGACGACGCACATACTGTATGTACATTATTCGGTACTGCGGGCTTCATTTTAGAATCTCAGTTTCTTCACTCAATTGTTTTTGTTTGGAAGGTAGCGGCTGTGGCCAATAGTTAGGGACCAACCCCGACATTTGCCTGCAAGGAAGATGGAAATCCACAGAAAACCATCTTCAAGGTTGCCGGCGGGAGGATTCGAACCTTCTCACCTCCCCGATGTGAGCGACTGCCTGCAGCCACGCCGTAACAACCACGGCTAACTCACCCGGTCTTCACTCAATGCAAATATGTAACCAAAAGTTTCAATAAAGACAATTTCAATATTTGCGAATGACTTGCTTTAGTTCCAGAGAGAGTGGCTTTGAAACTGTGCGCCTGCTACCAGTTCGAGTCCATCATTTGGGGATGCTTCAGTGTAGTGTGTAGTCCTGCCATCTAGCCAACATAATTTATACTTATATTTATATATGATGACAAATTCAGTGGTGAAAATAAAACGTATTCATATGAACTTTAATCTCCCAACAAATTGCAACTGTCTGCCAGAAACCACAATAGGATTCCTGTTTGAGTGACGGAATATGGAAGTCATTTGCCCCAAAGCCGCAATGTATCTATTAAAAACAGTATATAAAATGAATGTTTGTTTGTTTATTCGTCTTTTATGCATTCATATACCATTCATCCGATTGCGATGACACTTTGGTGAAATGTTGTGCCCATTCCCACAAAGGTTATAGAATTAGTAAATCAATTTTACAATAGATGGCGTTTGACTAGTTTTAACAAATGAGTGTTGGCGTACGAACCGTTTCAACAAAGACCCGTATGCGTTCATTTACAGTACTTTTCATCTCATTGCGATGAAACTTTGGTGAAATGTTGTGCCCACTCCCGGAAAGGTTATAGAATTAGTAAATTCATTGTACAATAGATGACGCTCGAGTAGTCAAGTTGTACAACGAACCGTTTCAACAAAGTCTCACATGCGTTAATATACTTTTCATTCCATTGTGATGAAACTTTGGTGAGTTGTGCACACTCCCATTAAGGTTTTTGAATCAGTGGTATAAATGATTTTGTATCTTCTACATACTTTTTGAAATTTTGATTGCTATCAGGGGACCGAAGCAAGTGTTGCATTAGAGTCTAATTTTATACCGGTACTCTTGATGCTGCTTCTCTTCCGGGAGATTTCGAATCTGTACATTTTGATGGTAGGTGTCACACACAATATATTGTATGTAATGCCGCCTACAATATTGTAGTTTTATACCCTCCGTTACAGATGTGTTCTTCTATTAATGTGATGTTCTTTATGTTATATAAATTATAAGGTACGTACAAAAAATAACGAGCTGGAGGCTGTAATGCACAAACCGGTGACGACATCGGCTAATCGTGGCCTGGGTAACGAGGTGTGGTTCCGACCGGAGCGTGGAAGGTCACAGCCCGTCGCTAGAGGACACGCGTGCACGTAACGTGACGATACAAAGCGAGCAGCAGCATGCATCAATCGTCCAACCAAGACCAAGGCAGTAGGCCATTCGTCATGCTTCCTGGTGTGGTTGAAGACTCTGGGGCACCCATTGGGCACACACTTTCCGTAAGTGCAGTCGTTCCTTCATGATGGTGTGCACACTTCCGACGCTCAATCCGACCACGGCGGGTATGGCGTTCACTGTCACTCGGCGGTCCTGGGTAATGAGTGAATCAACCAGCTGGACGTTGTCATCGGTAGTGCAGGGGTGTGCCCCAGAGCGAGATCATCGGCTAACGACACCCGTCCTTCCCTGAAGCGCTTGTGCCACGCCTTGACCCTTGCAAGGGACATGCAGTGTTCGCCGTACACTTGTGACATTTGGCGATGAATGTCCGTTCCCCCTACTCCTTTCGCTGTCAGATACCGAACAACACCTCTTTGCTCTTCGTTTGACGCCTCCATGTCACTGTTTGCAATGCGACTGACAGCGTTGGATGATTGATGCATGCTGCTGCTCGCTTTGTATCGTCATGTGACGTGCACTTCTGCCCACTAACGACGGGCTGTCATCGTCCACGCTCTGGTCGGAACCACACCTCGTTACACACGTCACGATTAGCCGATGTCGTCACTGGTTTGCGCATTACAGCCTCCGGCTCGTTACTTTTTGAACGCACCTTATAAAACGTCTGTATGCTGCATGATTTACTGTTGACAGTGTGTCTCTCTACCGGCTTTCATTCGTATTTCAAATCAGCCAACAAATTAACTTTTGCGTAGTATTCAAGACTGTTCTACGAATGGTATTTGTCTTTGTGAGTCGATTTTATTATAATTGTTCATTGTACTGCACTATGACTTACCGTGTTCTATCACCATTCTTACTAATTACTACTGGAACAGAAGATTAAAGTATGAATTTAGTTGGAAACATGGTAATAACAAAATTAAGCTATGAATATGTGATCATGGGATAATTTTGAGCAGGTAAGGACCAAAATGTAAGTAATGATACTTGCACATAGGAATACATTATGTAGGTTTGTCTATTCGTTCACACGTATTTTTCCTATGTATACGTATTTATATCACTGATTTAAGTGCTTATTGACAAAAGTTATTAAATAATGTAATTATCACGAGTTTATCCCACATTCCGCTATAGCATTTTAATAGTACGTTATGCAACGAGCCTATAATGGCTATAATTAAGACACGAGTATCATTATAAAACGAGCCTATGCGAGTTTTATAATTTCCATACGCGTGTCTTAATTACCATTATAGGCGAGTTGCATACGACTGTTTATGTTCGACGATAATTATAACATTATTATATGTTTTAACATAAATATTCATAAATATCTGTGGGATTCAGTTAATTCAGTTATTAGTGAACAAGGCGGCTTTGCTGACTGAACAGAGCACATGCGTGGTCAAGGCACTCCGGAAGCAGAGACCATTCACTTTGCTTGACAACACAGAAATATGTTGGATTTTGAGCGCATGCGCGAAGGTACCCTTATCTAATTGGCCACACAACTGTTTCTTGAGTTCTGATTGGTGGGAGAAACTGTTTCGTAATGAAAATAGTGTTATAATGAGCCTCATTATGATACAGTTTTCCGACATATAATGTTTACATTTCGACATCGTCGAACATAAAGATTTTTATGGGTTGAGTTTAGAAATTACCTTATTTTTATATACGAAATATATTTGCGGCTAAGGAAGCTCGATGTGTTTTGAATCTAAGTATCTCATTTGACATTATACTGGGATTATACGTAAGTTACTTCATTTACTTTAGATTGATGCGGAGAAGATAATATGTATGTAAAATAGTATTACAGCAATACCGTTCCTCAATATACACACTAAGCTATGTACAAGAATACGAATTCTTCCTTTATTCACGCATTTGCGCGGGTTTAAACAGCATAAGTATATTTGACTCCAAAATACTGACTTTATCTCTCAATAATTGAATAATTATCCTTGAATAATAATAAGGATATAATTGCATAATTATTGTTATCCTGTCAAGAAAGTAGGTGCAACATTTTAATAATAAAACAGATTTAAATAGAATATATGGCGTAACTAGGTGAACACTTAATCACCCTATTGTAACAAAAATAAATACGATCCGGGAAGTAATTGTGAGAATACTGTAGGTCCTCGAGGAATTGTGCATATACAGTACATCCCTTATTACTATTGTTGCATTATCAGCTATGTTATTGTGCTCTACAGTAGGCCTACTCCTCGTTTCATTTTTTTAAAGTCAATTTTACCCTCCAGGTTGGTGTCTCCCACGGACTCAGCGAGGGAACTCACCACTACCGCCTTTCCAGGCAGTGTCCTAGAGCTGGGAACACATGGTCGGAGTGGATACAACTAGGGACATGTGATCAGCACCTCGCCCAGGCGGCCTCACCTACAAAGTGAACAGGGGCCTCATGAAGGGAGGGATTGGAAGGTTAGGATGGATAGGCAAGGAAAAGGGAAGGAAGCGGCCGTGGCCTTACAGTAGGAACCATCCCGGCATTTGCCTGAAGACGAAGTGGGAAACCACGGAAAACCACTTCGAGGAGGGCTGAGGTGGGAATCGAACCCCCTCTACTCATTTGGACTAGCCGAGGCTGAGTAGACCCCGTTCCAGTCCTCATACTACTTTTCAAATTCCGTGGCAGAGCCGGGAATCGAACCCGGGACCTCCGGGGCGGCAGCTAACTACGCTGACCGTTACGCAATGGAGGCGACTCGATTAGGTTTACAGTGCGTTAATATTGCACGTACTGTAAGTAACATCAGAGGCAAGGGGAACTATGTTTTAGGCTCAATTAGTGGCGAAGTGAATATATTCTGGGAAATATATTGGCACGTATCTACCTAATATATAAAGACAACTCCCGGGCAACGCCGGGCAGTAAAGCTAGTGTCTTTATAAAAAAAAACTCTATATTCAATAACTGGAAGATCATTGTAGGAGAAGCAACACATGAATTAGGATTTGGCACGATAT
Organism: Meconema thalassinum; assembly: GCA_946902985.2. NCBI lineage: Eukaryota > Metazoa > Arthropoda > Insecta > Orthoptera > Tettigoniidae > Meconema > Meconema thalassinum. The sequence continues at coordinate 382,145,207 of OX336389.2, read as the reverse complement.
TCAAATGTCCGGTATTGAACAATACTTGAAACAGCAAAAATAGTCTAACCCCGTTAGAGTTGCTTTACGTGGAATTGAATTTGCCTATTATTTGCCGATTATTCACATCTCATGCCATTTTTCTTAAGGAAGAAACACTTTCTTTTGTGAGTATTTTCACCTTGATAAAATTATTGTAGATATGGGTTACGTAACAATCTGGACAGTTGTTCAGAACACCAAATACCGGTATCTCCTTTCTCCTTTTGCTCCACCGCGCCGCGCCGTACAGGAAGAGTGAAGAGAGTAAGGAGTTGTGTGGGTTGCAGCGAACCCTTTTCGAAGTCAAGAACGCTAGTCGCTACAACACGAGGTGGTCTTCCCAATTTAAGCACTCAGATTAGTTTTCAATTACAATGCAAGACACAAAAACAAAATTATATGACGATAATATATATACCCTGCTTCGTGGCCGTGTGCAATAAATCATGTACTACGTCTGCTGCAAAAAAAAAAAAAAAAAAATACGAGCCTTACAGTAGTTGCATATGATGTGTAATATCTGACATGTTATCCTACTCGTATACTACACAGCTTGGACATTCATACTAGTACTATGATGAATGTATAGATTGAATTGGAGATATGCTACTGTCACATTTGTGGCGCAGCGGTCAGGCTGTTAGTCTCTCACCAAGGTAGACCGGGTTTGATTCCCGGTCAATACATGTGAGATTTTCGAATTGAAATGGCATGTCCTGTGGTTCGCATTCCACGTAAAAGGGAGGTACCGTGGATCATGATCGTGAGATTAACGGACACGCAAAACTACAAGCTTCCTTCCTTCCTTTTACATTAATAATTCATAATAACAAAGTGATACACAACGTCGACAGTACTCTCAAATACTGTGAGCACATTCCTCAGTAACTATAACATTCATTATTCTCAAGGCTCTCATACAGTTCGTCGTAAACAATCAAAACATGGCTTCCTACAATCATGAAATGACCTAGTCTCACATATGATGAAAATACAGCTTTTATTCCACTCATATAACAACATTCTGTTATGCATTTAATATTTGACTACTCACCCACAGCTTGACAATAATGCCGCTTACTTAAATGTCATTTGTCGTCTTTATCCTACCCCATGTGATATTCAACCTTGAACGTGAAGCTTCATAAACTGCTCAATGACAAGTGAAAGTCGGTGAAACATTTGCCACTGTGCTCGTCAAACCAGTGCCTGCTAAATGCACTGCCTACTGTATTGTCATAACGCGCTACAGAGCACACACTGCCTTGTTTCAAATACACACATTTTCAATTGTACATCCAGCTGGCAGTGCGTCTTCACTTCCGTCTGATCCACTTCCGCCCGATTCACTACCGTCCCATTTTTCTGGCAGTGCGTCTTCACTTCCGTCCGATCCACTTCCGTTCAATCCACTTCCGTTCAATCCACTTCCGTCCGATTCACTTCCGTCCCCAATTTTCGAAATCACTCCCACAAAACTAACCAGCAACCGAGCGGAAAGATGTTACACATCAACAAGTAAACTAGTGTGGCCACATTAGCTTCATGGAGGCATTAATATTGTTACCACACGCGTGACTTGCATGTCAATGGTGTCGTTCAAAGTTCTCAAACCGGAATTAATTTCTTTGGCAGAGTCGGGAATCGAACCCAAACCTCCGGAGTGGCAGCGAAGTATGGTAACCACTACACCACAAAACGTACAAGACCGTCGTGCAGCAAGTACAGAGATCAATGGTTCGAATTCCGGTGCTGACTGAGTGTGGATTTCCCCGGGGTTCACCATGTTCACGCCAGATAATTCCCGAGGGACTGCTTTAATTTAAGTCCCGTAGCACTTCTACCTATCCAAGGGCTTAATAAATACAGTTACACATATTACTAAATTCACCACGTTAACAGAGGCTATCAGACATGCCATATGATGGACAACCAAATACACGTGGCTGTTGATCAAAGATCTTGCAGCGAAAGAATAAGTTTGTCCTTAGACCCGGAAGGTTTGCCGCTGAGCAAATCTGCGCTGCAATATATTGTGTAGCTAGTGGGCAAAATGGGAATAGCCCAACCAATGCAAGCTCAGCACCGGTTTGTTCATATCTTGTCGGTGCAATTGTAGCTCAAAACAAGCAATATCATGAGATTGATTTCTTGATGGATTATTGTATTAAGGGGTGTAACATCTAGTCAGGGGCGTATATACAATTTTTTTCGGGGGGGGGGGAGGCTGACTATCCTGGAAAATTGTGAGTATTCTCAGGGGTTTGTCACCGCAAAATACCCAGAAATATCAACCAATATCTCAGAGCATATAGCATTGTGTAATTTTTTTAGAAAAGATTCAAAGTTTATATAGCCTACAATAAGTATTACTCGCAATACAAAAAAGTTGTAAAATACAACACAACACACAAATAAAATTTTATACTTAATGAATTTTCCATTATGGCCTATGGAGTATGAATGGCAAATATCTAAATATTTGTCAATTTACTAAGCAGAAAGGTAAACAGTTTTTTTTTACAAGTTGATAATTTATTTCTCAAAAGAAGACTACCGTACTGTGGAATTCACAGTTTTTCCTCACAAGGCTGAGTGTACCCTGTTCCAGCCCTCAGACTAGAATTAAAATTTCTTGGCAGAGCCGGGAATCGAATTCGGACCTCCGGGGCGGCAGCCAAGAATGCTAGCCACTACACCACGAGTTAGTATAATTTCAATCTTAATATTGTTTATAACTTAGCAAATAAGTTAAGATTAGGGTGCAACCTAATTTACAATTAATTTATTCTCTTACCAAAGCAACACTTTTTAATTTTTATTGGCTTTCTTCCGGGGGGGGGGGGGGGCTGGAGCCCCCTCAGCACCCTCCTTATATACGCCCCTGCATCTAGTTCACCTGTCAATATTAAGAGAGTTATTGTTGTTATTTGATTGAGTTGTTTTGTGACATCGTGGTCATCAGCACCATGTACTGAAGTGTTGTGTAAAATTCAGCTGATAATCTGTGTTCTTCTAGTGTACGTGGTAGTTTGTGTATTTGAAATTCAGGGTGTGTTTGGGAATCCTAATGTAGAACTGGAAACCCACGTAAAACCCCTTCTAGGATGGCTGAGGTGAGAATCAAACCCCCCTATAGTCAGTTTTGCCTCAATATCTAAGTGTGCAATGTTTAAACTCTCAGACCAAAATTATTTTTTTAGTAGATCCGGGGATCGATCCCAGTATCTTGGGGACTGAAGATTCAATACGAACCTTGAGAGGATTGAGATAAATTCGCCATACAAGAAATCCTATTGCTGTTCAAGTGACACACAATTTGTTTCAATTTACTCAGATATCACGTTGAAATACGTCCGGCGTTGTCTCCCACGTAAGGGAGTGACATTAATGTACCAGTGTCTAGTAACCCTAGTTCATAGTTCGTTTAATGCTTCAGAAGGACGAGGAAGTCTTGACATGAGTAAGCCCACAAGCGCTCACATAAAACTTGCATGTCGTAAATAAGCTCCATTCCACTTGGCGCTGGGCAGGTCACTCGATGTCGATAACAGCCAGTTTTATCTCTGATGATATATGTGTTTTCATGAGCCACGAGTGTTATCTTATGAACTGTTCATTTCATCGAACATTTGTTTACAGTCCATGAGTAAATTAATGTAACATAAAATTTATGACTTTTGTTAAATCACAGTGTCCCTGTAGTATCCTGCTAAGCTTCATAATCACTCCTCAATACTTCATTGGCATTGAAAATGAAAATGAAGTGTAATATATGAGAACATTTGAGTAGCCATTTGGATAACCCGTTATCTCCACAGAATATTTTTTTGAGATATTGGTACGAGTGGATTCCCTGGTTCATTGGTTTCAATATATACCGTAATATCAAGATGCAAGCGCTCAAACTTTAAATCTTATTAAGTACTATCCAGTTGCAGCAGATGCTGTCTGTATCTCTTCTATGTGCAGGTGCAAAACATGTTACAATTCTGATACATTGATTACTTTTACCAAACCCGTTTAATCCAAAGGGTAGCCATTGTTCTTGTGCTCTCTAGTTTCTAAAGCCGTTATTTAAGGTTAGATGAAATTATATTATCTACGAAGTTGCATTAATGGTACTGAGTAGCCAATACCTTTTGGAGTAAATTAACAACAAATGAAATAACACCTATGGGTTACCTACACTAAACGTTTCAAATAGCCAGTACGTAGAATAACAATTGAAACAGCTATTCAATCTTAAAACCTGTACTTCGTAGTGTTGGTAGAGGATGAATTGATTTACTTATAGCGGCCTTTGTTTTTCTTCAAAGCTTAACTCTAGACGAATGAATAAAGAAGGCATTCTTGTAAACAAAACACCCCTTGAGAAATCATGGACGTGGAAAACAACATCTTTAAACATGGTCAGTGTTATTCAATCCACTGAGGAAAACCTTAAGGGGTTTGTCAAATGTGAAGTAGTTGTGCATCTTGGGAACGAAAGAACTGTTATCAATATGATAAATTTGCAACTGGGATCTGTAAATGTGTGCATTTCTCAGCTATTTGCAATTGATATGCTTGAAGGATTTTCTACAGTTGGGTAGGTTCCAATGGAATTTATTGTGATGCAATCCAAAGTATTACAGCCAATAATGTTAAAGTGTCTGATACCTCTCGATCTTCTCCTATCTCAATTCCAGAATTATGTTGTTCATGCTAGTGAAATATTACAGGTCGCACCGTGGACGCAGGAATAGCTCAATGTTTACGTAGTGGGAGAGTAAGTTGCCCCAGGGGCTACACCTGATCGCACTCCCCTGTCACTATGTGTAGCATGTTGTTATAATTACTGATGTGAAGAGGCACGGAACAATATACCAGCTCATCTGAATATAGGTTAGAGAAATCAGCTATGGATTTTAATAAATTTACAGTGGTAGTAAATAGCAGAATATATTGCGTCCTGCGATATTTAATTGCAGGAACTTGAGCTTCTGTCTCTCTGCCAAACGCTTGGATTGTGGTGGGTGAACTCCCATACAGAGAGGGTTGGGGGAATATACCCGCTCTTCCATCATGTATACTGCAGAGAAAACTAAGGGCGAATGACGGCCTTTTTTGTGATAATCCACAATTCAGCGATGAGGCATGGTCTCTTCCACCCGATCTATTTGAGGTGATATATAAGCAAGTATGACCCACGTTTGCAATACAGAGTGGGTGAGGTATGGATAGACAGCCGTAAACACGCGAGCAGCAACTACGAGGGTTGAATCACCACGATGACCAAGCCATTCAAATGAACTAACAGCAACAACATTAAATTGAGAGAGTCATGAATACCCAGTGACAGACAAGAGCCCTTAAGAGAGGCTCAGCCACTAATGAGTGATTTATGTTCTAAGTTGATAACCCAGAACCTTTGAATGAGTAGTGATGGTTGTTTCTTGACAATGCCACTGTCTGTAGAACCTTATCTTCTAAGTGTTTCTGTCACGCTCATTTATTGGTTACATGCAGTAATAATAATTTCACAATTGCTTTCAGCTATTAGAATGTATATTGTACTTTACAAAATATAAAAAATTACGAGCCTTACAGTAGTCGCATATGATGTGTAACATCTGACATAGAAGAAACCTCACGTGAAATTATTGATACACCGGTGTTTTATACTATTATTGGCATAAATATTAATCTATTGTAAAAGGGAGTGTTTTACAGATATTGTAGTTTATAATACGGAACTCATTTTATTAGATGATTTGTAGCTTCCACCAGCACTAGCCTAAATAAAGAATACGATATGGATCAACTAGATTAATAGACGCGTCACCGCTCATAACCTAAAATTCCTTATAAACAGGTCCTCTTCATTCACAGACCAACTCGTAATTTCATATGGATTCCGTTAAAATGAGTCATTGATATGATAAATATAGTTTAAATGATAATCTGGTAGCAAAATTATCTACCCCGTCCGTGATTCGAACCCAAGATCTCTAGATTCACAGTCATAAGCACTAACCCCATGGCTATTGTGACTACGCAAATATTGTGCACAAGATGGTGACTTATTTCCAGGTGCCAATAATACTGCATTACGGAATTAATTTTCATTTATATTTTGCTTGTTTCGATAATGTTCCTGCGAGAAATTGAGTTTAAAATACCTTATGAATAGGCCCTCTTGTGAGTAAAGAGAATGTATTCAGTAATAGTTCATGAAGGCTTGCTCAATTCTCGTATAACCACAACGATTATATTATATTGATGACTGCATTACCGTTATGTGGGTTAATATTTGAATAGCCATTGTGCAGAAACATAATACCGGCAATGCTGACTACTTACAATGTTTTATATTAAGGCATTTTACCATTTAAATACTGATACGAAGACTTCGAACATGTAACATGTCATTTGTTTCAATCACTTGACACCAGAGTTCACATGAGCGTTTTCCGTTCAGTATGTCATATACATTCCACATGGCCGAGAGTACGTCATGGTATCAATTTGTGACACCGCGCGCTCATTGTTTCTCGTACCACTGCCAGCTGGGTCTTACCACTGCCCACTGGATCGATCGATCGAGCGGGCAGTGCATACTTCCGTTTTCCACCACTGCCAGCTAGTACACTTCCTTTCGATTGATCGAGCGGGCAGTGCATACATCCGTTTTCCACCACTGCCAGCTAGTACACTTCCGTTCGATCAATCGAGCGGGCAGTGCATACTTCCGTTCGATCCACCACTGCCAGCTCGATCGTTCCGATCCACTTCCGTCCCCAATTCTCAAAATCACCCCCACAAAACTATCCAGCAACCGAGCGGAAAGATGTTACACATCAAAAATGTACGTAATTTTAACGTTCAACGCCAGGAAAGTGTATTGTGTTGCTTAGAAAACTACAAAAGTAAAATATCCAAGTACATTAGCATTCAATTAGAAGAGTAAAAATCTATTGCGCCAATGCTTTCTGTAAAACTCTTAGAAAATCACAAATAGTACGGTATTTAAAAGTATCGAAGAATAAAAGTACGTTATGTTTGAAATTGATATTTAAATATATATATAGGCTGTAAAAAAAGTCCTGCACCAAACTTAAACTCCGCATGGGGATGGGGGCAGGGAGTAATTTGAGATAGGGAACCCATGTCCGGAACGCAACCGTAACGCCCCTATGAGCGATTTTAATTATGAGTACATCTGGCAACGTCGCGTGCTATCCACGGCAGAGGACCGATTATCGCTCACAAGTCTACCTAGGTCCAGTCCCACTTCGTGGCTTAGTAGTAAAGCACTCGACCATCAGGCGTTGGTGACTCCACGCCGGGGTTCGAATCCTTCTTCCAACCCAACTTAATTTTTTTCCCTCCGAGTAATTTGATGATGGATCAACTTAATTACCGCAAGCATGATGTTTTCAGGTAGATGTTTCAAGAACGTTTTAAGAATCTTAATTAAATGTCCTCAGTTCCAACGATCGCTGAACCTGTCTCTGTATCTTCACTGTACCTTTTTTAAACTCGCAATCTTTTGTTTGTAAAGTAACCGCCTACGGCCTTTACCTCAAATTGCGATCTTAAACATATCATTGCGAAACAATCATACAGCAATTACGACAAAAACAAAGAGATCATTTGTGTCCAAACAAAATCCTACCGTGAAGAAATAAATCGGCAACGAAAAGAACCAATTTGTTTTTCTTTTAAAACGCAAAATTGCGGCGTATAATGTAGCTCCTTTTAAAACGAAATTAGAAACAAAATATAGCCCTATGTAGTAATTAATTGATGCAAATACAAACGACTCGAAGAAAAAAATCTGCACTGTCAGATGGGTGATTCGAACCCGGTCACCTCAATGTGAGATTCTAACGGCTTGGCACTGAGCCACGAGGTGGGCCTATAGATAAATTGACTTGTGAGCGGTAATCGGTCCTCTGCCGTGGGTAGCACGCGACGTTGCCAAATGTGTTCATAATTAAAATCGCTCATAGGGGCGTAACGGTTGAGTTCCGCACATGGGTTCCCTATCTCAAATTACTCCCTGTCCCCACCCGCATGCGGGATTTAAGTTTGGTGCAGGACTTTTTTTACAGCCTGTATATATATATACAGGGTGATTCTTATTAACTTTTAAAACTCTCTATAGCGACGTAGATGGCATTGAGACGAGTAATTTGATATAGGACACTTAGGGTCGCAAGTGTCCGGAAATACCTTAAAAGTGAACCACAACTGTTAAGCATATGACGTCATCAGGTGACGACTACGCTCGAGTGGTCAGGCTCGTGCTCTCTTACGCACACAAAGCATCCAAAGTATGCGTTGAATGTCATATCACTCTGGCTCCGAGTCCGCGTGTGCGACTCGGGCGCGTGGGGTTCGAGGTTCAAATCCGGGGCCTATCCACCAGCTTTCTTTGTTCTCTGTCTTCTCCTTTCAAGTGGAAGCAGATTGAAGCAGACACGGAACCAGAGTGATATGATATTCAACGTTTGCTTTGGTGTGCGTAAGGGAACACGGGCCAGAACACTTGAGCTGAGCCGTTACCTGATGTCGATATATGTTTAACAGTTGTGGTTCACTTTTAAGGTATTTCCGGACACTTGCGATCCTAAGTGCCCTATATAAAATTACTTGTCCCAATGCCATCTACGTCGCTATGGAGAGTTTTAAACGTTAATAAGAATCACCCTGTATATTGTAGTTCTCTGAAGGTAATATATAAATATGTTTGTTTGAATCAGTTAATAATGCACATTTTGAGAAATAAAGCTTATGAAAGATGGAAAGTAATTACTTTTAGTAGTAAAATATTACGAAAGGGTAAATTGTTATTGCTAACTGAAAAGCCCTTTTTATTTCAGAGTTTCCTAGCAGATACTTGGTTATAATGGGCGCATAACATTGATGGCCTTAGTTACTTAGTAGTAGTAGTAGTTGTTGTTGTTGTTGTTATTTTAAGGGGAGGAACTACGAGGTCATCTGCCCCTAATATAAATAAATATACTGTAGGATACTCAGAAATACTGCATTGATATAAGTTTTTTAAAGGTGTAAAAACTTGACATAGCTAAGAGAGAGTGTATTGTAGAGGTGAAAATGGATGAAATTTGTTGACGACACGACAATGCTAATTTTAAGGATAATGATGAAGTTAATAATAATAATAATAATAATATTTCGTATATAGTCAGCGCCTACGCTTTAGACATTCTTCTCCATACTGATACTGCGGGGTTTGTCCGTGCGGAAATATGTTATTACCACCTCAAACGTACTGTATTTAAAAACCCTGAGTAGAGTTCATTGGCAGCGAGCACAGCTGAAAACGCTCAGCTCTACGCAGCCTTGCCCTCACCCCGGCGTACTAAGCAGGTTGGTGAGCCTCCAGATGCTGCAAGCGCCGGCTGCTCCTCCGGGAGCATTAAGCTGCGCATCGCTGGTGTTACAAGTAACTGGACTATAATCAGCCTGTTTGGTGTGGTTCAGTGGGAGCCTAAGACGTTATACCTTGGATTTAATTTCGGCTACCGTTTCGTATCCTGCCACAGGCATGGGTGAGCGTGTTATGTGTCATTGCACGTGTACTTCATTGAGCACTCAAAGTATACAGTAGGTACCTCTCTCCATCATAAGTAATTCAGTTATTTTGAAAGTAAGATTTATTTCAGCAATATGGTTATAATTACCGTACTTAAAGAGGGTAGAAGACAAAATACTTTTCAAGTAGTACTCATGTTATTTATGTTCGACTATGTCGAAATGCAAATATTATATGTCAGAAAACTGTATCATAATGAGGGCCATTATAACACTATTTTTCATTATGAAGCGGTTTCTCCCACCAATCAGAGCTCAAGAAACAGTTGTGTAACCAATTAGGTAAGGCCTTCTATTTTAAATTTCACTGCGTGGCTTCTGGTGTCATAGTGGGGTATTCCAGGAGGCCATGGTATTCTCTGCGTCCCATACGCTCTGTTCAGTACATAAAACTGGTGAAATGTCGACAGATATTGATGAACATGTTCGAACATAAAATACTTATAATTATCGTCGAACATAAATAGTCGTATGCAACTCGCCTATAATGGTAATTAAGACACTCGTATGGAAATTATAAAACTTGCTTCGCTCCTTTTATAAACATACTCGTGCCTTAATCATTGTCATTATAGGCTCGTTGCATAATGTACTATTATACACGAAAGCTTGGAAATGAATATCCGCAAATGTATGCATGATAGAAGAGAACAAATTTGAGAATAAAACGTAGTTCTCAGAGGCCGAGTTCACACCACATAGGGTCGAGAAAATATCAAATGATTGGTTCCTATATATTCAACAACCATTTGATCATTTCACCTATATTGTGGTAGTGTAAACACACAAAGTGTCATTTCATCTGTGACAGATAATCCTATATGCTTTAGCAAACCAACCTCTTGTTTTATCTCAACTAGTTCCTTCTTCCAGACAGGACTTACAGGACACGTGGAATTTCATTACAGGTTATGCGATGGACGTTTCTGAAACTTTATAGTTTCTGTGGATTGATTTGGAAAACCATGACATAAATTCGTAAATTCCAAAATGAGTCTATGAGTTTTGGAGGTGCAATTTAACCGTAGAATTAGTAGTAATTGTTTTCTATTTCAAGCAACTCCAATTGCTTCCTGCTGCATGAGATAACAGTGTAATTTGAGAATGTTTGGTGGTGGTACGTGTTATTTAAAGAAGTGTTACATCTGGGTCGTCTGCTTCTAAAAGGAGAATATATTTACCTCCCCTCTGCAATCATGGAACAGAGTAGGTGTGATTCTGAATATGCTGCTGTACACGAGAATATGGTGTGCGTTGTATCCACAGTGTTTGAAATTAGGCGCTCAACTCGATACGCTGTAGATCAATAATGATAAGGTGGACCATAACACGCCTACCCTCTCTGAGTGCCCCCTTAAAGCTTGTTGAACCAACTTTCACACAAGCAACATCTTGACTCAGGTCACAGTTACTTCACCTTTAACACTCAAGACATGACTCAGATACAGAGTCAGCCTTCCATCTTCTATGGTGCTTACCTCACAATTAATGAGTTAATCAATTCGACAGAAAGAAAAAAATATAAGAAAGGAAAGAAAGGGGAGAAACAAATAAATAAATAAAAATAAAAATAAAATATTTAAATCAATAAATCTCTACATAGTATAATACGAAGTCCTCGATTCTTGGATGTAACGGGTATTCTCGGGAACCACTGGATGGATTTTGATGCTGTTTTCACCATTCTGTAAAGAATTTCTCTAGGAAGGTTTCTGCAGAAAAACATTCATTTATGACTAGGAAGCCGAGCAGTAATGAATTCAGTGAATCGAGTCGAAGAAAAACCTGCCATCCGTGTGCCTTATAAGCCTACGCTGGGTAAACCGTTAAGAATATCTATATACTACGAGCGTAAGAATTGTTCAGCATGAAAAGTTCTACAAAACAAGTCCACAACAGCATATCTCTGTCATAAATACTTCGCCCACTATAAGTGTTTTTATGTTTTAATTTTTTCCAACAATCTCCATTCAGTGGAAATTTAAATTAACTTACTTGCTTTGGATTGAGTTTACGAGCTAGCGAGCGAGCCTATCACCCCAGCTTCGGCCAGCATCAAACTGTTGAGTCGTGTCGAGTTAAGACTTCAGAGAAGAGTGTATGTGCTCGGAGTTTTGCTGTTCACCTTGGCGTTTCTGAATTGTGTCTGGGACCTGCCGTCCGTGCGCCTTTGAAGCTTACTCTGGGTAAACCGTTAAAGATACCGCGCGATGCCGGGGCGGGTTGCTATTAAATAAATAAACAAATAAATAATTTTCATTTGAAACTGTTTGCTATTTCTGCGCCCAGTCTAGCCTGAAAACCTGTCTGTGAGAATGAGTCGCCCCCATGATCCGCTATTAGCAGGTACCACTATGGCTTCCTCTTATACAACTCTGATATTGAAATCATTAAAAACCCTGAATCAAACCATTATCACCTACGTATACGTCTGAGTTTCTTACCCTCTGCAGCATATTACATTTACCTCATAGGTAATGCTTCCTTCCCCGTTCTCTTCATATGACCCCCACCCGTCTTTGTCGGCTCATACTAACAGCCTCATCTAACGTGCTCAATTCTAACTTAATCCTTATCTTGTCTTTACAAGCACCCTCCTGTCATTGTTCCCATCTATTTGTCATTCATGCCATCCTCATATCAGTGACCTCTAGCTTATGTATCAGATCTCATTTCCATTCAGCAAGGTCGTTCAAATTGCTGAGCAATGTAAAGAGAGGTTTGTCGCCATACTAACTTCCTCCTTGCAGAATGCAGTAGATCGCAACTGAGACCACACTGCAGTGCCTTTTATGCTTCTTGACACTTTCTCTTTCATTATACTACCATCCAGAGAGAATAAACAACCCAAGTATTTATAATGTTCCGACCGGCTGCGTGGCTCAGCGGTAACGTTCTCGCTTGCTGGGCCCAAGGTTGCAGGTTCGTATCCTGGCACAGTCAGCTGGCATTTGAGGGTGCGCAAATGCGAGGGAGCCGTGTCAGAAGATTTACTGGCACGTTAAAGATCCCCTTCGGGGCAAAATTCTGGTACTCCGTCGTCTCTAAAAGCCAGTTTAGTTAAAAGGGACGTAAAACCAATACCATTATCATTATTATTAAAATGTTCCACCTGCTCCAATTTAGCTCCTCTCACCAGGTATTATATATGCATGTGTTATTTGCCTACCGTATCATATTCCCTCATTTCTGTTCAAGTTCTAACATATTAGCTTGTAAGCATTCAATGGAGTCTGTCATTACAACCTGGCCATCACCACACGACAGACTGCTTACCTGGTCTCCACATACCTAAATCCAAGCCAGCCAGTTATACAAGAAACCGTAATGATGAAAAATTACAGCAGCCTTGCCTCGCTCCTGTGACACATTTAAACCCAAGGACTCAACCTACCACCAACTCTCACTGCAGCATGATTATATTATCAGCATACATATTTTTGATTGCCTGTAGCAGCCTTCCTCGATACCATAATCCCTCAGGATGCCCGGCATCTATTCTCTTGCTACTCTATCGTAAGCCCATGCAAAATGTACATACCACTAACTTCACTGTCTATTTCTCTCATAGCATTTCTCGATAATTAGCGCATACTGAAAACTAGGTCCTGGCATCCCCGTTGTGGTCTTGATCCACACTGGTTTTCATCCATCTTTGAAAGAATAATAGATTCTCCGCCTTCAATACTGTTTATTTCTATTACTTACAGGGACTAGTTTCGGGGGTAAATACTCCCCCTTCCTCAGCCTGTCCAACAAAACTTCGCAATGGAAAAACTTTCCATGTACAAGCTCATACAAAACACAAGAAGAATAAAGAATAAAGAAATAATATTATTTTCAATCCCGCTCGACGCTCCAAAGAAGATACTTTTATTGGATCACTAAGGCCTAGGCGCATCAGAACTCCTGAATTGGGCCGGTGCTGCGGTCCGCTGTCCCCATTGCGTCATCGTGGGTCCACTCTAGTCCCCTTGTTGCTCTTGGCAAACGTCAAGGCGAGAAAATTTGTGGCCGCGTCACGCGCCGCCAAGAACTGCAGTGCGCAGGGCGTGAACAAAAACAAACCGGAATTCACCTTGCGAAGTCTCTTACAGCTGAGTGTTAGTGACGTGCTTGGGAAAAGGTGGCGGTTGGGGTTGTGGGAGATGGGAGGCTAAGGAAATGAGAATGAGTGAGGTTTGTTGACACACGGCGCGTGACGCGGCCACAAATTTTCGCGCCTTGACGTTTGCCAAGAGCAACAAGGGGACTAGAGTGGTCCCACGATGACGCAATGGAGACAGCGGACCGCAGCACCGGCCCAATTCAGGAGTTCTGATGCGCCTAGGCCTTAGTGATCCAATAAAAGTATCTTCTTTGGAGCGTCGAGCGGGATTGAAAATAATATTATTTCTTTATTCTTTATTCTTCTTGTGTTTTGTATGAGCTTGTACATGGAAAGTTTTTCCATTGCGAAGTTTTGTTGGACAGGCTGAGGAAGGGGGAGTATTTACCCCCGAAACTAGTCCCTGTAAGTAATAGAAATAAACAGTATTGAAGGTGGAGAATCTCTTATTTTTTCAGAGTTATAGTTACGTCAATACGGACCTGAATAATCGACATTATTTCATCCATCTTAGTGTCTTCTTTCTACAATGCCTACGTACACTTTTCTTGGGACACTTATCAAAGTGATACCCCTGCAATTGTTGCAATCTTTCCTGTTACGTTGCCCTCTGGTCAAGTCAAGGGTACCTTTCCTGAATTCTGTACTAATACGATTAGCCTATCTATCTGTTCATTCCTGCCTTCCGATGGGCTAATTGTTGCAGAAACAAATTAAGGAATGCAATGCGGACAGGAAAAGTGTTTGAACTAAGAGCTAAGACTTTTTGGCTATGAGACGGATGATACGCAGTTTTATTAACAACATTAATACGATATTTGAATCAATCTTTTAAGAGTTATGGTAATTATTGCCGGACTGGATCGATATGTTGTTATACACCTTCTTCAAAGTGTAAAATGTACCACTTATTAATTCCTCATAAGTTCACTTGCGACGCTCGCGTTTTTCTTAGGCGTCGGGCGTGTTTAATAAAAACCCATCGGCTCGCCGGCCGTTTAGTTGGACACACTTCATGGCATATTCTACAAGCAAGTACAGAGTTACCCTCGGCAGCACAAAATGAATGTGCAGGATTCTTCTATGAGCAACCACTGTTGCGATTCTCTGAACACAAAATCGTTACCTACCAAAGTTCACGTGGTAAATTCTCAGTAGCCTACCAAAACTTGAATGACTGCGTGGTGACTTAAGCTAGAATAATAATTATTAATCAAGAATGGGAGAGAGATCATTCGAATGCGCCTTGCAAAGTAAACAAATGACTTGTCTTGGCTGTTTGCGTCAAAAGCATCTTCTTGGTTTCAACCAACGCCCGTCATTTCGAATCCAAGATGACACTGACCCATGGTTACTGTACTAGATGAGGTAAAATTGGTCCCTCTTTGATGACAAGAATGTGTAGGACAGAGATTCATAGTCTACAACCCAGAAAATAATTTCACCCAGTCACACATTGACTCTAACATTGTTTCTAATATTTAATAAGGTCTACAGCATGCAATGGTCGGAGTTAAGGTCTGTACTTGAAAATGGAGTATAGTAGTTAATATATAAACAATGCTACAAGATCCACCGTCAGGAAGATGATATATTGTCTTTCACGAACAGCGACTTAAAACTCGGCAGTTATTCTACGTTTGTGCCGTGTCTTGTGAGGGGTTTCGCCTAAGAACACCAAGCTGGCTCATCAGCGGGCTCTAGATGTCCATACCCGCACCCTCACAGGAGTAGCGAACTGCGCACTACTTCCCTTTCTGTGAGAGCACCTGCACCTCTTTACTGCGAGAGCAAAAAGCTCAAGCAGTCTTCGACTCCCTATGAAGGCTTCCAAAAAGATGGTAGGCCTATATTGGCTTTCACGGCCAGTGAATTAAAACTCAGCAGGTGCGCCTCATAGAAGGAGAGGTAGCGCGCATTTCTCTACTCCTGTGGGGGTCCGGACACGTACACTAAGGGCCCATTGATGAGCCAGCTTGGTGATCTTAGGCGAAACCCCACACAAGACACGGCAAAAACCTAGAAAAATTGCCAAGTTTTAGTTATCAGGAAGTTTGCGCCCGGAGAGTGTGAACTTGGAGTGAGAGAGGGGGCTATGCCAGAGTTGAATAGAACTGAGATATTTGGAGTTTTGCGGGTTGCTGTCCCGCAGCATAAACGTGATTCACAGAAACTACATCTTCACAAAACAAGGGAAGGAGCATGCGGATGTCTGTGATATTATGCACACTGAAAGAGGAATGTATGCCCTACACAATGATACCAATAACTCAATTTTGACAAAATCTCGGCAGGAGATATTTGGAATTTTGCGGTTGCTCTCTCGCAGCATAAACGTGATTCACAGAAATTACATTCTTCACAAAACGAGAGAAGGAGCCTGCGGATGTCTTTGATATTATGCACAATGAAAGATGAATGTATGCCCTACACAATGATACCAAAAACTCAATTTTGACAAAATCTCGGCATAGCCCCCTCTCTCACACAGTGCCTCTTGGCATTTCTGCAACAGTGATTCTTAAAGCGTTCCTGTGAATTTCCTCATTATGGATACTGAGAAATGAAGCACAGAACATGCTAGGTTCTCTCAAATGAAGTCCGAACAGACGTGTGCCTAGCTTCGGGCTACACACCGTAGTGTGCAGTGAAAGCGTAATACGGTCCAGTATGACTGGTTCGCAGAACATTGTACATCGTACCACAGTGTTGTTTTAATGTGTGGACATCAATCCAGGTGAGGACGTGACATATTGTGCGTTCATTGTGTACGCCCTCAGGCTGAGGTCTTTGCAGTGACGAGCACTGTGCTCGGGCACAATGTTCTCACCGACTGGTCCCATTCAAATGGGAAAGAATGGTTAGACATTGCTAAATGGCGGATCAAGATGATATTAGTGTGTTGTTGCTAACGACATCTTGTACCTGAGTTTAAGCACCTGTAGTAGGGTGCCTTGTAGTTAAAGATTGGGATAGGCATTTGGAAACTTGATATAGCGTATGTCTGCAATTTCCTGCAAAGTATGAGGAGAAATCTCCTGAAAGGCAACACAGTGGATAGTTACTTTCACCACTCAGTCAATATTATATAAAATACTGTATACAAGGTGATTCAGCTAAGTTGACCACCTCAAATATCTATGGAACCGTTTAAGATATCGTCATTCTGTTTTCAAATTCTTAAATTGTACTACGGGGCTCATACAACACGGTCCATTTCACTCCCGGCACATACGTATTTACCGAGAAACCGGTAGCAACTTTCGTTTTTCAAATGGAACTATACTAAACAACTAACAACTAACAATTATGTGACAAGTTCAGTGATGTGCTTATTTTGCAAATCTGACGGGTACTTTTTGTGATATTGAAGTTACAATATGTGTCGGCATTAGACAGAAAGCGATGCGCCAGCCACTGGAATGTGGAGTGCATGTTCTTTTGCGTGACCCACTCCTTGTTGACAAACTCACATACGGTACCGAATTTATTCCATTCATAGCGTACGGTAATGGGTAAATAATCATAATCAAGTCTCTTATGTACGTGTGCCTTTTTCCCTCTCCACTTCGTCCTGAATCCTTGCGAAAATATCTGAAAACACCTCAATGAAGATGATAAATCAAGTACGGAATTCTTTAGTGCTGGCGGACCTGCGACAATACCTTAATGTACATAATTATTAAAATAATAAATGTAACAATACTCGCCCAATTATTTCATTGTGAACGTCATGTCTAATGTTAATTCTTACGAGTCCAGTTAATCATCAATCATTTTGAAAATGTACACATTACAATATGCGTAGAATGCATACTTGGGTATTGCAAGGAATTTGGTTTCTTCCTCTGGAAATTCAGCAAGAAATGTGGCCGTTTATAATTACCTCGAACCACCAACTGCCTAATTAGAATTTATCTTAACCTTATTTGAGAAAATGTATCCTTGAAATTGCATGGAACGTTTTACGTGGATGCGTGGTGGCGTATTGTTCATGGTAACCTCTACCAGCTCAGACGAAAATAAACTAATGGTAATGTACAGTTCCATTTGTCTTGAATGTTTACAACAATGCTATCTATGTTTTCATTGGGGTTGTGTACTGACGCAATCTGGACTGGCAACTCCCGCACCCTTTTCTGTAGTGGAAAGTCGTCGTTAATTCTGGAAGCACGGAAATTCAAACATTTCCTTCTACTACTACTACTTTTCTTCATTTACTACTACAGTAGTAAGAAATGTTTGAATATGCACATCTTGTCCCATGGAACTACAAACACTAATGCCAAGAGTGGCTATGGATATTTCTAATCACTTCACGGTTCCAGGTATTCCTCTCGGAAATAACTAACACTTTGAATTCAGTTTAGAGTTGTCACCTGGTCTCCAGCTTTCTGTATATATTGAATAGGACAGAGATAGAGAGTGGTAGAAAGACAGGGAGAAATAGGATGTACATCAGAACCTTACTAATCTGGAGTAATTGGGGCTCTAGGTTGTGCAAGAGAGTGAAAGTCCAGATTTTATACAAAATCACCTATAAAATGGCCCAAGGTAGATATTTAAACACTCTCTTCAGTAAAATGAACCTCTACAGTACTGTATTTTTAAATTAAAGAAAATCAATGGTTATTTTGTGTACAAGTATAATGCAGTACGGTATAAGGCCTTAAAATGCAGAGTAACTAGTACAGTACAGAATTAGAACATGGCATTTCATTGACGACACTTGACACGCTTACTGGTTTGAAGAAATTGCTGATCTTTTGTTGTCGTCCTTTGACACTAATTTCTTTAATGAATAACTCACGAAGATACTTCAGTTGTTCCTAATATGCAGATATGTTTTCATCTTAGCTATCTTCAACGAATTAAATGACAATGTTTAGATGGTATTTAATTTCACTGAATTTGGCTTGGAGTTAATATCACCTGCTCCATACTCATCATAATCATCAACTTCAGAGCATTCTGCGGCGATAACACTTTCAACGATTTCCTCCTCTGTTAAAATATGATAACCTGGATCATCATCATCTGATTTTAGCTACAAGTCAATGCATTACATATTACCGTATTAAACGGCTGTCCGGCTGAAGCGAAATCTGGACTGATGGGGTCTGGATTAATGGAATTGTTCTGTAACTTCATGTTCTTCTCTCGCTCATCTTGGTAAGCTAGTCACATTAGAACATCTTGTTCCAGTTTAGGAGATATAAACAAGAGAATGTCAATATCTAATCGTGAGAAAAGAATAGTGTAGTGGTATTCATCCCTTATCACTCTGATGGTAGACTATCGTCTTAAACGATACATGCTGCAATCAGTATGGATGGGAATAACTTTTGTGGATCCTAATGCTCAAGTAAATTCGAGAAAAGAACATTCCTACTGTATGTTAAGTCTCAAAGTACAGTGTTTTCTCTGTTGAAACACAAGATCTGTTCTGCAAGTATAATGTTCCCAATGTTTCATCCTTGTGTCTTGTTGGAGGGTTGAAAATTACCATACATTGGAAGTCAAATGCTGCCAAATATTAAGAGCATTTAGAATTCTCATTCTCAGGCTTAAGTCTTGTCTTCTTGCAATTCACCACCTCCCTGTCGGACGGTGTCCACGAAGAGACTTATGCTGAATGAACAGAATTTACTACTGTAACACAACCTAAATGAAGGAGACAAGTAATATTCCATTGGACCCTTAAACAGTTGCCGAAGAACTGATGAGCGATATATAAGTTAAGCACTTAGCGCGTAGAAAGAACCATCATAAATCTAGTTGTAGTGATTGATGTTTGAAGGGGCGGAACATTGAAATCATCTGTTAGTGATAATCAATGTCTTGTAGAGTTATGGAGAACTGTATAAGGTACGTATGTTCATATAAAAGTGGCCAATTTTCTCTTAACTCGCTCCACCAAGCGTTCTCCTCCTTGAAGAATTTCAAACGTTATAACTAAAAATTACGAATTCATTTTAACATAATGTAATCTGATTTCATTTTACTTCCTTCTATGCCTTGCTCTGCATCTATTGTTTTGTACTGACCTCTAGATTATTGTCCACCTTGTATATTGCAACTCACTTGCGATCTATAGTATTTCCTTTCAAATGTTTTGCGGCTGTTTGTACCATTAAAATCTTTCTCCAAGGATATCAGGTGAATGAGGATGCACGTTCAACACTTCTACTTGTCTCCTAGTTTAATGAGAAATTATGTGTTGACGCATTTTGCGTCAATTTTCTTTTCGCGATTAGATCAAAATGTCTTAAGTAGAAGTAGTTTAAGGATTAGTTTCATTCATTTTCATTACTTAAATCTCTCATTAGCTCCTCTGATGAGGTTAGCGACAGAAAGTACACAAAACTCCAGAAGTGGAAGAAGCCATCGCGTGGGTTTTGATTTGAAGACAAAGTAGACATTGTAACAACATATCGATGGCAGGTGGTAGGCATGGATGCAACCAAAACCCCGAATGGATTCAATAGTTTGCCCATCACTAGCAATGATGTTTAAACATCCCGGGGGACTAGTTTTGTAGGACGTTAACTATTTGTAATGAATATTTGTGTATTATACTGAAGAATACTTCAACAGTGCATTCTATAGGCATATTTTTTATTCCCATGGCTCATGATCGCGAGATTAACGTTCACGTTCAATTACAAGCTTCCTTTAGCTATTTTTGATTGTCCCCCTGTCCTGTACCCTTACCTCATACGACACGCATATTTTCTCTGCCATCCAACACAAATCATGGATTTCCCGTGTTGTAGTGCTATCGGACGATATCATACAGTGGCCACTTCCTATGGAACAATACATGTAGTTCGTTATAAAATGTTTCTAATAACCTATTTAGTTGTGGTGTTGTAGTAGCGTGTTTAACTGTATTATTGTTCATAGGATTTTTGGCTAAGACAGGTGTTCTAGGATTTGAATTATGGTGCCATTGCTCCACTTGAGGAAACTCGTAATCATATTTTCCTTATTGGGAATGAAGCACATTACAATGAAATATCAAATCAGCTATCCTTCAGGAGTGTACGTACTGTCATTTTTCTCAGAATGATTTTACAGTTCTTCCTTCGTAATATTACTATTGGGCTTAACCAATTCTGCCTTACTTTCCTTAAGGACTATAATGATACATTGAAATCCTATACAATGATAATTAATATTTAGCATACATCTTACATAGTTAATTGCATGATGAGGATAAAATTAATAAAATTAACACATCTGAATCATAAAATAATGATTCCATGTTGCTCGATGAGCTTTTATAACATGGAAATAAATCATACACATACCCAATATGTCATATTGATGTATTGTGCATAGCAGTGTTATAATCCAACGACTAACACCAGCCATCCAGTGCATTCCTCCCCCCCCCCCCCCTTCTTTACATACAACTT
The DNA here is from genome assembly GCA_946902985.2 of Meconema thalassinum. Classification (NCBI taxonomy): domain Eukaryota; kingdom Metazoa; phylum Arthropoda; class Insecta; order Orthoptera; family Tettigoniidae; genus Meconema; species Meconema thalassinum. The sequence continues at coordinate 382,124,051 of OX336389.2, read as the reverse complement.
CTAGACAAATGATTCAATCTCATTATTTGTATTGAAGATCAGTTCCAATGTGTATTGATATTCTGAGTACGGTTATCGAGGTTTAGTGACGTGGTGCCAGCGTATAACTTCTCGGGCACTAGACCATGTCCCGAAGCTTCTAGTTGAGCCCTTGTCTCTGCGGCCCTCGACTTTAGCCAGAGTATCTCCACTTCAATCGACTCGGAGTAATGCTTCACTTTGATGACCACCAACACAATTAATGCAGTATTCCCCTTACAGTACTTAATGGAGGCAGCATGATGCCATCATTTGCAGAGTAGGGCAGCTAATGGAGGGCCCTTACGTGGTATTCATGCTGGCCTCGTGTGTAGGGGTATCACGCCTTAGACTTACCTAGCCCCGGCTCCATCAGGGATTTCAGAAACTGACATGAGGGTTGGACCGAGGTGCTCTTAGCCTCGTAAGGACAATTGAGTAGCTGTCAGATCAGATAGGCAGTGCCCCGATTGAAAAAGCCAACCTTTACGGCCAAGGGGTCAGTTCACAGTGTCCACGCGTCACCCTGTTATCTGCAATTCAAGCTCTTTTCACTTTCAATAACGTAATATCAACATGGTGGTGGTTAAAGGAAAGGAAGTGGAGACGTATATTGACGAAAAGTGACACACTATACAGACACCACAATAACACAAGTTATCAGACAAATTCCGTACAAGCCCAAGTACATGGGGCTAAGTGTCCACAATGTCCGAGCCTCTCAAATGAAACAACAACAAAATCTTTTGTGGAACCATTTTGGGTGTAATCAATGCTTGCTGTATAAATGTAGATGATTTAGAGGTCTACAGACACCCTAACGCAAGTAAACGCTTGCTTAGTATGTCTTCTTCAGCGGTCCCTTATCCTACCTGTGAGGACCTGGATATTGTATCCAGCTTTAGCTAAGGAGATCGGCGCTTTGTCACCGCAGCTCCACAGTGTAGTACCTAGAGAGGCTATTTTGTCTGCCTTACAGTAAAGAAACTTAGTCCTTGAAGGGAACCACTAGTCCAGGAAATAGATGCAAATCTTTGCCGATAAATATGTAGCTTGAAGATTGTTTGTCAACTTTTCTTTGTGTTTCTGAGATTATTTCATCATGCGACTTATACTTGTTAAGCCTATTAAATTTTGAGTAGGTACGATGCACTTTTAATCTAGCAAATAATAGAGCGAAAATACGGATATGAGCCGTATGAGCCTCGGAATTTCCACGTTTGAACAAAAATTAGACAAAATATTAACGGGATCTCTGTGATGGAATCATTCGTTAGACTATCAAATTAGGCCCATATGGCGACATTTTTTTAAACACATTTTGCAATATGCACGGCCGAAGTTAAATTCAAATGCCGACATTTCCTCGACTGCGAAGAGTTAAGAGATTGCAGTGCTCTATTAATGACGTGCACACTGAAATAAAACGTGATGGTATAAATGATTAGATTTTTAATTTTCCTTTGGCACTTGACGTGTTGAACACTCTGTAGATTAGATGTAATTTGATTCTATGATTCAAATTAACATCATAGTGTTTATGTTTGCAATATACGACAAAAGGATGTGCTTTTTGCTTTTATCAGTCATATTAACTTATAGGAATAGGTTTAAAAGCATACCCCGATATTTACAATTTTACTATATTTTTCTTGAAAAGCTCACTTTATTCTTGGCCAAGAACTATGACAATATAAAAAATATAAGATGAAATAGTACATTATGCAACGAGCCTATAATGGCTATAATTAAGACACGAGTATGTTTATAAAACGAGCTTTAGCGAGTTTTATAATTTCCATACGAGTGTCTTAATTACCATTATAGGCGAGTTGCATACGACTGTTTATGTTCGACGATAATTATAACTTTATTACATGTTTTAACATAAATATTCATAAATATCTGTTCAGTGACTAGAATTTTGTGATCGGGTGGTGCGCTAGGTAGCATATCTCCGTGTTCCAAGCTTTTTGGCCGACCGACGCATGCGCTCTGTGTGCTTCAATGCCTGATGTGCAGATCGTGAACAAGTATTCAGCAAAACTGTCACCGTAGTCGTTTGAAATCAACGCGCTGAGTAGAAATTGGATTTGGAGATATTAAGATACAGTGCTATTTCTTGTCTCATATTCTCCAGTTTATTTACGCGAACATATGGACGGTGCACTTTCGGTAATTTATATAGACATGTTGGATTTTGAGAGCATGCGCGAAGGTATCCTTATCTAATTGGTCAAACAACTGTTTCTTGAGCTGTGATTGGTGGGAGAAACTGTTTCATAATGAATAATAGTGTTATAATGACCATCATTATGATACAGTTTTCAGACACATAATAGCCAGGGTCGAACATAAATATTATTAGCCAACAATGAAGGATTTTCTGGGGATACCTTTTTCCTAAAAAATTAAGAAAAGTGGAAATGGTGGCGTTTGTATTTATAGCTCCCACATTATGGTTAAAAAATTATGCAAAATTATTACAGGAAGAGCACATACTTTACTGTGATGTGCTCACATGTCACACAATGAGCATTCTTGGCCTAGGATAACTACATGATTTCAGTCAAGAGAAACGACCTGGGGAACGACAATATGTTGTTTAATTTTGTATAACGTAAACATTAGTCGGTATTATAATAACATACGTGATTACAATTTCTCACTGTACTCAAAACACATGCATCACATGCTGATGAAATTCTGCATTGATGAACCCTCTTCGAAATTTTCAATAAATAAGCTGCAACTGTTTGCTGATGGCACAATTTGAAATAATGGATGGAATTACTCAAGAGGCTCGCGAGGCCTCATCACTAATGAAGTGTATAACAAAGATCCATGATAATTAATTTTCACCACAGAGTATCTGACTCCATTAGCAGGACTGGAAGTAAATTACAGGACCAGACTCCGTTTATCAGTGCAATATATAGCACAGCTACTGAAGAGATTACCACAGTTCACAGTAAGTGATTCATTAGTCCACATCAATCCAGAATGATCTCTCTAGCAATGTGGGAATGCGAGAAATGCTCCTATACTTTACTGGGCTTATTGAAGTTGAGGTTTCAGAATATCTAGTGGGAACATCCAGTAGTTAAGATATTGTGACAGAAGCAGGGCGAGAAAGAATTCCACGTCCCCAAATAATCGGCTAAGTACTCTAAACCCACATCTAAATGAGAACACCAACCTGACAATTTACTAACCATTACAGTTTACCACAATTAACAAGTAAACTTGAAGGTCAACAGCCACTAACCTATCAAAATAAAACATCACATAAAACTAACAAGGCTGACAAGTTACCAAAGTTTAGAATAAACTTATGGAACTCAAATAGTGTATGTATCTTAACCCACATATTCGTTGACATATGCTACAGTTGATTTAATAGCCTGAGTGTAAAGGATTCAATGATCGCTTGACAATCGATACTAGTGATCCCAGTGTAATAATTAACCTCATGTATTTTTTTTTTTGGTTTAGGAAATAAGACCCATTACAATTTGGGTACGATTGTGTTGACCGAATGAAATGCATTTACATCTAATTTACGAAAGCAACACTGAAAAATGCCTTCCAACACGATTTAAGTTCCATATATCTCCAAAGTTTATAACGGTTGGCCTGTATACTTTCTGATACTGTATTTAGAGAGACTAGGGTTCCAAATTATAGAGAGCATTTATGAATAGTTGGCAACCCTGATGACTCAAAATATATGCCTAGTTCCATCTCATACGGTACACATAGAAAATTTGGTTCAAGTCCAATAAATATTTGTTCTTAATTAATTTCACCGTCTTGGGGCATATTTGTCATGAACCTCGTGTAGTTGGGTGTGTGTTGAACTTTGTCTGATAACTGGCATTTCTGTGATTGTAGTAATGCTGTGTGACTGTATTAGGGACAGGGATGGTGGTAGGTGCCCCGGGACTTGAAGTTACTATAACGGCATATTCGTAGTGGTCATCCAAGTGTAATAATTAATTTCATGTATTTTCTTTTAGGTTTAAGGAATAACATCCTTTACAATCTGGATAAAATCATGTTGACCAACTGATAAATATTTAAATTGCCAGAATATATGTATTCTGTAGAAACAGAGCTTCTTTCTCTTCCCTTTTCAGGCATTCAGGATTATCATCGAATTAATATGAGAAACATATGAGACACTGACTTCTCCATCTTGAAAAATTAACTCATAACTTTCCAATCCTGTATATTATAGATCTATAACCACCTCGTGGTGTAGTGGCTAGTATTGTTGGGTTCGATTCTCAGCTCTGACAAGAAATTTAATTCTGGTCTGAGGGCTGGAACGAGGCACACTCAGTCTCATGAGGCAAAACTGAGAAGAGGTGAGACTGATTCTCACCTCAGCCAAACTAGAAGTGGTTTTCCGTGGTTTTCCGTCTCCAGGAAAATGCCTGGACGTTTCCTGACGTAAGGCCACGGCCGCTTCCTTTCCAATACTCACCTGAATTACAAATACACACTCTATTACAGACATCACAATAACTCAGGATATCAGACAAATTCTACACAACCCAAGAAATGAGCACAATGTCCAAGGTGCTGAAGTGAAACAACAACTAGGCTATACATCTATAAAAAAAAGTAAAATGAAAATATCAGTCGATTTTGGTGGCGTAGTCGGTCGCATGCTGAACTGCTATGCCCAAGATCGCGGGCTCAAACCTGGACGAAGTCGTCGGATTTTTAAGAGCGTTAAAATCCTTCAGTATGCCTTCCTTCGGAGGTGAAGTAAAGCCAGCGGGACCATGTCATAGATTTATGGTATGTAAAAGACCCTACCACTACAATTGGTAGTGTGTAGATAAATTTGTAAGATATTTGGTTAGAAACGCTGTGTCAAGATTCAACGTTCACCACTAGGTGTCAGTGACAGTGGCATCTCTGGTAGTCAAAGTTGGAACTACTTGAAATTGAACTTGATGTAGGAGTCTACGGGCGTTCAATTAAAATACCCAGCTATGGCCATTGGCTGCAATTCAAATATAATAAAATAACAGTCGATATTGAAAGTCTTGAATCAAGTCACTGGATAAGAAAAGTGCCTTGGCAAATTGTGCTCTACTTTTCATGATTCCTTCAACAAGAAATTGTGACATAGGCTACTTAGCTCTTTTCAAACCAACATGTTATTAAAGCGAAGGGGAGCATAAACTAGCCGCATTGTTTCTGGAGTCTTTATTAAAAATAACGTTATTTATGTTTGCCACGTGATCGTTCTAGCAGAAATTCTCATTCCTTGCTGTAGCATTGGAGCTCCCGAAAGAAACACAATGCCCCACACAGCCAAACCATAACAATTCCCAGAAAATGAATTGTCAATGCCGGGAACATCCAACAGAAAAAATAGGAAAGCTATGTAATGGAAGCTTCAGTTTAATGGGACCGTTTATCTCGCGATGATAAGCCACGAATTACTTAAAAACCGAACCACAAGACATGACATTTTACCTGTACGTCGAGTGAAGACAGTGACGGGAGTAGTTGCTCGCAACCGGACTGCAAACTACTCAAGCAGCTACTGTATGTTCACAATCTACTCTAACCTGAACATTTAACAACAATCATATATACACACTATAGCAAGCATATTTGAAGGTTAATCACCATTTTTAGTGTCTTAACAAAAAATTACCGTGGTTGTTACGGTATGGCTGCAGGCAGTTGCTCACATCTGGCAGGCAAGGAGGTTCGAATCCCCTCGCCGGCAACCTTGAAGATGGTCTTCTGTGGTTTCCCATCTTCCTTCCAGGCAAATGCCGGGGTTGTTCCCTAACTACAGTATAGGCCACAGCCGCTACCTTCCAATTCCTCGTCCTCACAATCAAACATTCCTCCCCAGACAACACTCCATACGTGTCGGTACATGTAGCTCACCCAATGGATGTCCGCATAAAAGCAGCTACAAACTATGGCGAGCCGAACATATCCTAGGGCACTCCCGGCACTAAAAGCCAAACGCTAAAAAAAACCATACAGACTAATATAACTAACAAATATTGACTAGTTGTGTTAGTTTAACTACTAAAAGCTTGCCACGGTGGGTGAGTGGTTATCGTGTCGGTTTACCAACCCCCAAGCTTGCAGGTTCGCTCCTGGCCATGGTAAGTGATTTTTGAAGGGCGACAAAAATCACAACACGCATGTCATACGATGTTGGCATGTTAAAGAACCCATTTGAATTCAGTAGGCCGTGTTCATAATGGCAAAATTAATCTCGGGATTTTCCGCCAACACAAAAGTTCCTCCTTTCTCTACTAGAAAGCGCTGTAGTGTCAAGGAGCTTATACATCTAACCTCCTTGACTTTCATAGCGCTACAAGGAACAACAAAATTCGACATGCAAGCTGCCTTCTGGGCGTTAAATAACTAAGCTTGCACCTGGCACCCGAGGCCATACGATATTATTATTATTATTATTATAACTACTAAAAAACTTTCTTCGACTTTTCGCAATTAATTGGTGTCGCCGGAGCCAACCAGGATCTTTTTGGTTTTGACCAGGGATTTAAGGCCGGATGCCCTTCCTGGCACCACGTGATTTTTTGGGGGTGAAAATCCCATCCTGCTGTCACCGGGATTCGAAACCCGGCCGTCGGGGTGAAAGACGAGCAGCTAAACCACTGCGCCATCACGCTCCCCTGTTAGTTTAACTACTACTAGACTACAACTAAATAAGTGCACATATTGTAAATACTATCATCCATACTTGTAGACATAGATTTAATAGCCAAAGTGTAATGGATCTGATGATGATCTATGACGATTAAAACTTGTCATCGAAGTCCATTTATTAATCTCATGTAAATTTATTTGAGCGTAAGGGAAACACTCAACACCATTGGGTACAATCGTGTTGTCCGACTGAATAGCATTAAGTTTCGATTGCTAAGGCAACACTGAAGAATGGCTTCAAACATCATAATGTAAATTCTGACACGGATTAACCAGAAATACAACCCGGCCTGCCTTGGTGAGAGGCAAGCAGATTGACCGCACCTGGAACGTGGTGTATATTTAGAGCATTGCTACATTGTGCACATAAAGCCTTTGTAGAGCTGGGTGCATGTGGAATCAGTTTGATAACCTATGCTATAATTATGGTGTCTGTGTTAGCGTTTGCAAGTGTAATTGGGGATAGAAGTGAAAAGGAGGCGTCCAAGACGATCTTCAAATATGTATCATTCCTGCAATCACCTAGAGTAGGATGGAAAACCACGCTAAACACGTATAAGAAGACTGATTCAACCCACCTGTTCCCAGTAGTCCTCGCAAGGCTGAAAGGGCGCTATTGAACCCATCGCAACAAAATCAATTACATACTTTAATCAATAAGGGAATGCAGTGCCTCTGAACAACACTCATTTAGAAAAGAGATTCATGTATTATCAAATAAAGCAGGATCTTTGAGACAGGATTTTCAATTCGAATTTTAGATTGCAGAAGGTGGCTTAGCTTCTTACGAAGGTGACGGGATTGGCATTAACCCAATACCAGTGCTGAAAAGTGACTGAATATCTATGGCTCTTTTTGAGCTCACTGGTACGAAGGATCCCACTTCATGTAGTAGGTTCTTGGCTGTCACCACTGAGGTCCGGGTTGGTTTCCCGGCTTTACCAAGAAAGTAAATTCTGAGATGAGGGCTGCAACGAGGCACATTCAGCCTCGTGAAGTAAAAACTGAAGAAAAGTATGTTCATTTTCCACCTCAGCCACCCTCGAAATGGTGTTCCGTGGTTTCCCACTTGTAATGCCGGCAAACGCCAGTAGTTCCTAACCTAACATTAAGGCTGCCTCCTTCCCAATCCACACCTGAATTACTAATACACACACTACTACAGACACCACAATAACAAACGTTGTGAAGCGAATTGTACACACATGCAAGAATACTAAATAACCACGATGTCCCCTCAAATAAACAAAAAAAGCACCCAAGGTATTCGTTATGAATGAGCACATATTGTACTGGTGGAAATCCTCGTTCTTCGAACCACCCTGGGTACAAATTTGCGAAGCGTTATCAAATACTGTAGGGCGTGAAAGCACAGTCGTTCAGCTTTTTGTATCTCGCCAAAGTTGTAACTGTATACGCGATTTTCAAAGATAAATACAAGGAAATTTGTAGTTTAACGTGATCCTTAATCTCGTGATCATGAGCCAGGCGACCTCCTTTTTACGTGGGATCCGAACCACAGGACATGGCATTTCACATCAAAAATCTCAAATGCATTGACCGGAAATCGAACCCGGTCCGCTTTGGTCCGAGGAAAACAGCTTGACCGCTGCGCCACCACGCGCCAAGATAAATACAACGCTTGGTGGTTCGAAATCCACATAGAAATGATGTCCCGTGGTTTATGCCCATGAAGCTAAGAGTCACGTAAAGCTAATAGCTATCCTCCTCTTTACGTTTACACCATAATCCCCGTGGTGTAGATGTATCGTGCCTGGCTCCCACCTCAACACCCTGGGTTTGATTCTCGGCTCCATCAGGAATTTTCGAAACTTGCAAGAGGGCTGGAACAGAGTCCACTCAGCCTCGTGAGGACAATTGAGTAGCTGTCTGATCAAAGAGGCAGCACTGCGGTCAAGAAAGCTGAACAGTGGTTGCTTGATAGGGCATGGCCCTTAAAGTGCTGTAGTGCTACAGGGTTTTATTTAAATTTTTTAGTTTTTTATTTTTAGTCGGTTTACCCTCCAGGGTTGGCTTTTCCCTCGGATTCAGCGAGGGATCCCACCTTTACCTCCTCCAGGGTAGTGTCCTGGAGCTTGAAATATCGATTGGGGGGATACAACTGGGCAGGTGGGACGAGCACCTCGCCCAGGCGAACTCGCCTGCAAAGCGAACAGGGGCCTTATGGGGGATGGGAAGGGATGGGAAGATTGGGAGGGATAGGCATGGAAGAGGGAAGAAGGCGGCCGTGGCCTTACGTTAGGTACTGTGACCGTATTTTGTATCTGGGATTTATGCATTTTAAGGAGCCAGTCCACAGGGCAGCGGAGATTGAAATTCTAGACGATCGTATTTTGTTTAAAACAGCTGTGAGCCAAGACAAGAGGTGGGCGAACTTCCCGTGATGCGCCGAGCAACTTTCAGATTGACGGTCAAGGCCATGTGACGTCATCAAAAGAAATTGCAGTCGACAGAAGGGTAGGAGCCGAGCTGATTGTAATCTAGAAAGACACTCAGATTTCTGAAGCTGTGCGGGCAGGACAAGTGTACAAGCAGAATCGTGACGCACTGTGTTCGTAACGTGAAATTCGTATGTCATACAGTGCGGACTTAAACTTTTCATCTGCAATCGCGTGTCCAGTGGACTTGTAAAATTTCAGTGAATTGAGTTACTCCACGATGGCGTGAAGGGAACTTTGAATATTTCAAGCGTCAGTAAAAGCTTGTTTATTGTGCTTGCTACAATTTACGTAATATGTATTCGCAGTACAACAAATATACGTGGACATTATATGCAATCTGCACTGAACAGAGAACTGGAAGTGAACTTTGATATCTGAATGTTACTTGAGTATTCTTCATAACTCAAGATGTATTGCAAATCGTAGTTGGGAGGAATTACCTTACTGTTTGCTGAATTTACTATCATGCAAGCTTAAACATGAATTCAAGAACATAGTATACAGAAGTAGAGCGATGACTACGTGAAATAACTGTGATACCCATATACACCGAAGATGTTTCCAGAACGATTTTTGACAACGTTCACTATGAAAACATATTCTTTCGAAATCATGGAGAAGACATGGGTGAACCACGACAATACTTCAGAAGCACGCTACTTCTACTATATTAAGATCGTCTAACAAGAGAGTTGGTGTTTACTATCGTGCAGTACGAGCTCCCAGAATGTACCGGATGTGGTGTACAGTCCCCAGGCAGGAAGGAACAGCGAGGAGATTTATTCCAGGTTTGAGGCCGGGATTGTGGATTTGTATACTGGTTTCCAGAGACGAGACTTAGGCATTTCTTCCGAGTATTGCCTTCTTCTAGAATCTGCACAAGGTAGACGTTCGACATCTTTTATTAGAAGTAGAATATTCTGTAGTTTCCAGCTGGCAATTTTGTGATTAGCATAATTGATGATGGGATTTAAGTCTGATAATTTCTTGTCATTCTTGATCTAAGATTCGATTACTTTTTCGTTCGTTTGACGAACATATACTTTTGATTTTACTCTTGGATATTTTACGTCCTTTTTTTTTCTTTGCATTTACTTCGATATCAACGTAGCACTTTGAATTTTTCAATCGTTGTGAAGATCAACATTTAGGGGAAGACATGCGTTTTCGTAGAATTGATTCAAGCATTTTTGTATTGTCGCGTTTTTTTATATTGGACTCCAAGTAAGATTTTTTTCTCAAACATTTAGATTTGTTCGACGTTGAGATGAACTATGAGTTAGTGATTTTGCGGATTGGAATAATTCCGATTGACATCATTATATTTAAATCTATCAGAAAGTGAAGTTTGAAAAATGTATATTTATTACATTGTGAAACATTTTAATTCTTCAATGGTAATGAAATCAAGATTTTTTACGATAATTAGGTAAGGTGTTATAATATGATTGAAGCACAATTGATGATGGAATAATGAGTTTTTGTATATATGTAACTACGAAGTATAAATTGAAAGCTACAGGAAGATTTATGATCACTATGAGAGTGAGGGTTATTATGAAAGTTTAATGTGTATTTGAATGATGTACAGTGTGTTGTACAAGTATTGAATTGAGTATAGCTGAAGCTTAGAAATGTTCCTTGGTGTTGTAAAATACTTATGTAAAGTATTTCGACGGTATGTGGATGTACATGGAGTATAATTATAATTATGTCTTTTGAGAGTATGCCATTGTATGATGAGTGTTCTTTTTTTCTCGAATAATTGGAGGTAATATCTTTCTAGATATTTGCTGTGGTGACAGGTTATTTCCACTTCATGTTTGATGAAATGTAAGTAGACCTTTGTCTGTTACCAGGAATTTCGTGAGAACAATTACATTCAAGTAATTTATTCTGAATCATTTTTATTATCATATACCACAATTTGGAATTATAAATTTAATTGAGCTTAGTCACTTGGTTAAATCATACCGGAAGTGATATTATTATATTGGATTGACCCAATGAGTCGTATGGATGTTGAAGATATTTATGAAATAGTGTTTCAGAACGAAACAATTTGAAAACTGTGTAGGGCCTATATATTAGTTTGATGTATAAAATGTAACTTAGGGTAATTTAATATGTAATTTGGTGAATTGAATTCACGTTTGCTAACGATTAAGATATCGTTATTTCAACGGAATATCAGTATGAATTACTGAATCTTGTGAGCACTAGTTCGTGCCATGTTGAACTAGAATTGATGCTTCGTTCAACACTTTGGTGTTTTTCCATATTTTTCGCCATTTTTGACGATTTGAAGGTGAGGTGGTATCTTCTATGATTTACATTTTCTTTAATACATCTTATTTTATGGTAATTTTATCCGAGAGTAATAATTCATAATAATCATATAAGGTTGTGTTGAGAAGACCAATGTGTTTTTTCCTTAACCTTTCTCACTTCTCTGAGATAAGTTTTTATCTTATTTGAGTCTCGTGTACCGTTTTTTGACTTGATCTAGTTTCTTCGTGTGCACTTTGGTCTGTCTTTGCGCAATCTTGGTTAGTTGATATACACCCTTTATACTTCCTTCACCTCTTGGTAGGATCTGGGGGTTCAGCCGGGCATATCAGATTCTACGATCCTGTGTTTTTCGTGGGATTCGACAGGTATTGGTAAATGATAAACGGGCCCAGTACCATCCTGGCATTTGCGAGGAGACGAGTGGGGAAACCACGAAAAACCACTTCGAGGTTGGCTGAGGTGGGAATCGTACCCTCTCTATTCATATGGACCACCCGAGGCTGATTAGACCCCGTTCCAGTCCTCATTCCACTTTTTCAAATTTCGTGGCATAGCCGAGAATCGATCCTCGGACCTCCGGTGTGGCAGCTAAGCACGCTGATAACTACACCACGGAGGCGACAGGGATTTCATATGTTCAGAGTATAGTAATATTTTCAAACAAGATGTTCAGTAAAGAACATATAGCCTACTTTCTCCTAAATGCATGGGTACGGTTATAACTCTTTGTCCTTTTCAAGGAGTATAATTGAATGTTGGTTGTATTAGCTTGTTGAAATACAACGTGCTATACGGATATTATACTTTGATTGATTGAATCCTAACCTGCATTATATATACACGCACACTAATACAGCCATCACAATAACACAGGTTATCAGACAAAATTCAACACTCACTCACACGGGGCTAAATGACCATGATGTCCATGCATCTCAAATGAAACACCAACAACAACAGCTTCCTATCCAAATCCTTCCTCGTATAAATGTACGCACACTAGTAAGCCTACAGACATCACAGTGACACAGGTTATCAGACAACTTCTACATACACCCAAGTACATGGGACTACAAGAACATTATGCCGCAAAACCCATAAAGAATCAACAACAAAAACAACAACAACAACGGACTCTTCCGCGTATCAAGGGCAACGAATTCTAATCGATGTAATTTGAGTTGTTTGAGTCCTCAAAATGACTCGCTGGTATCGTATCATCTTCCGAGTGATGTCTACTACTACCTGGTCCGGTAAAGCGAATCAGTGGGGAACACAATCAGAATATAATCCCAACTCAACAGGAGCTATGCTAGAGGCTTACTTGCTAACTAATCAAGCTATTTTGTTCTGGATGAAACGTGATGTATGGTTCCATTAGGTTTCACCAGTGAAAGATTTATTTGTCATTAACGCAGGATTCATCCAGTGATACCTTCTAATTACTGGTTTAATATTTAATACTGAAGGCAAACGAGACGTACCTATACCACCTGCCGTGTGCCTTAAACTATAAAGAGAAAAATGAGAAGCAGTCTGTGTGGAAACTAACGAAGTTGAACATTCGATCATCAATTAGCGATCACCTGCGTGCTACACCTAACAGTTGCTCCGCCTCTGCTGAGTTTCCAATTTTAACATTACTCCCCGTTATATTTCTGGCCGCATATAGCGTTCCCGGTTTTGTGTGTAGGGAATAAGGTAATGGAGAGGGAGGAACATAAGGTTTTGAGAGACTACCGCAATGACTTCCCACCGGTAACCAACCCGGGCCTCAAGGGTGTGCCTTGAGGTGATCTAGAAGACATCAGGCATTGTGCTTAATTAGAGAATTCATGGAGGGGAGAATTATTTATTTTCCCAAGTGAACGATAGGGCAGTTTCTGTGATTTTCTACAACTCACAAACAGCACAACCATTTAATACCAAGTGACTTCCTACAAAATGTCAACATTAATTATAGAATCACCAGCCACGAGCACTTATTGCTACTGAATGAACTAAAGGCTTAGTTACAGACTGGATTAATAACACTGGCAATAATAATAATAATAATAATAATAATAAGACCGTCCAATCGAATCTGTGCCTACTTTGTGGGAAAGAAAACCAAATGGATCTGGTTTACTGAGGTGGAAAAGGACCTACATGAACTGGGGATATCACACGAGGACATCTTGGAACGTGACCTTTTGAAGAAGAAACTTATGGAAATACAGAGTTTTCAGCCAAAACCCATATTGAAAACTGGTAAGAAGTGGACCGAAGAACGAAAAGAAGCTCACCGAAGATCAAATCGCAATCACTGGGCCAATGTGAAAGAACGAGGGATAAGGCAGTTGAAATAACGTAGTCCATAGAAGACCGAAACGATTATAAAAAGAAAAAAATAACTAGAGGGCCGGTGCGAGAAATCTCGCATGTGTATAAACTACCCACCCGGCTTTACTGTTATGCGCGCTCGAAACGACACCGTTCTGGCAGGGGCTATCATCTTGTCTATTTGTTTAAACGCACTTTATAAACAAATACATAGATTTACGTTGACTATTCAAGAAATGTAATATTTTCCCGTACAATTGAACGATTTTGAAAATATTGACATAAAATGCACATTCCAACTCTCTATGGTTTAAGAGCTTGAGTTCTGTGAAACATACACCTTACCGTTTTATACCCGGTGAATCAACTGCCCTTAATAATATTGTTTTATGCAGCCCAACTAACGTATGTTATCGTTGTTGTTTGAGTCTTCAGTCTTTTGACTGGTTTGATGCAGCTCTCCATGCCTCCCTGTCCTGAGCTAATCGTTTCATCTCTACATAGCTCCGACACCCTACATCCGAGGCAATCTGTTTAACATATTCTAACCTTGGTCTACCCCTACAGTTTTTGTCCTCGACCCTTCCTTCCATAACTAAGCTTGCTATTCCTGGGTGTCTTAGTATGTGTCCTACCAACCTATCTCTTCTCTTCATTAGCAGTCGCCAGAAACATCTCTCCTCGCCCACTCGTCTTAATACCTCTTTGTTTGTAACCCTATCTACCCATCTGATCTTCATCATTCTCCTGTAACACCACATTTCAAATGCTTCAATTCTCCTCTTTTCTGCTGCACCAATAGTCCAAGTTTCACTTCCATAGAGCGCCACGCTCCAGACAAAGGCTTTCAAAAATGACTTCCTAATACCTAAATCTATATTCGATGTCAGCAGATTCCTTTTTTGTAGAAATGCTTTCTTTGCCTGAGCCAACCTACTTTTAATATCCTCTTTGCTTCGTCCATCACTGGTTATTCTGCTTCCTAAGTAACAGAAGTCTCCTACTTCCTTCAGCTTTTCACCTGCCAATTTGATCTCCATAGAGGTTTCTGATTTATTTCGGCTGCATTCCAGTATTTTTGTTTTACATTTATTTATTTTCATCATGAATTCTTTGCGTAAGATGGAGTCCATACCATTCAAAATCTCATTCAAATACTCAGGCTTGTCGGCCAAGATGACGATGTCATCAGCAAATCTCAGAGTTGAAATTATTTCTCTTTGAATCTTCACTCCCACTTTAAATTTTTCTCTAATTTCCTGCATTGCTTGTTCAATGTAAAGATTGAAAAGTATGGGTGATAAGTTGCAGCCTTGCCTTACACCTTTCTGAATACCAGCTTCTCTCTCATGTCCTTCAACTCGAATGACTGCTGTCTGGTTTCTGTACAAATTGTATATCACCCTCCTATCCCTGTACTTTATTCCAATCGATTTCAAAATGTCAAACAATTTAGTCCAATCAACGTTATCAAAAGCCTTTTCTAAGTCTACAAAAGCCATGAACGTTCTCTTATCTTTCCTTATTCTACCTTCCAAAATCAGCCTAAGACTTAGTACAGCTTCCCTTGTTCCTACATTTCTCCTGAAACCAAACTGGTCTTCACCCAACTCCGTTTCTATCTGGCTTTCAATCCTCTTGTAAATTATTCTAGACAGGATCTTTGAAGCATGAGTAATCAAGCTGATTGTACGGTAATCTTCACATCTGTCAGCTCCCACTTTCTTTGGTATAGGGATGATTACATTCTTCTTGAAATCAGGGGGTACCTCACCTGTCTCATAAATCCTACACACCAAGTGAAATAACCTGATCAGACCTTCATCTCCTATGCAGCGTAGCAACTCAATCGGTATATCATCTATGCCTGGTGCTTTGTTCCTGCTTAAGTCTTCCAAAGCTCTATCAAATTCTGATCTCAATATTAAATCTCCTTTCGCATCCTCATCAATTTCCTCCTCCCTTTCCATTACATGATTCTCAATCTCCTTTCCCTTATACAAACTCCCTATGTAATCTTTCCATCTCTCAACCTTTTCTTCCCTATCTGTTAGAGGCTTTCCATTTGTGTCCTTAATATTACAGCACTTAGTCTTCTTTTCCCCAAAAGTATTCTTAATCCTTCGATAGGCTGTGTCTACTTTTCCTAATTTCAGACAATTTTCTATACCTGCACATTTCTCTTTCAACCATTCTTCTTTCGCTTCCTTGCACTTCTTGTTAACCTCATTTCTCAGACGTCTGTATTCTGCTTTCCCCTTTTCATCTCTTAGATTCTTGTGTTTCCGCCTTTCATCCATCAATTCTAGTATATCCTGAGTGATCCACGGTTTTCTACCTATTCTTTCTTTCCTACCAATGTTTTCTTCTGCGGATTTTGTTATTTCATTCTTCAAAAGTGCCCATTCGTCTGTAATTGAAGTTTGTTTAGGGTTCTTCATTAGTCCTTCCTTTATACTCTTCTTGAATCTTTCGTTTACATCCTTCTCTTTCAGTCTGTCTATTGCCCACCTTTTTGGCTTTTGACTTTTCTTCAGTTTCTTCAACTTTAATCTGCATTTCATTACAACCAGATTGTGATCAGAGTTTATGTCAGCACCAGGATATGTTTTACAATCCAAAATCTGGTTTCGAAACCTCTGCTTGACCATAATGAAGTCGATTTGGTAACGCCCTGTATCTCCTGGTCTCATCCATGTGTATATTCTTCTATTGTGGTTATTGAATAAGGTGTTAGCTATGACCAACTCATGTTCGGTGCAGAATTCTACCAGCCTGCTTCCTCGATCATTCCTTTCACCTAATCCGAAATCTCCTACTATCTTCCCTTCTCTCCCATTTCCTACCACAGCATTCCAATCTCCCATTACTATAACATTTTCATCACCCTTGATATACCTCAGAATTTCGTCTATTTCTTCGTAAACCTTTTCAACATCCTCATCATCAGCTTGACTGGTAGGCAGGAGGGTCGATATTTCTCTGCTTGCATCCCGTATGGTACTAATGCACTGCAAGCACCTCCTGCAAACGATACTGAACTCTATTATCATACCCACGATGTGATTACAGACTAATACTACAGAAAAACAATAGTGTTGAGCGTCGTTTGCGGGATATGCTTGCAGTGCATTAGTACCATACGGTATGCAGGCAGGGAAATATCGACCTTCCTGACAACACGAGTTAGTTGGGCTGCATAGAACAATATTATTAGGGGCAGCTTATTCACCCGGTATATGATGATGATAAGAATAAGAATAAGAATAAGAATAAGAATAAGAATAAGAATAAGAATAAGAATAAGAATAAGAAGACGATTATTGGCGATGTAACATGATTCAAATAGTAAAATACAGTCATTTTACACATCACTGTGTTTCAAGGAATGACGCCATATTTAGGTGCTTGACGTATCGTAGCCATCGGTAGCTTTCGCCTGTGTGTGGGTAATGTGTCTGATAACCGGTATTATTGTGATGATTAGTAGTATTGGAATGCGAATTGTACGTAGGGTCTAGAATGTATTGCAGTTGGTGTTCCAGGACTTGCAATGAGTTACCAACACCGGCATTTGTGCGGGGTCAGTGTGAAAACACCTAGGAGAAACAAGCCTTATTAAGAATGGCGACATTTAGCGCCGGGACTCGAACCTGGGATCCCTGTACGGCAAACACCCAGTTCAAGTTGTGGATCGTGCCTTAGATCTGTCGACGACGCTGGTGAGTGCTAGGAAGGATACTGTGGTAGAAGTATATAAATGGTAACATTATAGACATTCATTGATATGAAGATATTTGGTCACATACTGATTGAAAGTAGCCCGATTGTAACAATCCTTCCTGTGACTATTACCGTCAGGGGTCTGAAAACAAAAACCTGTTATATGAGTCACATTTCCTTGAACATACGGGGCGTGGTGGCGCAGCGGTCAAGCTGTTGGCTCTTCACCAAGGCGGACCGAGTTTGATTCCCGGTCAATGCATGTGAGATTTTCAACGTGAAATGCCATGTCCTGGGTTTGGATTCCACGTAAAAAGGATACCCCGTGGCTCATGATCGCGAGATTAACGGTCACGTAAAACTACGAACTTCCTTCCTTGAACATGCGATGCCTGGCTGAGTGGACCAGTCGCCTACTGTGCGGAATGATGTTCAGGCTCAGATAGTTGGCTCCTGAATGTGTTGAATGGAAGATTCCTATGTCGACAAATAAACCGACATGCAAATCTCCTTGCAGGGCAAGCAAAAAAAATCAGCACCGCAGCTCCTCTAAAACTATCGCCGTTAAGGGGTCATTATTATTGTAATTAGTATAAGTATTATTAACCCTCCGTTGGCACGTGGCATTTTATAACGTTGTTAGTCGCGCTGGGTCTAGTGGCCCCATGTTATTGTTCCATCTCTTAATGTGGATTATTATATTCTTCAAGACTATTTATTAATTCATAAATGAAAAAATACAGACTAGTTACGAGGCTATATTTTACAAACCAAATTAGACTTCAAACAAAATATAGAAAAACACAATACCTGCAACATTACACAACATATGATTTAACTTAAAAATTATAATCCGTACTTTAATCAATTAGAAGAGGTAACGTATTCAGTATTGTCCTGGATTACACATATACCGTAACCTATTTTCGCAATTTTGCTCAAAATTGGTGCTTTTAACATGAGGGCTATCCAGAAATCCATGACCCATGACTATCATTAATGTCAACTGTACGATTCAAATACTTGGATAATCCTAAGATATTTTGTGGTATAGAACTGTTACTAGAAGAATTTATGGGTGACTGTAATGAGAGCGAGCATGAACATTTCCTCCCAAAAAGACGCCCCCAAAATTAGGTATGAATATAACCACTGTTGATGAAATAGCCTATAGGCACCGTGCGTTCTGCAGGGTGCTGCTGAGGGTGGATACTACGTGTACTACACACGGTCTTGTTTATCAACAGCTGATCGTAAGACGTTGCAGTACGAGTGAATTTGTACATGTGTTTATTCAATATTTTATAGTGTTGTCTTCAGATTATTATTTAAAAAATGTCAAAACGTTCTGGCAATGTTATGTGCTGTGTTGTTGGCTGCAATTATAGATACTGCAATACAGAGCAAAGTGTGAAATTTTATAGTTTTCCATCACGAGCTCACGAAATGGATTTGAAAAGACAGTGGATTTTAGCAGTAAATCGCAAGAAGTAAGTAATGGGGGATTTAAATATTTTAATTAATACTAAATTACACAGTACAAAACCTATACTAACCATGACTTTTACAAATAGGTTAACAGTAACAACCAAAATAATTACAGTAATGCTATACTTCCAAGGTAAGGTCCGCACCAGTAGGCCATATTTTTAAAGCACAAACATCATAATAGAGATATTCTATTACACAGTAGTCTTAATGATAGCCTTAATAATTAAATAACAGATACCTTAATATCGAGCAAAGTGTGAATTTTTTTAGATTTCCTCCCCGACCTCACGAAGTGGATTCGAAAGGCTAGTGGATTAATATTATATTTACAGAAATAGGCCCTGTTACATGACAAAAAATAGGAACAAAATATTCATAGCCTACAGAAATATTTTAGAAATGTGTAATTGTACATAAACAATTAAATAAAAGAGCATTACAGTATTTTAAATAGTCCTACAAACATATTGTTATGAAACCAGATAGTCACAAAATAATTTGAACTCATTACAATAGAAATTCAAATACATATAGGCCTAATACAGATCCAACTTAAATTTTACAAAATGTGTTCAAAATAATATTTGCATTTACAGATTGCCCATACTTTAAAAGGTATGTTTACATAAGTTTGCCACATTTACACAATTTGTTTTATAGGGCAGATGGTACTTTGTGGACACCTTCAAAATCATCTAGAATCTGCAGCACACATTTCATAGGAGGGTGTAAATCTTCAACATCCTGCTAGTTCAGCATATGTACCAAGTACCTTTCCTGAATGTTACAGAAGAAAGTCAACAAGAACAGGCTCTCTTAGCAGATTTATGAGATTGAAGAAGATAAGTGTAAATAGAAATCTAGTCATTTCAACACCTGATATATCAGATCTGCAAACTAGTGAGCCTGCTCTAGTGTCCATGAAATCTGATGCCCAAACTCAGACAAACAAACATTGTGATTTAGAAAGCAATTTTGAATTCAGTTGTGTTTTGGATGGAAACAGTGTCAGCACACAAGCAAATATATCATCCCTTCACACATTACATGCTAAACCTAGACATGTTAGTAAATTGTCTGGGCCTGACTTCCAGTTTCTGATGAATCACAATTAAATGTTCTGGCTGGTGTCAACAAAGAAATTTTTAATATATTTTTAAACTTGCTGCCAGACACTAATACACGCAAAATTAGTAAAGAAAATTGACTATTGGTATTCTTAATGAAAATAAAGTTAGCCTTACCATTTGCTGCCCATGCTGTTATTTTCAATATTCACCGTAGTAATATTTCTAGGATATTTCAAACTGTTTTACCTGTACTGGCACAAGCAACAAAAAAGTGGGGTTTCTGGCCTAGCAAGGATACTGTTAATGCTACATTTCCTTCTGTTTTTAAAGATAACTATCCAAATTGTAGAGCTATTATAGACTGCACTGAAATTAAAACAGAACAGCCTCCTGAGATCTGCCAGCGTGTGTATAAGTACTCTAATTATAAGTCTACAGATACTGCTAAGGTCCTTATTGCAATTGCACCTTGTGGTATGGTGACATTTGTTTCCAAATGTTATGGTGGTCGAGCTAGTGACACTTTTATCACAAATGACTGTGGAATTTTGAAATTGATAGAATCAGGAGATCAAATAATGGCTGATAAAGGTTTCCCTGGTATAAAAACTATATTGGAGGACAGCAATGCAATTTTAGTAATGCCACCCTTCATGCATGAAGGTCATTTGACACCTGAAGAAGTTGATGACACAATATTGCTAGTGTGCGAATTCATGTTGAACGGTGCATTTAAAGAGTGAAAGTATATAACATACTTCAAAAAATTCCAAGTGAGCTATTATGTAGTGTTCATGACATTGTGCATTTGTGTTGTGTTATGACAAATGTACAACCTCCTTTGATGTCTGAATCCCATTATTAAATCTGCACGTTAGTTCCCTTAAATAGTGTGTGAAGAAAAACTGTTACAACTTTTCAATACAGACCTTTAAGAACATATCATTTCTTTGAATTTCTAAAAGAATGAAACTATGGTTGTCTGTATACATGAAAAAGTCACAAGCATCAAGCCCACAACAGTACATCAACAGCTGGCATTGAGTGAAATATGCATGATTTGGTTTCAGTTCCAAATTTCCTTCTGAATTTATTATAAGATAGGGCACATTAATCTCCTCATTTTCACCTATGATTGGTTTGTCTTTACATGAAATAGGACATTTAATTTCCAGTGCCCTTTCTGGCTTCCCATTCACCATTACTATACCATCAGGACTAGCACACAGCCAAGGATGGGTGAGATGAATTATGAGACCACTCTCAACAACTGTTTTACCACATAAATTTGTGTATTTGGCAAGTGCAGTTTTTTCTAACTTTTTTCCAAATGTGACATTTCTAAGACCCCTACCATTAAGACATTATTTATTTATTTATTTATTTATTTGTTATTTATTTATCGTATGGCATTTAGGGTTCAAGAGTGTATTTACCAACTTCTCATGATCGTTTCTCCTAGTTTTAATTGAATGTGCCCTACATGCAGAGATCCTTTTCTTCCTTTCTGAAAACCAGAGGTCAGACTTCGATTGATGTAAGGTTTTTACACAAATTTCAGCTGCTTGAGTCTTATTAATTACAACATGATTGTTATAAAAATAACTTGCTAGTGCAGAATTGCTAACACTACACACATCAATTACCGTTATTACAGATGTAGTCTCCTGTTTCATTAATAATGTTGTTATTACATTTTTACATGCATTATTCTGAACCATAACTGTGACATCTGTTATTAAATTTCCTAGCAATTCATTGGGAACTTTAACTGATTCTGACTTTTTCTCCTCATTTCAAATTTTGGATAGTATACATGGGGTTTTCAAATCGGGATTTTCAGCTGGTTTTACATCAAGCCTCTGCCTTTTTGGTGGGAAAAAGTTCTTCTAACCTCTTCCCCTTGTTATATTTTTCTTTCCCCGCGTTTGAGATTCGAGGTCTAGACCATTCACAGGGTTGATCGGTTCGCGAAGTTACATGCTCTGAATTAACTGCATGAATAACTGCTAAAATATGCTTGCACTTCTCTGACGATCCAGCTGGGAATTCACAGGAACATGCAACCGTCTCTATAGTAGCATTAACCTACGATAACATTATATCGTATTAGAAATTGCGTGTACATGAACATTAATGCCGCTGTCACCCCAGTTAGTTAGTTATTGATGTTTTAAGGGGCAGAACTACGTGGTCATCTGCCCCTGCTGTCACCCCCAACTAATGCATAAAATGAATAGATACGTTACCTCTATCGTGACATGATAAGGTTTCTGGCGAACTGATGTTTCTTTTATCACATTAGCAGTTATTACACTGTTGGTATTTCCTGCAAACTGCTTTTCTACTAAATTTAAAACATGCCCACTTTCTGCAAGTAGACGGCCTTTCCTCGAAGAATTGGGCCGATTATTGTCAGATAAAATACTCTGAAATCCTACAGTTAATTTCAAGTTTGCCATGGCAACACGCTGTGTGATGACAGCTGATATTTCTGCGGTCCGCGGTAAACCGCAACAGCTTACAATTCCGGCCACTCGTAGCGTGGCGGAGCATTTCTCCCTCTAACGCACGGAGCCTATAGGTACGTTATTCATATTAAAATGAAAATCTTTTTCATCCTCGGGGTTGTTGTGACAGTGTGTAACAGTCCCTAATAAGACATCAACTAATTTCTTCCTCGTTTGCGGAGTTGTTATGACACTAAATCGATTATCACATGAGACTTAATCCACTGCCATTTCATTAAAATACTAAGGTTCTGTTAAAACTGTCCAAAGACAATAGCTATAAAAGTTCATTGGTTAGCGAGGTATTGAAACTTAAGAAATCCATGGGGCTATCAGACCCAGCGCGACTAACGGAGGGTTAATATTATTATTGTAAAATATTTCGATTCAATTTGTAGAAGTGCTCATGTACACTCGCCGACACAGAAACTGTGCGTCTCCTACAAGGTTTGCAGACCTGCATGAAATATGATTTGCAAGACATCAAGATGTGATCTATTTTGTTGCTCTCATACGCCCATTGGAAATAAATTAAATCCCTGTATCTAAGACGTAATATATGCATCCAGTGGCCACTTTGGTTGCAACATATTTATATTCATTATACCGTATATTATCGTGCGGTGCTCTAATGTAGTCATGATGTACCTCCGAACTTGCAGGCTCTTCAGCGTATAAATCAGCTGAGCATTGTTATGCGTGAAGAATGCTACTAGTCTGTGGCGTCATGATTTGGAGTCATGGTAAGTCGAACTAGTATTTTTATTCGGACCTTGACGTAACATTTTGTTTCTGGACATACTTTATTTCATAAAGCCATTATTGATTGAGTATGGGCTTATTTGTTGTGATGTATAAGGACAACGACATAGAACATACCGTAACTCAGGAACGCTATGTTACATGTCCTGTCTTCCCACCTGTATGTGTTCCGGGAAACCATAGCTTCCAGCGAAAGTGGGTTCGGGCCAGATCTCCACCCATCTTCTTTTCATTTCGGCCCACATGTTCTCGGTGGGATTCAAGTCCGAACCACAAGGAGGCCAGCTGACAAGCTCGCCCAGACCTTGCCTTGCCTCAGTCTAGTCCGTATGCTTAATTCTATTCCTACACCGGTGTAGGGCCTATATAACAAGTCACGTAACATCCTTTTTCATCATCCCATTATTGACAGTGAGTAGACTCACTTGTAACCCCGAAGAGAGCCGTTGGGTGGCCCTAACGGTAAGAGGACTGTGCATTGCCATTGTTGCACGACATTGTTTAAAATATGCAAATAATGGCCGGCGGAACGACCCCATGTGGACATTGATCAATTCTGTGATCGGTCGATCCCAAGAAAGCGCATTCGATGCCGAACGTCGAGCCAGGACCAACAGCAACATGGTTGTGAGACAATGCTCGTTACGGAACACATGGATATTGGCTATGACTTTTCAGCCCGCTCACAATCTGTTCCAACGAGTGTATATTCGGATTTCAATCTTTTCAGGACGCTCATTTCTTGTGATGGCGAATGTTGGCCGACGTTCCTGGAATTTATTTCTTATTAGTTCCATAATACTTGCCTTAGAAGCATGTGTACACTTGAAAAACACTATAGAGTTATGATGGAATTGTATTATGCAATATTTCCTTTTGGTGTTTTGTTCCCTTTTATTAAAGGACGGCTGTGTCATATTTTCCTGCTTCTGGCAGTAACCTGTTGTAATACTGTGCCTGTCTGGCTAATTACAAGCACATAATTCGCTAATTACATAAACAATTGCTGTAATAACATTTAGTAGGATAAGTGACAAACAAAGTCCCGAGCCGCAGAGAACAAATAGCCACGCGTGTCCTTTCATTTCAACTTTAGTGCCGAGTACATACGCAGTGAAATATTTTGAGCATGAGCTTCTATTGAGCTTAATTACAGAAGCTCTGCTCCCGCGTTTGAGTAGAATGTAAGAGGAAATGTATGTGTGTGAGCCTCTAAATACATGTCAGGCACATTAATGCAAAACACGTGATATATTTTGACATTTGTGATCATCAAAGGCTTGGCGGAGAATGCCATACATAACCCCAATGAGGTGATATGTCTAGCGGAGGTAGTCTGACAGCCACATTAAACTGATGTTACTACGGCATACCGTACGATACCACGCTAACCATGTCACCTACTTTCAGTATTTCATCATAAAATCGTCATGTAATGGCTCGTGCATTTATTAATTCCAATGTATTCTTTTGTTGACCGCTGAGTGAGCGATTATCGTAATCGTAAAAGCATATCAATAGCCACAGTAATTATTGCAGCAACCTTACTAGAATTCAGGTGAGTGATTATGCTAACTGAGGGTTTATTATGCTACATTCCCCCAGATTTATTCTAGATTTCCAAGTATCATACAGCGAGTGCTTTTAAAATGGTCGATAAGTGCTGAAACGACGGATCTGTGGGTGACATATCTAGAGTAACTATTCTAGAAATGAATTGGAGTAAGTGTTAAACGCAATGTCTTAAATGAGCGTGGGTACATCAAACAAGAGCACCTTGCGATGTTGTAAATGTTGTTGTTGTTGTTTGAGTATTCAGTCTTTTGACTGGTTCGATGCAGCCTTTCCATGCCTCCCTGTACTGAGCTAATCGATGCATGTCTACATACCTAACACATCCTACATCCGAGGCAACCTGTTAAACATATTATAACCTTGGTACACCCCTACAGTTCTTATCATCGACTCCTCCTTCCATAACTAAGATTGCTATTCCTGGGTGCTCTAGTCTGTGCCCAACTAACCTTTCTCTTCTCTTTATTAGCAGTGGCCAAAAGCATATCTCCTCTCCCACTCGTCTCAATACCTCTGTTTACCCATTGATCTTCATCAGTCTCCTGTAACACCACGTTTCAAATGCTTCTATTCGCCTCTTTTCTGGATTAAATGTATTTTGAAACATATGATCTATACTGCGGTCCATTGCCAACAACAGAATGACGACATGCGTCGCTAACCTAAGTTTACAAAAACATCATCACGGAAACCTGATGAAACCACTAATTCTTTGTAAGAAAAGTAAAAGAGCTCAATGATAAATAACAAGTATGGTGCTTTGTTACTGAAATAGAGCATTGTGTTTGGCTGATTTAATCAAATTCTTACACGATGTTGAAGACGAAACGTCGCTTTACACCAATAAACCGTATTCCAGAATAGGAAATATCACATTTTTTTTATTAGGGTCTCTCTTACTTTAAAAGGAAGATACGGTAAATTTCGACGGAATTGATGAAGAATACCAGTCACTTTCTGACGTAATGATTGGCAAGCTTGAACCAACATGGAGTATCATCCATGTAGATTCCCAAGTTATTAACGCATTCTTGATATTGAACCAGAGATCCATTTACGACTATTGGAGGAATGGCACTATTGTTAAGGTTCGATAACAGTTTCCGGTGCTCTACAGTTATGGCTTCTGTTTTGTATTTGTTTACTAGGAGATTGTGAACCTGAGCTTATTTGAAGAGCCCATCAATATCGGAAGTTACCTTGCTGATGCATTGACACAAATTACAGGAAAATGGCAGGAATTCTGCAGATCATCAGCCCATAACAGAACCATGTGGGACGCCGGAGAGCACGTTAGATCAATTAGAAACATTTTATAAAGAACACGCACTAACACCTCCCAATCAAGAAATCTTTAAACCAAAATAGTGCAGATCGCGAAATACCTAAACTTTGCAATTTACTCAAAAGGAGATCATGATGAACTTTGTCAAAGACTTGGCTTAAGTCGAAAATTATAAGGAGCGGAAGGTTCTTTAATCCATTGCAAACTTAATATTGTCTGTGACTTTTAGAAATGCTGTCACTGCACTATGGTCAGTTCGAAATCCGAACTGAAAAGGATTAAAGATTGAGTGTGTATTAATTTAAGTTGTGAGTTGTTGGTAAACAATGCTTTCTAATCCTTTACCCACCCAGAATTGATCAAATGCTGACTGGTTGGAAGTCCTCAACTTTCTGGAGAGAAGTAACATTTAGTACATGTCAAATATATACCATTTTCCAGACAAATTCGAAAAACACCTGACTGTAAGCCAAAGTTGAACATATGAGTTATTACTGGGGCAATAATCTATAGATAATTCGTTGAGGGAACGTGAGGCAACATCTGGACCTGCAGCGTTGGATTTTATGCTTTTAAATACTTTGATTATATCATCAGGGTAGATATATGAGAAATGAAAGAGTTCATGTGTAGGCTTAGCAGCGGTCAGGCTCAGGAGAGAAGCTTGAATTTGGTGATTCAGCAGAAATGAATGAGGAAATTATCGATGCAATTTTTTTCTATCAACTCCTTAGGATTGTATTGATCTCCGCAATGCAAAAGGTGTCAAAGTTGTACTGAACATGGAATGAGCCTACTTAACCATGGCATTTATAATTTCGAGTTTCTATTTATTTCGTAACACTTGGTAGGTTTTGAATTCTTCTTGCTTTCGGGATTTGATGAGTTTCTTCTTTGCTCTATCACGAGTAGATATTAATTCCTTAACGGTCAACGTTATCCAAAGGTTAATTGGGTATCACTTTGACTCGGGCATGTTTGTCAAATAAGTCGAACAATATATTATTGAGGTCGTAACTTTATCATTAATATTGTTCTGTCAAAGTACCTACTGGCAGGGAGCATTAATGGTATCACTTTGGAACATTCCAATATTAAAATTGTATTGAGGTGTTCCTCTCTGTACGTGGTGTGAATCTATGTGTCGACTTTCCACTTTGGAGTGAATTACTGCTTACAGTGTTCACAGGTACGTTATATAATATACAAGACGTAATATTCCGAAACACAAGCTCATCGAACAAAAATATAGTGTCTCCCTTGAACGCTCACATTAGTTGCTTCGGAACGCTGTATTTGGTGTTCCATTGGTACTTTGCAGTAATGTGATCATCT
The DNA here is from genome assembly GCA_946902985.2 of Meconema thalassinum. NCBI lineage: Eukaryota > Metazoa > Arthropoda > Insecta > Orthoptera > Tettigoniidae > Meconema > Meconema thalassinum. Next base: position 382,096,486 of record OX336389.2, on the reverse strand, counting down.
ACTGCTGACATATGACCATAGGGTTGTGCATTGTACGCGTGTCAGTCATCAAGTTACACGTCTTTAAATGCTGAAATAACACAGGAGCCAATAACAGGAATGAAGGGAAGAATGAAGGGAGGAAGGAGGAAGAAAGGAACGCAGGAAAGGACGAAGGAAGAAAGGAGGAAGGAAGGGAGGAAAGGAGGAAGGGAGGAAGAAAGAGAGGAGGGAAGGATGAAGGGATAGAGGAAGGGAGGAAGGGAGGAAGGAAAGAAGGAAAGAAGAGAGGGAGGAAGGAGGAAGGGAGGGAGGAATAAAGGAGGAAGGGAGGAAGGAAGGGAGGAAAGAAGAGAGGGAGGAAGGAGGAAGGGAGGGTGGAATAAAGGAGGAAGGGAGGAAGGAAGGGAGGAAGGAAAGACGGGAGGGAGGAAGGAGGAAGGGAGGGAGAAAGGAGGAAGGAAGGGAGGAAAGAAAGAAGGAGGATGGGAGGGAGCAAAGAGGAAGAAAGGAAGGAAGGAAGGAAGGAAGGAGGGAAGGAGGAAGTAAAGGAGGAAAGAAGGAAGCGAGGGAGTTAGGGAGGGAGGAAGGAAACGAGGAAGGAAGGGACGAAGGGACGCAGGAAGGTACGAAGAGACGAAGGAAGGAAGGAAGGGGAAGGAAGGAAGTAGAGTTATCCGTTTCCCTGATTTTTTTCTATTACATCCTTTGTTCTGAATAGAACAGTTTCCTAACATTGCTTCATACGTATAGCACTTAAAACAAGCCTCCAGCTATTTCTTGATGAATCCATGAATATTTTACATTATGTATTTCTATGAGTTGCAATTCAAGAAATCTCTTTAAATTCAACAGCTGCAAGGCTGATCAGAAATTTAATAAAGGCAGATCTGACACAATAAGCCGTAATTAAAGCAGACCATAAAGAATCTCTTGTGCGGAAGCGGAACAAATGCAGACGGAAAAATGGTGGAACTCAACCCCCTCTATAGCACGCATTGATTTATTACCCCCCCCCCCCCCCCTCCCTTTCAGCCCTCTTGTGAAATTTAGCTTCCACATCTTCTGTCTTAAAGGTAATGTAATCCGTCGAATATTATCAGCTTATCATAATGAATTCTTTTGTTAAGACCATTTGTGGGGAAATTAATTGAAATGTATTATGTGCATATTATGTCAGTAAGAATCACTTCATAACGCCAGATAGGAATCTCATACTGTGGTACACTTTGATTAGTTGCTCCTCATTTGTTCTGAGAGCTATGTACAGAGTGATTATTTTGCTGGAACGGGGCCAGCGGCCAGCTATCAGGCGCGTGCACACTTTCCGCCAGCCAACCAAACTCAGGTCGCAGAGCGCGCGAAGGTAGAAACCGTAACAGAGTACATTAATTAATGGTAAGTTCATCAGCAAATCATAATTAAAGAACTTATCTTTTCACAGAAGATGCTGAAATGTTCTCCTTCAGCTAACAGACAGGCATTGTACCGTGTAAATAAATTAGCGTTTACACGTTATAATTCCCTTCTGTTGTGAGGGATATCTGCTGCCGTATATTGTTCAGCATCTTCTGTGAAAAAGGTAAGTTATTTATTCATGATTTTTTGGTGAATTTACCATTAATTAATGTACTCTGTCACGGTTTCTACCTGCGCACAATCTGCGGACCGAGTTCAGTTGGCTGGAGGAAGGCGTGCGCGCGTCTGATAGCTGACCGATGGCCCCGCTACAGCAAAAATATCACCCTGTAGAAACGTCTGAACAAAACATTCCCCAGCCATGAGAAATTATCTTGTTGATGTTAATTTGAATTAGGGCTAGGGACTTGGGACATTATGGTCATCAACCTCGAGTACTTGGGTGTGTGTTGCATTTGTGTGATACCTGTGTTTATGTGATGACTGTAGTAGTGTGTGTAGTTGTATTAGGGAAACGGGGAAATATAGTAACCAGCTATCCACTGGTAGGCCTACTGTGCAAATGTAGTCGATAGACAATGCAAAGGCAAAGTATTTTTATATGCACATTTCTACATTGTTATCACAGCTGGAATAACTCAATCAATTTCTCAGGCAACCAACCCAACACTTCCGGACGGGTGGGCTGAGAAGTTTCCATGTCATTAAAGCGGCCCTAAACTGTTGTTGATTCATTTAAGGACTTTAGGACATCATGGTCAAGTAGCCACATGTACTTGGCTGTGTGTAGAATTTTTCTGATGACCTGTGTTTGTGTTGTCTGTAGTAGTGTGTGTATTTGTAATTGAGGTAGGATTTGGGTAGGAAGTGACCATGGCATTAAGTTAGGTATCCCGCCATTTGCCTGGAGTAAAAGTGGGAAACCATGGTAAACCACTTCCAGGATGTCTGAGGTAGGAATCCAACCCAACTCTTCTCAGTTTTGTCTCACGAGGCTGAGTGTATCCCGTTTCAGCCCTCAGACCAGAATTAAATTTCTTCGCAGAGCCGGGAATAGAAGCTAGGCCTCCATGGTGGCAGTCAAGAATGTTAGCCACCACGGTTTCTACCTTCACGCGCTCTGCGACCGAGTTCTGTTGGCTGGCGGACGGCTCTAGACTACGGAATGAAGTGGTGTGCCCGTGTCTCATCCGAGACCAAGGAAGGAAGGAAGATTGTAGTTTTACGTGACCGTGAATCTTGTGATTATGAGCCACGGGACCTCCTTTTTACGTGGAATCCGAACCACAGGACATGGCATTTCACTTCGAAAATCTCACATGCACTGACCGGGAATCGAACCCGGACCGCCTTGGTGAGAGGCATACAGCTAGACCGCTGAGCCACCACGCCCCCTCATCCGAGACCAATTGGCATTCTTGCAGTCTTGTGATGAGGTACGAGCTATCTTTTGGTGGGTTTGAGCAGGGGCAGATGACCTCGTAGTTCCGCCCCTTAAAACAACAATAACTAACAAACTGTGTTTGAGCATTTCCAGCATCATATGAGAATGTGCCATCAGACACAATGCGCGCCTGTCGGCTAACACAAATACCTCTACTCGGTCGACGTTTGTTAGAGTCGTGGACGTGAAGGGGCGCCCACATCAGTCTTCATTTACCATACTCCACCGTTTTTGACTAAATATTGCACATCAGCAACCTTCCATTTGACGGGACGTGACGTCATCGTTATGGATGGTCTGTAGGCAACGATGAATATCTGAAACTCTGAAACCTACGCGCCCATTCATAGCGTACGACAGCACGTGGTTGCGTTCGTGACCACGTTTAGGGTACATGTCTTTCTGCCATTCTGGTTTGCACTCGAATAAGTTCTGAGGTGTTTATTATTTAGTTTATTTAGCGTATGGCTTTTAGTGCTGGGAGTGTCCTAGGACATGCTCGGCTCATCAGAAGCAGTAGCTGATTCAATGCGGACACACATGGGGTGAGCTACAAGTTCCGTTCAATTTCAAGTAATTCCAAATTTCACTACCAGATGTCACAGATACCTAGTGATGATCGTTGGAACCATGATAGAGCGTTTCAACGAAATCTCACCTGCAAATTTAGCTAAACACAAATATAATTTGTGGAAGGCTCTTTTACATGCCATGAATCTATGACATGGGACCGCCGGCTGATCTGCGGCTTCTCTCTTTGATAAAGCGCATGCGCCAGTACTCCTCTGCTCTCACTCTGCCTGTCAAGAATTCAAGAAAGAAACCCCCAAAACTTCGTGGGGCTACAGACCTTCAAGAGGCCTACCAAGCAACCGCTGCTCAGCCATTTGGACTGAGGATTATGGGGTGACGCGTGGTCAGCGCGTCATATCCTCTCAGCCATTAATCTTTGCATCCATGACCGGGGTGCTGTCTCACTGTAAGACAGCTACTTAATTGTCCACATGAGGCTGAGTGCACCCCTTTACAGACCTCACATCAGTTTCTAAATTCCCTGACGGAGCCGGGAATCGAACCCGGGGCGTCCAGGTGCGTAGCAGGCGCGCTACCCCAACACCATGGGGCCGGAAAGATGGCCCTTTGTAATAAGTTTCCCTTTGGAAATAAAGAGACGAAACAACAACTACACGCACGCGCGCATATTGCGAATAATACTTTTCAGGTCACAATAGAGAGTTTAGGAAGAGTGATGACCAGGATACAGTCTAGTCCTGGCTGTATGCAGGGGATTTCAATGGTGTAGTAACTAGAGCGTTAGATGAACAATATTGCAATGCTTTTACGAGTATCTACAAAAAGACAATTATACGCAGCTCCTGCCTCGTCTTTTGGTAAAACATGAAATAACATAATATAATAGCCTATAGGAGTGCCACGTATCCAAACCACTTCACAGCAGCATCATAATGTGGCCTGTCTACAAAGTTATTTACTATACGTGTTATAACGTTGGTGTCAATGTTGAAATAGACACAATAACTATATTATTCGCCGTCTTTTTGCTTGAACAGAAAACATCGCTGGTTTTGATTTCCAGTCAAATATATTCAACGAGCAAGAGTGGGCGGGAAGATACTAGGTATTGAAATAGACGTATAACTTTTATGTTTGCAGACTTATTTATTTGAAATTGATACAATATGTACACTATTTATTTATTTATTTATTTATCGTATGACGCTAACACAATAAAGAAAACAAAGACATGAATACAGTGTCACAAACATTCGAACAATATGACAACAAGAAAATGAAAATCCACAGCCTGCTTCCAGTCTCCGACCGGGTCAGGAATGGAATGAATGAAGCCCCCATCTAGCGGCGAGGATATGGACTGTGCCGGCTGCCGAGGCCTGACGCACTCCTCTGGGGCAATGATTAAATGAATGACAGATGAAATGAAATGATAGTGGAGAGTGTTGCTGTAATGAAATTTTGACAGGGAAAACCGGAGTACCCGGAGAAAAACCTGTCTGCCTCCGTTTTGTCCAGCACAGATCTCACATGGCGTGACCGGGATTTGAACCACGGACCCAGCGGTGAGAGGGCGGCGTGCTGCCGCATAAGCTACGGAGGCTTTATGACAACAAGACATATGACTATTAAAGTTGAAAATATCATAACTCAACATCCAGTCTATATAACCAATTCACTGCTTCTGGAGTGGCACAATTTAAATCCTCCAGACACCCCGGGAACTCTCGGCAGGGCGAATCAAACACTATGTGTTCCAATGTCTGCGGAATGACATCACAGTCACAGTATGGCGAATCTTTCCATCCCATAACTATGTACTACAGAAGCATTTCTTCCCACACCTCATCTAATACGATTGAGAATATGTACACTTTAATATGGGAATATGATTGCATACATTGCAATTCCCTTACATTTCGATGCAGGTACCTGTGGCGTCATCCAATCTCCTCAAACGACCTGGAATGGAATCCACAGCTTTCTGGAGGAATTTGTGTGGGACGTTGTTACGAACTTCCCGAATCCGTGCTTCCAATTCATCCAATGTGCGAGGTTTCGTCCTCTTTTGCCCAGACCCATAAAAAAGTCACAGGGTGTCAGGTCTGGATTTCTCAACTTCTGGCCACTCATGAGGCCAACGTCTCCCCAGCCAACGTCCTGGAAACTTCTCATCCAAACAGTTCCGCATGACATTTGCAATGTGAGGCGGTGCGCCGCCTTGGGCCAAAGGTAATCCTGATGCATTTGAAGGTACCTTTCTTCGTTCATTGTGTCACGCAGGAGATATGGGCCGATGACATGTGTAACCGTTATTCCACACCACACGGTCACTTTTGGACGAGACTGCACCTTATCCACCGTAACTACAGGATCCTGTGCCGCCCAGTAATGTCAATTGTGACGATTGACGAAACCACCCGCATGGAATACGGCCTCGTCACTCCAGAGGATGTTGTGAAACAATTGAGGCCAATCTTCGTGCCAACCCAACGTCTACTCCCCATACGCCATTGTGCGACCACAGCCTTCTAGTGTTAGCTGCTGTACGTAATGGGGTTTCCATGTTCGAAATGTTCATTCCTTATGAATTACCTGACGCACAGCGTGCCTTGTGAGTCCGCTCTCACGAGCTGCCTAGCGTGTTGATTTCTGTGGACTACGATTGAACATGTTCTGCACAAGCGCCACATTCTAAGGACTCCGAGACGTGGATGGACGACCTGGTTTTGCTGCATCACTTACCGAACCTGTGGTCATTAGCTTCGTGTGACAATTCATTATTGTCTCTGGACGAATTGTGTCATTCCTTCCCTTCACCGTACGCCACCGTCTCTACACAAGAACGATCGAATTTCACACCTCATAGCGTGAAGCATTCTGTGCTCATTCTCTTACTGTCGTGAGATCGGCCATTTTTGTTATTGTGGAGTACTACGTTTGTACTACACAGCATGAAAAATCACTATCCTATGTAATGTTCTGTATGTTTGCTCTATTTCCAATATTATTTCATCAATATTAAAACCTTAACAGCCATTCAATAATACCTAGTTACTTCCCGTCCTCCCTGCAGATAGTGTCACTTATGGTTGTTGTTAATTCATTTTAGGGACTTGGGATATCTTGATCATCAACACCGTGTACTTCGATGTGTGTTGAACCTGTGTGATAATCTGTATAGGTGTGATAACTGTAGTAGTGTGTGTAACTGTGTTAGGGACAGGGATGAAGTAGGTACCCCGGGACTTGAAGTAAGATAATATCCCGGTAATTGCCTCGAGAGAGTGCTGCTGCCAGCGCCGGGATTCGATCCTGGGATCTCCAGTCTTTCTGCAGCTGCCGTCACGACCATGGTGCACGATGTAACGATGTAGGCCGCGCCGTGGGAATGTCACTTATGTAACACCAATGGTGATGATAGCAATCAAATTCAGGAACTAACGAAGTGAGGCGAATAGCTATGCAACTTACCTAGGTAATTGGAAATATTTCCATAGATTGTAAAGTCAAGAAAGTTAAATACATGGTCTTCCTCGCACGACACTAAGCGCCGAAGCATTTGCCGTCGGCTACCTCATGCAAAGGAGAATGCGCAATTGCGGAGTACTCACATACCAGCCATTCCATTCTGCATTTGTACTGCCTTGGCTGTTAAAATTGTTCGCAAACAGCGGGAGAATTGAACAAGGCTAATACCTCGCTCCAACACAACACGAATCTGCGGACGGGAGTATTGCGAAGCGCTGTTCGATAAGGGCCCTTTATTTTCCTCTACTTTCAAATAATTAATGATTACCATGCAACTATTCGAAGTAAATGATATTGCGATTGGAGTTCTAAATGTGGGGCCGCCCTAAGTCAATTAACCCGTTAATAGAGTGAAGTTCCATTCCCTCGCCCAACGAATTTCCAGTACCACCTAAATTAGACAGCTTGTTCCACACGTCAATCACGTAGGCCTACTACAGATGGAGCGGCCAACGCACAATACGCAAGGGCAACTCAATTCAATCAATCGTAAAGTATGATAGCAATTCTGCACCATTACTGTCTTAGGAATTTTCAGGAAGACAATTTAAGTACCACTTAGGCCTAATACTAATTTTCCATAACTTTCTTTATGCAGAAATGAAGTGCACATCAATTTATTCATTCCTAAATCTCCCGTCAGTCCATGATCTACCATCATATTCAGCCTCTGGTATTCATACAGTAGCTGAGGAGTTGAATGCCGGTATTCTCAGTTAGCTTGGGTGTTGGATTCTATCGCTTTCTTCTTAAACCTACTCGATGGAGGTAGTAGCTTGTTCAATATCATCATTTCCAATGTTACCTACAATTAATAACAATTATGTCCACTTACAAAACAAGCACAAACAGTAACTGCACGGTAATTATAGCCTGATTCTTTAAATACATCAACACTCGTGTTAATTAACCTTTTCGGTGTGCTGAGGTTTTTCATTGTCATTATTTTAGCCTATTTTCATTTATGAAAAAAATAGACTTATGACATCACCTTTCGTCCGTGTGTATGTATTTATGTGTGTGTGTGCGTATATGCGTGTGTGCGTAACCCACTAATAAAATCTAAACGGCACGAGCGATATCAATGAAACTCGGTTATGTCATAGTACTATTTCGTCCCGACCGTGCCCTTCAAATTTTAATACACCTCACGAATCCAACATGGTGGCTGTGCGAAATATTCCCCGGCCTTCTATATCTCCGAAACTATTACTTGTTACACCCTCATATTTTGTCTAGAAGTTCACCTATGTGACTTTCAAAAACCTGTTAAGTACAAAACGAACGTGGTAACACAAGCGGAGTTGAAACATTGTAATGCACTAACATTTAATTTTGTTCAATTGTTTACATAACCTCAAGATGGCGGATGTGAGAAATTTTAAAATTATTTTTCTATTTCTTGTGTGCTAATCATGCGATCAAAGTCAACGTTTGAGTAATGAATCTACGCAACAATCGTCATCTAATTGTACAAAGCTTTATGGCCGACGTATATAAATATCCCACATGAAGACCATCCAAAATATTTAGATGGTTCTCAATATCTACTAATCTATGACGGCAATCAAACTGAAATTTTGTATGTTGTTAAAGGCTATGAACATATTATGTTCACCTATGGGGCTTTGAATAACCTGGTGAACACAAATCGAACATGGCGGCGACTCGAAATGTATGTATTTAAATAGACGTTTTTTTGCGATTTACCCATCCAAGCGCAGTGAAACCTAGTACGGTAAATGCATATAAAAATTTTAATCCTCTGACATCTAATGTATTTCAATTCTTTAAATAAACACAAGATGGCGGCTGTACGAAATTTTAAAATCTCGTTTTTGTTATTTGTGTCCTAATCGAGCGATTGATGTTTAATAGTGCTACGGAATAATCTTAATGCAATAGTACATAAATCTATGGCCTACATATATAAACATCAACAAGGCGACCATCCGAAATATTTAGACGGTTTTCAATATCTACGAATCCATAACAGCAATCAAACTGAAATTTTGTGTGCTGATAGAGGCTATTAACTTAAGGACACCACGTACTCTTGCATGATGAAAAAATCAATTTTTTTGATTTTGGCGCCATAAAATTCTTTATTCTTTTCTGAATCCAAATATATATAGTTTGTTGGGGTTTTGATGTCTACAACTACCTTAAATTCGTTTTTTTTAATTAGCGTCCCATGCTCTGAATAATACACTTTTAACTTTGCCAGCTGTTTTCCGTTAATACTCATTTATCATGTTTAGGTACCAATAACTAGGAAACCATTTAAGATAGAGGGCTAATTTTTTTACATTAACTTGCCTAATGGAGTACTTGAATGTTAACCTATTTTCACTTCCAAAACATAGCAGGCATGGATTGGGAAGAGAAAAGTTGATACATATTTTTGAATAAATTTAAAAAGAAAGAGTTCGGATTTTATTTCTTGCATTCTGTCCCAATAATAATGAAAGAAAGTGGTTACTCATCTGCCATGATCCATTCCAAGTATGTGAACAAAATTTGAGAATATTTGATTGAAAAACAACAGAGAAATGTGTACCTGAAGTCAACTTATACAACATTTTTTTTGGAAAATGCATCTGTCCAAATTTGTATTCATTTCACACATCCTATAAAAGCAAAGTAGCACTACATGGTCAAAAACAGCTCAGAATATACCGCTTCTTATATGTGACAAGAATCATAGCTGTACCTTTAGCATAAACCCAGAAAATACTTAGTAAATTGATGCCACAAAAATAGACTTTTTCATCGTGAAAGAGTACGTAGTGACCTTAAGTACGATATAGGAAAATAGGCTGTATAGTTCTTCACGGAACTACTTGTTTAAAAATTGTAGAATTCATAGCTTTTAACTTATCGGGGTAGGGGGTGATATGCTTAAAATGTTTAGAAATTTGGGGCTTTCTTAATCTCTAATGCAAATTCGAAATCCTACGTTGATAATCTATATATTTTAATTTTGAGGTGAATCAAAATTAAAATGTTTGTGCCCATACTTGCATCATCAGTCACCACCGGGTAAAGGTAAGTAAAGGTAAAGGTAAAGGGTCCAAAAATAAAATTATTTCTTCAAATCAGAAGGCAACTAATACTAGTTGCTCCATACTAGTGGTTAATAAGTGAAAGATTCTTTAATCCGAATTCACAACGTGGCGAGAAGATTTTGCTTCCTATTTTGCCATCCATGTTTACATCTCAGATGATTACAGCTGTAGAGGACATACGTATAAAAACATGCTCTTTTAGTTACTTCTGGAAGCAAAAAATCCAAACTCAAGTGGTCCTACACAATGCCTACTAGATGGCAGAACATGGCAGAGATGAACTTGGCACTCGAAAGTGAATGGAGAATATGAAAACAAAAAGTTCTTGTGCAACGTTTATAGACGGGCGAAGCACTCAACGGGTTAATATGAATAAAACGATTTTACTTTCGCGGAATATAACGTAAGACTAAATATTCGAAGACTTATTTTTACCATGAAACCTTTCACATTAATAAATCCCAGATTACAGCCACTTCTCAATGTTCCCCGTCTGCTGACTGGCATCAGAAAATATAACCCAAACATTTCAATTCTCTTTGATTCTAATGGTATGTGCTCTCAGCTTCCATGCGCTTACTCTAGTAGTTCTATGTTTCGAAACCATGGATATACAGTATCTAATGTGATTGGACGCATTGGCCGTATTTCCACAGTTAAAGCATTTTTAGCCAATTTTCATTGATATAAAAATGGGCTTATGAGATCTTCTTTTGTCCGTGTGTGTATACAATATGTGCGTGTGTGAGCGTAGGCTATGTGTGTGTGTGTGTGTGTGTATGTACCACTAATAAAATCTAAACGGCTGGAGTGATTACAATGAAACTCAGTAAGAATATAGCACTATTTTGTCCAACCGCGACCGTGGCCTTCAAATTTTATTACGACGTACAAAACCAAAATGGTGGCTGTGCGAAATATTTCACCGGCATTCTATATCTCCGAAACTATTACTGATATCACCTTGATATTTTTCACGGTAATAAAGGGCGCTACTAGGACTACATCTATGTGTCTTTTAATAACATATGAAGTACCAATCGAACATGGCGAAGATGAAACATTTAAAAACATTTTTCTCACGATTAAACGATCCGAGAGCAGTGAAACATGGTACAGCAAGTGTTTATACACATTGGAATTCACTGAAGTCTAATTTAGTTCAATTGTTTACGTAACCTGAAGATGGTGGCTGTGCGAAATCTTGGGTCCTATTCATGCGATTGAAGTCTACGTTTAAATACAATAATGAACCTACGCAATAATCGTCATCTAATAGTACATAACTCTATGGCCTACATATAAAACAATCCAACATGGCGACCATCAAAAATATTTAGACGGTTCTGAATATATACCAATCTATGACAGCAATCAAACTATAATTTTTGTTTGTTGATACAAGCTAGTAACTTAAGTTCACTTATGGGACTTTCAACAACCTAGTGAGTACAAATCCAACATGGCGGCGATGCGAAAGTTAGTATATAAATTGACATTTATTGCGATTTAACTATCCGAGTGCAGTGAAACTTTGGTATGGTAAATGCTTTTACAAATTTTAATGCACTGACATCTAATTTATTTCAGTTGTTTTCATAACATCATGATGGCGGCTGTGTGAAGTTTTAAAATCTCGTTTTTGTTTCTTGTGTCCAAATCATGCGGTTGAAGTTTGGATAATATACTTACGCAATAATCTTCATCTAAAAGCCTTATAACTCTATGGCCTATATGAATATATATATATGTATATAATTATATAAATCCAACATGGCAACCATCCGAAATATTATACGGCTCTCAATAGCTACGAATCTATTACAGCAATCAAACTGAAAATATGTATGTTGATATAGGCAATTAACGTAAGTTGGATATATGAACATAGGCTATTTAGTTCTTCAAGGAACTACTTGTTATTTGTTCCATTGCACAGCACATTGTCGCGAGCAGTGTAAAGCAGTATTTGACTCCTTCAGAATTGTTCGTGTCATATCTCCGTTAAGAGACACATCCCAAAATTAGGGCCAATTTTCTTTATAGTTTAATATAATATGATATGATATATGATATATTTTATATGATATACTGTATGAGATATATGCAATGATATGAAATGTAGTGCAATGTTATGTAATAAAATGTAATATAATTATTTATAACATCTCTACTTACGAAAACAAATTACCCGATAGTTGAATGTTACGGGTAATCTCGAGAACCACTGGATGGATTTTGATGCGGTTTTCACCATTCGGTAAAGGATATCTCGAGGAAGGTTTCTGTAGACAATAACTTATTTGTAATCAGAGAAAGCCAAACAGTAACGATATAAGTGAAAATGTCAAAAGAATATCTGGCGTCCATGCGCTCTGTAAGCTCACGCTGGGCAAACCGTTAACAATATCTGTATACTATGAGTGTAAGAATTGTTCAGAATGAAAAACTGTACAAAAAAGTCCGGGACAGCATATCTCTATCTTCAATACATCGCCCACTATAAGTGGTTTCACGTTTTCATTTCTTCCAACAATCTCCATTCAATTACAAGCTTCGAGAGAGTTTACGAGCTAGCTGGCTGGGAAGCGAACCTATCACCCCAGACGCTGTAGAGTCGTGTCGAGTTAAGACTGCAGAGAAGAGTGGATGCATTTGCAGTTACCCTGGAGGTGCAACTCAGCATTTCTTTACTTCGCCTGTAAACTTTTCGTTTCGCAGAATACACAGTCAAGTTTCGATTTGAAGGGAGGGGGATTTGTGATTCATGCACCTCACCATTTTTAAATTACGTCTGACAAGAATTTTTTTGCACATGCTGTCTCCGTGATAATATAATTAATAGTCCAGTCAGTGACTTTAACCCAATGCCGAGATGGAAAAAGGATATAGGTCGTAGTTCATTAAAATCGAAAAAGAAACCGCTAACTACCTAACAATACACTGAGCAACAAATAATTTCTCGAATGTCACACGAGAGAGAAAGAGATAATTCACAAAGACAAAGGGAGTTATCCCCAAAGTTCTTATGACACAGGGAAGAAATGTTCATGATTTCTGGTCCGATCAAGAGAATTCTGCTATGAATTATAATTCCCCCATAAATTATATAAATGATGCTTCGGTTTCCGGGCGAAGTCCGGGCGGGTTGCTAGTAATATACTATAAGAGACTACATGAAGGTTTAAAATTTGAAAATTTTGTAGAGTCTCGATGAATTTCTTAGATGAATTATTCGGAATTCTATATAAGCATTGAACAGTTGGAATGCTACCATTTGGTACTCTTTAAGAAGGAGGCGATATAAAACATGATATTGAGGTGCCTTATGCCAAAGGCATCTTTGTATCAAATTTGATTCAGTTCAGTTTCGTCGTTTTGGAATTGGTATGGACACACACACACACACACACACACACAGAGACACATGGACAATTGATCCATGTAGATCTCATAAGTCTACTTTCATTTTATAAAAAAATATGAAAGTAGGCTAAAAAATATTAGGCATGTTGTGGCATGTTGTAAGTAAACATTTCATTGAAAGCTAGACTGTTAAACAGTTTCCTTTTAATAATGATAGGCTACTAATATTAATACAGATATCTCAAAGTTGTCTTATTTAGTTCCTAACTTGCGGAAAAAATAGCTAACTTCTTTATACTTCATCATCGAAATAGTTGTACTAAGTTAATAGCACTAAAGAGGATGGAGTGATATCTGGGGAAGCATGTGAATTATGTAGGATTGAAGTGTTGAAGAATAGTATGGCCTTTCAACCAAGATTAATAAATGCATGCTAACTGCTTAGCGTGGAATGGAGGGTCAACTACACTGACTTGTGCAACTAATGTATGTGTATAAGCACGCTCAGCTTGTATACTAGCGGCAAGCATCCAACAAGGACTGAAACAGCAGGTCGTAAAATGTAAGGCCATTGTGGGGATGACGACGGGTTCTTTTGCCGTGTGCAGCCTCTCAAGTAGGAAATGAATGTGAGACCTAAGACATTCAGCTCTCCCGCAAGTAACCAGTGTCACGCACGCCAAGGGTTATGTTCTCCATAAATTTCAGGGGTTATATTTCACAGTAACAACCGGCTATTTCGCTGAGAAGATCACTGCGGAAATAACGGCAGTATCAGCTGATATACTGTACTCAATTTCGTGTTTAGAAATATTTTTCAACTGCGGACGTTTTCCTTACCTATGAAACGATTACCACTCAGAATACCAACAACACCACAAAAGGTTTGGGCGGTACAGTATATCATTTCCGGAAATATTGGCTAAATTTACCATACCGATAAATATCTACGTTCTTTTTTTGAACGACGATAATAGGAAGAATACGCTTTATTACACGATGAGGATTGCGAATTCCTCACTGTATATTCCAGCGAAGTGAATAGTGAGCGATTGCTGCCGTTAATTCACATAGGGGTTTACGATATCGTAGTCATTTAGCCCCATGTACTTGGGAGTGTATAACGTTTGCCAGATAACCTGTTGTGGTATATGTAATAGTGTGTGTATTTCTGATTGGAGGTAGTATTGGGAAAGAGGTGGGCGTGACTTTAAGTTAAGGACCATCCTGGCATTTGCCTTGAGTATAAGTGGGAAACCACGGAAAACCCCATCTAAGATGTCTGAGATGGGAATCGAACCCACAACTTCTCATTTCTGCCTATCGAGGTTGAGTGTGCCCTGTTCTAACCCTCACTACGGAGCCTGACAAGTGCGAGGACGCGAATGACCTATGGTATTGAATGCATTCAAAGCCCTATATGTACTGTAGGCCTATATGGTGTACTATTCATGCGCAGTACCGGCTGTTAACGGCACGGGGGGGAGTGGAACTCAAGGTGTCCGGAAGTCAATTGAGCGGAGCGTAAGTATATGAGACGTTGCTGAACGGCACAGTCGACGCGTACATCACAACAGTATTAACCAGCTATAGAGCATCCAGTGTTTAGAAAAGACTGTGGGTCTTATGGGCTTTTACTTTTAACGGACCCCCCCCCCCTACACTGGTTTTGTTACCTCACCTTTTATCATGAAGGAACTCGGAACATATATATTTTTCCTCATAATGACTTCCTACCATTATCTGCCAATTGATTACCTTTGTTATTGCATACAAGTATCGTTTATATTACGTCTTAGTAATTAAAGCATTTTCGAGGTTAGCACGCTGGAAAGAAGAGCCGCGTCCAGTGCTGCATGCTCGCCCGGAGTGGAGCACGTGCTCAGTTCCGCCGGAAACATAAGTCCTGAAGCACTATCCGTCATTGGTTTATTGTTGTGTGTCTGTTTTATTTTCTGTTCGATCAAATGAGGGCTGCCGACAGTTGGGTTCGAACCCACTATCTCCCGAATGCAAGCTCACAGCTGTGTGCCCCTAACCGCATGGCTAACTCACTACAGTATTACAAATATTAATCTAAACAAAACAACAAGAATAGAATTGAAAGAAACTAAATTATAGCCTAACTAATAACAAAACAGTGATGATCAACAGTATTGCTGACGTAAAAATTGTTAACATCGTCAGCATACAGTACATCCGAGAAGGAAAGAAGGGTTGTGTTCTCGACATCTCTCAATCAGTAATGCGTCATATCACAACGAAATGAATGTCGTTATTGGTTCTCTTCGCGTACGGTATCCTTAATACTGGTCCAATCTGTTAACACCTGCAAAACTGCTCCTTCCTGTGCGTGTTCTACTTCAGGTAGCTGCTGGGGTTGTGTTGTGTCGCTAACTTATGAAAGCACAGTAATCGAAACGGGTGAACATAACGTATGACGTCAGCGCTACCTCTGCCTAGAGTTAGCAACACTGTCGCCATAAGGCTCGACAGTCTTTTCTAAACGCAGGATGTTCTATAGTAGAAACCAGTGCTACGGCCTCCATATACTATAGCATCAGTTGCGGTCGTAGATATTCCGTCAGAAAGGAACGCAACAAATTTCGCAGAGTGAGAAAGAAGTAGCTGATGGCAGATTAGCGTTTACGCAAGATGAGCCATGGGAATGCGAGGTGTCCTACACACTCGACTAATTGTAAGTGTACACTACACATGCGAGGTATACTGATGACGGTATATGGTCGGAAATTAGTGAATGTGTAATAGAAATAGATGACCATCCATGCAGTTTACCGTGCATATCGGAGCCACAACCCGCTTCTCCAGTGAAGCGTAGTAAAGAATAGGTGTTGACAACCGAGTGGGTACAAGACATAACTACGTACATGACTGACCACCCACAACATAGAAAGAAACAATTACTAACAGATTTTGAATAAGCTCACCCCAAATATGACCGTATGGTGCATAAGAAGAACTATGATAATAATTGAAGGGAGAACAATGAGAACTTGCTAAAAAGGACTGTAAATTGTGCGATTCAAGGACGCGCCAAACCAAGTTACACGATATGCATGAAAGTGACCTACTACGTTATGGTCATCAAAATGCGTGAGGCATACAGTATGTTACAGTGGTTTCATGGGGTGTAGCAGATGGTTGCACAACTTCCGATGGAGCTACAGAATTTGAGGGCGTAAAATTCTGAGATTTGAAACAAAGCTACAACTTGACGATGTACAGAAAGGTGCATAATCGACCCGAGTATTTGCAGATGAGGTAAACGGCCTTATCTTATCGTTCGGTACGAAACTCGATTTCAACACCGGTCAAACAGGATTTGAAGAAGAAATAACGAGCTTATTTCCTAAGTGACGTAAATCCTTGAAATGTTATACTTCAGAAATCGCGTTTTTGTTTCTTAGGATAATTCAATTTAGATATGATTATGAATATAATGTAATTTCATTCATTACTTTCATGCACATCCTGGCACTGTGTTTAAAAATCTCCCATCAGTGGAATATCAATGGGATATACGACGTATTGCGACTTAAAACCTTTGCTATAAGTTGAGAGAACCTACAAACTTGCTTATGAAAGAAGACGACTGAAAATCAGTCAATTTTGGATTTACAACACTTTGGAAATACGCTCTTCAAATGCGGTTAAAGTTATCAAGAGAATTGGATCAAGGACCTACAATAAACAAACGCATTGGTATAAAATTATGACTATGGTAATTTATTGAACTGCAAGAAGTTGGCGTTTCTCTGCCTAAAACGACTCTGTCTCGTGCCAATGATCTAGTGAGGGCAATAGGGAAGGTATATGTCACAGAGCAAGAGTGGAAAAATGAGTCTACCATAACTACAGCTATGTTGCGAGTACTGATTTTGGCCCATAGCTGGTGAAAATAACTTGACTCCTGGTTGAGCCTATAAAAATAATGCTATGTTAGAGAATACCATCCCTCCTGAAAAGTGTGTGATATTGCAGTTCATACCACCTTGTTCTATGGAACGAATTCGACCGCTGGATGTCTGTTTTTATCCATGCATACAAGACATATTACAGCACCATCTGCCACTACGCCATAAAGGGTAGCCAGTTGCACGACAGAATGATGAGCATTCTGTTTTAGATCCCTTATTTGGGGGTGGATCTAAAAGGGAGAGTTGTTGTATTAATCTACAAGGTGGTGCCTAAAAGGGTAGCTTCCCTTGTCGGGGCAAGCTGACCAGTGTAGAGTGTTGTGGTGTGCTAGGAACTAGGGGGCGTTCCTATAGATAATGTAGTAGTGTTTGAAGGGACGGGACCCACTGCAAAGGGTCGCTGTGCTAGTCGCTTAGCTCAGCTGACTGCTTATTATGTAATTGAAGCTGCTTGTATCAGCCGAGTGGCACGCGCTGCTTGTTGGCAGCCGACCCGGCTCGAGAAACACAAAGGTACCTGAGTTAGCGCTAATGGACTACTGTCTGTCACGTCTTTACGTGACGGGAATAAGGAAGGGCGTTGGGATGTAAAGAGGCGTATAACAGTAATGCTAGCGTAGAGTGTGGACCAAGTGTTTTATTGGTCTGTGATTCTGAGTGTGAGTCCCTTATAGGGAATGAAATTATGTTCACAATGTATTACAAGTGGTGGTTTACAGGTTACAAAGTAGGAATTCTGAACACGATTGACTGACTCACCTCGGCTGACACCAGCGTAGCCTCGGCCGTCTCGATGGAGCACTGACAATGAAGAGAGAGCGTTTGACCTCATTAGGACGTCTTCTTATACCTTCTGACGCCCTGCTGTCAGCAATGTATTGGCCCAGTTACTAGTTTAATACTATGTCGCTGAGTGTAATGATTACGTAAGGCTTGAGCTGCTTTATGGAGTAGCAAGCTGTCCTTACAGTATTAATGGATGTTGCCCCGGCTTTCCAAGGGTTGCCATTTTAGGGGATTTAGCCAGATGCCGGGGGGATGGTCTCCAAGGGGTGCATACCCCTGGGATGCTGTACAAGAGTCTTCCTTCATTTGTTCGCGTCCTCGCGAACGGGAACGGAACTGGAAGTTGGGATGTTGACGTAGTGGTCCTCGAAACCCCCTCGTATCTCCTGGTGGCGTCGTATCGAAGTGTGGGTGTGAGGTCAGCCCGTGTTCAGAGGGGAGGGTTATGGGATTTACAGATATATGTATACATTGACATTGTGAAAAAAACAAACAAAAAAAAATTGACATTGCGAAAGATTTGATTAACATTGGGAAAAAATTGACATTTGAGAAAAATTGAACATTGAAATAAATTCGACATGTAAAAAAAAATTGCCCTAGCTATTGCTGGCATATTGCTAGTTTAAAAAAAAACATGGTTTCTGATGGTGATGTGTTACATAGCTGTGCAGGGAGGAAAAACCCAGGGCCGAACGGATGATGGCGTCGTCCGCCCTATCGTAGGGAAAAAGTGCTCCCTGCAATAAGAAAGGTGGAAGAAAATAGAAAAATGGGTGTTCCAGGGTATAATTTAAGGGAAATATTCAAAAGACGTTTATTGGTTTGGGAAAAAAACGGAACACCCTGACAAATGGGGAAGTTAGAAGAAGGAAAGATGAAAGAAAACAAATCATACACATTATGTACATTGGCATCTTGATAAACAAACAAAAAGATATATAGTGTATAATTGTATAAAGTTTATCCTGAAAAATTATAAATTACAATGACCTTATGTCTAGTGGAAAAATTGTATAAAGTTTATCCTTAAAAATTATGAATCACAGTGGTCTTATGTCTACTTAATCGCGCTAATCCCTTATAATTATAGTTTTTGTGAGGTACCTCGCGTGCACGCTACCCGTCTGTACGTACTCTTGCCGTCTCACGGCTGATTCTGTACGGCCACTCCTTGGTACGGTATAGTGGTCGTACCGCTTGCATGTATGCTTAATACCTAGTCTGTGAAGCATCCTCTGTGGGTGAATGCTTTCACACTTGACAATGAGAGTCACTGCCACAAATCGGTTGCGCCCTCATTGTCGTAATCTGCGTCGCATTTTGACGCTTTATGTGTTTATATTTTAGCTGATCCGCCAGTAAGCCTGGTACCCCACAGGCACCAGTCCTGCTGTGCAGATTTATTTTGGAGTGTGTAGCTGAAAAAGAAAAATGTGGTGAGTGTTTGCGAGTGTGTCGGGATTAGTGCAAGTTGACGTATATAAAAAATAAAAAAAAATAGTACACATCATGACATGCTGTAAATAATATGCCACTGCTATATGGTAGTGAAATTCCTGTCACCAGTTTTCTGTATCTGGTGACGATGCCTGTGAAAAAAAATGGCGAGGTTTAGAAAAAACATATTAGTACTGGTTGAAGCTCTTCTTTCACTGAAAAAAAAATAGCATGATTAATGTTGCTTAGCTGCAAGGCCGGGCTTACCCTATACGGTGCCGTAATGCCGTAAATAATATGGAGTTGGTCTTACCCCGGTAGCGGAATTGTGGTTACCGGGTGCCGATATATCCCACTTTGATTATGCCTATTTTAACCTAGTTTATCCTAAGTATTGTCGGGCTTACCTCGGTAACGGATTTATAGTCACCGAGTGCCGACCGGCGTTACTTAATACTATCTAACTTAATTATGGTCTAATAATAAAAAAAAAACTATTACTAAGCCGAGAGGGTTGCCTTAATCTAGTGCCGAAATGTGCTGCGCCATACCTGGCAACAGCGGTGAATAAATTTGCTTAATCCTAGGTTGCGTGTCAAATGCAACCGTCTTACAACTAAATTTGGCCTAGGACGATCGCCTGGGGCAATTAAATCCCCAGATCACAACCCGCACGAGCCCCAGAAACACCGGTTGTCTCTAGGGTCGCTAGATTCCGTCCCCTTAACTCTAGGTGTCGACGTCTATTACTAGGACTAATCTATTCGCAGGCGCTTACGGTGCCACTAAGCTAACCGTTTCGCCCGCTGTAACTTCCTTTTTCATGACCGTTTGCTGTTCCGATTTATCATAGTTGAGCCGCCCACTTGGCTCCTGTGAGGTGCGCGCACTGCCCCTCTCTTAATGCCCTCTGACTGCCCGCTGCGTCGCCATTTATGTGGGCATTGGACAGTGTGGTCCAATGGCATAATATCCTCCGGGAAGGAAGCGTCCGGGGAGTCCTCTTCGCCTGTATCGGCCGCAATAGTAACGATTCATATGTCCTCCGGGAAGTGAGCGTCCGGGGAATCCTCTTCGCCTGTATCGGCATTGCTGGGTTGGCCCACTGAACCCCTTTGAGTGCCCGCTATGCTACTCATTTAAGACTCTGGCGACCCGTTGTCGTCCATTTACGTGGGCGCAGGACCGAATGAGCGCGTACATTCCATATATATATATATTCATATTTCATTATTCATTATTGATTACCGTCGTGGTCTTCACCTTCACCTCGCGGGGTAAGGACTTGTCGGATCTAGGATTGGTCCTGCTGAACCCTTGGATCCTGCTTCACTCCTGACGAATAGGAGTCTGACTCCCCGCCATGGAAGTCCTACTTACGTAAATTTAACTAACAGTCTAGTCATAATATGGGGTCGTCTCTAGGGATAGCTCCCGAGGCCGGCGCGGAGTGAGCTATTTCTCCCGCCATTCTCAGAAAGTCTCCCTGCAGGTCTTGGCTTCGACGACCGTGGCACAAAGTGGGTATAGCATCCCTTCCTCCCAGGGGCGGCTTATGCGCCCTTAGGATTCCAGAGCTTGCCCGACCAGGCCGCGAATGCTTTGACCTTACGTGGTTCGTCTATTTGGTCAGGTCAGTGATTTGATGAGCCAACTGGGGTAAGGGTCCACATCGCCTTCCCCAGCTCTGCTCCAGTGTGGTCCCTCCTGACCTTCGGCTTACACCGTTGTCAACCATCAGGTCGTATCAGATTCCTTTGTAAGAAAAAAAAAATGTGTCGTAACCCGTGTGAATAGTTTAATCTTTGTGTAAAAATGTAAAATATTTCCAGTGTTGCGGGGTTGTAGATCTTCTAAGTGCATAGGCTACTTCTGGCCTACCATCGCTACGTCAGCTTTCCAGCAATAATGCTTTCTTTACCTTAATGGAGGTGTTAGTAGGGTCTGTAATGTCAGGTACCCTGTTATTAGGATTTGGGGGTAGTTATTTGTTGAGTGGGCTTAAAGTATGGTAGGAAGGGGTTGCGCACCTTTGGGTTCCACGTTAGTGGTGGCCTAGAACCGGTGGTGGCGTTGGGATGCTCCTATAGTGAGTGGATTGGGGAGGCAATTCCCGGGATTGCAAAAATACGAAAGTTCATGCAGGTTTGATATTAAAATCCCTGGTGACTGGATGGGATACTCATGCATGTGTCTGGATATGAAGTTTCTGCCTTCATGTACGGATAGGTGTAGGATGGGGCATAATACCATATGTTCCTTTCATGCGGGAGAGTTTAAGTACTGAAGGATGGTTAGTATATAACCATGGCCTCCTCTCTCATTTGGAGAGGCGCATTCTGCTTCTTTAATGTTTGCTGACACACCCCTAATACTCAGGTGTTAGCATCGGGACGCAAGGCGTAGCATGCCTGCTTTTTAGACGCATGAAGTCCATCAACCCCTGTGTGTATTTTGTAATGTAGTGTAGCTGTTTTTGGTCGTGTAGATATGTTTGAGTTGTTTATGTTGGGCGTGAGAAGGTTATGGGAAGGGAGTAAGGTGGTACGCTGGTAGCCTGTTCTCCTGTCATCCTCCCTTGGTCCATGCTGGCTTTCTATCCGCGCCTTGGGATAGTAGAGCTGCATGACCTAACCTGGTCGGCCATTTGCAGTGTAGATGTGGCCAGTGGTCGTAGTGCGACTGGTCATGTGCTAGTCATCTGTAATGACTCCTATGCCTTGCGATTGATAAGAGAAGTTATTAGGGGGGAGATCTTGTCTGTGTTTGCTCCTATTTGTTGAGTGCGTGTGCGTGTGTGTGACTATGTACCGCTACACCACGCGGACGGTTGGTCTGTTATAAGGCTAAGTCCTACTGTGTATATTGTGTCTGGGCGGGAAGCGCCCGTGGCCTTTCAACGTCTTTGCGAACGTGCCCTTATAGGCCCAAGATAAGTTCCGCTGTGTCACGTCTTGTCCATTGCCAAATGTTTTTGCAGTGTGGAGAAAAAAATATATGGTGTTATAATTGTTATGTGTTTGTGATTTCACGGTCACTGGCGATACGCAATAGCGTCTAGTCATCGCAGTATTGCAGTGTAATTAGTTTGCTGTCAGCAGTTGGTATGTGCTTTTTCTGCACGTGCGCAAGTGTGGTCATTGTTCTAGATTCCTAGCGGCTTAATGTAGCAATTCGCCCTAGTTATGTAATGGCATTGTGTGGCCATTGTGTTCTAAGACTTGTGTCTTGCGAAATTTTCCTACCTGCTCTGGGAAATGTGTTCGCTATGTCTGGTGTAATTCGAAATTTTATGTCTGTTTTTTTTTTGGTGGGAGGAAATGTAGTATTCCCTGTTCATGCATTTGTATGGGCCAATTTCGGTGTGGTTGGGAGCCTGGATAGCTGTTCTCCTTTGTGTCTAAATTTTTACTGGAACTCAGACCCGTGACCTTATGTCATTCTCTGTGTTTTATGTTTGCGTTGTGTTACAGGGCTTGGGGCTTTCCCAGTGTGGTTTTTGCTTGTGTTCCGCGTACCAAAAATACCATTGGATAGTTAGTTTTTGGTACGAGTGTGGTGTGTGGTCACGGGTTCGAATCCGGTTGTCTGTAAAGACTTGGTGTGATTATTTCCGTGCCGCATATAATATGGCACGTTCCCGCGGATGTGCAATGCGCAAATGAAAGCATGCATACCTGTGTAGAGTTTGTACGTTTTTGATTTCCCCTTGTAGTGTAATTTTGGAAGATATAGGGTCTGTAAATCGGGCGTGAATGATGTGTTGATTTCTGTCCAGCAGGCTTTGGCTCGGCTTGTCTGTGTTGAGCAGTCTTGCTCATTGAGGAGTATGTTACTGCTGATACGACGGTGTTGAATTACGATGTTGTGTGCTTTCATTTGTTTCATGCTCTGCCCACGTCCTAGTTTTCTGCACGTGTGTGTGTGTGAACCTGACTGCTGTCTGTAGTGATTGCTAGCAGTGCCTCTCTCATTGTAGAAAAAAAACTTGTGGTTGAATATGACCGTTGAACTGTAGCTCATGCGCTACGGGATTTCCGTTTTACTTGGAATCCAAACCATAGGCCATGGCATTTCACTTCGGAAATCCCATATGCGTTGTACGCGAGTGCGTCTGGTCCGCTAGTCGCGTGTATGGTGACCAGATGCCAGAGGCGATTGTATTGTTTTTCGTTTATGACCCGCTGTTAGTGGGACTGTCCCAATTAGTCTTAGCTTTCCCATTATCCTTATCTAGAACTGGATATCTACTCAACCTTATATTCCTGGTATTCAGAAGGTTGCGGGTTTGGAGACCGTCTTTTACCCAGAGTGATTGTTTCCGGCACCATGAAGGTTGTGTCTCCGGGACAGTTCTGGTGAGTGTTAGGATCGTATCCCGGTTCCGTCAGTGAGGTCTGAAGGCTATTTCTTGGCTTTCTTCCCACGTCTGCCAACGGGACCGTTTCCTTTTCTCTTAGTAGTGTGCCTTCCTGTACGTGTAGGTGTGTGAGCTTCACGTGTATGATATGCCTTTATCCGGCGGGCGTGAATAGTGTCCTTTATGAGTTTTCTCCCATGGCGCACGCTCACTATATAATTTAGGTCAGATACCTTCCTGCAGACTTTGAAGGGACCTGCCCATCGTGGTAGGAGGAATTCGGACACGTTCTTCTTTCATCGGGCCTAATGCCTGCGTCATAATAGAAAAAAAAATGAGCTATGCCCCGCTCTGGATTAAGAGAGCACTTTGAAAGAAAATAATAGCAGGTGGCGATAGTCTCTAAAAATTATGTCGTGAACACTATAAAAAATGTTTAAAAAAAATGTGTTTGGGACCTGAGTGTAGTATTTACCATTTTGGTAACGTGAGTACTACCGTAATCTGGTTACGTCTCAGGGGAATCTACCGACACTGTCTAGTACACATTAAGAAGGCCATTGCAAGACGTAATTGACACACTTGTATCCACGTCACGAGCAAAGCCAGTGCACTATGGGAGTCAAACCTGCCCTTCAAAGTAATTGTAACTCCCCCCAATGACAGTGTCTCGTCCCGGTGTGCAATTGGGCATTTCAGTTGGCTAAAGCACACCTCACCAAATTTTTGAAGTTAGTTTGAGATTCTTAATTCCTGCCACACTTACGGCTTTCGCCCGCAACAGGAGAATCTATCAAACTGTGGAACCCTAACATAGAACGTTTAGTCATTTCTACTTAGAAAGACTCACTTAAGCTTTATGCTGTGATTTTATGCTTAAGTTGTGTTCAAAATATCTCTCTTTCGGCCTGAAGCCTGCTTGGCTTCCACTTGGCTTAGTATATTAGAGACTTTACGTTATGGCGTTAATCACTTCGCCCAATAACCATTGATGGCCTGAGAGAAAAATGCCATGGTTCCGAAAAAAAAAACTGGAAGGATTTAGAATTGTTCCTTCTATTTCGGCTATATTGCACCGTATATACATAAAATAAGAACGAAAAATATGCAATTTTATGTTTATTGTGTACTTGTTGGACCATTTTCTTATCGCCCCCGTGTGAAAGAATTTATGTGGCCTATAATGTTGGTGTTAGCGATGTTAGTTTATTTCTGTGGCCCTGGTGGAAGTCGTTATCCTCTTTCGAGCTTCAGTGCTCAGAAAGGTGAAGGGTTTTGCCCTGTTATTAGATTATAGGCCTCTGGAATCCACTGGGGTGTTCCTTTGCTACCTTCCGGCGGAATTTCTAGCAAAGTAAGCTTTGGCCTATTTCCACCGTAGCGCGTGTCTATAGGTTTGAGTGTACCTGTATTCGAGGGCCTAATTGCGCCTGGCGCTGCCCTAGTAGATTTTACGGGAGTGTGGATATATTTGACTGCGTGGTTTTGTGGGGTAGGTGAGAACACCTTTCCTAATCCCCGTGTACTGTGTGGTAATGCCCGGTCAAAATGTTCGTGCGTATATCGTGCATCCTGAGGGACTAATACCGGTGTTCGCCTTTGTTCTGGCAAATTTGCCCTTTGAACTGGCGGTAAAGGTCGCTTAATGGCTTGTGTCTGACCTAGCAATGTGGTGGCGTGTAGTCTGACCGCTTTTCGGCCTGTGGCCACGGCCGACTCCTGCCAATGTGTTAGCCTATCTGTGTACGTGTATGTAGGCTTTACGTACTGTAGGGCGGGCTCTATGTCGTCTGCCCATGACGTGGTTACGTCCCGTTGTCCCTCTGTTATATCATGTGTATTTAATGGCCCTAGCTTCGATTCCCTCTCGTCCTTTTGTTCCGAGGGGATTGTTCTAGGCTCTGCCCCTCGGTTTGGCAAAATTGCCTTCCGGTCCGGAGCTGAAGGACGTGTGTTTGTGTTAGGTTTATTTTGTAGTAAGTTGGAGCCTAACCTGGCCGTCTTCTTGACTGTGGCCACGGCGAACTCCTTCCATTCTGTGGCAGTACGTGGCGAGAGGGACATCCTCGCAAATTGTCGAGTCAGCGTATCTACGCTTATGTCCTCTCTCGGCTGGGCTGGTGGCCCTACCATGAACTCAAAAATGGCCTTATTGGCTTGTAGCTCACGGTATTTGTCCCAAATTTGGGTGTACTGCCTTATTGAGGCTCATGGCCTGCTTGCAAATTACTGTATTAATGTATTAATGTTTCTGTGCTCTGTATTGTTTTGTGGCCGTTATTTGGAGAAGCGCTTGGACGCGAATTAGCTCCTTGTATTGGGCGTGTAAACTTGTGTAGTGCACCCTCATTCTCTCGAGGGTTGCATTATCTATCACGGGACCATGTGTGGTGATTAATTGTTGGTATATTCTGTTTCTTTGTATATGGAACCTATTGAGGTGTTCATGTGTGTGATTCAAGTGCTTATGTACGCATCTTAATCGCGCTGTCCTACCCTCTGACGGGGTGTATGGCTGTTTGCCCTGTATTGCCCCAATTTTTGTTTGGAGTGCCCGTATTTGTGTTTGCCGGCTTTGTATGTGCCTTTGGCATCTGAACAATAATGTTAATAATATTGGCGTACCCCTATTGCCTCTATGGCTTGCAATCTCTGCATGAGGTGCCATTCTGACTGCAGTGTATGGGCCTACAATAAGAATAAAAAAAAGTCTGTACGTGTTTGACAGTGTATTCTTATATTTCTCTGATTCTGTATGGGGCTAGGGGGTTGGTTTATTAAGAATTTCCCCTGTGTAGCTAGTTTGGAGCACACAAAAAAAAATGGTGCTTTATGTCTGGGGGAAAAATTTTCTCACTAATTTGCTTGGCTTCTTGCGGTACGGAAGGGGTCGTTTTTCCTACGAGGGCTCGTTGATTGAGTCCCGTTCTACTGTGCGTAGGATGGCGCCTCCACCAGTGTTTTAGATCCCTTATTTGGGGGTGGATCTAAAAGGGAGAGTTGTTGTATTAATCTACAAGGTGGTGCCTAAAAGGGTAGCTTCCCTTGTCGGGGCAAGCTGACCAGTGTAGAGTGTTGTGGTGTGCTAGGAACTAGGGGGCGTTCCTATAGATAATGTAGTAGTGTTTGAAGGGACGGGACCCACTGCAAAGGGTCGCTGTGCTAGTCGCTTAGCTCAGCTGACTGCTTATTATGTAATTGAAGCTGCTTGTATCAGCCGAGTGGCACGCGCTGCTTGTTGGCAGCCGACCCGGCTCGAGAAACACAAAGGTACCTGAGTTAGCGCTAATGGACTACTGTCTGTCACGTCTTTACGTGACGGGAATAAGGAAGGGCGTTGGGATGTAAAGAGGCGTATAACAGTAATGCTAGCGTAGAGTGTGGACCAAGTGTTTTATTGGTCTGTGATTCTGAGTGTGAGTCCCTTATAGGGAATGAAATTATGTTCACAATGTATTACAAGTGGTGGTTTACAGGTTACAAAGTAGGAATTCTGAACACGATTGACTGACTCACCTCGGCTGACACCAGCGTAGCCTCGGCCGTCTCGATGGAGCACTGACAATGAAGAGAGAGCGTTTGACCTCATTAGGACGTCTTCTTATACCTTCTGACGCCCTGCTGTCAGCAATGTATTGGCCCAGTTACTAGTTTAATACTATGTCGCTGAGTGTAATGATTACGTAAGGCTTGAGCTGCTTTATGGAGTAGCAAGCTGTCCTTACAGTATTAATGGATGTTGCCCCGGCTTTCCAAGGGTTGCCATTTTAGGGGATTTAGCCAGATGCCGGGGGGATGGTCTCCAAGGGGTGAATACCCCTGGGATGCTGTACAATTCGATTGCATGCCATCTTTTCCTATCTGCTCTCACCACCACGTTATATCAATATGATTATAATCTAAGCATACCTAGATGATCGTTCGCCTTTCAACTTCTTTGTGCTAACTTACATGATCACTACAGTATTGTTCTATCCCGGAGTTGGGGGCAGGGATGAACAGGGATGTGTAGATGTATAATTTTAGGGGTGGTTTCCGAAAGGTGCAGTTTCCCGTTTTGGGGAAACTACTAGTTTAAGTGTCTGTTTTAGGATGAAGTATAACGGGGTGCGATCCTACGGGGTGCGTCTACTCGTTAAGGGATGAATGCTTAATAAAGAGCTATTTACTAGGCATACCAATTAAGTGTGAGCGAGCGATAGCGACCTCATATGCGGAGTCGGCAACTTGGCCGCTGCTGTCTGGCTGCTACTCGAATACAATGGAGTTCCTGACGGTGCAATTCCTGGCATTCACGGTCAGGGGCAATTAAGATTGAGGGCAGGCTGGGTGTGAGGATGTAAAGTAAAGTGAAATAAGTATAAGATGTGTGTTTACTGACCAAGTGTTTATTTGGTCAGTTATGGTGATCTGCTGTCCCTTTTAATAGTGGACAGGAGTGAAACAATGTGTACAGGTACAAGTGTGGGTTTGGGTGACAAAGTACAAATGTGTAAGTTATAAGGAGATCTGAACACACTCTTATTCTCACCTGGTGGTGCAGGAGCTGGAACCGGAGATGCAGAGCCGACGGCCGCGAATAGACATTGCTCTTTCCTGGGCTCTACCTTTTAAGGTCTCCCTGAGCTGCTGACTTGGCGTTTCGTCACTGTTGCTGTTCCAGATTCCGGCGATGTGTATTTGTTTATAAGTGATGTAAGCTTGGCTGACAGCTAGATTGCTGCGCCTGCCTGTGTTATGAAAGTGTATGAGGCTTGCAGCCTGTGAGGGGGTTGTTTATAGGTGAAAGATGAAGGGGTGTGTTGGCGTTTCAGGTCCTAGGGTCGTCCCGACACTTGGGCTGAACAAGACCTTCTCGGCCTTTGTTCGCGGCCTCGCGAACGGAAAATAGTGTAGGTGTTTCAGTGCCTTCTTCTTCTTCTTCTTCTTCTTCCTCCTCTTCTTTGATGCCGTGTACATGTTAGTGTTGTGTCGTCGTGTCGTCCTGTCTGGTTGGCGATGTGAGATTAGTGTGTGTTCAGGGAGGGTGGGTATTGGGGTATATACATAGTTTTATCTTATTTTTCTTATAAATGTTATAAGTGTTAAGATGTTGCGTAACAAAAAAAATCCACATGTTACAAATATATATATATATAGATATTGGTTGTATCATTCAGGAAGGAAAAAACAGTTGTTCGGTGGATGGTTGTGCCGTCCTCGTGTTGCCTGAAAGAAATTGCTTCCTGTGTGTGTTTGTTAAATCGGTAGTGTTTACTGTATAAAAGAGTGAAGGTGAAAGTAAAATAGGTACCCTGGGGTGTAAATTTGAGGGAATATATCTGATGATTTATTGTTCTTTGGGGATAAATAGGGTACCTTCAAAATTTATCGTTAGAAGGATGTAAAAGAAAGAAACAAAGGTGTGTTACAGTGTGAAATGGTGTGACATATATGTAGGTATACACTTGTGTGATAGTGCCGTTGTGTGTACCTTGAGTTTACAATATTACGATTACAATACAATATACAGTATATATTGCTAGGTGTTCTGCTCATGAGCCTTATACCTTCGCTCTCCAGGCCTTCTTTTTGCGCTCTCATTTCGCTACTCCTTTCCCTTCGTGTGCTACTTCCTCCGTAGCCGCTGTTTAGGGGTCGAACTGTTCAACCGCTGTACCCTCGTGAGTTTCTCCCCGTGGGTGGGAAAAATTCACCTTGATGGCTAGGACAGACGTTAACAAAGCTGCGTCTCTCCTGGCTATCGCTTCCGCTCATTATTTAAGCGTTTTTGTGTGTGTTTGCGTCAGCATCGCTTGGTGCCCCACGGTCACTTGACGTTGCTGACTGCGGCGCCGTCGCCTTAAGGGCGCGACTGAAATAGTTTAGAAGTAGTGTGTACGTGCTTAGGCTATAGAAAGTGTATTACATATGTGTGTGTGGAAGAAATATTTACAAAAGGTATGTGTGTCTGGGGGCTATATTTACAAGGGGGGGGGGGTGCATACATGTCTGCTTGCCCTGAAAAATGAAATGTATTAGTGCCGGTCATGCGCCATCGTGCGCACCCGTGTTAGCTCGCTGTCAATCTGAAAAAGTGGATTACATGACATTTATAAAAATACCCTTTATCTCTGGCATTGTTCATAGACCTTAATACATGGCGCCACTAAATCTAACTTAGTCTAGGGTGGCCGTATATTATGATGCTACTAATTTCTACCCTCTTGTGTGCCTGTGTAATTGTATGTCTCCTCAGTGTGTACTCATTGTGTGAAGTGTGTGTGTGACGTCGGTGGTCCACCTTACCTTTACCTTGTGTCATGATCTTTGGGTTTCCCTCGCTGCTGACGAGATGGGGCCCTTTCTCTGAAATGAATACATGGTGGTTAAATACCTTTGGCCATATGTCCTATCCGTTGTGTTCATTGCGCAGCACTGTGGTCGGTAAGCTCCGGTTGCTGTGCCGGCGATATCGCTTCGGACGTCTCGGGTATATATGTCGCGTCCGCATCGCATATGGCTATTTATGTTATATATTGTCGGTATTACCCTGGTAACGCTTAGTTGCCAGGCGCCGAACGCTGTATGTCGCGTTCGTATAGCATATGGCTATTTATTTTTTATGTTGTCGGTCTTACCCTGGTAACGCTTAGTTGCCAGGCGCCGAACGCTGTATGTTATATGTGTATAAGTGTACTTAACCTAAGTTACTACTAATTAATGCTAAAAATTAAAAAAATGTTTTTATTTTCATGCCGAAATGGTCCTTAACCTAGTGCCGAAATGCGTTGTAGCTACCGTGTTACAACGGTGCTTATTAAATTTGCTTAAGTCTAAGTTGCTTTCCGAATGCAACTGCCTTACATACTAGAATTTTTATCGGAGCGATCGCCTGAGGCAGGTTTCCCTCCTCAGGGCACCACCCGTGTGTATTTTGGAAACACCGGTTGCTTCCAAAAACACCAGGCCGAAAGGCCCTTTTGAATTCCTCTCCCTTAAGTCTAACTGTCGACTTCCCCCCTTAATAACTAATGTGTATCGTGTAGAGGCCCGTGTGATTGTGTTGCTGATTGGCAAATACTGCGCGCGGATATCCATTTCGTTTACGTTCATATATTGCTTATATTAGTTTTATTCGCCATTTATAGTTATTAGTGGGTGGCCCAGACCCCTCTGGGAGCTCGCCGCATTCCCATGTACATCTCTGGGTGCTCGCTGCATTTCCCATTTAAGCTCTGGAGGCCCGCTGCCATCCATTTACGTGGGCTGGAACATCGTCCATTATTTAGTGTGTGTGTACTCTTCACCCCATTTTCCGGATGAGGACTGTGTTGTTTCACTTCCTGCGGGCGGAAGACTGCTCTCTACGCCTCCGAGAGCTGACTTAGCATACATCTAACTATCAGTCTAGTCCAGTTGGTCGTCAGGGTCCGTTCCACGTCCCCGACTCTGCCCTCGTGTGGCGTTCCTGCTACCATCAATATGCATGTCTGTCACCACCTAGTGTGACCTCAGATTCCATTTGAGTTATATGACAAGTGTAATTTTGTATACTGTAGTGTTTTAGAAGTAATATTTTAGTATAATTTTGTGTACTACTGTAATTTGGTATAATTCTTGGTGTTCTGGGGTTGTAGAGCATTCTAAACGCAGTGCCTGCTTTAGGTCTTTCATTGCCTAGTCGGATCTCCAGCGCTGACGCTTTGTTATGTTTCTGGAGATATTAGTGGGTTTATGGGATGTTTGGACCCTTGTTATTATGATCCGAAAGGGTGTTATTTGCAGAATAGGGTTAAAGGGTGGTGGGAAAGGGTTATGCATCATTGGACTCCATGTTTATGGTGGCCAAGAGTCGGTGATGCTGTTAGGATGTTATTACTGTGAGTGGATGGGGTGGGTTTTCCCCAGGTGTCCAAATTCGAAATGCGTCATGCAGGTATGATCACGGTACAACCCTTGGTGTGTGGGTGGGATATCTCATGCCTCAAGATGGATATGAGCGCATGTCTGCTGTCATTTGAGGAGAAGGGGTGTATTAGGGTGCAATAAGTCTATGTCTTCTGCATGCGGGATTATTTAATGAAACATTGGTTAGTATGTACGTATGGCCTCATCTCTTTATATGGAGATGTCCATCGGCGCTTAACATTGGTGTCCGAATCACCTCTAATATTCAGGTGCCGGCATAGTGACGCAAGGTACAGTAGACCTGTGAGTTGTGAAACACATGAATGCTAAACCAACCCCTTATGTATTAATTTAATGTAGTGTAATATGTTTTTATGTGTCTGTGTGTCTGTGCGAATTTGTATTGGGTGATAGGATAAGTGGAAGGAAGGTTGTGGGGATGTTTTGCCTGTAAGTTGTACTATGACCATCCTGATGGCATTATCCACCTTCCTCCTTTTATGGCGTGTCAGCCTCTCTTGGCTGTTCTGTGTTCTCTTTCGTTCTCCAAGGTGTTTAAAGCTTGCGCTCGCTGAGCGTCTATGTGTCATTTGGGATGCCATACAGCACCTAGTGTGTGCCAAAATACTAATCTGTGTAATGCCCGTGGGCCTATCTACTCTATGTTTGTGTTCATGATTAAAATATTTGCCCTATCGCGGGAAGGAAAATAAATTATTAGGGGGGGGGGGGGGTTGTTCCTCCATGGAATCTGTGTGTGTCCGTCCTTAATTAGTATATATGTGTGTTTGTGTGTAATTGTTTTGCTGCCCCTAAGTGCTGGGCGCGTGTGGGAGGGAAGCGACCGTGGCCTCAATTTGCAGCGCGGTTTTATGCCCGCGGCTTCCTGCCAGCTGAGTTCTCGCCTGCGCGTGTCCTGTTATCTGAGATGGTTTATCTGTACCGCGTGGTTACTCGGCACACGCCATCTAGTGTGTTGCTTATCGCAGCTGTATACATGTACCCGTTCTATTACTGGCCGATCTGAAATAGTGTAGTCTCCCAAATCAAATCTGTCTGCCATATATGTGTAATATTTTGGACAGAACCTAATGTAATACCGTCCTCATTTCCTGTGTAAACATCCGTGTTGTTCGTTTATGGCTTCCTGCTATTGCTTGTGCGAGTGTCATCATGTTTGTGTATTGTTGTCCCGTCCCGCTGTTGCGAAGTTTCTTCCGTGACAGTGTGTGGCGTCACGCTGGAATTCGCCGTGTTCTCACCGCGCTGTTTCCTGCATTTTGTTTGTCGTCTTTGTGTAACTTAATGTCTTCAGCGACATGCAGGAAAAATAACAATTGTGTTGTCACTTATTGCCCTTGTGTCAATATGTTTGTGTGAAAAAGAGCAATTAGTTAACCTGTAATATTTCCGGTACTAGCTTGTTTGGGAACTTGCTTCCGCAGTTCCTTCGGTTTATGCAATTATCTAGTATTTATGTCTAGCAAGTCTATTTGGTCTGTGTCCGGGGTAATCTGCCTGCCCCTGTACCGAATATTCATGATTTTCGGCCGTCGAGATGTGGTGTTACGATATCTTGTGTGAGCGTGTGTCTGGTCCCCTCATATTCCCCGTGTTGTGGAATGTGTCTGTCCTGGTGTATTTTTGTGTGGTAGAGTGTGATTTTGCCCTAGGATAACTATTTCTGGGGCATTTCTAAGTGTACAGACTTATTTTTCATGCCGTCCAGTGTTGAGATGTGGTCTTACTACCTTTGTGTATTGCTGTCTGTTGGGTTCGTTTATAGCGTCCCAGTGTTGCCAAAATATACTCTGTATATGTCTACCTTTGTGTCATTGTTTGTATGCGTGTGTGCTATCATTGTCCTGTGATCCGTGCACCTGAATTGTTTGCTCTTTAGTCGGTCAACTCCTTCTTCCCTTACTATTCGTTGGGCCGCCCGTCCTTATCTAAAATGCGGACCCTAGATTGCGTATCGCTATCGTCTGTCACTGTGTGGCCTCTGGTATCGTAGTCCGCAACTATCTGTCGTTGGCTAACTTGTGCTAGTTACGTTTCCTCCACCGGAGGTTGTAGATTGTCTCCTGTGCCTGTGTAGTATGATCGTGTATTTTCTAGGTTTGTGCCCTTGACGCGCCCCACAATGTATGCCTTGTGCCCCACTTCGGGACCTTCATTCTGGCAATTTCCGTCCCGTGGCGCACATGGTGCGTGTAAGTTGGGCGTGTCAGTGTTCTTTAAGGTAAGTGTTCTGCGTACCCTTGAACGTCCCTCGTCTTAGAGTTCGGGCGTTATGGTTTGAAAGAGTATTTTGTGGTCTCGTAGAGGCCTGGTGTTCCTGATATATCCCCTATTGGTAGTCCCGGGGTCGCTAATGCCCTAACTAGGTTATAATAGCGAGTACCATGGAACAGGCCTACGCACATGTAAGTATGCCCTGTGTATGTCGCCTGTGCGAATTTTGGTCACCCCTGGTTCTGAACTGTGAGCGTAGTGGGGTTTTGAATCTGTAATAAATGATTCTCTGGCGACCGCAATGTTACCGAGGTCGCAATACGCTCTGCCCGTGGCTGTATTACGGTGTTGTGACGCGTGCTGAGTCTGCAGAGTTTGGGTTGCCCATGCGGTAATCGCCGGCTAGGAGATTACTACCTGCCGTGTTAACATGTCAAGTGTGCAGCACCCATGCTGTAATCTTGCTACGAATGGTGTGGGCTTGTTAGAATATGTTTTCCAAAAGACCCTCCGCTTCCTTACAATTACCGTGTCTTGTCTTTTGCCTCTCCTATATGATGACGCAACGTGCACGGTGGGAATTGTGTGCTGTGCTCCCTTAACTCTCCCGATGCCCTATAAAAGAACCTACGTCTACTTACAATTATCCTTTTCTCTGTTGCTGTGTTCTACTGTGTTTTGTTGCATGTATGCTACTTGAGCATGGTGTTCATGTCTGTGTAGCCCATGCGTGTGTATACCTGTACCTCCTGGCCTCTGGCTGCATGTCTGGTAACTAGGTGTATGTGGCAGCTCCGTGTTTGGGTGAGGTCCTCACGATTCGAGTCCTACCTCTTGGCTTTCTTACCCTGTCTGTGGGTAGAGCCATTTCCTTTCCTTTTTGCGGCGTTTCCGCCCTTATGTGCGGATGTTATTGTTCTAGTGTGGTACGCCTTCATACGGCGGGTGTGTATAGTGTCCTTAATGAGTTTATGTCCATGCCGCACGTTCACTATGTAGTTTAGATCAGATACCCTCCTGCAAACCTTGAAGGGACTTGTCCAGCGTGGTAGCAGGAACTCGGACACGTTCTTTCTGCGGGTGGAACTAGAAACCATTGCCAGTTGCCCGGGCGCGTACTCCACGTGTTTGCGTTGACTATCGTACCGCTCTTTTTGTATTTTCTGTGCCGCAATTATGTTCTTCCTCGCGTTCATTCGCGCTATCATCAAATACTCTAACCGGTCTGCGTTGTCTGTGAGGGTATCCTGGGGGATGCATATGTTGTCTATTGGGCTTCTGGGTGTGTAGCCATGTAATAGAAAGTGTGGCGAGTGTTTTGTGGCTGTAGATATTGAAGTATTGTAACTGAATGTGATGGGCTGTAGGTAATTATGCCAGTCTGTCCCTGTTTCCCCCGTAAATTTTGCCAGGGCTGTCCCGACGATTTTGTTCATACTTTCTGTAAGCCCATTGGTCTGTGGTGAAAAACTCGTTGTTGTGTATGCCCTTATCCTGAGTATCTCCAGAACTGTTGGAGTACTCTCGAGGTGAAAATGGTCCCTCTGTCGGATAATAGGGTTTGGAATAGGCCGTATCGTGTGACTATTTCGAATAAGAATTCCGCTATGCTATTCGTGTCTGCTTTGGGTATGGCCTTCGTAATCATGTACCGGGTA
Organism: Meconema thalassinum; assembly: GCA_946902985.2. Lineage (NCBI taxonomy): Eukaryota > Metazoa > Arthropoda > Insecta > Orthoptera > Tettigoniidae > Meconema > Meconema thalassinum. The sequence goes on along the minus strand of OX336389.2, from coordinate 382,060,838 downwards.
AGATACTCTGTAGCCACGAGTATGTATTTATTCCCCTTTTCGGATGTGGAGATGGGGCCTTTAAAATCTATTCCTACTCTGTGGAATAGTTCTCCTAATGGGATAGGGTTTAGTAAACCATGAGGCTTGCCAGGTCTTGCCTTAAATCGCTGGCAGGTGTGACATGTTTTTACAAATTTGTCTATGTCGCCCTTCATGTTTACCCAGTAGTATTTATCTCTGATTCTATGGTATGTCTTGTGCGTACCTAAATCCGCCCCTGCCATCGAGCTATTATGGTGTCCGCTCATGATATTCTCTTTCAATGAGTCCGGAACCGCTATAGGTGCATTATCGTGCATGGCTTAAATTTTAGGACCCCGTCTTTGTCTAGGAAAAATCGCCTAGACAACCCTGCTGTCTTGGAATCTACCTTGTCCAAGATTTCTAGAGCCATGAGTATCTGTTGCAGGTGTGGATCATTTTTCTGTTCCTGCTTTATGTCTACTAGCGTTAGGGAAAAAGTGGGCATGTCATCCCATTCGTGATCCTTACTGCCATCTGGAGGGTCGGCTACTGGCAGTCTAGACAGTCCATCTGCATCCAAGTGTGTAGCGCCCTTCTTGTGCTTGACCACGAAATTATATTCGTAAAGACGAAATATAAACCTGTCGAGGCGCGAATTTGGGTTTCTGAATTTATCCCAAAAAAGCAGGATTGCGTGGTCAGTCATTACCGTGAACTGGATACCATAGAGGTATACCCGGAAATAGTTTACTCGCCATGAAAATGCTAGCATTTCGCGTTCCGTGGCAGAGTATCTGGTTTCAACGGCCGTTAAATTTCTGCTAGCGTAAGCCACTGTCCGTTTGCGCCCCTCAGTGTCTTCCTGTAGTAGGGCGGCTCCTAGTCCATATTGGCTTGCGTCCACGTGTAGAAATGTGGGCCTATCGCTCCGAAAGTGTTGTAGTAATGGCGGGGTGGTCAATAGTTGTTTAAGTGTATTAAAGGCATCTATGTGTTCTTGTGTGATGTGGAAGGGCGTCTTTTCGCGTGTGAGTTCTGATAGGCGGTGGGCGATGTGTGCGAACCTATAGATATACTTCCTGTAATAAGATGCCAGGCCCATGAAGCTACGCAATTGTTTTAAATTTGTGGGCATCTGGATACCCGTTGGAAAAGGTGTACCTTAATGGATGTGGTACATCTTAGGGGATTTCGATAGAATGAGGTTTCAGGCACAAGAGGTGATAACGAAGGACAGTGCGGGAAGAGACCAAAATGTTAAAACTTAGATTTTAATGATATTTATTTATTATAAAGCAAATATTGCAAGGAATGGATACTCTCAAAGAAATTGCCTTAAAATGACAATAAGAAACAGTAACAATTAAAAATTACTCGTTTCTCCAGGAAACGTAAATTGCTTGCAAGCTGTAGCTCCCTATAAAGGATTAAATACAAAATTACTGAATAAAAAGAGCATAATAAAATAACCTACAATAATAATTTAAATTCATCCCAGAGTAGAATTAAAACAAAGTACTCTTATTACGGAAAGAATCCGGGCAGAGTGTATGAAGTGAAAGGGTTACCACCTCTTCTGCTGTGTGATACAGGAAGTATCAGATCTCCTTAAACATCTTCCGAAGGTGGGCCGGCTGCCGGAGGACATCAATAGCCTGCGGTAATTTAGTGCGCCCGCTCGGGGCTTGTGCGAGGTCAGTCAGGCATACTCCAGGGTTCCGGGTTCGGAAATAGAGTTGATGATGGTAGATTCTCCTTATAAAAAGCGACCAGCATAGAGAGTCTCTTGGTAGTAACTCCCTCGGCTGGTGAAGTTATGTCCTTATAATCAAGACTTGCAGAGTAGATCCGTGTTGAAGATTTGGCCGAAGTGAAGGCCGATGAGTTTAGACTGCCCGGGCAGGCAGCCAGGTCCAGGAGAGAGATTTTGACGGCGGAGAAGGGCCTCCGGCTGCAAGAGGTACCCCGAGAGGGCAACAACCCCAGCAGGTACGTAGCGAGCAGTGGTGATCAGTGGAGAAGAGTGGAGAAGAGTGGACACTGTAGGCCGGTAGACCTAAGGTTAAATAGCGGTAGTGACGTCAGCGCGCCGAACCTTCCAGTTATGAAGGAGGGGTGAAAGAGCAGCCAATCAAAGCACAGCCCCATGCACATTGCGAGCGTTACCGCTGGGGAGAGCTCAGTACCTCGTGAGAAAATGTGACGGTATGGTGCGTCTAGAAAGACACTACAGAAAAAAGGTGAGTTGACATGAATATTACAGAAAAGCAATTAAACTGAAACACCAATACTAAACAAATCAGAACACCGCGTTCAGACTGCAATTAACGAAAATAAAAATAATGGGGCAGAAAAACTGAACGTGTGTTTCACACCGTAAGGGAAACATAGCCAACAAAAAACATTCGCAGAAGCGAACACCCGTTATTGCGTCTGTCTTCGCTGGGTCGGGGATAATCCCTTCTCTGTTGACAATATGGCCCAGGATATTAATTTGCTGCCGGGCAAATTGACACTTCGCAGGTTTAAGCCTTAATTTGGCCCCTCTGATCCTTGCGAAAGCCTCCTCCAAGTGTACGAGATGCTCGTCGAAGGTTTGGGAGAAAACTGTTATATCGTCTACGTAGACGAGTACCGACCGCCACTTCAGCCCTGAAAATGCCTTATCCACTAGTTTTTGGAAGGTCTGGCTGGCGTTACGGAGCCCCATGGGTAACACCCTGTAGGCGAAGAGGCCGTTTTCTGTAACGAATGCCAGCTTGTGCCTATCCGGCTCATAAATAGGGATTGAATAGAACCCGCTGAAACAATCCATCGAGCTATACCATTTAGCCCCACCGAGGGCATCCAAATATGTATCGGCCCGAGGTAGTGGATAGCTGTCATTTTCTATTAATTTATTGAGCCTGCGGTAATCTGTACAGAACCTATGGGAACCATCCCTCTTCTTCGTCAGCAAGACCGGCGCACTGTAGTTCGAGTTTGTAGGCTCTATTATCCCCGCTTCGAGCATCTCCTTAATTTGAGTATCGATAGCTTGTCTTTCCTTCTGACTCACCCTGAAGGGGGGCTGGTGGACTGGTCGGTCACTGGTGAGTGTGACATGGTGTTCAATGAGATCTGTTACCGCGAGATCTCTTAGCGAGCTGGCAAAGATATCTCTATTGTTTTCTAGGAGCACTGTGAGCTTCCTATCCTGTTCTGGTGTTAGGTCCTGTCTATGAGTGTTATTGAGTACCTTATCTGTGTGTGTGCCTGTGTGTTTGTCAATTGTGTTCAGTGTAGAGGCCTGGTGCTTGCGGGTTTCTCACTCCGCTCGAATCCCATTTGTGTTCTTGGTGTATACCATGGGATGTGTAGTGAGCTTCTGGTTATGCATTAAATGCATCCTGCCGCTAGCAAAATTTATGCTTGCCTCGTACTTAGCGAGGAAATCCATGCCAATTATTGCTGACGCAGAAATATGTCCTATCACGAACATAGGGTGTATTGTTGCAAAATTGTCTAGCCTTATGTGTGTGTGTGTCACCCCTAAGTTTTCTAGCGTCTGCGCATTGGCCGCTACAAGCCGAATGTCACCCGTGACACTGTGTATCTGTCCTCCGTTAACGTGTCTGCTGTTTACGCAACTCACCGCTGCCCCCGTGTCATTAAGCACTTGCGCTCTGTGCCCATTTATGCTGGCGTATATTGTTAATGCCGCTAATTTGTGTCCTTCCCCTTGTAGAGATGTGTTATAGAGTGTATATGTTGTTGTTGTTGCCTTAGTGTCCTTGTCCTTGTGTGCGTCATTGTTTATTCCCCGTGTTACATTTCTGCCAACGAGGCATGGAGCTTGTTGACCATCGTACTTGGCACGCTTGGCCGCACAATTCATTTCCTGGCTCAGCTTTTCTGTCTCGCTCAGCGGAATGTGCTCAATCCGTGCACTGCATGCTATCTTCATTTTCCCCCCTGCTAAAATACCTGAATCTTTGCGAGCGGTTAGTGTGGTCTCGCTTCCCAGTTTCTGTGTGGATGTGTTGGCCCTCTCCCTATCCTGTGAGGGTGTGTCTGCAAATCCGACCCTTCGTTTGCATGTATTGCCCCGTTTCTTGTTCCAGGCAGTTGTGAGTGCGATTCCTGTCGCTGCCTTTCCTATGATAATTGTGTTTGTGTCCTGCGCCTGTGTACGGTCACTTCCCGCCCCGTGTTGTGGTGTAGGGGGTATGTTTTCACTGCTGGGGGGCGTGGGTTTGTCCTTTTCCCCCCGTTTCTCTATTGGTGGCGTATTCATATCTGGCGACGTTGTGGGCTTAGTGTTTGCTTTCTGTTCGAGTGTAGTTGTGAGAGGGGTGTAGTGTCCCGCCCTAGGGTTCCCTGTGAATATTATGTGTAGGGCCCTATCGAATCCCGTAGTGGTGAACAAAGGCGGTAAATGAATTTCAGTGTGGACATGTATGTTCGCTTTGAGGACCCTACCGAGAGCGGTCACTTCCACGGCTCCGGCATAAATACCGTCCGTACTCATGTACCTCTCATAATCTTGCCCTGTCTGGAATGGGTTTTCCTGCCCGTCCGCCACGAAATCCCGGTATTCTTCCCAATTGTCCAGGATGTGTTTAACTGTTTCCAGCCTGTACCTTCTGTGGTGGTTTTCATCACGGCGGATCAGAAAGCTGATGGCTCTGAATCGACAGTTGCCATCCCCTTTTACGGGTTGTGCCTGGAAACGGTTCGGGGGCGGATCGTCAGCCATTTCTTTATTTGGCTGCTTCTTCCCCCTGCGTTTGCGAGTCTGTGTAGGTGAGGGGCCTCTCTGGTGTCGTGTTAGGGGAGGTACCTCCGCCGCTTTTCTAGCTGGCCGAACCTCCCCGTCTAAAAGTTTTTTGGATATGTGGGTGTACGTCGCCCCGTGTTGTATGTTTGGACCCTCTCGGGGTGGCTGCGCCAACTCCCCGCATGCGGTGGGTAGCTGGGTGTGGGAAGCAGTGCCCTCCTTTCTGGTTGCTGGGGTGCATCGTCCCTTAACTCCCTCGGGTATTCGTCGGGGAGCGGATATTGTTCCGGCCCCTTTTTGTACGTGTTATGGGCATCCCGCCCATTCTATGGGGCTGTTTTGCCGCGTCGCTCGCCGCGTGTTCTGTTATGTGGCCCGCTTTCCTGTCTTCGATAGGGGGGGGGGGGGTGTACGTTTGTTGCTGCGGGGGCGGGTTTTCCCGGCGATTCCTGTTTCCCTTGTATTGTGGGGAAGCATAGCCCTGTCTGCTTGGGGGTGGGTTTTCCCGATAGTCCCCGTTTCTTCTATATTGTGGGGAAGCATAGGCCTGTCTGCTTGTGGGTGGGTTTTCCCGGTAGTCCCCGTTTCCCATATATTGTGGGGAAGCATAGGCCTGTCTACTTGGGGGTGGGCTTTCCCGATAGTCCCCGTTTCCCCTGTACTGTGGGGAAGCATAGGCCTGTCTAATTGGGGGTGAGCTACTTCGCCGAGGAATACTGTATTCGTACTCCGGAGGGTAGTAATCTGGTGTATATGGGGATGTTGGTCGTCGTGGAGGGTAGGTTGGCTCTACCTGTGTGTATGTGGCTGGTGAATGACGTGGAGGGTAATGTGGCCTCTCCTGTGCATACGGTGATGTTGGCCGCTGTGAAGGGTAGTATGGCTTTTCCTGCTCGTAGTGACGCCCCTCCGTGAATCCCCTGTCCCTGTCCGGATAATATATTTCCTCCGTGTCATTGTTTTCCCTCCTGAGTGTCCCCCCCCCTGCCTGAATTGCAGCTATCGTTAGCTTTTTCATTCTGTTTACTAATTCGTCCATCTTTTGGCTGGTGTCCCCCTTTTCCGGCCTAAAATGCTGATTCACGGCTTTCTCCGTAGCTTTTTCCGTGATTTTCCTCCATGCTTCTATTATCTTTATATTGTTTAACATGTGCTGTACCGTGGGATTGTTCATAATACATAGCTTGTCCACTAGTGATGGCCTGAGGCCCTGCATTAACAGCTAAACTTTCTTCTTGTTAGGCATGGCGACATTGTACTTATCGCACATCAGCAATTTAGAATTGACATATGTTTGTGCGCTCTCTGTGGGCCCCTGTGTCCTCTATCTTATCTGATCGTACAGGTCCTCGTCATCCGGTGTGAGCTGAAATTCATTCTTTAGCAGAAAAGTGATTTCGTCCCATGTGGCGTTTTCTAGGTTGTCCTCATGGAGCTCATACCATGTCATGGCCGCTTTCGTTAAATATGCGGGTAGGAGCCGTTTTTTGACCTCGTCGCCCCAACCATTGATCCTAGCGGTTCTGTTGAAGGCTTTGAGGTATTCCTCCGGGTCTTGACCCTCCCCTGCGAACTTTGCGGGATGAATCATTGGATACTCCGTTTGCCTATTCGTATCCTGTTCGTTTATGCTATCTGCCCTCCTGTCGTGTGATGAGGTGTCTGAATCTGTGTTGTTTTGGCGAGGATTATCGTCACTCCCTGTATATGAAGCGAGTGTTATGTTGCCAGGGAGCTCGTCGCCTGATATATTGTCGCTGACCGGGGGTGTAATATCGTATTGTGTAGATCTTACCACCTCTACCGTCCTGTCTAAATCCTGTTTTACAGTCTCGAGAATAGTGTGTATGTCTAGAACTGATTCTGTCGTTTGGGTATCCCCTTTAATGGTGGCCGATTCCAATAATTGTGTAATGCGCCTGAGCAGGCTATCAGTCTTTTGCTCCATAATTTGGAGTTGCTGTAATAATAAGGGATTGAGCGTGGGTAATAGATCTGTTCCACTAGCGCTGGATACTAGTGACTGTTGTTCTAGCGAACCGGTTTGGGCCTGGGATCGTGTAAAATATGTGGTTTGTGCTGCCGCTGCAGGGTATTTAGCGCGGATTTCTAATGCCTGTAATTCAAGGTCCTGAAGGAGACGTGGCGCGGTGTGTTCGGTTATTAAATCGTTATTCTTGATTCTTAACTTTGGTAGGAGTGGAGTTGTGCTAGCCGACAAATGGTGCGCGAAGTCCCTTAGTGTGGTTTTAAATGTTGCCATATGATTTCTACCGACCTTCCCTATGGGGTGGGTATGATGTCTAATGCCTCAAATAATATGTGTGGTGCGTGAAGGGAAAATATATACATAGCATGCTCTCTAGAGAAAAAAAATTCTACCTATCTCCTACTTCTGCTTGGCTGCTTTTAGTACCTCTACCGATCTACCAATAGGGCTCGTTGTCTGAGTCCTTACCCTTAATTTGCGTGGTACCCCGCGCTTCCACCAATCTGTTCTATCCCGGAGTTGGAGGCAGGGATGAACAGGGATGTGTAGATGTATAATTTTAGGGGTGGTTTCCGAAAGGTGCAGTTTCCCGTTTTGGGAAAACTACTAGTGTAAGTGTCTGTTTTAGGATGAAGTATAACGGGGTGCGTTCCTAAGGGGTGCGTCTACTCGTTAAGGGATGAATGCTTAATAAAGAGCTATTAACTTGGCTTACCAATTAAGTGTGAGCGAGCGACAGCGAGCTCATATGCGGAGTCGGCAACTTGGCCGCTGCTGTCTGGCTGCTACTCGAATACAATGGAGTTCCTGACGGTGCAATTCCTGGCATTCACGGTCAGGGGCAATTAGGACTGAGGGCAGGCTGGGTGTGAGGATGTAAAGTAAAATGAAATAAGTATAAGATGTGTGTTTACTGACCAAGTGTTTATTTGGTCAGTTAAGGTGATCTGCTGTCCCTTTTAATAGTGGACAGGTGTGAAACATTGTGTACAGGTACAAGTGTGGGTTTGGGTGACAAAGTACAAATGTGTAAGTTATAAGGAGATCTGAACACACTCTTATTCTCACCTGGTGGTGCAGGAGCTGGAACCGGAGAAGCAGAGCCGACGGCCGCGAATAGACATTGCTCTTTCCTGGGCTCTACCTTTTAAGGTCTCCCTGAGCTGCTGACTTGGCGTTTCGTCACTGTTGCTGTTCCAGATTCCGGCGATGTGTATTTGTTTATAAGTGATGTAAGCTTGGCTGACAGCTAGATCGCTGCGCCTGCCTGTGTTAAGGAAGTGTATGAGGCTTGCAGCCTGTAAGGGGTAGTTTATAGGTGAAAGATGAAGGGGTGTGTTGGCGTTTCAGGTCCTAGGGTCGTCCCAACTCTGTCTCGTGCCAATGATCTAGTGAGGGCAATAGGGAAGGTATATGTCACAGAGCAAGAGTGGGAAAATGAGTCTACCATAACTACAGCTATGTTGCGAGTACTGATTTTGGCCCATAGCTGGTGAAAATAACTTGACTCCTGGTTGAGCCTATAAAAATAATGCTATGTTAGAGAATACCATCCCTCCTGAAAAGTGTGTGATATTGCAATTCATACCACCTTGTTCTATGGAACGAATTCGACCGCTGGATGTCTGTTTTTATCCATGCATACAAGACATATTACAGCACCATCTGCCACTACGCCATAAAGGGTAGCCAGTTGCACGACAGAATGATGAGCATTCGATTTCATGCCATCATTTCCTATCTGCTCTCACCACCACGTTATATCAATATGATTATAATCTAAGCATACCTAGATGATCGTTCGCCTTTCAACTTCTTTGTGCTAACTTACATGATCACTACAGTATGACGCGTCTCTTTACATTCGGTGTTCATGGTACAAGTTTAAAGTCTGAACATTTTGTGAACGTCTCTGTGAAGTTCAATGAAGTCCACTTTGTTTTTTTTTTAGCGTATGGCTTTTAATGCTGGGAGTGTCCGAGGCCATGTTGGGTCGCCAGAGTTAGTAGCTGCTTATATGCGGACTCCCATGGGTTGAGCTACAAGTACCGTCGCGTGGAGTGTTGTCAGGGGAGAAAGGTATGCATGTAAGGACTAGGACTTGGAAGGTACCGGCTGTGGCCTATAGTTAGGGACCAACCCCGGCATTTGCCTGGAAGGAAGATGGGAAACCACAGAAAACCATTTTTAAGGTTGCTGGCGGGGGGATTCGAACCTCCTCACCTCCCGGATGTGAGCGACTTCCTGCAGCCACGCCGTAACGACCATGGCTAACTGGGAAGTGTAACACGTTAAGTCCATAGGACGTTGATATCTGCACCTCCCGGACACTCATTTGCTGTTGCCTTCCTGTGCACTTGGTGAGTCATTAGCAACTAATACGGTTTTCTGTTACAATTTCAGTGTTACTGCATCACTTTTAAATGACCCTTACTATACATCGCACTTGCGACCTCACTCTCATGTGGGTCTCGTGTCAGACCAGATCTAAATGTCTTGGTAGAGTCAGTGATCAATTTCCGATCCTCAAGGATCAGAGCCAAAACGTAGTGAGGGGCATTAAGTGTGAATTAGTACTTGAACGATAAGGTTGTACTGATCTGTGAAGTTACACTTCTAACAGTATGAGGTATGACGAGAGAAATTACTTATTTAGTCCTTTAGTATAAGATCCACTATATTAACGATCTCTGTTTGTGGTCTAATTTCATCAAATGCAATATAAGCGTGTGAGATCACCTTCGTCCGTGTGTGTGCTGGCGCCATTTCAATGAGACTCCTTAAGGACATACTACTACTAAGTACGACCCCGACCATGCCTTTCAAATTTTAATACGTTTTATCAATACAACATGGCGACCGCTCCAATTATTTCACCGCCATTCAGTATTTCCGTAACTTTGCTGTTACTGGTACCATCCTAAAGTTGTGTATGGTGATAGAAGATACTAACATATGTTCACTTACGTGATTGTTAGACATTTTATAACAAAACATCAACATGGCGGCCAAACTAATTTCATATACTGTATTTGAAAGGACTATTATCGCGATTTAATCATCCGAGCTCAGTGAAACGTAGCACGGTAAATCTATATACAGGGCGTAATATACTGGTATCTAAATTAATTCAATAGTTTTTAGAAGTTCAAGATGGCGGTTGTGTGAAATGTGAAAATTGTGCTTTGATTTTTTGTGTCTTAGTCAAGCCATGGATGTGAAAGTTTGTGTAATCCACTAGTACATAACTCTATGGCCTACATATAAAGCAATCCAACATGGAGGTCGTGTGAAATATTTTCCTGGCTCTCAAAAACATTTTAAGCCAGAACATTGCATACGCTACATAAAAGGGCTCATTAGCCTCAGTGGCAATTCTTTACTAATAAATTCAAATTCAAGTTAATATCTTCATGTATAACCTAGCAATAAAACTGAAATTAAAATAAAAAGTGACTTCCAATAACCTGACGAACACATAACCAACATGGCAGCCAGGCGAACTTTAAATATTGAAATGGGATTTCCTCACGTCTTAAATATATGAGGGCAGGTTAAACTATCATATAAAATAGCTCACACGCGTTAGTCATCAGAGTATCCCATTTAACTAAGCGTGCAGCCGCCATTTTGAAGATATAAGTTACCATAATAAATAACCAACATCTCGCAGAGCTACAATGATGAGATTTGGCAGTGAGAGTGTATTTCTAACCCGACGGCAAAGGAACAGTGGCTGCATATTTTAAGATGGTATATGGGCGTACTATTAAAATGTTAATATCAATAACCCAGGATGAAAATACGCAATTAACACGGAACTTGGTAAAAGAGGGGTAGGCTGTCGTGTAACAGACGTCGCTACATTATCACACAGATTATAGTTCGCAACCGCCATCGTGAAACTATAGATTATTATAGTAAATAACTCACAATCTATTATAGTTACAATATCAAAACGTGACAAGTAGGTTGATTCTCATAAGAGACTTTCTCTGCAATAGCGCAAGAGCAATGATTCCACACATTAAGCATGGTGGTTACTCACACTAATCATCGTTAGTATCAATTACTCAGTATAGATTATTGGCAATACAAGGATATTGCAATCGATGTATAGCTCTTGCGCTAGCTACGAGAAAATCAAGCAGATTTATTTCACACCGGCCATCTTGAAACATAAAATGAAATCGGTAATATACAATATATAATAATTACAATGTCAGCATTTACCACGATCGTAGACTCGTATATGACGCTTTCACTGAATCAGTGAGTTCACATATTCAAGATATCACTATGCAAGTGTACGCAGGTCAGCAGATATCCAATACTTGCACTTTTATCAATATGGACCATACGGGTGCTCAGTGCGCTGTCTCAACACGAAGTTACTAATTGATCATTCCACTTCTGCAAAGTAATGCTGCATGATAAGGACATGATAAGGTGTAACTATACCCACAAATTAAATGGAAAGTCAGCTATATGTTCTTTGCTGAACATCTTGTCTGCCTTATCAAATTACAAAGTGTTACCTAAGTGATGCGGTGTACGACTGAAGAAAGACTTCACCATAGGAAGCTCATCCATTATTCAGTCGTTAGCGCCGTTCCTTCTCTTTTCTATTAACTTCATGTAAGTCAACTGTGCAAGCAACCCCACCCAGTCGTCACCGCCTGATTAGTTAATCTAGACTCGCTCAAGAAAATAAAAGTCTCTCCTGCCTCACGCCCATCAAGTCGTTAAGTGCCCAGTTGTATCCGGCTCCAACAGACTAGAGGCCCACCCTTCCTTACAACATCAGAGTCATTAGAGTCATAAACATATACATTTGTAATCAAGACTCATGGATCGGCTGTAGCCTTAATTTAGATACTATCGCGGCCTTCGCCTGGAGTAGAAGTGGAAAACCGCAGAAAACCACTTCTAGGAAGGCTGAGATGGGAATCGAACCCACTTCTTCTGAGTTGTGCCTTACGAGGCTGACTGTACTCCGTTCCACCCATCAGACCAGAATTAAATTTCCTGTGGAGCCAGGAATTGAACCCGGACCTCCGCAGTGACAGCCAAGAATGCTGGCCATTACGCCATGAGGCGGACGTGTGATGATCTGTGACAAACCGTGAAAATAAAAATCATATTGACTACCATTTGAACTCCAGTAACACGATGGTCTATAAATACTGCATATGTGTCCTTCTGTAAACAAACTTTAACTTCATCATGCCTTAAGTGAAGCGTGTTTGTACGTCACATGCTATACTCTGATTTACAAAAGATGAACGGTGAAAGCTGTCATCCGCTTGAAGGGTGAGGTGAGGAATGGAGACGAGAGGGGTAACGGTCTCCATAGCAACAGCGAGCGATGTTGCAATGTATGCCGACACAGCACTGAGCACATGGTTTGACTCAGTGTTCTACTGTGTCTTGACTCGCCATGGTCATTAGATCGCCAGGCAGGGGGGCTAACTTCCCCAGTATTTGTGTCTTCCTGCAAGCCTCTTGGAATGTTATGAGTCTTGATTTGCATCAGTGGCGTCGCAGCATTTCCCCACGTGCTAGCTTTGACAGCTGTCAGCGATCATTATTGGTAAATCAGAGTATAAGATATAGTTATGGAGACACTTGCAGCTAAAACCTTGAGTAACTGCGGTTATTCAAAGACAAGACAGTTGAGCATGAATTACATTATAACGAATTGCATTCCAAGGATCCTTAAACATTTTACAGCGGACACAGTCTGACTCCCACATCCCTTAAGTGATTCATGGAATTCAACTCAAATACCGAGCGATGAAGATCAATAGCACTTCCTTGAAGATACAAGTGCGCGATCCAATTACATGTCGTGAAAAAGTAGACAAAGTGGAATAGAATGCAGGAATTCCTTTGAATATAACACGTTCCAACAAATAAATTTTACGGTGCGTACAAGTCATGATTCATGGAAAACATTGCAAAACGGTAGTAAATCTGTCGGGAGGTGAATTCCATACAAGTAAGCGATCTCGCATACCCCGTTAAACATAGTTCAAACGACACAATATCGCCTGACGATTTATTGCTTGCTAACAACGATGCGACTCGACAGAGATGGGTTCCTGTATAGGAAAGCCATAGTTCTTTGCGCCTGTGAGAAACGTGGAATATTTTTTATCAGCAGGTATGGCTGGAGTGTAACATGACGTGAAATATTTCACTGGTGAAACGAAATTATTCCACTTGGTGAATAAATAACAGGAGCAAGACTTTCACGCGTGAAGAACGAGAGAATATTCATGTTGTCCATTGTCCTAGAGCGGAAATAAAACTATTTGTCCTTGCTGAGGGACCACATTCTGTTTCCTCATTGTGCACCGACTGATGAAGGTAAAAATTCAGACATTAGTGGATGATTTAACCACTAATTTTAATATGATATATTAATACTGTCTCCAAAAAATAAGCGTTGAAAGAATCACATGGTTTCAGTTCTTAATAGCTTTGAGATCCGTAATACCCGGTCTTATATTCCGTCTGTAAACTGTATACTGTATTTCATTTCCCATTGATACCTTTCCAATCCCGTTGCCTCATCTCATAATAATGTGAGAAATGAGTTTAACTACGTCGGAAATTCATCATTTTCTGATGGCTGTAGGAATAGGATGGATTATATAATAATATAATAACCCCTGGCAATACAGCCCTTGAAAGGCCTAGGCCTACCAAAACACCGCTGCCCAGCCATTTGGCCATTTGACGCGTGGTCAACGCATCGGGCCCGAATAGAATGGATACCCACTAATATTTATTTCGGATCCATGTAGGTCTACAAATTTTCCATTCCTAGTATTTGAATACAATATATCGGCATTCATTCTTTCTTTCTTTCTTTCTTTCTTTCTTTATTTATTTCTTTGGCTAGCATTCCTGGCTATCACCGTGGAGGACCGGGTTCGATTCCCGGTTCTTCTAAGAAATGCCATTCAGGTCTGAGAGCTGGAACGCGGTACACTCATCTTCGTGAGGCAAAACTGAGAAGAAGTTGGTTCGATTCCTACCTCAGCCAACCTGGAAGTGGTTTTCCGTAGTTTCCAAACTACTACTCCAAGCTAATGCCAGGTTAGTACCCAACTTAAGGCCACGGCCACTTCCAACCCAAATCTTACATAAAATAAAAATACACACACTGGTACAGACATCAAAGTGACACAGACAAATTCTACACGTATCCAAGCACACGGGGCTACATGACCACGATGTCACAAAGCCCCTAAATAATTAACAACTTAACAACCACTCTTTTTTTTTTACCAGAATCCAGAAATACTAACGTAGCGGGGAACAGTCGTTCAGCATAACTAGTAGCCTTCAGTTTGCACGCTTTTAAAACGCCACAATGATCGCACAGAGCTCCAACAGAGATCACAATAATAGAGACGTCTCGTTTTGAATCATTCTTTTTTTTCTTCCCCACAGGTGGAACGACTTAGAACAACATCGAACTGCTCATCTTACAAGAGGTTAACTAACCAGAAAATTGCTCCGCGGAGGTAAAAGAGGCAGGCGAAGATGTTCCTTCTGTTGCTCTTATCGATACAACTGTGATATTATTTTGATGCTGGCAAGGAACAAGAAAGAAGACGGTGGTTATACAACAAAATAAGCGGGAAGGATACCTTATGTTGTATGTCTACACCTAATTCGGTGGCGTAGTCGGTAGCATGCTGAATTGCTATGCCCAAGATTGCGGGTTCAAACCCGACCGAAGTTGTCAGATTTCTTAGGAGCGTTAAAATCCTTCCTTCGGTGGGTAAGTAACGCTGGCGGGCCCATGTCATAGATTTATGGCATGAAAAAGAACCTACCACTACAATTGATAGTGTGTAGCAAAATTTGTTGGTTATTGGACTAGAAACGCTCTATCAAGTTCCAACGTCCGCCACTGGATGTCAGTGACGTCTGGTAGCCAAAGTCGGAACTACTTGAAATTTAACTAGTCCAGTTTCACTCATCTTCATTAATTTCACCTCATCCACATGTGACGAAACTTGTAGCTCAAACCATGGGTGTCCGCGTATAAGCAGCTACAAACTCTGGCGAGCCGAACATGTCCTCGGACGCTCCCGGCACTAAATGCCATACGCTAAATAAATAAATAAATAAATAAATAAATAAATAAATAAATAAATAAATAAATAAATAAATAAATAAATAATAGTACATTATGCAACATGCCTATAATGGCAATAATTAAGACACGAGTATGTTTATAAAACAAGCGTAGCGAGTTTCATAATTTCCATACGAGTGTGTTAATTACCATTATAGGCGTGTTGCATACAACTGTTTATGTTCGACGATAATTATAACTATTTTATGTTCGAACATAAATATTCATAATTATCTGTTGAGATTTGACCAGTTTTATGTACTGAACAGAGCGCATGGGACGCAGAGAATACCTTGTATTTGACCATGGCCTCCTGAAATAACTCACTATGACACTCGCCACTCACCTCACCTAATTGGTCACACAACTGTTTCTTTAGCTCTGATTGGTGGGAGAAACTGTATCATAATGAAAACATGTACTATAATGAGCGTCATCATAGTACAGTTTACTGGCATATAATATTTACATTTCGCCAGGATCGAACATAAATAAATAAATAAATAAATAAATAAATAAATAAATAAAAGAACTCCCGTGTTCAAAGGGGTCCGGTATGAGATGGGATTAAGGTATGTGTGGCAGATGGTTTTTACGGAATAATGAGATCTTTTATAATTATCATTATTATTATTACTAAATACTGATTGGTACAGAGGAAACGTTCTCGACTGCTGATCCCAGGGTTGTTAGACTGAATCCCAGTGCAGTCAGTTGGAATTTTAGGACGCGCAAATGCAAGGAAGCCATGTGAGTATATTTACTGCCACGTTCAAGAAACCCTTCGGGGCAAAATTTTGACACCCGGGCGTCTCTAAAAAGCCACAGTAGTTCAAAGGATGTAAATACAATAACATTACCATTATTATTTTTAACTCCTGAATAGAAATGCGTACAAGAATGATACAAGTTTTCTATTCCTCCTTTCATCAAAATATTCAATTTTCACCCTGATAAACTGTACAAAACATCAACGTTTATGAGCATTTGATTTCATTTCAAAGAAATGAATAACAACGGCCTTGAAAGTTTAATATATGTGAACAAATATTCCAAGTTAATTCCGTTACTTCTGTATTTTGTTATGCCAAGCGATACAGCACCAGGGACTAGGCATCGATTTCTTGAATATCCAGTGCTAAACTGCTTAAAGGCGTCACGTGCGAGCATGCCAGCTTACATTGTAATTAAGTCTTGAGTGAGATGAAGACTGGAGTGAGCATGTGTCACGGTTGGTCTCCAGTTGCCAGGCTGTGTACACCAAGGCGAGTCATATTGTTTATTAAATAAATTAGTCATTGCACCAACAGCAGTAGCTACGATCGCTAACGTGCAACGTTAGATCATGAGACCAAGCTATCTGCCACGCTATCCGCAGACTTGGTAGACGTGGGTTCGAGCCCCACCGACTTCCTGGAACTTTCGGTTACATGGCTCTCTAATAATAACACATTTTCGTTGTGGCTAGCACACTTAAGTGTCACCACGGAGGCTCGGGTTCGAATCCTGGCTCTGACAAGAAATTTCATTCTGGTCTGAAGGCTGGAACGGGGTACACTCAGGTTCGTGAGGCAAAACTGAGTAGACGTGTGTTCGATTCCTACCTCAGCCATCTTGAAAGTAGTTTTCCGTGCTTTACCACTTCTACTCCAGGCAAATGCCGGCTGCTTCCTACCCAAATTCCACCTTGATTGCAAGTAAACACACACTGGTACAGACGTCACAGTGACACAGGTTATGAGACAAATTCTACACACATCCAAGTATACGGGGCTACATGTCGCAAGACCCCTGAAAGGAATCAGCATCATCAATCAACAAAAATGGTGAATGATCGCTGTCATCGAAAACTTATCATCTCACGCTGTACACGATTCAAATGCTTTCTCTTGTCCGACGGGGGTTGTACACTAAACCAGTGAACGGATTGTCTTCATATTTTGCTCAGCTAACCGTGTCTGTAGGAGTACATGGGAAAGTTCCAGTGTTCAGGTTAAGAGTTGACACCATATCTGGGCTGAATAAACTAGTTACTGAGTAGTGAGTATCAGTTTTCGATATTCAAGGTTCCTTATCATCAAGAAAATTGGTTTTAACTTAGAGCATTCTACTTACAACCTCGAACTTTCAAAATTTACTAAGGAGGGAAGTACCCCAGCTCGAACGGCTAAAACTGACTGGCAGTGTGCTTAACATACGAAGATATGTCTGTTCTACTACCCATCACGGGCATTTATCTGTAAAACCCTGCATTAGTGTACAATCAATGTTTGGAAGTTACGGCGTCCAAAGATTGCAGAAACACAATTCGCAGCAGAAACTACCGTGCAACAGGCAATTCGGACTATTATATTAGGGAAAATCCATTTCTGCAATTGGTTTGACGTTCAGCATATATGTGGTAACATTAAAAAAAGATTGCAGGAACACAATTCGCAGCACAAACTACCGTGCAACAGGCAATTCGGACCATTATATTAACAAGAATCAGATGTGGTGCAGTATCATCTGGCAAAAGGTTGAACCATTGCTTGCAACAAGAAATCTTAACACATGCAGTACAGTGTTGACATAGGCCAGTCATCTTTCCCACAATAGTTGATGATGATGATAATTGTTGTTTTAAGGGGCCTAACATCGAGGTTATCGGCCCCTAATTATCTGGGTGATAGCGAAAATGATAATGAAATGGAAACCAGAACAAAATTATCTGAGACGGAAAATACGTACAAAAAGGAACTCACAATATGGTCTTACAAAAGGGAATTTAGAACGAAAAGAGTCACAAAAAGAATACATGGAAAAATACCCACAAAACGTAGGATAGATTCAAAATACGTACAAAATGCAATGTAGCGTCGAAATACTTACAAAATGCAACTGAAATTCAAAATACTTACAAAATGCAAATGAGATCGAAAACACGTACAAAATGCAATTGAGGTTCAAAATACTTACAAAATGCAATTGAAATTGAAAATACACAATGCAATTCAGATTGAAATAGGCCCTATCCCAGTTCCAATCCAAATTATTCACAAAGTGCAATTGAAATTCAAAATACTTACAAAATGCAATTGAAATTGAAAATGCTTACAAAATGTACGGTGATTCTAACGACTCATGTGGATTGACAATACTTACAAAATGCAATTTAGATTGAAAATACTTGACAAAATGTAATTTAGATTCAAAATACCCACAAAATGCAATTGAGAATCAAAATATGTGCAAAATGCCCACCAAACAAAATGCAATTTAGATTCAAAATTCGTGCGAAATGCGGCGTTGGTTGAAAATTCTTACAAAATGCAATTGAAATTCAAAATACTCACTAAAAGGCCCGGGCACATGCATTGAAAGACTTACTAAAAAGAAATTTAGATTGTCAATTTTTACAAAATGCAATTGAGGTTGAAAACAATCGCGAGATGTAATTTAGATCGAAAAAACATACAAAAAGCAACGTAGATTAAAAATGCCTTAAAAATCGCTAGAAGGGAATTTAGACACACGGTGAACCAAGTAACAAAAACAGTGCGGGAATCTTAAAGAGAAAAGTAAATTTAAGGAAAAGAGGAGTGGAGAGGAGAGGAGTGGAGAGGAGAGGAGAGGGGAGAGAGGAAAAGGTCCGCCCCAAAGGGAAGGGACAAAAGGGGAAAACGGACCCAGCTCAGGAATCCCTCGGGGTCGCCAACTCCCGAACTCACCAGCCGTGAGCCCCTAAAGGTGTAGCATTATCGACGGTGCACCAGAAGTGGTGGGGCTACATACACCCTGCCTCCTTAAGGGCCTAGAGCACAAGGCAGGAGGTATGAGGAAAAGAAAAAGAAGGCTGACCCCTCACAGAAGGAGGGTATCAGGAAAGATGTGACAAGGGCCAATTAAGGCGAGAAAGTGAAAGACTCCCTAGGCCTCGGATAACCTAATACCTTCGGGGTCGGAAGAGAACAAGAGTTGACCAAGGGAGGTCGACAGGAAAGAAGAAAGAGAGGAGCCCGGTACAAGTAAGTGGAAGCAATGCTCCCACAATAGATGATACTGTGTTGTCTTTCATTCGACGTCGAAGTGTAAATGTGGAGTTTCAATGAAGTGATTATAACACAGCGGAATGGAACAGTACGCACACTTAACAAGGGCAACATGTAGACATACTCCATTATTTACAATGTTCCCGCATTGCTAAGTCCAAACTCAAATGCCACGGTGATCACATTATCACATACTCAGATGGCGCTGGCGACCGAACACGTACTTTTACAGATGAATGGCATTGATAGCTATTGCCATAGGTACAACTGTATACTTTAAACCCACTTTCAGTCGGTTTTCGCCGTTCGAGCTGGGGTACTTCCCTCGTAAGTGACTTGCCTTAATAAACTTATGTTACACGTTGGGGCTTGCTTCAAGTTTCGTACAGTCTGGACATACATTATGCTTGTGTCAGATAATGCAAGTATGCACGATAATTAGCTATAATGATTTATCAGTTTTCGGTTTAAACTGGAATGTTTGCTTAACCACAAGCTGAGGACTGGAACCAACTCACCGTACACAGAATATTCGGGTGTTTGGGGAGCAAAGGAAACAAGATGTTCATCAAACTACATACAGCCTAATTTCTCTCACATTAACCTTTGGACACTCGCGCTAGTAATTGCCCAAACAATAATTCCTTCTGATGGTCTCACACGTGTTAATTGTGGGGTTCAGTTTTAATAATATGATAAATAGTAATATACATACAGTATAAACCATCTAAGATAAACCTACTACTAAAACTACACCGGGTGAGTTAGCCGTGGTCGTTATGGCGTGGCTGCAGGCAGTCGCTCACATCCGGGAGGCGAGGAGGTTCGAATCCTCCCGCCGGCAACCTTGAAGATGGTCTTCTGTGGTTTTCCATCTTCCTTCCAGGCAAATGCCCTAACTATAGGCCACAGCCGCTACCTTCCAGTTCCTTGTCCTTACATTCACACATTCCTCCCAAGACAACACTCCACACAGACGGTACGTGTAGCTCACCTCTTGGGTGTCCGCATAGAAGTAGCTACAAACTCTGGCGAGCCAAACATGTCGTCGGACACTCCCGGCACTAAAAGCCATACTCTAAAAAGAAAAAATCTACGTGACTGGAGTTTTTACCTCTTTTGCGGTAAATCACATTTTGGGGTAATTCGTTTATGATCTGTTTGTCATGTGTACGTTACGCGCGCAGTTAATTGCTCTTAACAGAGAAGACTCTTAATAACGTATTGAACCCGAAATTACGTTTGTCATGTGACTTCTATGGCTCATGAAGAGTTTACCATCCTTGAGAGAAGCAGTGACTTCCAAGGAGAGGGCATGTAAAGCGCTCATTTGATTCATATGAGTTGCCGCGCCGTGAATGTATATATTTTAGTGTATTTGATAAGGATGTAATTGTTAACCGATTTTGTACATATTTTTGATGCACAGAAGCATGATTTAATTTACTATGGAAAGGAAAAATGAATATTAAAAACCCACCGAGAATGCCATAAATATTTTACAGTCGCACATTTGACTGATGGCTAGATAGTGCATCCGGCTTCTTGCTGAAACACTCTTATCACAAGCATGGTCTTGGCTTGACGTGCAACTTAAGGCATGGTCCTGTGACTACGTAAAAATTATGCTCGTCATAATCGAGAAATATCTGTCGAATATAGCTTAATCCGACGAACTGTGATACGCTTTTGCGTGCAGCAAAGCTGTTAAGTGAATTTAAATCAGTCAGTGAACGCAGATTTTGAATATTTGTAATATTCTGATAACATTTCTACGCAGGCATCGAACACGCTGCCAACCAAGTTTTTCGAAAGTGCAACGATATTGCTAGGAACAGTGCAATACACTAAGGAACAGATTAAGTGCGAATTAAAGTCACAAAGTTTTTATTGTGCACAGTGGCACAAGCTGCTGTTATTAAAATATGTGAGCGGAAAAGCTATGGCCATTATTACTTGCTACCCGTTGAGCTAAGTGTAACTTCAGTGTGAAATTGCTAATTACAATCTAACAGTAAATTCAGTGCTAACCAACGAATTCAACAGCATTATGGCATTGCTAATACACATTTTTCATGACGAAGAAATGCCAATTATTCCTTCTACAATGGAATTAGGAATGGAATAAAAACCCATAGGATGGCGGGGTTTAGCGACGGCTGGATCACACTATAAATGGTTCAGCGATGGCTGAATCACACTATGAGGAAGGCACGTGTATAATAGGCATTCCACCCTTATGCCTTACTTGCTACCTAAACCAGGCAAGTCATTTCACTGAGGAAATGTGAAGCACGCACGTGAGTCTGGCTGATAGCCGAAATACCTTTTTATGTACGATCTCGTAATGGGGATTAGATCAGTTTAATAAGACCTTACGCCGCACATTCTTAGGTAGGATTAATTATTAACATGTATTCCTAGTGGCGGAGTAACCACAAGTTATGTCGTATCATTTGCAATTGCTTGGGATAAATGCATTTGCCAACAATAATTGTAAATAGACCTTTTTATAGTTCGACAGTGCATCGAACCAACACACTCTAACGTGTAGGATTTTGTTACATAATCATGTCTGAATAACTGCATTTTTACTGGAGCAGTAAACTCAACGACCACCTGTTGGCCGTGAAAGAAGTCAATGTCCCACTTTTTTTCATTTATTTTGACATTGTAAACGCGAGGACAGCGCACTCTTTTCTTGATAAAATTACTTAGAAGGCTGTGAGCGGAGTGAACACTAGACATTACTACCTGGAAACCCGTTTATGAAATGTGGAGAGGTGAAAGAATAACTTTGTAAATTCGACATTCAGACGACTGCCAAACAAGCTATGAATTGTAACTTTGCGAGATGAGCTGAGCAGGCTATCTTGAGTTGGAAAGAAGAGGCCATTTATAGGACTGTAAACAAAAGACCCAGGTTTATTAATACAAGTTTTCCAGACATTAGACGTCTGATATATGAGTAAATAATGCACCTTTCTATAAGTTAAGAGTACACAACTGTTATTACAGCAAGATTAAACCTTAGCCTCAAGCTTGGATTGTATAAATTTAGTCAAAAACCATGTTATGTTAAAACGCACTACAGCGGCAGGATATGATTACCCATAGATGCTAGTACAAGTTTTGGTACTTTATGAGCTGATAACGCACACGACTTTTGTCTCGTTATTGCAGCAAATGATCAATGGATCAGTGGTATTGATCAGCACACAGAGGTGCTATTTGATGTTTTGGAATTGATTTTTCTTCCAATGATCTGTTTGAGATTGGATGCTTGGTACACCAATTGTTTACACTTTACGAATTTAGCATGGTCATTAAAAATACAATGAACCTGATAGGACTAAACTAATCTGATAAATAAGAAGGTAATAATCAAATATCAGGATTTTCAACTTAAAACTGAATACAAACAAAGAGCTAGGAAGTCTAATAAAATGTAAATAAACCTATAAACTTAAATGAACCTTGATGACCATTACTTAGACTTGATTCTTCGACAAACTTAAATACAAATATAGCTTTCCCTATTGAGAGACGACGATCAGTTAGTTATGTGTTTAAACGCGGTAGCTAACCTGATAATGCGAGGTTAGACATGTTTTACTCATGCAGTCGCCGACCTAATTTTCTCTCCCAACACGAAACATGACCCAAGTTCACAAACAGTGAATTTGCGACGTAGGAAGGTAGGAGCAGTGGCGCCCATTGCGCAAGTAATTTAAGAGGGTTACATGTTGCTCATTTGTGTTGTGAATTAGAATAGATTTCCATGCGTTCTGTTAGGTTCAGAATGTGCATAGCTTTAGCTTGGAAATAAATTAAGGATGAAACGCTTCTCGTTTACATCATTGTTATTATTAACGTACGATAGGTATTAGATTAAATGATCATAACGTTAAATGTTGGTGATGACACCATCATAGCGTAGCTTTAAACTTATTATACTTTAAATGTAACTGATACCTTGCATTGTAAACAAGTAAATACCTATCTTTGGTGTAGAATCATGCTTGTACTATTATTATTATTATTATTATTATTATTGAATCTCCGAAGTAATTGTATTGGGAAGATCTACGTGTCATTCTCTTAGATTGCATTCTTTGATTTTCCATTTTACGTAGGACTTCGAGAGGCTTAATTTATTAAGATCATTGCACGGAGACGAATTATTTTATTATCAACATTATTTAGCACGGACTAGCCGTTTTCACCTCTCGGAAGTAGTTAGGGGTCTGCCACTTTTTTGAATAAACTGAGTGCGATTTAAATGTAAGCCTTGCCTCTTTATTGTATTTGTTGTGTTTTTATTCCTCTGGGCTAGTAGTTTCACCTCTTACTACACCCGACACCCCCGAGTACAGATTCTTGAGTGCTTTCCCAGTCCAAGAATGCATTCCTTCCCGTCCTATATGTCTTCCTGGGAGATGGGGGTTTCGGAAGGGTCATTTAAGGTCTATGGCTCCCCGAAATTCTCGTCAAACGGGCACATTATCATTCAATATTTATAATGTCTTGCTTCGAAGCCTACCTCAATATCACTCCTCTAACCATCGCTTGAAACTGCACGTTTCAGGTAAGTGTTTCTAACTTTAAGTACACGAGGGGGTAACTTGAAGGCACTCTGGGAATCATTTAAATTACAGGAGGGGTTTCTATATTCAAAGTTTCACTGAAATGAAACAAGAACATTTTGAAATAGAGACAATTGGATTCAAATAGAAATTGTGTATGGAGCTCTACCAACATTGCTTGTTAACACAAACCAGGCTTCAGCGCCAACGGGCAACTGTGCTAATGGTGTTTTCGTTAAACTTTTACTGTGGCGGACATGGGTTGAATCTATCTCGGATGCAATATGTTTATCTTGAAATTATAACAGTACGTGTAATGAAGACGTCGTTAATGATGTTGTTATTAATTCGTTTTGGGGCTTTTCGATATCGTGGTCATATAGCCCCGTGTACTTGGTTGTGTGTAGATTTTTCTGATAACCTGTGTCACTGTGATGTCTGTACTAGTGCGTGTATTTGTAATTCAGGTGAGGATTTGGGTAGGAATCGGCCATAATCTTACATTAGGTACCATCTCAGCATTTTCCTGGAGTAGAATTGGGAAAGCACGAAAATCACTTCCAGGACGGCTGAGGTAGGAATCGAACACGCCTTTTGTCAGTTTTGACTCACGAGGCTGACTGTACCCAGTTCCGGGGGCGAGTTGGCGCAGCAGTCAAGCTTTTGGCCTCTGACCAAGGTGGACCGGGTTCGATTCCCGGTCAATGCATGTGAGATTTTCGAAGTGAAATGCCATGTTCTGTGGTTCTGATTCCACGCAAAAAGGAGGTCCCGTGGCTCATAATCGCATGATTAACGGTCATTTAAAACTAAAAGCTTCCTTCCTTTGTACCCCGTTCCAGCCCCAAGCCCAGACTTAAATTTCTTGGCAGAGCCGGTAATCGAACATGGACCTCCGCGGTGACCGCCACGAATGACGCAACGAGGCGGACTTCTTAAAGAAGAAACTCTGTTGCATGTGAGTATATTCACCTTGATAGAATTATTTTAGACATGGGTTACGTAACAATCTGTACAGATGTTCAGAACACCAAGTACCGTTATCTTCTTTCTCCTTTCGCTTCGCCGTACAGAAAGTGTGAAGAGAGTAACGATTTGTGCGTGTTGAGTCAAATTCTTTTCATCTCATCCAAATGTATCAGGGTGTAGGTATTGCTCGGGCACAAGCTCTGTGAACTTGCGGGGTGAGGGGAAGGGGTAGGGAAGGGGCAGGCGAGAAGGGAAGAGCCAGTCAACAGCCCGTTGTTTTATTTGGTATTCCTGTCTATTACAATACTGCTAACATAGTGCCGTTGCTCAAACCACTGTGGTGTTGCGAATGAGTGTGTGGTTCACCGACCAATGTATTTGGTTCTGTTATTACGCACGGACCGGGAACCCCGCACGTCTGTCATCATATATCGTCATCGTCCACCATCCACATTCCTCTCCGGCTCACGGAGCTTGGACCCGAGCAGTACATGATCAGTGTACTGTAGATGTTTGCTGTTTATTCTGTTAGGGGCTTCGTTACATCGTGGTCATGTAGCCCCGTGTACTTGTGTGTGTGTACAATTCTTCTGTTAACCTGTTTCACTGTGATGTCTGTACTAGTGTGTGTATTTGGTATTCAGTTATAATTTGGGTAGGAAGCTTAAGTTAGATACCATCCAGGCATTTGCCTGGAGAAGAAGTGGGAAACCACGGAAAACTACTTCCGGGATGAGCTACATTCAGGCACAGGTAGCAAGAGGTTCTATGCACGGTCCACGACTACTGAATAAATACGAGGGACATGTCGCCTGCCGGCCATTCTACCATGACAAGGTCTACTGCAACGAAGGCAAAACGTCGGCAACGATACCACTTCAGATGGACCAAAACAATCAAAGACACAATACCTAACAGCAGAATCTTATCTCCCCCCCCCCCCCCTCTCCCCTTCCCTCCCACTTGTTACATAGTGGTTGTTTAGACCCGTGTACTTAGGTGTAGGATTTGTATGATAACCTGTGTCATTTTGATTCTGTTGTAGTGTTTGAATTTGTAATTCAGACCAGGATTGGGAACAAAGCGGCAAGGGCATTACGTTAGGAACCATTCCGGCATTTGACTGGAGTAGATGTGGGAAACGCGGAAAACCACGTGTAGGATGTCTGAGGTGGGAATCGAACCCACCTCTTCCCAGTTCTGGTTTACGAAGCTGAATGTACTCAATTCCAGTCTTCAGACCATAATTGAATTTCTTGGTAGAACAGGGAACCGATCCTGAACCACACGGGTGACAACCAAGAATGCTAATACTACATCGCGATGGGTTCATAACTACAACAGAAATTCATACGACCACAATGGGCAGTTGCAGCTAGTCTGGAGATCGGATGTTCGAGTGCCGGCATTAACAGAGGTTCAGTGTGGTTTTCCTCGTTTTTATCTACAGTCCATCCGGGAAAATGCTGAGTCAGTAACTAATTTCAAGTCCTGAGGCACTTACCCCATCCCTGTCCCCAATTAAGTTACACACACCAATACAGTTATCAGAGAAATACTGGCTGTCAAACAAGTTCATACACCCTAGTATACGGGGATGATGATTACGAAGTATCAAGCCCCTAAAAAAATTCAACAACACTAACAACAAAGAAATTCAGACGGGGAGATAAATATAGGCTACTTTGAGCATTATTTGTATTTCGTGGGAAAGGTAATCTTTGCCAGGGATTCGGTAATGTTGTTAGAGCTACAAATAAAATTCCCAGGGCGAGAGGTTCAGGACTGCAGATAACTGAGAATTGATGAGCAAGCCACGTTCTCTTCCGCAGCCCACAACAGCATCTGGAGGAAGAGTCATTTAACGCTTCGTCAACGTTCCATGAATTCCTCCCTTTCTCCGCATCTCCATTCTAAAAACTTTTCCCCATTAGATTGAGATTTGCAAGCAAATTACAAATGAAGAATGAACTCGAACATTACATTCAGTCAGTAACCGACAATGAAGGATTCCATTCCGCTTGTTATCCCGTGCGGCCTGAGAACATGTACTGTACGTACTTCCAAAACAATGGACTCTGCCGAGTAGCTGTACGCGTTAAATCGCTCAGTACGACTGCGATAAGGGTGCTGCAGCAAGTACGGAGATCTGAGGTTCAAATCCGTGAAGGAATCTTTCTCAAGTGTGTTTCAGTGGGATTATCCACACTCCCACCAGGTAAATACGGGGATTGTGTCTTATTTTTTGTCCTTGGATTGGCACGAAAATTTGCAGTTAACAATAATCTTGTAGATTTACTTGACCGTTAATCTCGTGAACATGAATCAGGGGATCCTTCTTTTACGTGGAAATCGAACCACAGGAAATGACATTTCACTTCAAAAATCTCACATGAATTGGCCGGGAATTGTACCCGGTCTACCTTGGTGAGAGGCAAATAGCTTGACCGCGGTGCCACCACTCCCCTTTTACAGTTAACACATTACAACAGTCACCATAGAATTACAGGTTGTCAGACAAATTCAATACACACTCAAGAAATCGGAACTGATAACAGAGATGTCCAAAGCTAATAAAATTCGAATAAATATTATCACTAACAAAAAAATTACGAGCCTTACAGTAGTCGCATATGATGTGTAACATCTGACATAGAAGAAACCTCACGTGAAATTGTTGATACACCGGTATTTTGTACTATTATTGGCACAAATATTAATCTATTGTAAAAGGGAGTGTTTTAGAGATATTGTAGTTTATAATACGGAACTCATTTTATTAGATGATTTGTAGCTTCCACCAGCACTAGCCTAAATAAAGAATACGATATGGATCAACTAGATTAATAGACGCGACACCGCTCATAACCTTAAATTCCTTATAAACAGGTCCTCTTCATTCACAGACCAACACGTAATTTCATATGGATCCTGTTAAAATGAGTCATATTGATATGATACATATCGTTTAAAATGATAATCTGGTAGCAAAAATATCTACCCCGTTCGGGACTCGGACCCAAGATCTAAGATTAACAGTCATAAGCACTAACCCCACGGCTATTTCGACTACGCAAATTTTGTGCACAAGATGGTGACTTATTTCCACGTTGCAATAATACTGCATTACGGAATTAAGTTTCATTTATACTTTGCTAGTTTCGATAATGTTCCTGCGTGAAATTGAGTTTAAAATGCCTTATGAATAGGCCCTCTTGTGAGTAAAGAGAATGTATTGAGTAATAGTTCATTAAGGCTTGCTCAATTCTCGTATAACCACAATGATTATATTATATTGATGACTGCATTACCGTTATGTAGGTTAATATTTGAATAGCCATTGTGCAGAAACATAATACCGGCAATGCCGACTACTTACAATATTTGATATTGAGGCATTTTACCATTTAAATACTGATACGAAGACTTCGAACATGTACCATGTCATTTGCTTCAATCACTTAACACCAGAGTTCGCATGAGCGTTTTCCGATCAGTATGTCATATACATTCCACATGGCCAAGAGTACGTCATGGTATCAATTTCGGACACCGTGCGCTCATTGTTTCTCGCACCACTGCCAGGTGGGTCTTACCACTGCTCGCCGGATCGATCGATCGAGCGGGCAGTGCATACTTCAGTTTTCCACCACTGCCAGCTAGTACACTTCCGTTCGATCGATCAAGCGGGCAGTGCATACTTCCGTTTTCCACCACTGCCAGCTAGTACACTTCCGTTCGATCGATCGAGCAGGCAGTGCATACTTCCGTTTTCCACCACTGCCAGCTAGTACACTTCCTTTCGATTGATCGAGCGGGCAGTGCATACTTCCGTTTTCCACCACTGCCAGCTAGTACACTTCCGTTCGATCGATCGAGCGGGCAGTGCATACTTACGTTCGATCCACCACTGCCAGCTTGATCGTTCCGATCCACCTCCGTCCCCAATTTTCAAAATCACTCACACAAAACTATCCAGCAACCGAGCGGAAAGATGTTACACATCAAAAATAATAAACGGAGAGTTCGTTGCGGAACATGGAATCTCCGAACAAAACAACACTTGCCTCATAATGAGAATCTTATTGTCTCAATGATGTGGTCATTGGCTCTATATTAACATATGCTGCCTCTAGTGGTGTGTTATTGGGACTGCCTGTCGACCTATGCTAATGTGCTCTGTATTGTGATGATGGAGCTACTTGACAATGTGTGTTACGGCGCCTTCTGTGGCCTCCCGGTACGTACTAAGACTCCAGTTCTAAGAGCCCTGTGTTTAGTTCTCGGCTCTATTCTGTGGTGTCACACTTCTACTCCAGGCAAATTCCGAGATGGTTCCTATTTTAATGCCAGGCCACCTCCTTCCCTATTCTCACCTCAATTACAAATACACACAATAATACAGCCATAACAGTGTCACAGGTAATTATATTCCATCTGCCTCGTTACGCAGTGGCTAGTATTTTTGGCTGCCACTGTGGAGGCCCGGGTTTGATTCCCGGCTCTGCCAAGAAATTAAATTCTGGTCTGAGGGCTGGAATGGGGCCTACCCATCCTCGTGAGGCGAAACTGAGAAGAGGTTGGTTCTATTCCCATTTCAGCCATCCTGAATGTGGTTTTCCGTAGTTTCCCGCTTGTACTCCAGGCAAATGCCGGGATGGTTCCTAACTCAAGGCCACGGCCGCCTCCTTCACAATCCTCACCTGCATTACAAAAATACACACATTAATATAGATTCCACAATAACGCAGGTTATCTGACAAATTCTATACACTCACCCAAGTACAAGATGATTTTTTATTTTTTATTTATTTTAGCGTATGGCTTTCGTTGCCGGGAGTGTCCGAGGACATGTTCGGCTCGCCAGAGTTTTGTAGCTGCTTCTATATGGACACACATTGGGTGAGCTACAAGTGCCGTCGCGTGTGGAGTGTTGTCTGGGGAGGTAAGTGTTAATGTAAGGACGTGGAATTGGAAGGTAGCGGCTGTGGCCTATAATTAGGGACCAACACCGGCATTTGCCTGGAAGGGAGATGGGAAACCACAGAAAACCATCTTCAAGGTTGCCGGCGGGGGAATTCGAACCTCCTCGCCTCCCGGATGTGAGCGACTGCCTGCAGCCACACCGTAACGACCACGGCTAACTTACCCGGTTACATGATGATAAATGAACACAATGTCTCAAAACCCCTAAATGAACTCATTTATGGGCTTTGTGACATTGTGTTAATTAAGCATCGTCTACTTAGATGTGCGTGAAATCGAATTATCGTTGTTGTTGACTCTTTAGGAGCTTTGCGACATCGTGATCATGTAACCCCGTGAACATGGTTGTGTGTAGAATTTGTCTGATAACCTGTATCTCTGTGATGTCTGCACTAGTGTGTGTCTTTGTAATTCAGGTAGGATTTGGGTAGGAAGTGGCCTTGGCCTAATGTTAGGTACGATCTTGGTATTTGCATGGAAAACCATGGAAAACCACTTCCAAGATGCTTGATTGATTGATTGATTGATTGATTGATTGATTGATTGATTTTTATTTCCACGGCTACACTTAGAGCTTAAGAGCTCCTTTACAGTAGCGCCCTACATAAAATAAGATTAGAGCTTATAAAAATAAAACATTTCACTTACATTCACAATGTTCGCAAGACAGTAATAATACAATAATAATAATAATAATAATAATAATAATAATAATAATAATAATAATAATGGAAATATTATATACAAAAGAGTGCATACAGACACATAGGCTGGAATCGAACCCGCCTCTTCTCAGTTTCGCCTCACGAGGATGGGTAGACCCCATTCCAGTCCTCAGACCAGAATTAAATATTTGTCAGAGCCGAGAATCGTACCTGGACCTGGGAGGCGACAGACAAGAATGCTAGCCGCTACACCAGGAAGTAGGCAGCCCATAAATGAATAAACAACAATGATTAGTAGATCACTGCTGTGTGCGAACGATGTGTATTTCAGAGAATGAAAGGGGCTGGTATGTATTTTCGTGATGAAAGTCCATTAATCTCACAGTAAAGGTAACCCACATTTTCCAGGTCATCACTTAAATGTAATTAAAATCACGTCATAACCAGGTCGGCAGGCGGAGTCAACGCTCTGTAATGTAGTTAAGGGGTGGAAATGCAAAGGAATAAATTAATACATAAGCACAATAGAAGAATGTCTCTTTAAATGCCCCCCTAGGGGCTCACATATAGTGGGACGTGGGTTGGCGACCACGGGACCCAAGCTGAGTCCGGAATTTCGTTCACTTACTTGTGTCGGGCTCCTCTCCGTCTTCTTTCCTGTCAACTTCTCTTGGTCAACTCTTGTTCACTTCCGACGCTGACGGTATTAGGGTATCCAAGGCCTAGGGAGTCTCTTCATTTCCCGCATTAATTAGCCCTTCTCTCATCTTTCCTGATCCCTCATTCTTCGAGGGGTCAGAACTCTGGTATTTTTTCAGGTATCTCCTGCCTTATGCTCAAAGCCTTTAAGGAGGCAGGGTGTGTTTAGCCCCCACCAGTTATGGTGCACCTTGGATAGTGCTACACCCTCAAGAGCTCACAGCTGGGGAGTTCGGGAGTTGGTGACCCCCAGGGATTCCTGCACTGGGTCTGGTTTTACCCCTTTTTCTATTGCCTTTGGGGTTGGTCCTCGCCTCTTTCCCAATTTCTATCTACCTTTCATGGCTCTCCCGCCTTCCAAGTCCCTCAATCCTCATTCTTAGAGGGTTGATGGCATTTATGCCCCCTTTCTCTTATTTCCCTCACTCATGTTTTGTTTTTCCTTCTTCTTCTTCTTCTTCTTCTTCTTCTTCTTCTCGTTTGTAAGCTGTAGTTAGTTTTAGTTCTAAGTTTGAAGTTAGATTTACTTATAGATTAATTTTCATTTCTCATGATACCCAAACCATAAGGGGCCGATTACCTAGATACTAGATCCCTTTAAACAACAATTATCATCATAATCATAATCATCATCATCATCTCTCTAAATGAATTAATTACAACGGAGATGAGAAGCGTGAACGTATCACACAGTACTACAGGAATAGTGACGCTCATCTATCATTCGTTTCCTGTTTGGATTTAATATAGTTAAACCATGACTCTTTTTTAATGTAAGGGTGAGGTACAGTTTTTCTGATACCAGGAGAAGGCCTGGGCAGATCGTCATGCACTACAGTACCTCGCCGTTATGAAAACCAAGATGAGAATTTTAATTCTTAAAATCCTCTCAGTGATGGTGAAAACCGCTCATGTAAGGTAGGCTTGATACCTTCCCTGTCTTCTCCCATAATTCTCTTGCAGTAACGTAAAATGCTGTTAGTGAATAAGACCCGCCTTACCGATGACGTCAAAGACGGCAGGTATAGTTCTCCTTCATCCGGGACAGTGGTCACTCATTTTGCCTCTCACCAAGGTGGACCGGATTCGATTCCCGGTCAATGCATGTGAGATTTTCGAAGTGAAATGCCATGTCCTGTGGTTCGGATCCCACGTAAATAGGAGGTCCTGTGGCTCATGATTGCGAGATTAACCTTCACGTAAACCTACAAGCATAATTCCTTTTCCTTTCTTCCTTCTTCCGGGCGTCATGCTGCTGAAGGAAGAACAAGGAAGTTAATTCATCACTGTTGTGGATTTAAAGCATCTATTAATTATTCTGGCTTTAGAGAAGACGGGTTGATCGAATTTTGCCAACGTGCCAGTAAATACAGGACCATCTATGTGGTCAGTGGTATCTTGGACAAAGCGTACAAGTTTGCGAGTTAAGTTTGTTTGCTTAACAATGTCGTGGCTAGCGTGTTAAGCTAGGGCCTCTCAGGTTCTCCACGAGTCTGAGTGATATCTATTTCAAATGAAGCAAAGAATTCAACTATCTTGTTTATTGATCGACTAGTTACTAATACATTTGCATTTATTTATAAGTTTTGAGGCATGACACCTAAATGCCAACTAGCTTAGTTAGTTATTCTTAAGATACTGAATTACAAGAGACTGGAGCTCTCTGGAGTCCAGGGTTTTATGTGAATTAAGGAAGTCACATGTCAATCGCTCTGGGTGGGATATACGGTATTACAATTTTACTGGCTAGTTACCAGGGACATATGCCATGGCGGAATTGGTAGGTTAGGAAGGGAGTTCTGAGGACATCAAGAGTTGGGGAGATACGCCGCGGAAAGATTTGGCTGGACTCTGCCAAGCGCGAGGATATGCCTCATCCTGGACTCGGAGTTTTTATTATACACATTTCGACTCTCCATTATTGACCAAGTAATATACAAATTGTCTGTTGAAACTATCCTGACACTCATGCAGTATAATAATAATAATAATAATAATAATAATAATAATAATAATAATAATAATAATAATAATGTAGCTTTTAGTAGCTTAATCCATTAGTATTGGTGGTCGAGAGTTCTATTCACGACGAGGGATATAACTTACGTACCACCCATCACAGTGGTTAATGCACTAGCATTCGTTGAGGAACGGTTACTTCTTTACCCCTCCTTAAGACGTCCTTTGTGCTCTATGATATCTTCTGGTATGCTAGGGTTTCGCCTGGAAGTCCCGTAATCAATTTCCGGCCAGGTCATGGGGATATTTTTTTTATCTAAAATGGTTGGTTCCCTTAGCTCAGGACTGCGAGTTTGCGACGTCTACATCATTCACTTTATCCTCATCACGACGAGCAAGTCGCCCACGTACGTCAACTAGGAAATAGGGTACACAACGCTTTACAACACTGTGTAAAGTAATTCGCATCCGTATGGTAAATGAGCAAGGATTAGAAATCTACCGTGTCGCATTACACAATAATGCACAGTGATAATTTGAATATGTGAATTCACTGATTTTGTGCCATATAGCATAAAAGTGTCTCATAGAAGTCTACTAACCAGTAGACTAAGTGTCGTCATTGTAACTATTTCTTTTGGTAAAAGTTACCGGTATTAATTTTAACATTTCACCTTTTAAAGATGGCGGTTGCACACAAATTTAGTATTCTATTCTTGTGACTAACACTAAAGTTGCAACTTATATAAGGCTCTTAGTGTACTAACTCAGGACCTCGTAGCCTCGTGCATTTGGGTTTAGGAAGCTTGTAGTTTAACGTGACCGTCAATCTTTAGATCATGAGCCACGGGACCTCCATTTTACGTGGAATCCGAACCACGGGACATAGCATTTCACTTCGAAAATCTCATATGCATTGACCGGGAATCGAACCCAGTCTGCCTTGGTGAGAGGCATACAGCTTGACCGCTGAGCCACCACGCCCCCCACGCATTTGGGTTTATAATCTGTCTGATGACCTGTATCATTGTGATGGCTGTAGTAGTGAGAGTGAGAGGGGGAGTGCTGGGTGTGAGTAGCGGTGAAATGAGAGGAAGTGCATGCATCTCTGCCTACGTCTTAGTTACACAGGACAGTCTTGTGCCCTTACACGCCAAGAACAGCCTATTTTCTGAGGAAATGTTTATTTTATACTTGATTCATTCCGATGCTAGAAACATCGTTAGACATCAGTCTCGTGTATTTGAGTATCTATTGAATTTGGTCTGATAACCTGTGTTATTGTGATGACTGAAGTCGTTTCTGTAAGTATAATTATTGGGGTTGGTTCCTCTCGACTTGAGACAATGTGCTATACCACCGCTTTCCTGATGAGAGTGCGTAAAACACGCAACAATTGCCACACTCAGTGTTAATACTGTCAGTGCCGTGACTCGAACTTTACATTATCAAGCAAAAAAGCTACTGCGTTCAGTTGGGGTATCAGTTACACAAATAGGTTCCGAGAAGGGCTTAGCAGTGCTAAGAGTTCTGACATTACAGAGCACAATGCTGGTTGCCACTGCTCTTTGAACTGTTGGTGATTTTTGACGTACAAATTCTTCTTCCAGATGCTTGAAATTCACTTCCATAGTCTGAGACGTTTTCGAGCTTCCAGTTTGGACCGTTTCAGTAGTTGACACTACATTTTATTGTACTAGTTGTGATTAGAAAATCCTCAATGCAACTTGAGGGTTTAGTGCTCTTAAAGCACATCTTAACAAAACTCCTTTCACAGACATCATGAAACTAAACCCCGACTTGTATGGCATTTAGTACTTGTTTCCCTGGCAGTTCCCTACGCTTCCTGTTTACAAACACGTAACAAGGTATTTCTGATAAGGGTTGCTCAAGTACTCTCGATATTGTGTGTCCTGAACTGCTGCCCAAACTTTCCGTTTATAAACACGGATCTCTATCATATAATCACCCTTCAAATCAATAGTGGTACTGGTATCCTATTCCTTCATTTGGGCCCAGGAGGCGAGTGTCTCACCTTCTGCGCCACAGAGGCAGCTAAGTAAAAGTTAGCCCGTTTAATTGGAGACATGCAGTGCATAGAGTGCATTGAATTTCAGAGGCACACGACTGGAAAGATTTACTTAATGTCTGGATAAAGACTATCGCTGTGCTATTTCTGCAATATTAATTTTACCAAAAGAACATTTTTTCTCCCAATACCTAGACAGAATCATGTGCTTGATATACCTACTAAAAGTTGTTGCTGTCACTACGAATGTCCGGGATCAATTGTGGGCTCTGCCAAGGAATTTAATACAAGTATGAGGTTTGGAACGGGGTTTATTCAGTCTCGTGAGGCAAAACTGGGAAGATGTGGTTTTGATTCCTATCTTAGCCATCCTAGAAGTGGTTTTCCATGATTTCTCACTTCTACAGTAGGCCGGGACGGTACCTAAATTAAGGCAACGGTCACCTTCTACCAAAATGTAGCCCCAGTTACAAATACATGCGCTGGCACTGCCATCACAATGGCGCAGGTAATCAGACAAATTACACACACAAAACAAAGTACACGGGGATCCATGACCAAACTGTCGCATATCCCTTAAGTGGATCAAAGGCATATTTCTATTTCAAGGAGAATGATAAACGTTAAGATCAAGGGAGGACCTTCAGGATTAAATGAGTCACCCATTTTGGAACGGTAGAATTATAACAGATGTTCAAATGAAACATGGACTGATGACTAGAAAAGAACACAATATGTATTGGGCATTCACTATATCACAAAGACGGTGTACATATGACTGTTCAAGGCAGTCCACAGATATTCTCTTCCACTGTTCAGGCAGCAATTTAACGCTGAACAAGTTTCCCATACTCCCTCCGTGAACACAGACGCTGGTTACTGATGAAACCACTATTCCACAACCTCACAAACGGCTTGATCAGTAGTCAGACACTTACATTTCAGTAATTGATTTAATTGACCAAATACGTGTTAGTTAATATGAGTGAGATGTGGAATATCGTGTGGGTTCCGCCGTGCATCCCCACCCATCTCGAACCGCGTCACACCACTGAGCATGCATTCCCCTAAATTACTTGCATTCGACCACAGATTTAACCATCCAAATACCTTCATTGCACAATAATTGAATCAAACCCCGTCGTACTCGTTTGGACGCATCTATTTTATGCGACTGTTGATTTAACTATATCCTGTAATCAGGGTACACCTGACGCATGGTGACCACATTCTGTTCTGTTACAATATATACCGTTGCTGTTGTTAATTCCTATTAGGGGCTTGGGACATCTTTGGTAATCAGACCCGTGAATTTTGGTGTGGGTTGAATTGGCTTCTGAGGCGACTATAGGAGTATGTGTAGCTCCATTAGAGACAGGGATGTGGTAGGTGCCCCGGAACTTGAAATAAGGTACTATCCCGGCAATTGCCTGGAGTGAGTGAGGAAAACCCTGGGGAAAACCACACTCAGGATAGCAATTTTAAGCGGCGGGATTCAAACCTCCGATCTTCGGACTTGCTGCAGCTCTCCGTCACGGTCATGGTGGGCAATTTAAGGCACTCGGCACAGTATAATTATAGCTTACCAATCCATGGTGTGAGGTTACAGCCTTGCCTCCCTCCTGTAACAACCTTCAACCAAGAACTCTTCCTTCCATCAATTCTCACTGCAGTCTGATTATCAACATAAATACATTTGATTGCCTGTAGCAGCCATCCCTCGATGCCATAATCCCTCAGGTTGCTCAGCATCTTCTCCCTGCGTATTCCATCATACGCCTCCCCTAGATCTACAAAACACAAACACCATTGTCTATTCCTCTCGTAGCACTTCTCAACATCTTGGGGGCGCATACTAAAAATTTGATATTGACATTCTCGTTGTGTCTAGAACCTCACTGGTTTTCATCCATCTTACTCTCGACCAACGATCGAACTCTCCATTTCTACGATACCTGAGTACACTTAGCCCGTGACACTCTTTAAACAGGCCTCTATAGGCCTCATTGTTACAATCTTTTCTGTTTCCTTACCTATACATTAGGTCGGGTATTGCCTTTGCCCATTCAGAGGGTACCTATCCTAAGACCGATGCCGACCATTTCAGCCTTGCTTTCCCACTATACTTTGCCACTTGTGACCGAATTGCATCTACCCCTGCCACTTTGTGACATTATAGTTTATTTACCACCCTGTCTACTTCCTCAACCGTGATCCTGTTCCCATCTACATTCTCCAGCTGCATAATCTCAAAATATGCCACATTTGTATATGTGTCTCCATTAACATTTAGCAATTTTTTGACGTATTGTTGCAATCTCCCCAGTGTTTTGTTGGTATCTACAATACGTTTACCTGAATTATCCAGAACATTGCTCATCTCTATTGTTCCTCTATTTCTAAGATTCCTTACAACACCCTAGAAATGGTTTTCCAGCCCCTTGACCTAGCTTAACTAATTTATCTCCAAATTCTTCCCATAATTTTCTTTTGCACTCCCCTATTTGGTTCTGTAGCCATAGGACTATAGCACTCTGCCTGCCGGATTCCTTGTTTGAAGCCATTTTTGTTAGCCTTCTATTTACTTTTACATGCAGACTTCACTGTGTAATTCCACCAGCATGTGCACTTCTTCCTGTCTTTAATCACTGTTGTCCCGTCCCAATACATGCCTTTGCTTCTTCTAATACTGCATCCCTGTGTTCTGACGACTCCGTATCAATGTCCTGCAATATTTTACCATGTACGCTTTGGAATTTCACATCAAATATATTTTCATGTATTTCTGCCTAAGATCCTTATCCTGGAGATTTTAAACACTAATCCGTCTGCAAACAGACTTTACTTCCTGCACTTTAGGTCTATCTACGTATACTTAATTCTCATCAGATTAGTTTGCGGTCTGTTTTATAAGAAAAACTGAATAACCTACAATTCCTCATCAATTTACTAAATTCAAAGTCAGTAATGATCAAGTCTATTATTGAACTGGTTCCTGCACCATCCCATGTGTATCTGATACAATCCTGTCCCAATTTTCTGGCATTTCCAAATCTATCCACATTAATCGTTCATTTACGTACCTCACAGAAACTATGTTACGTTCAAAGTTCCCTTGACACACAGTCCTACTCCCTACTTTGCCCTGCTTCGTTTTGCACCTGACAGGTATACCTTGTAATCGCCTACGTCCTCCCCTCTATCTCCCTTAATCTGAACTTCACTAATCCCTAGAATATCCAATTTCATCCTAATTGCTGACTCAACTAGCTCTACTTTATTCCTTCCATAACCACCCCTATCCCATAGTAACTGGTATCTCGACTGTCTGGACCACTTACTAGGTCACTCAGCCGTTGCCCTTGGTTCTTGAATTAGAACGTGGCTATACCATGTATATTTTTTGTTATATATAAATGTGTAAATTATTTTTATTATTTATTGCAAATTTGACACTTCACCCATGTTATTAAATTTTCACACAGGGTGTCTTGGAAATATATGCCCAAAATATGAGCATTATAAAACGGACAAATTATAGTGACTTATCTTTCAAAGGATGTATTCAGCTTGATAATAATAAGTTAATAATAGTAATATTTGTTTTGCCGCAGCTAGCTAACTGGTGTATTGTAGATATTCTGAGAAAGGTCGACGGTAGTCGATAGGGTAATTTTTGCATTCTACTATTCAGCGCAATACAGAAGGGAAGCAAAAACAATATATGGGGACCCGTTACTAAAATCCATGGAAGAGAATTGAACCTAGAATCTGGAAATAATTAGGCCGGCGCACTTCTAATACCCAAATAATACGATTGCACTTATCTTTGATAAGCAAGGTGCGGGTGAGGTCAGACCTTGAAATCATTGCAATTCCATGTATCACCCTTATGATTTTGGACAAAACTTTTCAAAGTACTCTGCGTATTTCACGATGGTGTGGTAGCGTAAGTTTCCTGAACGAGGTCGAGGTGTTTGCTAGCTAATAGAGCAGGATGCTGTGAATGAACTGCACTATAATCGGTAATAACAGGATGCAATTTTGGTGAACAGATACGCTCTAACGAAGCTCGTAATTAAGCATTATTTCCGGTAGCAGTTCCATTATTGGCGAAGGCTCTACTTTAAATCTCCTCCATGATAACAATTAGATATATAGCTATAAGTTGTGCTAACTCGCCAATATTATAGCCTATCTTAAACTAACTTTATGAGCTGTAGGGATAGGTACTAGCGTGTCGTATGGTAAGACATACTGTCTTGTCGTGTGATGTGATGTTGTGTGATGTCGTGATGTCATGTGACGTAATGTGTCATGTTGTCATGTGATGTGTCGTGA
This sequence comes from Meconema thalassinum, assembly GCA_946902985.2. Lineage (NCBI taxonomy): Eukaryota > Metazoa > Arthropoda > Insecta > Orthoptera > Tettigoniidae > Meconema > Meconema thalassinum. The sequence goes on along the minus strand of OX336389.2, from coordinate 382,021,660 downwards.
TGTCGTGTGATGTGATGTCTCGTGTGATATGTTATCGTGCCGTGATGCCATGTAATGTGTAATATTATGTTGTGTGCTGTGTTATGATGTCGTGTGATTTGATATGACGGTCGTGTGGTGTCATATGATGTCTCGTGATGTTATGCCATGTGATGAGTAGTGTCGTGACGTGTGATGTGATGTGGAGTCATGTGGTGTGATTATCTGTCGTGTCAGATGATGTGGTGAGACGTCATATTATGGTATCGTGTCATCTTGAGATTCTGTGTCGTTTATGCCATGTCCAGAGGTATTGTTTTGTGGTGAAAAGAAAATATGGAATCGTGATTACCATTTAGTCCTGGAAAGTTGTTAAAAGCTAACGAAAATTTGCCAGATATCTGTTGATAACTCAAGATACTATTTCATTGCTTCAAATCATTAAGGGGAGTTTGAAAGGATTATCCAGCCAATGTTAAATAAGTCAAGATTATGTTTCTGTTTTTTTGGAACCAATGAAGATACGACTCTGAAATTTTTACAGCTGACATTTCCACATTATTTAAGTGGATTGAAGCAGGATTAAGATACAAAATTAAAGAACCGTTTATTTTAAAGATGCCATTTTTACACAAAATATTTGTAGAAGCACACCCCTTACTTTAGGTCTATGGAAACCTCTCCTATGGTTCTGCTTCAGTAAGGACAGTAAGATATAATAAAGCATCTCACAAAGTTTCATGTGTCTGTCACAAGTAGGTTTTCAGATAAAGGAACATTTTTTTGTAAATGAAGTCACTTTGAGAAAATGAAGTTAGAGAACTTGAAGTGATAAGAAATCACTCAAATGTTTAATTTAAGGCTCTAAAGCATCTTGCAGCATTGCCAGGATCCTTTTCCTTGTCCCCCTCTTTCTCTAAAAACATTTTCCTTCGGGATGACCTTGCATCTTTGGTGTTGAAGTCGGCTGCACGCTGTCTGAATGTTGCAGTCCCTTTACAGAATGACAGCCAGGGTTGATGTCGAGATGTAAAAACACTCTAATTCTTCCCATGTTCCCATCATTAAAATATTAACACAGCATCACTGGCTCAATGTTTTACATTACTCGAGTCCATATAATTTTGTTGAAAGATTCGTTGGGATTCTAAAAACAGAATTAAATAATAATAATAATAATAATAATAATCTAAAAAACTAGTCTACACTTCACTAAAAATGTTCATACCAAGTGAAACATAAGCTAAATCACAACAATTATGGTACTCTCTGTAATATCTTCCAATGATCCCAGTTCTTTAAAATGTTTACCTAATTCAGAATTACTTGCACTGGTAGGGGACATGTCTGTCTTGTCTGGTGTCACATTCTGACCATCTCTTTCTACACTGTTGGTTGATTCTACCTCATGTGAACCGCATGGCATTGTGTTTTTACTATGCGTATGTAATGTGATACTGTTTCCGCTTCGAAGATTCATTCACGATTCTTATCAGTATGCCACCGTACCCAGCGTTAATTTCGTATCCAACTGAAACCGTATAATCGGCTTGTATATTGTGCATGCCCGTATGCATGTTTCATTCATTGTATAATCACGTGTCGCACGCATTTTTTATAAAGGTTTTGCTTCCAAGTCGTCATAAATCTTGTCGTTTAGGGTCATTGTTGCTTGGCTACAGCCGGGGAACTGTCGACCATGCTGCCATCAGACGTTGGAAGTGTGGCCGAAAACTTGAAAAATAAGGGGCAAAGGACTCACCCGGTCTAAGTAGGTGATGAGTCCAAAGTTAGTATTAGTAGTAGTAGTCAGGGACGTAAAGGCTATTGAGTTATTTTGGGGGAGGGGGTTGGGCGCATACAATAGCCCCCAAGGAAAAGGGAGTCCGGGGTTCCTCCCGGGGTGCAATACGATGAGTTTTAAAGCTATCTGGCATCACTTTATCAACCAATTTGTTGTGATTTTTTATGTTTGGTTAATGTCAAACACAATTAAGAAAACGTTTTGTAACTTTTTATTAATACTATCATCTTGCTCACTTAACAGTATTTAGAAAAAAAATAACATTATTATTTTGATTAACAACTTAGACTATAATATTATAAAGTCAAGATTTATTGAAGCATTACCAAATCGTCAGTGTTTCTTGTATGTCTCTGTGAATAGATACCAATGCTAGACCGTTGAATCTATTTTCTGAAGTAGACTTTCTTCATTAAGTATATTTTCAACCTACTCAAACTCGGAAAACATGTTCGACGGTAGCTACTGAGACAGGCTTAACTGCCAAAAGTTTGATAAGGGTACATATGTTAGGGGAATAAACATTTGTCACACGCTTCAAAGGCACTTGTTGCTGTTCTTGGTAGGTTCATAAGAGCAAAGGCACTGGAAAGTAATAAGAGGATATATTATTACGCATAATATCAGAGCTAACTGATTGTCACACTGTTTACATCGCGCTACCGCCGCGGCGTCGCGGCATCGCCTCGCATTGCAACATTGCCATACTCGTATGTCACTTAGTATCAATAGTACTGTACTCGTACTGCACATGATAAGTATATTGGCTTTTGATGTATTTATTCATAAGCAAATATTATATATATGAATGCCGGCCCCGTGGTGTTGGGATAGCGCGTCTGCCTCTCGATCCCTGGCTCCATCAGGGATTTTAGAAACTGACGTGAGAGCTGGAACGGGGTGCACTCAGCCTCGTGAGGACAATTGAGTAGCTGTCTGACAGTGAGGCAGCGCCCCGATCACGAAAACCATGATTAACGGCGGAGGGGATCCGATGCACTGATCACGCGTCACCCCAATATCTGCAGGCCAAACGGCTGGGCAGCGGTCACTTGGTAGGCCTAGGCCCTTCACGGGCTGTAGTGCCAGGGTTATTTATAGTTAAATATTATATGAGACGAACTGTCAGGAGATAGGGGGGGGGGGGGGGAGGAGGCGATAACCTGCATGTTAGGGCTCTTAAAACACCAATTATTATCAATATCATCATTATCATCATAATAAACTCATCACATCGTTTCATCTATTTAAAGCGAAGCGAAGGTTGAGAACATATCATTTATGTAGGCTACTGTCACCTTGTTACGTTGACAGCCTGTCAGGCCCTGTCCACGGCACTCGCCATGTCAAGAAGAAAACGTGCACTTTTAAATAGAGAAGCAAATTGGAACGAAGTACATTAGGCCAGGAGACAGGAAGAGGTGAAAAGTATAAAACAAGTTTCTTAGCTTGAGAGAGCAGTTCGCTCTTTCTCATCTTCCTCAGCTTTACGACACCGGTGTATATCACAGTGGTGGTGGTGCTGCTGCTGCTACATGCCTCTACCCAAGTTCTTTTTATCTCTTACGGTTTTAACGTTACGAAGGAAATAATGAAGTAACTTGACGCACGACATCTTTGATGAGTAGGTGAGCAGATGTGCAAGAAAACAAACAAACAAACAAACATACAAACAAACTTCAGAAGTTAGCAAATACGAGAAGTTGCGCCTTATACAGTAATCAAGATATAACTCTTTCTTACTTAAAGATTAACTCTGTGCTGTCATCTCCGTCCCAAATGTAACACTTCTACCATGAGTGTCTTCCCTCCGGTGCTGCATCCCATGCATATTTAGTGCCTTTCAACCTCCAGTATACACGGCTCTCATTTCTTCCAATTTCCATTCTAATATGCTCCTGTGCGCTGCGGGAATCGCCAAAGGAGACAGTCCTGTACCTTTCTGTCTCAGTGTTATTCTCGTATTGTTAATGAACTATTGAGAACACACTCCGAATACATCCGCCCATCCTCACCATTACAACTACACGACCACACTATGATTTTGCCAATGGTTATTTCTACGTGCCGGCAGTAAATTGTCAGATTTATAGCCTACCTTTGTTGTTGTTTCATTTAAGGGGCTTGGGTATCGTGGCCATTTAGCTTCGTGTACTTGGGGTGTTGCGACTGTTAACCTGTGTTATTGTAGTGTCTGAACTAATTGTAATTCAGGTGAGGTTTGGAAAGGATGAGGTCGTGGTCTTACGTCAGGAACCATTTCCCTAGAGAGTGGAAATCCACGGAAAATCATATCCAGGATGGATGAGGTGGGAATCAAACCCACCTCTTCTCAGTTTTGCCTCACGAGGCTGAGTGTACTCCGTTCCAACCCTCACACCATAATACAATTCCTTGGCAGAGCCGAAAATCCAGCCAGATCTTGCGGGTGACCGCGAAAAATTCTAGAGTTCCATAACAACGCTGATATTGAATCATTCCTTGACTAGTTAGAGGGATTATTCTCTGAGGAATTATTATGAGCGGTACCCTACCTAAAATTTTTAAAACCAATCCTACGTATGTACCTGTAAATTAGGATTGCATCATTTCTTCATGGGAATTACCCTACCTTTGTGACGTCACTAACTCTCGACGGCCACTATCTTTTGCGCCAAATTAAAATATGGGGAGGGGGGGGGGGGATCTAGGGGATTTAGGTTGGTCACCCATGAAGGGATATCTACTTGACATTTACGGCAGACAATAAACGTGGTCAGGTGTCGGCTCATTTTGTTTATTCTATTGGCAAAATTCAAATCTGAGGTAAAATTTAGGGAATTTCACAACCCTAGGTTGGCCACTCCTGATGAGTCACGTCACATGACCTTGAGGTTTACACCGCCCAACAAGTTGGTCAGGTGACAGGAATTTCCAGGCCACCATTTTGATAATGTAAATAAATTGATCAATCAATTAGCCATCTTCTATAAAGCACTGCGAATTTGGTTAGTTTAGGTTAGCTGAGGTGATGTTAGGTTACGTTTGATTCAGTTAGGTTACATGAGGTTTGGTTAGGAATTAGGATACGTGAGTCACACGCGTGAGCCATATTGCGCAAGAGGCCGTAATTTTTTTACATCTCAATGAATTGGCAGTCAATCAATAAAATCAATCAATAGGCTAATCGATAATTTATTAATCGATAGTCAATCGATAACAAATCAATTTATAATCAATCACTCAATCCATAACCAATAAGAGCCGCGAGTGCGCACGCTCATGAAGAAAAGTGGGGTAGGAATCCTCCCACTGTTCTACTGAGGGTGATCAATGATGTCTCTTCTTTTTCCAACAAAGGTGCCCCTGCTTTAGGGGGTGACAAACACGAGTTTCTGGAGGCATGACTTGGTGCTTCTTCTCCCCAGGGGCTCACATCTAGTGGGACGTGGGTTGGCGACCACGGGTCCCCAGCTGAGTCCGGCATTGCTTCCACTTACTTGAGCCGGGCTCCTCTCCGTCTTCCATACTGTCGACCTCACTTGGTCAACTCTTGTTCTCTTCTGACCCGACGGTATTAGGGTATCCGAGGCCTAGGGGGTGTCTTCCTTTCCCGCCTTAATTGGCCCTTGTCTCATCTTTTCTGATACCCTTCTTCTGCGAGGGGTCAGCCTTCTTTTTCTTTTCATGTTATCTCCTACCTTCAGCTCAAGGCGCTCAAGGAGGCAGGGTGTATGTAGCCCCACCACTTCTGGTGCATCCTAGATATTGCTACACCCTCAGGGGCTCACGGCTGGTGATTTCGGGAGTTGGCGACCCCGAGGTTTTTCTGAGCTGGGTCCGGTTTTCCCCTTTTATCCATTACCTCTGGGGTGGACCCTCTCCTCTTTCACTTTCCTATCTGCCTCTCCTTCCTTCCAAGTCCCTCAATCTGCATTCTTCGAGGGTTGAGGGCATTTCTTTTCCTCCTGTCCTTTATTTGCCTTATTCTCCTTTTGTTTTCCATTTCTTCATCTAGTATATAAGTTAGTAGTTAGTTTTAGTTATAGTTTACATTTCATTATCATCTTCACGGACACCCAAACCATTAGGGGCCGATAACCTAGATGTTAGGCCCCTTAAAACAACAATTATCATCATCATCATCATCATCAATGCTTCTACGCACGCAGTTGTGAAATTTTAAATGGGCCGCCAGCGGGAGGCTAAGCTAACGATCATTAGGCCAGTATTAAACTCTCAATAAAGTTTGTCAAAGATCTTTGATGAAAAATCTTTTATAAAGTGTATGACAATGTAATAGGAAAATCTTTTATGCAAGGTGTTTTCATAAAATTTCATTTGTAAAAGCATCCAACATATTCTCTTTTATGAAAGATTAGAATACAAAATGGCAGTGCATAACAGCTGGAATATTACCAGACTATGAATTGCATGAAATAACATAAAATTAGGAAAGTCAAAACATAAATAAAAGAAAGTGTACTTAAAATCAGACTCGCCACGGTGGCCGAAAGTTCTTTCCTCGATGGTTTCGGGAGAGCGTGGGTTCGAATACCACCTCGGCCATCCTGATAATGGTTTTCCATTGTTTGCCATTTTCACCCCCCCCCCCCCCCCAGGAAAATGCCGGGGCGGATCCTTTCAACAGGTCCACGGCCGACTTCCTTCCATAATCCCTTCCCCGACCCTTCCTTTAATTAGACCCAAGTTAGCGGTCGCCTGGGTGATTGGCCTGTCACCATCCCCAGTTGTATCTGTTGACAAAGTGGGTTCAGCTCCAAAACACTGTCCGTTTGGTGGTAGAGGAATGATCCCTCGCAAAGTCCGTGGGTGAAGCCGACCTGGGAGGATTAGTGATTAAAAAAGAGGAACTTAAAATTAGGAAAGGCTATAAGTGCTGTGCATAAAAGATGCACATTTTAGGACATCAATAAGAATTAATTGGCTAAATAGCTGAATAAGGCAGGGGAGATTTGTTTAATAATTTGTCACTTTCACTTATGATATTACAATATATTGTGAATAAGCACTTTATTTTTACTGTTGTGGTAAACCATGTAAGACGATCCCAGAATCAGGACGTTTCTTGGTGAGGTTGATAGAGCACTTGACTATGATTCGAGGGGCTCGGGATTAGATTCCCATTCCGGTTGAGTTATTTTTACTTCATATGTTTCAAGTTTGTGGATGTTGGACAGGGTGATTGAGACGTCTTCATCATCAAATTACATCCCTATAGGCTAATTATCATTAATACCGGTACTATAATAATAATAATATAAATAATAATTACACAGTTCAAAAAAATTAGGGGAACATGTTTTTGAACGTACGCCGTGCTCCACAAAACAATCCCTCACACCCAGGTATATTACTAACTAAGCCTTTATTCTTTACAGTTGACGTATACAAAAGAATATCGATGGATTCTCGTTCATTTTCAGAACACAAACGGAAATGTCCAAATAGTGGCAAAAACAAAGTGAAATCAGTACTCCAGGGTGGATTTTGCCACAGTTGGAGGGCTTCAGTATGTTGTATGTCCTCCACGAGCATTTATCACAGCTAGGCACCTACGTGGCACGCTCCGTATAGGTCGGCGGAGGTCACATTGCGGTATCAGGTCCCATTCTTCAATGAGAGCCTGTTCGAGGTCTTGGAGCGTCTGTGGTGAAACAGGACGCCCACGAACACTTCTGTCAAGCCTATCCCACACATGCTCGATGGGATTAAGGTCGGGACTCACTGCTGGCCATTCCATCTCTTGAATGTCCAGTTCTCGCGAGACAGCCCTGGTGATGGGCCCTACATGAACCCTGGCATTGTCGTGCATGAGTACGAATTCAGGGCCAACACCGTATGCAGTAGCCAACGCATGCTGTAGCAGTATCTGCTCGATGTACTCCGCAGCAGTAAGATTACCATGGACAACGACAAGATCCGTACGGCTATAAATACTGATGCCACCCCACACCATCACAGAACCTTGTCCGAATCGGTCGACTTCCTGGACAACATTTGACATGTACTGCTCACCACGGCGTCTCCATACACGTTGACGTCCATCACGCTGTGTCAGGGGAAATCTGGACTCATCTGTGAACAACACAGGTCTCCATTGGCGAAGTTGCCAGTTAACGTGGGTACGAGCAAACAGAAGGCGGGCTGCGTCATGTTGTTGCGTTAAACGGGGGACTCGAACATGACGTCTGGGTCGTAAGGACACTCTTCTCTCAAGCTGTTCCTTACCGTCTGGTCGGACAGGCGCGGATCTAGAGTTTGGCTTGGGGGGTTACAGAATCGAAATTGTTAAGAAAAATGGTATCACTAACAACGCAATCACAAAATAACCTAACGTACAAAACCAGACCAATTTTTTTGCAAGCTACATGGATAGAAATTTGATGCGTTTAGCGCACCAAAAATATTCGTACAAATTGCAACGGCGTGTTTTGCGACTTTTAGATCGAGCTTCGAGAAAAGTATCAAGGTACGTTTCAGTTTCGACAAGTCGAGTTGGTACCGACAAAGGGAGAAAGTCACAGCTTAAATTGCCAACCAAGCTTGCAGTTTGGACGTCGGCAAAATTTTTTGGTGCGAAAAAGGCCCAAAATTCCTATCCGAGCATTGCTGCACATTCATCGTGACAACACTATAAACATCGATTCGGTAATCACAAGGTTTGCTAAACAAAATAGACGAGTTGATTTTGTTATATAAATAACCGTTTTTTATAACAGGTAGGCCTATGAAGTTGTAAATATGTACAGTTGTAACAGAACATAATAATTGCAATGAAGATATTTTCAGTATTGAATAAAATGAAAAGAAAACTGTTCTTCAGTTAAAATTCGTTAAGTTTTATTTGTCTGGTTATTGTGTTTTCGTTTTTTGAGTTTGCAAAAAAAATTGTCTCCGTTTGGGGGGGGGGGGGTCATGACCCCGTGACCCCCCTCCTTGAATCCGCGCCTGTAGGTCGGACACCGTTACTCCAGTGACCCTCCTGAGGTCTCGTTGCAGTTCTCTGACAGTTGCTGAACGCGCAGATGGTCAGATATCTGTCATCTTGTGGCGTTGTCATGCGTCCACGACCTTGTCCAACCCTCCTCGTGAACTGCCCTGTCTCATTGTGGCGATTCCACGAGCGTTGAATAACTGACGGAGAGACATTGAGATCCACAACAACTCGACGATTAGTCCATCCGTCCTGGATCAAAGTGACAGCCCTTGCGATTTGAACCTCGTTACGATGCCTCATGACATGTGCTGGATTACATACAACGTGCTCAAATGACCGCAGTAGTCTGTGTACCTCACAGCAACACAAGGACGCACCACTATTCACTTTGTTTTGAGGGGTCACCTGACAGTTTAATGCATGGCTACGCCTACAGATGGAGTATAACTTCGATTTGATATACCCTGAGTAGCTAAGGTCTCAAGGCATGCTGTATGACCATTGGAACCCCATCTACAAAATTAACGTTCACATACCAGACGTTACAATATATGTTCCCCTAATTGTTTGAACTGTGTATTGTATCATATGACGTCATGTGGAGAACATGTATTCACATCCCGACTGGCTCCGTCCTTTCGGGGCATGGTGCGTCTCCCCACAATGCGAACACATATTCAGGATCCGAACACTACCAGGTACTACTCTACAAGAAAAGGTAAACAACTTCCTAAAATACAATATTTAATTTTAAATCATGGCTATTATACAACAATAAAACATCCGTTTGCATTTAATTTAATCCCACAAATCAAAATAAAACCTTTGGATCACACAGATGATAATGGTAAAGGGGACGCTGAATGCTGATCTACATCATCTGTGGTCCGCAGCTGAGATCGCAATTCGACCTCACCAGGCATGCTGCCACAACTCTTCCTGTGAGTCTATGAGTCTAGCTCTGGTGTCTCAATACACCCTATTCTACACTTCACTAAACAGTTCCATTTATGGTAATGCACACTTTTTTGTCATCTGACAATGTTCATATCTTATGTACACTACTTAGACAATAATAATAATAATCAAAACAAATCAAATAAACATGACATCAACTATACATAAATAGCACTTCAATATTATTGACGTTACAGTATTTATTACTTGACTATCCATAGTGCTTATGGAATATTTACTTTACTTCATGGTTTAACAATGCGTTAGCCATTGTTGCGATAGGTTACTTGTACAACAATGTACTTTAATTCTGTGTATTGTATCCTTCCTCCGCTCTCTCCACAAACGCTAACAATAGTACCTTCTTACCTACATAAACAAATGCTAGTCTGCTATAACGATACTATACGTCTTTAAGTCGTTCAAAATATAAGTCGATTTCTAATTATGTTTGCATCAAATCCACATTCACGGTACCCGTATGCAAATATGCATCTCAAACTGGGTTTTTAAACTTCAAAAATTGTGTCAGTTCCCTTTTAGCAGAGTTAGTGTTAAGAACAGCTAACTTGGCTAAATATTACTCGATTTCAACAATTAAAAGATGGATATGACATCCTTATAATGCTAAGAATTGATTTCTGAAGTCAAAATAAACAATTTCGTATTAATTAATATGCCAGACCATGATAGCGCAGTCTCCAGTACACTTTACAATAGGGTTGGTCATAAAACTACCACCCGTCGTGAATACAATAGCTTACGGTTGGGTCGCTAGGAACCCATGATGGCTGCCTAGCCTGATCCTCGGCCGACCAGCTCTCAGCTCCCACAGCTGTATTAATTACTCATTCACACACTGCAAGAAGATTTTTACAGTTGTACTCTCACTTTGCATTTAGTATAAGGCGAAACTTGTGTCATGTTATGAACTGGATATCCAAATATTTAACATCCTATTAATAGGTTAACATTAATTGGCTCAATGTGGCTCAATAACATAGATATAGCAAAGGAATGGGTTTTGCTGGGCACGAAAGTCCTGGGGAACGGCATACGGCTTTTTACTGGCGTGGTCTAGTGGTCTTACTGCTTGCCACTTGCACGCACGAATTATCGGTAAGGCGTCCTTGACCCTTCCGTACAAATGGATTCTCGCATCACAATACGGATCATTACAAGGAGTAGCTAATTGAGTTGGCAAACGTTAATCCTCAAAAGCCCTCGCGAGGCTGGTATGGCAGCTCAGACACCTGTCTGTCTCCATCCGCCATCGTCAATACAACAGTATGCCCCATGGCTATACATCAATACAAACCTTCGTAGACTTGCCTGTATGATCCTGACAATGTCCTAGAAACGTTCCTGGCATTAATTAAGTACTCATCTTGATTTTACTCTTAACTTGCTCGCATATCAGCGGCATAAATATTAGGTCTGTCGGTATATCACAGATCATATGACACTTCTAGTTTCCCTTCCATCTAGCGTTGTTAATGATTTTCATATCATCCCTTATCATACTGGTATATGTTTTACTGGCATTTTTACTAGTTTTTTAACAACCAACAATTACTGTGTGATTCAATTTCACTCATTACATCTGATCATGTATAACATTACTTTCTGACACATTATGACATCATTCTTACATATAATCTTTACCTTGTAATTACCTGGGATTTGATGCAATTTTATCACTTCATGGAAACATGTTGAATATTTCATTATTTCGACCTTTCTCATATATAAAGTTACTGTTTAACTTTACTATTAGAATCATTTTGGTCTTACGCAAATCCGCTGTAAGCCAAATCCTTCTCAATTTGCAAATGCTTCTATATCAAATACGAGGAAGGCAATCTCGTATAATTATTTCTTCAAAATACCTATTTTGACATGATTTCGACTTAAACGTATCGTATCGCTAGCGTTCTACATTATATCATTTGAATTGGTACTCACATTTTTATTCTGGTGGTCGAATCTCATGATACTCCATATAACCCACCATCTTGCCATTTACTGCCGAATCATGATGGATATGTGATATTTCCTTTGTGGACACAATACACTTTTCACTCTTATAATACACATTTTCACTTTTGTAATACACATATTATTTTTAACACTGACATATATTAACATTTATATTACACAGACACTTTTTCACACGATTTGCCTCTTTGGCTTCATATTTGCGTGATCACAGAATTGCAGGGGCGTGATTTCCGACATCTAACTCCAATGGAAGTCTCTATCAAACGCGATCCTGGCTAACCCTCGTTCAAACGGCTGCTAGTGTGAATGTTCCTCCACGTCTACTACTCAGTGTCTTTGTCTGTACTTGAATAATAACACAATGCCTGTGGCATGGTTTTCCATCCCATGATCTATAATAATGGATATAGTGTGACCATTGTTGATAACTAGATTATGACCTGCGCGCTTTATCAAATTACCCATATGACGGTGTAATTTACTGTTCATACCACATTATTTCAGTTACTGCGCGGCTTGATAACTATCAGCTTCACTTGGCTTATTATTATTATGGCATCTGCGCACTCGTAATTTCGTCCTATCATTTCAGTACTGAAGAACATTTTCCTGACTGAAATACTTCTATTGACATTAGCTAAAACATCAAAATGTTCCTTTCACATACTTGTATAAATACTTTGCACTTGTAGTTGCGCGGTCTTTGTTTACAAATTTCCGAACGGACGGACAGCACCCTTCTCGCGTGAGTGCTCCAGATCGACTGACTTCTCCATGGCCTCGTGCCCTATTTAAAGTTTCCCTCTCGAAACATAGTTCTCTCAAATCCACGGAACGACCTTTCCTTTAAACCTGCAGTTTCCAGGGCTGATACTGCCTTCATCTGGTCCAATTTTCCACGGAGGTTACAATTCCATCCTCGTGCCAGTGATTTGATTGTTCAATTAATTAATATTAATTTATCTTGGTGAAGGCTTGGGTACGCTATCTCCGAGATTCCCCTTCATCTTCTTCTGCTGATGTCTGACATCCGCGTTTCTGTGTTCGCAGTCCGTGTAGTGCTCAATATGCTCCGATAAGCATATTTCTTGGAATCATAGTTATCCTCTTCGGATTTTATTCATCTATGTGTTGATTTCAACTCTCTGGGATGCCTCGTTTTCATGTAATTAATTATTTCCATGTGGCGTCCTCCCCACTCCAACCTTTTCCCTTATGTTTCTGTGATTCCCACAGTCATTAGTCTCTGTCTTGGTTCCCCCTCGTAGACGTAAAAAGTCCCTAGGCGCCAAGCTGACACGCCTCTCTGAACAACCTAATTTCTCACTTGTCAGTTCTGCCTCGAAACTGTGCCTTTTGCTCAAATACAGCATCTTACAGTACTATGAATATCTTTCATTTTGTACAATATTGCTTATAATTCCTACAAGACATCTGGAATTAAGCTGATATTTCATGAATAGTCTTATATTATATGGTTCTTGGTTAACATGAGGTTTTTCTTCCTCGAAGACCTCTGGTCGACTCCCCGAAGAATCATATGCGTGATTTTTCCTTTCTGGAGCATCAGATTCGGCGCCAGTCAGCACCAGTACCATGGGTACAGTATTATTATTCATTGAGCCTCCGTGGCTTAGGCGGCAGCACGCCGGCCTCTCACCGCTGCGTCTGTGGTTCAAATCCCGGTCACTCCATGTGAGATTTGTGCTGGACAAAGCGGAGGCAGACAGATTTTTCTCCGGGTACTCCGGTTTTCCCTGTCACAAATTTCATTCCAGCAACACTCACCACTCTCAGTTCATTTCATCTGTCATTCATTTAATCATTGCACCTGGGGAGTGCGACAGGCTTCGGCAGCCGTCACAGTTCATATCCTCGCCGCTAGATGGGGGGTTCATTCATTCCATTCCCTGACCCAGTCGGTCGACTGGAAGCAGGCTGTGGATTTGCATTATTATTCATTAAGTAAGAGCATGTTGGTTGTAAAATCAACTTATGGTGAACTGTCTTATGATCCGTAATTTATTAACTACCAACGTATCATGTACAATGCAATTTTTCATATTCACAAGTAGGCCTACAAACAGAGCATATGCACTCTTGAGCAGTATTTTATATTAAGTTTCCTTCGCATCTGATAGACGTTATTACAGGATACATGAGCGAGTTTATCTACACACTGGCATTTGATTAGACAACCTCATGAAAGTTTGCCAAATCTCCGTATTGCAGGTTGTTTACCAAGATTTTGTAAATACCTTTGTCATGATTGCGACCCATGGTTTATCCCATAAACGTTTATATTTTCTTTGCGTTTGTGATACTTACCGGTACTCCTATTACATTTCAGTAAGCAAAGCTTTTTATTTGACATATTACAGTTCAGTAAGCAAAGATTTTTATCTAGCGCAATGGTGTGATTTTAAATTTCTATAAAAATTTAATTTTATAAAATATTTCATAAAATGTATGGGACTAATGTCTTTGATAGTGGAATAGTGACTTAAGCCACAGAACCTTTCTAATGTGGAATCTGAACAACGGGACACACAACTTTTGAGTTTAGTAATCTCATGTGTGTTAATGAGAAATTTAACCTGGTCCACCTTAGTGAGAAGCAAGCAGGCTGGCTAACGCACCATCACGCCGCTATAATAATACAATTTCAGAGACAATTGTAATGATACGGTAAAATGCATTTCAATTGTAATTAAACTAATGGTCAGTTACAAACGTGTTCAAGTAACATGAGCTATCATAGATAAGTCACTCAAGATGCCATTACATACTTAATGCTAGTTTATCGCTCACGAATTTAATTGTGGGTAACTTACGTGGGGGGAACACCAGCCATTGGCACGAACACTCACCTATAAAGAGGAGAAAGCCACATTAATATACAGGTAGGCTATTTATACAAGGTCAGAACACATCTATCTAGATAACTTTGTTTCATTTGAATACTAAATTGACCTTAATCTACATGATAGTTTCATGAAATAAGGCTTGAAAGAAATTATTTAAAATAACACATGGTTATAAGACGTTTCGGCAGGTGATATAACCGAGAGGAAAATTATAAGTAATATTCACAGCACTGTACATGAGTCGGTGCTTATAAATCCATCTATAATATAAACAATTTAACGTTGACGCATCGAACATACAACGTAGTAACGTGAAGCATAATGCTGATAATTAGATAAGAGGATTTCCTGTGAATTATTATTTTCAACGATACGGCATGTCTTAATGTTTCTTGAAACGTGTTTCGATGACTCTTTCAATGACAGATGAGCTGTACGTGCATGTACTGTATGTGCCTACACTGCTGGGGAACATATCAGAACTCCTTGGAGCATAATGTCGTATGCCATCTGGGATATACTGATAACGGTCTCAAAGTCGTTCGCAAACAGATTGCGTTGTGGCATAGCTATTGGTGTGATACCTGTCCACCCTTTAAAAGTGAATGACCACTGTCAGACACTATCGTGCAGACGTATAATACAAGGATACATCATACCACGAAGAAGCACTCGAAGATGAGTTTAAGAGGGGTCAAGTTGTGGCCTTTAGACTGTCATGGTGGTCTTTCCAGAGAATTGCAGAAGAAACGTGCCGTGTCGATTGTGCATCGATGCTGGCAACAAGGGATTACATTCATTCAAGACACACCGGTCCCACTCCAGGACATATGGTCTGGGGAGCGATGAGCTACAGGTCTCGTACGCGTTCGGCGTTCGTAAAGAGAACACTTACCAGCGTTTGGTACGAGCAGAATGTTGTTTGACCCCTTCTTAAACTGTTATTGCAACAGAAATGTGCTGTTCCAACTAGATAATGCTCGCCCATACACTTCCCTTGCAACAAAACATCCTGTGCAAGACGTGCACCAATTTCTTACATCTGTTAACGAGATTCTGGATGTCCACGCAGTAAATATATTGCCATAATATAAGTACTGTAAGGATGGCAGTGATCATACTGCGCCATGACATCATAGGTATATCAAATGTGGTTCTAGAAGTCTCATCACGAGCTATTGGAAACCGTTAACTGACAGGAGGATTACGGGCACGCTCGCATCTAGCCCGTCCACCATTCACGGTGTAGCATCCATGTAATTGGCACGACTGATGCAGTCAGAGGAGCACATGGAAAATGGAATGGCACTCGATGGTGTTCAGCAATGAAAGCTGTTTCTGCCTGCACGCAAATGAAGGTCGTTTGCGTGTATGACGTCCAACGACGTTCAGCACCTTCCCGGGGATTACATTCGTCCAAGATACACCAGTCCCACTCCAGGACTTATGGTCTGGGGAGTGATAAGCCATAGGTCTCGTACGCCTT
Organism: Meconema thalassinum; assembly: GCA_946902985.2. Taxonomy (NCBI): domain Eukaryota; kingdom Metazoa; phylum Arthropoda; class Insecta; order Orthoptera; family Tettigoniidae; genus Meconema; species Meconema thalassinum. The sequence goes on along the minus strand of OX336389.2, from coordinate 382,005,626 downwards.
TGGTGTTCGTTATGAGAACGCTTACAAGTGCTTGATATGTGAAAATGTTGTTTGCAACAGGAATACGCTGTTCCAACAAGATAATGCTCGCCCACAAACTTCTCTTGCAACAAAACATGTTCTGCAAGACGTGCAGCAATTTCCCTGGCCCTCACCAACCCCGGACTTTTCTCCAACCAAACGCATGTGGGACGCGTGAAGGGATGATACGTTACTCGTCCACCTACAACTCTTACTACGTTGTGCGATCAGGTCGAGCAGGCAATAATATATCCCAACACATAATTCCCGATTATTATGGGGATAGAATGATAGAATCAGGGCTTGCATTGCCACCCGTAGGTGCTACACTACGTACTAGTATAGTAATTGTTTTAGCAGGGGTTCTTATCCATTAACTTGAAACCAGAAAACATTCAGCAGGACAGGTAAATTCATCCCATATAAACGTCACCTTAAAACGAATGGTCCTTCTAAAGAGCAACGTTCTTATCCAAGACCCCACCTTTCATTTCATCCCAAATAGCTTTGGTATCGCCAATTGAAAGCGAGGAGTTCAAATATCTTAATTCATTCCTAAGTAAAATTCCACTTTTCCAAATAAGTTATTGGAAATAAAAATCTGGCGAGGAGACATGTAATCGTAACGTCAACTCCTTTCAGACTTCAGAAGATGGAAAGAAACATGGCTTCAAGAAAACGGAATGAACTAGGGAAGAAAGAGGCTAAAATATATAAAAATCGTGTAAAGGAACAACATACAGTATATGTTAAGTTTAAATGTGAGGAATAAACAACTGGCTGCATTAGTAAAGTTCTACTAAACTTGGGACTATGAAAATTACAAGTAACCGAAGCGATACCCTTATTTATATATTTGATATTTGAAATAAAAGTTGATATCTCGTTGATTGCAAGGACTCAAAAGGAGGAGATGAAAAGACTTACATCGCCTGGCATCATTTAAAATCTTAAACATTCTGACTTTTATAATAGGCTATGTTAAATACTTACCTATCAATAACCATTGCGTATTGTGGTTTGAAACAGTCACAAATAAGCTAATTAAGGTCAACAATTAGTTTTGAAAATAAAAGACATGTCTACTTTTGAACCCCTGTATCGATCCTAAACAACTTCCATTTCATATGTTGCATCCTAATTCAGTGTTTTGCCGCATATATTATGAGAGAGAAACAACCATACCTTCACGGTCACAGCACATGTCTATGCTAATCAATATGCATTGGCTTTATTGCTGTTAGTGTGAGGCATATGATAACTGCCCCAGTCTTAGTTACACAGATGCTTGATGTTTCACATAAAAGTTGATATCTCGTTGAATGTAATTTCGATTACTATAAAGTGGATATTACGTGTGGAACCTAAGAGTCTTATAGCCATTGTTGCTGAAGAAAATTCACAGTTGGTTACTTTCGTATTTTGACTCACAGGCTGTTGTATGTTAAGTAACCCCAAGATGTGGGCTTGAGACTCCTTACGCAACGCAATGGGTATTGTATCAAACAATCCAGATAAACAAGATGAGCAATGACCAACCTTCGAAACTTGTGTCATTTCCATAAAACGTCTCATGATTTGACTTCTTGGAACTCAAAGAAAAGTATTCTATTTGCATAGCTGCATTATAACTTGGTCATAGTAGGGAAACTATCACAATAAATTATTGCTCGGGTGATGCTACTGTACGGTGTCTTTGGAAATATTGCTATATTGGATAGCTCAGTTTGCATACCAATCTTTGTGCATTGAATATTTTAATCCCGAGGATTGTGTAGTTGTTGAACTGTTTCGTTCAGAGAAACATTCTTGTTGTGGGACCATATTTTGTGTGCGACGTAGCGTAGAATGCATCCCTCTCCGTATGGATCTTACCAAGCTACGACTCCTTCTATTGAAAGATAGATTTGGAAATATTTAATTTGACTTCTTGGCGGGTTCAAACTAAAAGCTGACATCAGATACTTTGTTGTCACTGTGTTTGTTGTTATTAATTTGTTTGAGTGGCTCGGGAACATTTGGGACATTAGCCCCGTATACTTGAATGTGTGTTCAATTTATTTGATAGCCAGTGATTTTGTGGTGACTATACTAGTGTGTTATACTGTAATTCTTAGGGTTGATGATGCGGTAGGTGCACCTGGGCTTGTAGTAAGGTATTACACTGGCATTTGCCAAGAGGGAGTGTGGATTAACTAGGAGATAACCATACTCAGTAGCCAATGTCAATGCTGGGATACGAAACTCCTATCTCTGAACTTGTTGTACCTCTACTGCTTAAAGTCCGGCAGCGGGCAAAAGCCAATAATATTTTCTCTTAAATACTTACTATGCCCTACTCTTGTGATAACCGTACACATTGTGACTTCCTCCAAGAAACTTTGGTGACACTGGTCTGGTTAAAAGTCAAGACCCGAAATGGTGTTTAAAAGACCAATAAACGGCTGTGAGTACGTGTGTTAGTGGTTAGCAAGACCACGCGCTGGAGAGCTTCACCCTAATCCTGTAAGCCACAGTACCGGACTTAATCCCTTATAGCAGACGCACTCGCTAGGAGAAGAGAAAATGAGATACTGGGAGAGAATTAACTCAGTTGCGCTGTGTTGCACGCCAGGAATTGTAAAGAGTTAAGAGATGGGCCAACGTGAATATATTTCCTGAGACAGTATGCTGTTGATGCCGAACAGAAAGAAATGATATTGATTTCTATGTTAATTAGTTTACCGGGTTTGTGTTATATTGTTTATCAGCTCCAAGTACGAATGCATCTTGAATTTGTCTTACAACCTGTATTTCTGTAGTGACGTTAGCACTGCAAACATTTGCACTATGTTTTCATCGCCAGATGGTTGCTGTGGTTGTTTCAGTAAGGGTGTTGGATATCGTGGTCATCAGCCTCGTGTACATGGTGTGTGTCCGTCTTATAACATGTATCACTGTGATACCTGTAGTGGTGTGTATTTGTAATTGAGGCTAGGACTGGGAAGGAGGCGGCCGTAGCCTCAAGTTAGGAACTATCCCATTAATTGCCTGGAGTAAGAGTGGAAAACCACGGAATATACTTTCTAAGGAGGCTGAGATGGGAATAGAACCTACCCCTTCTCAGTTTGGCGTCACTAGGCTAAGCATGCTACTTTTCCAATGTTCTACTCTCGTTTCATATAGTGAGATTTGACTTTCTCTATCGATAAGAGGCCGTTGATTTTAAGTTTGTCCCAGATTGCGTGGATCCCATTAGTTGCTATCAGTGCTTTGGCTGTTTTAAATAGTGCCATTGCTGTTTTATTGAGAGTTTTGAGGCTGCTGAATATTGTACATTGCCTTTGCATTCGTTGGCACGAGTGTTGAAGGCTGTCAGTGTTTTTTTTGTTTTTTTTTTTTGCATCTTCACTATTGTTCAACGTAATGCACTGTGCATTCAGTACATGCCAAATTTCACTTCTTCCAACACCAAAGTCTTACGCCGACGGATGCATTGGCCCACTCACGCGCATATTCCGATTCCCCTGTGGTGTCAATCACGATGGTACTGTACATAGCATGAGAAAAACCGCTAGTCCATCTACAAAGAGCCGGTGGAGAGTTTGACATTGTTTCTTTGCATATTCCTGTTACCCTCGCGATGCTGATCACCTGAATATATGACTCAATTAAATATCAATTTTCCTCATAGGAAGCGTTACTTGTAGAAGGACGATTTCAGCGCTGTAAAATGACACTAGTATTCTACTTAATATCGCAATAAAACTCCCCAAAGCCAGGGCCAGGCCACTTACTCAGACGATCATATAAAATATTGCAAATATGTCCACAACAACTTCGCCATTTCAGAATTGCACAGACATTTTCTCAATGGACATGCCCTGGAAAGGCGGTCCCACCATTTTGAAATATCGTGAATTGGTAATCAACACAAATGTTGGTGTAAAAAAGTAATCTTTTCCTGATGAATAATATAGGATATCTAGCTGATAACGGCCGCAATATGGTTTTGGCTAAGTGACATGTGCATTGGATCTACAGTATGTGATAATTGGTTTTCAGTCACTGAACGCTTGGACGTTAGCCCAATTACCTTCGCTGATAATATGCCTTTATAAACCTGACATAACTACACAAATGGTACACTTCACTATAAATTTATGACTGTCTGCGTGGCTCAGCAGTAACGTTTACGCCTGCTGTTTCCAAGGTTGCAGGATCGAATCCTGGCGCAGCCAGTTGGCATTTGAGGGTGCGCAACTGCGAGAGAACCGTGTCAGTAGATTTATTGGCAGGTGAAAGATCCCCTTCGGGCAAAATTCCGGCACACGTCTCTAAGAGCCAAAGTAGTTAAATGCGATGTGAAATCAATAACATTATATATATTATTATCACTATACTATATATTGATCAATCACTACGTGCCTATTGCATAGTGTTGTTGATGTCCTTCGATTTAGGGGCTTGGACTAAGTGGTAATTTCAGCCCCGTCTACAGGAATGTGCGTGTGTGTAGAATTTATCTGAAAACCTATATAATTGCGGTGTCTCTCTCTACCTCAGAAGTGCTGAAATAGCTAGGGATTCACCGCTCACCAGTCATGCTGCAACTGCTTGCATCACTCATGCAGATATGATACATTAAGGTTTGGTCAGTCAGCATATTTCGTGTTACTCCTAAAACAGGGATGACCAATTATTTTTACTGTTTTATTTCATTACATTTAGTACATTTAAACTACTCCTTAAAGTATCAAAAACGTTTGTGCATCATACACCTAAATATATTAAATAAAAAGGTAAGCTAAATATAAGCTAATGGGTTCATACCCCGTAAATAGGAATTGCCTCCTTTTTAATTTAAAAAAATCCTTCAAAGGGACTTTAATTTCCATCTCATCAACTTCTTGGTTAGGTGTTTGAATAGGATTAGAAATCAATTTATTATTTTTTATTCCTTTAATATCTAATGCAAAAAATACTCTATCAACTGAAGCATCCTTAAAATACTTCTTTATTCAAGCCATTGCTTCTACCCTTTTACTATTTTCCTTAATTACAATATTTCTAATATCAAATATTAAATTATGAATTATTTTTTATTAATATTAATATTAAAATACTATTTCCCCCAAAAAATGATAACATTTATGTCAAAACTTGTAATGAAAACAATACTATTCTGGTTCATGCAACAGAATTTGATTTGAAGAATGGAGCTCAGGGTAGGTTGTGCTCGCAAGCATTTTTGGCTCGTATGACGACAGCACCACATTGCATTTAATTAAAGAGCACCGCGGTGCTCGCGAGCACCAGGTTGAGAACGCCTGATGTAGACGGTAGCTGGTTGCAAGAAAACACACGTAGTAGAAACTGAGTGAGGAGATGAGATAAGTGAGGCACAATGAAAATTGCGCTCTTGAATTAAATACGGGAATTAGCTTCCGGCTTTTTAAGCTGTTGGCTACATCCGTCTTCATTCTTAATTGAATCTCGATATTGAGTAAGACTATTTTATATTGCATTATATCTCGCCATGTTGAGCTCAAACCGTTAGTCATGATAATTGAACTAAAGGCTGAAATAGAGAAAGAATGAAAGGAAGCACCTACTCGCTTATCATTGACCGTAGTTGAGCTGAGAGGCTGCTGTAAACGCATTGTAAGGACAAATGCTTGATTCTTATCTTTTTTGTTGTTGTTACTGTTGTTGGTTATTCATTTTAGAGGCTTTACAACGTTATGGTCATGTAGCCCCATCTACTTGTATGTAAGTTATGTGGAGTCTCTCTGATAACTTGTAACATTGTAATGGCCCTACAGTTAGTGCGTTTGTGATTGGGGTCAGGATTTTGGCAGGAGGCAGCCGTGGTCTAAATTTAGGAATCATCCCTGCATTTGCCTCGAGTAGAAGAAGGAATCCACGGAAAACGACTTTCAGGATGGCTGAGGTAGGAATCGAAGCCATCTTTTCTAAGCTCTGCCTCACGAGGCTGAGTGTACCCCGCTCCAGCCCTCAGATCAGAACCACAATTCTTGGCAAGGCCGAGAATTGATCTCAGACCTCTGGAGTGACAGTCAAGCATGCTAGCCTCTCCACCACGAGATGGACTGGCAGTAAAGAATGAGCACTTAAGTTGTAAATTTATTGACACGAAGTTTTCACATTTAAACACCTTCAAATGCAAACTGACTGCGTCAGAATTTTACTCCATAACCTTGGGAACAGCAGGCTAGAACATTATCGCTGCAACTGGCAGGCAGTCAAAAATGGAGGAGAGTAGGGGAGGAGTGTGACATAGAGTTGACCGTGGGATCACAACGAGCTGGAACTAGATGTGTTGCTCAATTTGCCTTTACTTACCGCAATGGAGTAGGGAGATACGTAGGCAGTACATCCTTCTCTCCAGGGTGTAGTCTAAATGTAGAAGAACACTAAATCTGCAATCGATTAGGAGTACCGAAGATAACAACTGCAGATCCACGGTGAAGAGGCCGGATTCTGGATGCTTCATCCCATCACTTGCCACTATTGTTGACCCGTTCCGTGAATTATTCATTCGCTCGTGTCTGTTACCCATTCCAGCCATCTTCTGCGGTCCCAGGGTAAGTATTGAGGCACTGGATCCAAAGGTCCTAAGTATGACTACTGGCTCTGCCAACAAATTTATTTCGGGATTGAAGCCTCGTGAGGCGAAACTGAAGAGAAATGGGTTTGATTCCCACCTCAGCTGTACGAGTGAGTTTCCATGGTTCCCCCACTTGTAGCCTATTCCGGATATATACCTGGATGCTACCTAAAATAAGGCCACGGCCGCTTCCTTCAAAATCCTTGACTCAATTACAAATACACACTCCATTACAGCTCTCACAACAACACGAGCTATTAGTCAGATTCGACACACACCCAAGTACACTGGAATACATGATCAGATTGTCGCAAAGCGCCTAAATGAATTAACTACAACGTTACCCACACCAGAGCCCGTATTGTCGTAGAGAGAGAGAGAGATGATGGTGCTAATGTGCTGACCAAGCTATCTCTGCACGCAAGAACTTATTACTAGTATCCTTCATCCCTAATCCCCAATTCAAACATTGAAAGTGAAAACTTGAGTGCTGCTTCTCTGGTCTATCTTGTTCAATTAAATTGTTGTAAAAGAAAAAAGAAAGAAAGAAAGAAAGAGAAAAGATGCGGTTACAAATTATTAACCTGCTGTATTAAAATCCTCCACGAGAATATGGAACATGAATATTTTGTGGCAGCATATGCGTTGCTGATCCAACAGAGCTTTGGCATGCCACCGTATTTTAGGCGACCAGGGATGAAGGATTTAAATTGTGCCATCCTATTCCATCCCACAAGGGAATTTCCATGGTTTCCAACTTCAGCTGCAGGGTAATTCCAGGATCCAACAAACCCTCGTATTCTCAACATTACAAATACACAAACTTGTGCCCACACTATAATAACAGTAATAAAGCACTAAATTAAACAGCAATGCCAGCTAAGTTTTGGAATGATTCCCCGTATCTGTATGGCTAGCGTACCAGTAGCCTATTTGTTGATGTTGATTAATTTAGAGGCTTTAAGTCTTAGTGGTCATGTAGCCCCGTGTACATTAATTCATTCATTCATTTATTTGCAATTGGGAGTGAGTTTCCCGGTGTATGGGTGTATGCGGAATTTATCTCATAACTTGTGTTACTATGAACGCTGCAATTTGTGTGTATTTGTAACTGAAGCTGGGTTTGGGGAAGAAGGCGCCCGCGGTTTTCATTTAGGAACCATTTGGACATTTGCCTGCAGTAGGCCTACAAGTGGGAAACCACAGAAAACCACTTCTCGGATCGCTGAAGTGGGAATCAAACCCTTCTCTTCACAGTTTTGCATCACGAGACTGAGTGTACACCGTTCAAGTCCTCAGACCAGAACCACAATTCATGGCAAGGCCAGGAATCGATCTCAGACCTCAGGAGTGACAGTCAAGCATGCTAGCCACTTTACCACGAAATGGACTGGCGATAAAGAAAAACCACTTAAGTTGTTGTTTGAGTCTTCAGTCTTTTGACTGGTTAGATGCAGCTCTCCACGCCTCCCTGTCCTGAGCTAATCGTTTCATCTCTACATAGATACCATACCTTACATCCGAGGTAATATGATCAACATATTATAACCTTGGTCTACTCCTACAGTTCTTATCACTCGGCCGAAGTCGTCGGATTTTTAAGAAAGTTAAAATCCCTCAGTATGCCTTCCTTCGGAGGGGAAGTAAAGCCGGCGGTCCAATGTCATAGATTTATGGCATGTTAAGAACCTTCCACTAATTACACCTGTGTTAAGCTAAATTATATATAGGTTAAACATTTGACTAACGTTCTTTGGTTCCTACGTTTGTTGTCAAGAGCCGACTGCGGTGGCATCGGGTAACTAAGTTCTGAACTAGTTAGTCGTTGATGGTGGCATTTGGCGGCAAAAGTAGGAACTACTTGGAAAAATTGAACGTATGCAGTCCTTACTTGAATTAAAACAGATACACACACTAATACAGTCATCACAATTAACACCGGTTATCAGACAGATTCTACACACACCCAAAGTACACGGGGCTACATGACCGCGTTGTCGCAGCCCCTAAACTAAGGAACCAACCAACCAACAGTTCTTATCCTCGACCCTTCATTCTATACCTAAGTTTCCTATTCCAGGGTGTCTTAGTACTGTATGTCTCATACCAATTCATCTTTTCTCTTCATAGCTGTCGCCAGAAATATCTGCCCTCACCCATTCGTCTGAATACCTCTTCATTTGTTACTCTTTCTACCTATCTGACCTTCATCATTCCCCTCTAACACATTTCCAACGCTTCTACTCACCTTTCTTTGTGCTGCGCCAACAGTTCGAGTTCCACTTCCATAGAGCGCCACGCTTCGGACAAAGGATTTCAAAACTGACTGACTAATACCTAAAACTATATTTGAATCGGTGTTTTTTGAAAGGGCGTAATCGACATATTTTGACATTTTCACTTGTTTAGCGTTTTGTTTTCCTTTTGGATAGAGCCATCTGTTTCCTTTGAAAGGACGCTTGTGCAAGCGTTCTTTCCGTATAGAACTCATGTTCATAACTATTGAGTTTTTTTGAAAGGGTGGACGTGCGTCACACCCAAAGTACATGGGACTACATGACCGCGTTGTCGCAGCCCCTAAACTAAGGAACCAACCAACAATGACTTTCTTATGTTGTAAGTGTTTCCCTGTGCTTCAGATTTGTTGCAATTTTTGTGTGTAGCAAATCCATTCCATCTGAACACAATGTCTGTGCTTTAGATTTGCACTAATTTATTAGTATTGCAAAACACAAAAAAACAAAACAAAAAAGACCAATTTAATCCATAAACTAATATTTAACAATGATCTATTATATTTTGTGTCCATCTATGCCAAATATTTGTGTAAATATATGTCTCTAGCAAATAGATTGCATTTTCGAACAATTTAATGAACATTTTGTTGTCTAATTATTCGATTTTTTTTGAAAGGGCGTAGTTGCACGATTTTCGTTTGCACATATCTTCCGGACAAAAATGTATAAAATTATGTTAGAGAGTGGAACATGTTCCATAAAAGCATGTTAGTCACAAAATCCATTAAAATAAAAATTAAATTAAAAATTAAGCCTTTGGGGAAGTTTTATTTAGTTTCCCAAGAATTTACTTTCGTTCATCTACGCCCTTTCAAAAAACACTGATTCATTTGATGTCAAAATAATTCTTTTCTGTAGTAACGCTTTCCTTAACTGAACCAACCAACTTCTTATATCCTCTTAGCTTCGTCCATCACTGGTTATCTTGCTTCCTGTAAGTAGCAGATGCGTCCTACTTTCTTTGGTATTTCACCTGCCAACTTGTCGACAATAGGGGTTTCTGTTTTCTTTCGGCTGCATTCCATTATCTTTGGGTTCCAAATCCATCCCCGTGGCACCACAGCCCATGAAGGGCCTAGGCCTACCAAGCGACCGCTGCCCAGCCATTTGGCCTGCAGATTATGGGGTGACATGTGGTCAGTGCGTCAAGTCACCTCGGCCGTTAATCTCGGTCTCCGTGACCGGGGCGCTGCCTCACTGTCATACAGCTACTCAATTGACCTCACGTTGTGCCCAACTCTAGGAATGGGTATTCCAAGATTCAGACACCTAGATATCAAGGGAAAGGCTACAGCCGCTTTTGAAAGTTGAGATATTTGAATATCGCGCTCCATTGCTTCTCGAAGCAATTGGAAAGAATATACCGATACTTGCATGTCAAGTGACGTAGCGAGTAATAGCAGAGGTCGAGGCTATTTATTGATTAAATAGTTAAACACGGAGTAGAGACTTGAGACTTGGATCAGATTACTGGCACGGCCAAATAAAAGAGAATGCAATTAGTATCAAGTAAATCGGACCAGGGATACCAGAGATATGAGGATTTCCAGATATCAGCTGATGACGCGTGACCCTGGCAGTTTTGAATAAAAGCCGGCCGGCCGAGGCATCAATAGCTCACTTCAACACAAGCACTTGCGTAGCAAGGTGCATCTACGCTGAGCCAAGGCACATGGTTGCCGGATCTACGCAGAAGTTATTTTCAAAGTTGTGATAGTCACAAAAGTGCTGCGCTACGAGGTGGAACTTAGTAAGTTTCCGGCGAAGGAGAATCACTAGGTGATTGAAATTTTCTACAGACATTGGTGGAAATATTTATATTTCTACATGGACATATGCTAGACTTTGTCTAGAATTAGTACTTTGTCACAGTCCAGTAATAACCTAATACTTGGATATTTAAATCCATTTCAGTCAGTTTTCATATTTGTAACTTAATAACCACTTCGATCTATCAGTACATTGAAGACCAGTCTATCACGGTGGTGTTCATTAGTCTACGCAGGGAAACTACAGGTTGCTTAGCGCATGGTAGATGGTGATAAACCATGCCCAGGGAACGATCTTCAGGACAGCCGTTGATTGGTTAGACAGTCAGTGTTTTCTTGTACTGAAAAGATTACCGTGAGTTATGTTACAACTGACATATCTAAGAATAGATCACTTAGATCTGACCCCATTTAAGCAAACTATTATGGCTTTGATAGAAGCCCATATTAAAATGGAACAACAGTTAATTCAAACGTCAAGAGATACTACCACTATGTCTTACTAGACGGATTGTGGGTATATAATGGCGGCCGATATAAGGATTATACATGCTTGTCCGATAGGGCATGTCTATGGATAAATCTGGTACAGACCAGGTTCACTACGCTTCAAGACCATCAAGAAATGTAAGCCACATTTGAATTATATTATGCCTAGCTAATTGGAACAAACTATTTTTCTGCAGATGACCAACACATTTATTTATTTTTCTTCGTATTTAAATCTTGCAATGATTTACGCAAGACTTGTTAGAGTTATTCTGAGTATTTTCAGCACTCAGAACAGTTTAGGATCGATGACCGAGCATATCGAGCATTTATTTGAATATTTCATATTTTTGGGAAATCACGGTAATCAGCCGATGTAACTGTAAAAGTTAATAATTATTTTTGTTGAGGAATGGATATTTTTTCCATATTCGAAGGTTCGAACATGTGGATTCTCACATAATGAGATGATAATTAAATATATTTAAAATAATATAACTAATCATAATAATAATAATCCACTAATAATAATAATAATAATTTTCATAATTTTTCTAAATAATTCTTGGATATTATATTTTCTAATAATCATATGTATTTAGAGAGAGCCTATGAAGTAGTTTAATCATTTCTAGTTTGGAACAGGAGATTTTCCGAAGGAGAGTGGTTAGTGCAAGCCCGCATTCAACCAACATTTCAGTCCTGGTTGAACAGTTGATATTTGCAATGAGCAAAGTATATTTTTCAGATAACACGGAGAGGCATGAAACGGGAAGCAAATGACAATTGTATCAAATAGGATATTTTTGTATTTAAATAAAATCATGACGTAAATACACTCGAAAGTGAAATGAAGATTTTCATAAGTATGGTAAATACACGGGTTGAACTGAATGGTAAAATAAAATAAACTTGTAAGTTTATTAATCCTCCAGTGTTGATAACAAGCAGAGGCTTGATTTATTGTATAAATTTTGGGAAGAGAATTTATATGTGTGGAGTAGTTGAAATGCCATTCCCAGGTGCGCATGTTTAAGTCGCAGGAATGAGGAGGTTTTTTCGAGCATCAATCAAATAGCAGGTTCGATGGCTCAGGTTTATAGGAGTATTGGAACTACACATTTCGTCGTATGAATGACCCGAAGGTTATTTCTTAGAAACCATCAGTTCTTATTTCAACCTTGTTTACGGATTCCATTTAGACTTTGATTTTGCTAGAACCCGGATTTGTCATGATAGTAGTTTATTCTTCTTCAGAGGAAGACCTTTGCCGTTGTTGTTGTAATATTGTGTTCTTACACAAATAATAGAATGGGCCACTGCCAATTAAAAATAATTCTTTAACCACGAATAATTTGAAGGATATTTTCAATCCTAGTGCCATGAACTAAATGAATTTATTATGAAACTACAATTCTTATTTCCGCATTCTGTCGAAGAATTGCAAGTTGTGAAAGTTACTAAAATGGCCATGAATATAAATATTTTTCTTAATGATGATTCCAAGTGGAAAATTGAATAGTTGAATGGTTCAACAATTTATTGATCAAGTTGATGATTCAGAAATCATATATTTTGTTAGGAACTTGAAGTTCATAATCGAGTCACTTCTCGAAATGTTTAATATCGGAAGAACAATTCATTTTTGTTGTGCTTCGCACAAGTTCTTCGATGCTATGCTCAAGGTCAAATACTTTTCAGATGTTATTAATATGTGTAAATAATTTGTGTTGATTCAATGATAATAATATTTTTCGACAATGTATTTTTGAAACTGGAAAAATAAGTGAAAGTTAAAATTCTATGAACATTTATTCTACGAGTGTTAATATTATGTGAAAATTCAGTGAACTACGATATTTCCAGTAGAGACAATTAAATTTGAACTGGAATTAATCATAAATAATTTTGGAACATAGTCTACAGGACTAACAATCAGACTTGTGTTTCCAAAAAAATAATTGTTAAATGTGTTTGGAAAATTTCTGTATATTGTGTAAATAGGAGTGTGGGTCGCCACACGTGAGTGATGCTACTTTGAGCTTTTAGAGACGCCGGGGTGCCTTATTTTTCCCCAAGGGGGATTTTCAGCGTGCCAGTAAATCTACTGACACGGCTCCCTCGCATTTTGCGCACCCTCAAATGCCAGCTGACAGCACCAGAATTCGATCCTGCAACCTTGGGCACAGCAAACGAAAACGTTACCGCTGAGCCACGCAGCCAGCCCAATATGTTCTGTACTAAACCGACAAGAGAAGGGAAGTATCTAGTAAGAGTAGCACGACAACCGTGGGCACTGAACAATGTCATTTAACAGATGAGTATGACATAACCATTTTACCACATTAGAGATTCGAGCACAAATGTCCTTCATTCCGGGTAGGTGCGTTTACTTAACCTCATACACCACCGCGACCCACCATGATTTGGACTTAGTTTCCAAGTCGTAGCCTACATGAAGAAGGCACTGGGAGCAACTTCTGGATATCGTTGAGATCTAAGTAAGCTTCCGACTATGGCTACGAGGTAGCTTTTGTGTCACCTTCTGAGATCACGGTCATCTGAACGTTGCCCAGGAAATATGAAAGAGAAGAACCCGCCAGAAGTAAGTGGATGCAATACCGGACTCATCTCGGGTCCCGTGGTCGGCAATTCTCGTCTCACTATTATTGTGAGCCCCATTTCAGTTGTTGTTGTTGATTCATTTAGGGGCTTTGCGATATCGTGATCATGAAGCCCTGTGTAATTGGATGTGTGTGGAATCTGCATAAACGGTAGTGTTATGATATCTGAACTAATATGTATATTTGTAGCTAGGATTGGGGTAAAATGCGGCCATATCCTTAATTTAGGTATCATCCCAGCATTCTCCTGGAACAAAAGTGGGGAAACTACGGAAAGCCACTTGTAGGATGGGTGAGGTTGGATTCGAACCCACGTCTTCTCAGTTCTGTCACACAAAACTGAGTGTACCCTGTTCCAGCCCTCAGACCAAAAATAAGTTTCTTGGCAGAGACAGGAATCGAACCCGATCTATTTTCATAAATGGAAAAGTAGGACACTGGGAGATTTCAAACAAGACATCCCGATTGTAGTACTGTATTTCACGATCTGCAAGTTCTGAACATCAGCGATGTGGGTGAAATGTGAATTCCTGTTCTTGATTTAACACGTCAGCCACAAAGTAGGTGAACTCGATGATGCTGCACACCAAGATGTACAACAGTGAAGTGTTGCCAAACTCCATCTCCAGCCTGGAATACTGCCAAGAATGCAAGAGCAAAACAGCAAGTCATCGCCATGCCCCCGTGAGAACGCGATGGGAAGGCGCTTTAAATATGTGAAGTTTTCGATTTTCTGTCACCCGCGAGATGGAAAGGCGCTTCTTAGACCGAAGTTTGTCTCACGTGAAACTAGGGGAGAGGGCAAGTTTACTCGGTGACATTGTTGCTAAATTATCACTAGAACGACCAAGGTTCAAAGTAGGTCAATTCACGTAATAGTTCAGAAGGTACATGGAACGTGATTTATACCACATAAGTCTACAAACTCTGTTTTGTAGTTGTGGATATATTGCGGCTTCTGTTATGCTGTATGAGGCTCCAAACGAGCGTGCTCCACCGTAACAAGCAAGTCTCCTTCCGAAACATCTAAACTCTTTGCCATACTTACCATGGACGTTACATCTCTCACCACGACCGCGATAGGGGCTGTAGGAAGTCTTGAAAGCTGTAGTTCGAATCACAGCGCCCACAGCGATTATCCTGAGAATGGTTTTCCGCTAATATTCCACACTACCTCCAGGAAAATGTCGGGATAGTAATTAATATCAAGTCCCGGGGAAAGTACCCCACCCCTGTCACTAATTCAGTTACAATCACTAATACAGTCGTCATACACTCAAGTAGACTGGGCTGATAACCAAGATGTCCCATGCCCCTAAAATAAATTAACAACAATAACATACCTGTATGGCTCAATTCTTTTCGGGCCAATAACCTAGATGTTAGGCCCCTTAAAAAAACAATAATCATCATCATCATCATCAATTATTTTCAACCAATCGTATCTCCTATCTTCAGCTTTACCAGGCATGCGCTGTCTTCATCTCTTGATGGCTTTGTTTATTTTTGTTGTTGCTGCTGTTGTTGTTAATAATTCTTATAAGGGCTGGGGACAACTCAGTCATTGGCCCCGTAATTTTAATTGAGACTTTTAGGAAGCAGTACGGCATTTGCCTGGAGCAGAAGTGGAAAATCATGGAAAACTACTTCTGGGATGGCTGAGGTTGGAATCGAACTCACCTCTTTTCATGTGTGCCTCATGTGTCTGAGCGTGTTCCTTTCTAGCCCTCAGGTCAGAGTAAAATATTTTGGCGAGCCGGGAATCGAACCCACACTTAAGGAGCGACTGGCAAGGAGTAGGAGGGACTTTAAGAGCGAATTATTATTTGAAACTCAAGAAGATTGTGCTGTTCTGGAATGATCCGCTTCGAAGAGGTAAGAGTAGCCTATAGATAGTATTTCTGAATAAGTTACAGTTCATTTACGAACTTGGAAATGAACACACATTTAAGGGAAATAAGCTAACAGTAAGAATGCTGGCCACTACAACCCGAAGTAATTAAGTGATATAATATTCTGAATTTAAGAAATCTTGAATTCCAAAGCAAAAGATGCAGTGTTCCAAATGTGGGTGGGTTAAATGTAAAGCATAATTAAACAAAATAGCAGATGACACTTTAAACAAACTGTAAATGACAGAAATACACATCACTCATATCACTGGATTGAGAAAGCTTCACTTTTTAACCAACTTTCATCATACGAAATTATAGGCTCATGAGATCACCGTTTGCCCGTGTGTGTGTGTGGGTGTCCCTCCCCTAATGAATTCTGAATGCCTGAAACTTGGTAAGGACCTATATCTACCCCGTTCATTTCCGACCGTGCTCTTTAAGTATCAATGTTAGTGCCACCAATCCAACATGGCGGCTGCACGAAATAATTCACCAGTACTCAATACCTCCAAAGCTATTGCTAACTTCTGTACCAATATAGAAGACTATACAGTAAGTTCACTTACGTGCTATTCAGAAACATAGCAAGCGTACTATGGTGTATCGTTTCTCGTGTGTTATTCATTATACGGTACTGAACATAGGATCTCATCATACGGCTCGAACACATTTATTAATGCTGGAGATGGGATGATGGAAGGTATCTTAAACAGCCATGGCAGTCTTGTTCTAGACAATCTCTAGTACTCTAATACGACCATTTTTCTAAAAACTTTAATTTAATGTTTTATTTCTATAACGACTACAGTGTTGGATGTAAAGTTACGAGTCTTACATTGTTCCTCAATATTGTATCACAGTACACACCATAAGCCAAAAGCTATTATGTACATCCCATGAATAATCTATGTAATTGACAGGCGAGCTTTGTGTTGTGGAGGAACAGTGGGATATACTGGATGGGTGGAGTTTAACTGAACAGCCAGGAATGTATTATTCCCTAGGTCAGGATGCACCGAAGTATGTGAAAAACGTATAGTGAAAAGTGCATGGTTAAGCGGGAATAAATGGTTTAGTGACATTCTTTAAACATGTCTAGCAGGTGAATCGTTGGTCCTATGACTTTGTTTACCTCTGGGGTGGACCCTCTCCTCTTTCAGTTTCCTATCTGCCTTTCATGGCTCTCCTTCCTTCCAAGTCCCTCCATCCGCATTCTTCGAGGATTGAGGGCATTTCCTTTCCTCCTGTCCTCTATTTGCCTTATTCTCCATTTTTTTCCATTTCTTCTTCTAGTATATAAGTTAGTAGTTAGTTTTAGTAATAGTTTACATTTCATTATCATCTTCACGATCACCCAAACCATTAGGGGCCGATAACCTAGATGTTAGGCCCCTTAAAACAACAATTATCTTCATCATCATCACCTATGACTATCGGATTGCACCATGCTGTGCAGCATAAAAAACGAATAAATAATGTCTGGGGTGGATCCGCTTACGGTGAGTGGTTTTCAAACAATTCCATGTTACGACAATAACTTTCGGGAAGGCAATTAGCCATGTCCAGGCCGGCAACATCGCATCGGCTGTCGCGTGTACATGTCTTATCTTAAGGCAGGTTCACACGGAGTCGTGAAGCGGACGAGAGCACCACTGGTCGATCAGCCGGTCGTGGACACGACCTCGTGTGAACCAGTGGTAGTGGGAATGGGGGTCGTGCTCGCCCTCGAAAAGGTGGGGCGTGAAATCTCCGACCGGTTGGAGTGAACACGACCGCTTCAGTCGTATTCTTTCGCAGCTTCACGTTCTGCTATGATTGAACAACGAGCGAGAAACTTACGACCAGCGAGAACACTTTGTCCGTGTGAACTGAACAGGGTCGTGGGTTCTTAAGTTGAATAAGCAAGTCGTAACGCATGCTCTAAACTAGTAGTGCTCTCGCCTGCTTCACGACTCCGTGTGAACCCGCTTTTAGAGGGGAAGGAAAGCATATTTAATAATAATTTTATTAATGCAGCAAATGGCCATGTATTTTTCTTTTCAGGATGGGTCAGGGAAGGGATTATGAAAGGAAATCGGCCGCGGACCTATTGAAGGTACCGGCCCGGCATTTGCCTGGTAGTGAAAATGGGAAACCACGAAAACCTTTTTCCGGACGGCCGAGGTGGGATTCGAACCCACGCTCCCCCGATGTCAGCGAGACACGATGTAGCGCCTTAGCGCTCTCGGCCACCGCGGCCGGTTAGGAAAGCATATTTGGAACTCAGTTGTTCCCGGTCTGTGCGAACTGGTTGGGCAAGTTACTTCCACTCCATGGAGCTGACCTTCACTTAACAGTTGTCTGAGGGACCGACCCCGGCTATTCTGTCAGTCCAGTGGCACTTCCTCGATCCGGTCTTCTACACAGTAGCAAGCAGTTTTGCCAAGAGTGACGTAATTTTGCGCCTGTATTCTCCTAAACCACGACCCTTTTACTATACGTTTTTCACGTCTTTCGGTGCTTCCTGACCTGGGGAATCGTACATCCTCGGATAACGGATCTGACTCCACCCACCCGGTATATAAAATGCACTACTGTTTGTAGGAAGTGAAACACCAAGAACAAGAGATGTGACCACATTGCACTTTACACCACAGATTAGGGACATGACAATACATTACTGATTAGAAGGACAGTCCGGTACATGCACGTTGTCGGGCGATCTTCAGTACGGCGTCGCGCCACCACGTGCTGCACTCAGAGCCGCTAGACGTCATGGTATGGAATCATACAGTGCTTGAATACGCTGCTGGGGAATACCGTCCCACGAGGTTTGTAGGCGCGTCCACAAAGCATCAACAGTGGTGGCAGATGGACCTGAACAAACAAGTTGCAATCCGACCATATCCCAGACATGTTCGATGGGCAACATGTCAGGTGGACAGGCAGGCCAGCAGAGGTGTCCGCCGTTCTGCGAAGAAGGCTTGCACATTCCTCGCCACATGCGGATGGGCATTGTCCTGCTGAAATATGACCTGTGGAACGGCCTGCAAGAGGGGCAGTTCCGCGGGCTGTAAAACTTCCCTGATGTAGCGGTCACTGTTCAGACTGCCCGCAAGACGTACAGCGTGTTCCGATTCAACACGGAACTGTAAAATGGGTTGCCTACTCACCCGTAATCGGTTTGAAATCTGCTCGCAGCGCACTAGCGACGGGGCTGAGATCGATTTCACTGATTGCCGGCTTCTTCTGCAGCATTTCAAAGTATTTTGCTCTTTCAAAATATATTTACACAGGCTTCACAATAAGTTTGAACGATTTCTGTTTCAGAACTGGTTATTTTACGCTTCTGTTAATGGCTTTTGCAGAGCATTTCTATGAAATAAAATTTTATTTTACAACATAGTTGATTACAACACAATGTATTTTAATGTTGTATTTTATTTAAAACACAATTTATTGCTTATTAACCCAATACCACAAAACGAGATACAATTTGGAAATTATTTGTTACAAAATTGTAATCTGTCTTCGATGCGACTAAAAAGTTAATTTATTACAGACGTTACATCTACTGCAAATGGACATTTACATAAGGTGTTCGAAGAGGCGTCCATCATTTTCCAAGCAGAGGGCCACTCGTCGCATGAAGTTCTCTCTTGCGTTCGCCAACATCTGAGGAGTAATTTCCGCAAAGGCTTCGGTAATGACGAGCTCCATTTCTTCGGGTGTTTGTGGTGATCTTAAAAATACTCTCGACCTGACTCGACTCAGCCCCGTCGCTAGCGCGCTGCGAGCAGATTTCAAGCCGATAGCGGGTGGGTAAGCAACCCATTTTACAGTTCCGTGTTGAATCGGAACAGGCTGTACGAGGCGCGATCGCTTCTTATAAGCAATTGTGCCCCAAACCATTACACCTGGTGTACGTGCACTATGCCGCTCAACAATACAGTCAGCCTGATTGCGTTCTCCACGGCTGCGTCGAACGCGTATGCGGCCATCACTGTAGGACAGGTTGAAGCGGGACTCGTCCGAAAACACTACATTTCGCCACTCAGCCTGCCAGTGTTGGCGTGCACGTGCCCATTGTAGTCGGAGGCTTCGGTAGTTCCCAGTCAATGGAAGCCGACTCAGTGGCATGCGTGCTATCAGTCCAGCCCTCAAAAGATGGCGCCACACCGTCGACGTAGACATGTCCACCCCCGTTGCAGTGCTCCAACGTCGAGCCAACACCGAGGACGACGCTGTTCTGTCCGATACGGCCATGTGGAGAAGATGGCGGTCGTCTCGCGCTGTGGTCGCATTGCGTCGTCCTGTACCCTGTCGTCGCTGTGTATGGCCCTCCTCTCTCAACTGGATCCGCATACGCCTTACTGTTGACGCAACGTGCCCTGTACGAGCCGCAATGTCCCGGAACCACAGACCCGCCTCCCGGAGCCCAAGCATTTTGCCCCGTTCAACCGCACTCACATGCTGATAGTCCACCCTGAGATGTCGGCGAGGCATCGTTGCACTTGCTTACACGTATCCACTTAGTATGACGGCCCCACGCCGACAGAGCTGTGCGGAACACTGACCTGTCTGGTCCCACGACAGAGGGCACTGGTGGGCCAATGTGCTCGCCATCTCTCTGCATTTTCAATCACTTAGTATGGTACCACAGGCCTACACGACCCCTCTTCTGGGAGTGTCTCCGACCATTTCTTCTGGGTGTTTCACCTTCTACAAACAGTACTGTATACCAGGTGAGTCAGCTGCCCCTTATAATATTGATTTTATGCAGCCCAACTAACGTGTATTATCATGAAGGTCAATATTTCTCTGCATGCGTCCCGTATGGTACTAATGCACTGTAAACATATCCCGCAAACGATACTGAACCCTATTATTATTCCCCCACCCGATGTGACCACAGACCGTTCGAATAATATGATGTACCTTCAGTCAAATATTGTATTGCAAAGTCAAGATGTCGTGACAAGTGGATTGGATTTCCAGCTAATGGACCGGAATATCGAAGGTTCGAATTTCCCATCGGAAAAGTATTTTTGCAGCGGTTTTTCACCGTTATGAGTCTTCAATGCCACATTCACACGTCATTGTGTGCCACAACATGCAGTATAATGTCGTTATTATAGTGTTTGTGCACTACCCACTCTGCCCAGCTATACAGTGGGATTGAAGTCACTTCATTTATTCGTCATGTACTCCACGGACGAATACGTTGACATGCTTCTTGTTTACGGGGAGGCAAGAGGGAATTCCTTGCAGGCACTCCGTCTGTATCGGGAAAGATAACCCGACAGGCGACATTCGACTGGAAATACTGTACGCATTATTGAAAGACGTTTACGAACAGGGGTACTTGGGGCGATAACACCTGTCCGATAGAGGACCACAACGTCTGGTGAGAATGAGGAGGCAGTTATGGACGCAGCTCGCAATAACCCTCACAGTAGTACAAGAGCAATTGCACAACAGGTGAACATCAGCCAGTCGTCCATAAACCATAAATATTTAATGCGCATAAATATCACTCCTACCATCTACAACTAAACCAGGAGCTCCATGGGAGAGATTTCGAAGCTCGGAAGAATTCCTGTCAGTGGCTGTTGGGAAATGTGGAAGATGGTGAAGCATTCTTATCAAAAATCCTATTCTCGGACGAATCGAGATTCTAAAATAATGGTACCGTCAACCGCCATAACATGCACTATCGGAGTGCTGACAATCCCCACTGGGATCGACTGCGGCTTATCAAGTGCAATGGGGAGTGAATGTATGGTGTGGAATTTTGGGTGATCGATTATTGGACTGTATTTTGAAGGCCATTTGACAGACGCACGCTACCTATACTTTCT
Source organism: Meconema thalassinum (assembly GCA_946902985.2). Taxonomy (NCBI): domain Eukaryota; kingdom Metazoa; phylum Arthropoda; class Insecta; order Orthoptera; family Tettigoniidae; genus Meconema; species Meconema thalassinum. Next base: position 381,984,081 of record OX336389.2, on the reverse strand, counting down.
ACGCCATGTGCTCCCACTTCTGTTGGAGAATGTGCCACTTGGGGAACGTTTAATGATGTGGTTTCAACATGACGGAGCTCCACCAAATGGGACGTTCGCTGTCCGCAACCATCTCAATGACACACATCCAGGAAATGGTTAGGTAGAGGAGGACCTGTCTCTTGGCTCGCCAGGTCACCTGAATTAACGCCATTAGAATTCTTCCTGTAGGGGTATCTGAAGCAAGCAGTCTACACCCAGCAGCCAGAAAATCCAGACCGCATTCGCTAACTCATCTTCGAAACTTGCAATTCAATAACACCGGCCATGCTACAGCACTCTACACTGTCCATTCACGGCGTGTGCAGATGTGTACAAACCAAGAAGGTTTCGAGCATTTGCTACCGTAACAAACCATTGTTAGTGCAGTTTGGTCTCCCTGCCCCCGCCTATCCCTCTTGTAGTCTGACCCTGATGACAAATCGGCCGTTCTTCGGGCCACATGCACTTTCATTTACTGACAATTTTCATACAAGGGGATATTACGAGATGGTAACAAACTAAATAAAACGTCAATAAGAAATAGAAGAATATCCTCGCCCGTACTCGAACTTCTCGCATGTAGGATTGTCTCTTCGTCATGTTCGCTATGTGCTTTCCACATGAGCTATACTGCACCACGTCAAGCTGCCTGTAGATTACAATCCATACAGCTCCTTTGAGATTTCAAAAATGGTTACAATGTCATTCCATGTTCTACTGAAGTTTCATTAACATCTTAGATGTTATTGTGTAGGCCGTGAATTCAAAGATATCCGTTGTACTCTGTTTACTGTGCGTACCGGAAGAGCAATTGCTTTCAGCACGATATAAAACTGCCTGTCTGTGGCTCACAATGACATGTGATTGTAGCATTGAAGCGTCATAACGTTGCAAAAATCGTTCAACAATGGGGATTTGAACCTTCCATACTCCGGTCCGTCAATTGGAATTCCAGTGGCTATCTACTTAAGCTACGCCTCAGCTTTGAACTACACAAGTATAAAGAGCGTCTTAGAGTACGTTGCTCCTCCAGTTCGCTGTTTCAAACGCTCTCCACGTCGCTCTATCATAGGTTTAAGTGTTAATTTCATGTTTTGCGATACCAAACCACTTGGCATGATATCTTAACGCAGGTGATATGTTAAAATACAATTATTGAATACAGGCACATCATATTATTCGAATGGTTTATAGTTATATCGGATGGGGGAATAATAGGGTTCAGTATCGTTTGCGGGATATGCTTACATTGCATTAGTACCATACGGGATGCAAGCGCAGAAAAATCGACCTTCCTGATACTACACGTTAGTTGGGATGCATAAAAGCAATATTATATACTGTATATTTTTATGTCACCTCCGTAGCGTAGCGGTCAGCAAGGTTAGCTGCCGCCCCGGAGGTCCTGGGTTCGATTCCCGGCTCTGCCACGAAATTTGAAAAGTGGTATGAGGACTGGAACGGGGTCTACTCATCCTCGGGTGGTCCAAATGAGTAGAGGGGGTTCGATTCCCACCTCAGCCATCCTCGAAGTGGTTTTCCGTGGTTTCCCACTTCGTCTTCGGGCAAATGCCGGGATGGTACTGCCCCCGGAAATTGAATTATATTGAGACCACGATGGCTGTATTGGCAAATATGAGTAAAGTTACGGATGTCATAGTTATGACGTGGATATTCATGACGTAGGCACGGATGACGCAGATTTCACACAAGTAGGCTGATTGAGCTGAGATTCTTGGTGACGTCATGATTTTGTTCGAGAAAGATCTTAGATTTACGACGCAGTCGCAGGAAACAAGGTATTGTGCTAAGGAAGAAGCTACGCTATTGGAGGAGAGACTCGAACCAATGAACGATAGTTTGGAAGGAAGACGGAGATTGCTGAAACTACGATATTCGATTACTTTTGGCAAGCGGATTTGTGGAAATCTATTTTCAGTTATGGCATTGATTTGGAATTTTGAAGAAATTAATTTTGAGTTTTTGTAATTTGAAAATCCGTCAAGTATAGCCAAAGTTAAAACTTCCAGCAATGACGCAGCAACAGGCTATGGAAGGGATGGATATGCCCCTTAAGAAGTTGATAAAAGGTCGTGCACAGGAGAGAGGAGCTCTCAGAACAGAACTCATAATCTCAGAAATCAGAACTCAGATCTCATATGTCAGATCGCATATATATTTCTGGTGATATATAGTTATTTTCAAGTGATTCAGTGAAGTAAGTTGTCTTTAGCGTGGTTAAAGCCTGGCGCATCGAACGAACTCGGAGCAGTTCCATTTTACGCTGCTCGAATCTAGGTGAAGTTGAAACGCTCACATTAACGTTTCCACCAGTTAAGATATCAAGCGCTAACTTCAGCCTGTATTATAATTCTATTGGGCAGTATAACATTGAGGTGTATAGAAGATTTGAACAATTTCATAGTTATACTTCGAAAGTTATTGGAACTTTAAGGCTGCCAACAAAAGTGATTTTCTCGCCACATGAGAAACACGTTTAAAATTCCACATTATACACTACGGCTGACACGTGGAGTGCAACAGTGATATTGGAGAATACGTTTGCTATTACAACGATACATTCGACTATGGAACATTATAATCTTGCAGTGCTTTCAATGATTATAACAGTAGTTGAGATGGAAGGCTAAGGCTTTTATGCAATTGGGACATATATCGTTGGAGTAAAGTAACAGCATGGAACTTCGTTAATCGTCTTTCTACAAAAGCGAGCATGTAGTGAACATCCAACTACACTCATGCATCGTGAATCCATCGCTGAATTATACCAGATAACAGTGGAAATATTTTCATACTCCACAACTATGAATATTTCTGCGGAAATAACTACATTAAACTTCATGGCGAATTCCTGCAAGAACTTCAGAGAACTTTCAAGAGAGGCCAGGGTTGTCCCGGCGCACAAAGAAGAGTTTTGCCAGAAGGATGTTTTTCGTATCCACGGAGCAGTGCAATTTCGGAGGAGGAAGCAGTTCGATTCTCCGAGGACGCTGATTCCAAATTCGAGGACGGAGCACATCTTTACGCTGGTGAAATGGAACCAACAGCAGTTTTCTTTGAAAACTTTCCTCTGGAACTTCAATCAACAGATAAGGTAGTCGTGAACGTTTCTTGTATTATTTGAGTCTTGTAGCGATATCTGAGCAACCATTCTTCCCATATTTTTCTGTCCTATCTTTTGCCCCATTTTCTTGATTGATATCTCTGTACTCAGTACACTTCGATGATTTATGCCTTTTTCTTCGATTTTTGAGACATTGTTATGTCATTGGCATACTTAATAATTTTGGATCAGTTGAGACTGATGATTTAGATTCTTTCAGTAATTTGCATTTTTTTTTTGTAGTCACGATTTGACTGTAAAGTTAACGATTTGCTATGGCAGATTTGAATTCAGACAGCGTGTCACTTTATTAAAGTAATTCTATTCAGTAAATCACTTTGACCAATTTTCTGTCATCCTCAAGAAAGAAGAATAATTAAAAGATTTTAGAGCGTTAAAATCTATTACGATATCGACGATCTTTGAAATACTAGTCGTCTTATGAACATGATTGCAATATAGACATTTATCATTGCATTATAGACAATTTTATGAAATATGAACGTTGATTACAATTTATTGAATACACTATAGTAATGAACATTTGATAGGAGTTTTTCTCAATTATAGATTGGAACAATAATGTTTGCATTCCACAATCTGATTGTATTCTATTCGACTATTTTGCAGTTTAGATGAACTTTGTTTGAAGATAGTATTTTTATACTGCGTTACTTTGAAGATGTTAATCTCAATTTTGATAGACCAGGCAGGAGTGTCTAATCGTATTCGCTATTAAATTTATTTGTGATTGGCAAATTTTTACTTCATATCGATTCATGAATGAAACCCACGAAGGTTAAATAATAACAGTCATTATTACAATTGATGAATATAAGAATTTTTAAAGAGGAACAATGGATGTATAATCGTTAGTTCAGTGGACGTGTAAAAGTCGCTGTTGAGTAATGCCCTTGAATAATGAAGGAGGTTCCCACAATAATTAATGAAGTTGATGAATTAATAAGTGGAGGTTTTTGTGTGTATTTTGGAAGATTTTTATACCATATATATGAAGATATATGATGAATTTTGGGCCAATTTTTGTGCAGTTTTGTGCGTTATAAGCGAAGTATTTTCCCGCTGATTGTATTGTTCTTGTTCTTTGAAAGATTATTCATATGAAGATACTGTTAAAATTAACAAGAGTGTTAAATAATTTGAGATAAAGATTTTGAATGGAGGTTACCGTCACAAATATTAATAATTATTATTAAACCTTATTAAACCTGAATTTGACAGTTAAATATAACTAACCTTCATTGGTCGATTATATCAACACGATTTGAGTAATTATCAACCGGATAAACGTGTGGTTTAATGTATTTCTTGTATAAATGATATAAACAATATAAATATTGTAAAATAATTTTGTAAATATCTTTGTTAAATAATTTGAAAAGATAGTGATTAATAGAAGCGTGTATTAAATTTTCAATGGTCATTTGACATTGTTATAAACAATTTATTATTGTTATAAATAATTAATGAACTTTTGTTATTAACATTTAGAGTTTTTTTATACTCTAAACAACGCTAGTTAAACAAGTGGTTTGAACAATTAATCATGATTTGGGATTGTTGGAGTAATCCACTGGTGTTTAAATGAAGCATTTGACATTTGCGTGATAATATTTCAGTTGAGATGTGAACATTTACGTGTTTGAAAAGGAGAGCCAAGCTCTGAGGTAACACGCTTATGCTAGGGTTGAACGAACGGGAGTCCGCTTTGACAATACAGGTGCATTGCAGCTGGCCCGGACAACTGTGTTACAGAGGCCAAGGACGTTCCATAATAGCCTTGTGGCTATAAATAAAATGTGAAGTATATAAACACGCAAAACAATTGATATATGTGTCTCATCCCAAATCCCGTTTCCATCCCCAGTGCATTATTATTTTACGTTGCTATGAGCGTGAGAAAGCTGAAACATTATATGTAGAGAATACAGGTCCTACAGGAGGACATGGTTATGTGGTCGATGGCTTCTGATTGCCACGTTGATTTTGTTGTTTCATTTTTGTTGAAATCATTCTTTATGTGAAATAAATTATTGTGCAGTTTAAAGTTTCTCGTCTTCGTTCTGGTTCATTTTAAATATCATGGTGGAGGTTATTGTGTGGGCATACTTTTAAGTGATCCAGTTGACAACCCAGTCCCCGAGATAAATTTAAGAGGTAAGTAAAGGTAAGTATGAACCCCCGTATATTTTGGTGTGTTCCACAATAATTTCTTGTTAACTATTGTGCTCTAATCTCGATAGTATCTGTCAGTGCCATTTTCATTGATGTAGCTGTGCCGGTGCGTTTGATTATTGGCAATCCGATTGAGGGGGCGGATATCTGACAGCCTACTATCAGGATATCGGGTACAGTACCTTCTTCAAGGCAACGGCCGCCTCCTTCCCTCTTCCTTGCCTATCCATCCTAACCATCCATTACCTTCCCTCATGAGGCCCCTGTTCGCTTTGCATGTGAGGCGCCTGGGCGAGGTGCCAATCCCACCTCACCAGTTGTATCCACTCCGATTAGATGTTCCCAGCTCTAGGACACTGCCCGTAGAGGCGGTAGTGGTGAGTTCCCTCGCTGAGTCCGTGGGTTCCACCAAACTGGAGGGTAAACGACTAAGAAGAAGAAGATATTTTTTATATATATTTTTTTAGTCGTTTACCCTCCAGGTTGGTGGAACCCACGGACTCAGCGAGGGAACTCACCACAACCGCCTCTACGGGCAGTGTCCTAGAGCTGGGAACATCGAATCGGGAGGGATACAACTGGTGAGGTGGGATTGGCATCTCGCCCAGGCGGCCTCACCTGCAAAGCGAACAGGGGCCTCATGAGGGAAGGTAAGGGATGGTGAGGATGGATAGGCAAGGAAGAGGGAAGGAGGCGGCCGTGGACTTAAAGAAGGTACCATCCCGGCATTGGCCCGAAGACGAAGTGGGAAACCACGGAAAACCACTTCGAGGATGGCTGAGGGGGAATCGAACCCCCTCTACTCATTTGGGCCACCCGAGGCTGAGTAGACCCCGTTCCAGTCCTCGTACCACTTTTCAAATTTCGTGGCAGATCCGGGAATCGAACCCAGGACCTCCGGGGCGGCAGCTAACCATGCTGACCGCTACGCTACGGAGGCGACATATATATATATATATATATATATATATATGAAAATAGGCTATGTTGGTTCCTCACGGAACTATTTATTTGAAAAGTTTGTTTGAAATATTATAAAACTCCCTATAATTTCCAGTCATAGCACAGTCTGGGATCACAAGACTTCAAAGGGCACCCCAGAATGCGCATACCCTATGGAGCGCAGTTACTGGCCAGCTAGAGAAACTCTAGAAGCTTATAAAATGTAACACTTTCTAACTACACGAAAGCACACCCTGAGAAAGATAGCTGCAATTACACATCACCTGAAACTCCTCACTTGGTATTTATATGTTGTCTATTTCACACAATTACCATTCCAACTCTGGGACCACTAACGAGCGCTGGCGGGATGCGTGCTCGTGCTTCTCCTGCATGTCGACCGATCAGTCAATTAGTTCTGACAACTGTTACCATATTCCATGTGGTACAAATACTATTTTACATATTCTAGCTGCCTAATTGGATAATTATCAGATAATGGGTATGTAAAAATTGCTATAATTAACAATATTCCCACTTCAACGTAGTCTTATTTGAAAGTCTGCCTCGTTGCGTAGTGGGTCGCACCACGGGCCCGGGTTCAAATACCGACTCTGCAAAGAAATATAATTCTGGTTTGAGCGCTGAAACGTTGTACACTCAGCCTCGTGAGGAAAACCTGAGAAGAGACGGGTTCGATTCTTAGCTCAGCCATCCTGGACGTGGATTTCCATGGTTTCCCACTTCTACTCCAGCCAAATGCCGGGATGGTACCTAACTTAAGGCCACGGCAGCTTTCTACCTAAATCCTACCTCAATTACAAATACACACACTAGTACACAAATCACAGAGACACAGGTTGACAAACAAATTCAACACACACCCAAGTACACGGAGATATATGACGACGATACCGCAAAGACCCTAAAATTATCAGCAACAATTAAACAATCTTATTTGAATCTTCGTGAATATTCTCAACATATGTGGATGGAAAGCTCAAAACAGATAGACAAGGGGTAACACAGCCCACCAATCAATTCAGTTGAACAATGAACAATAAGGAGAAGCTGAAAAGGAAAATTTTATCTTCAACTAGCAACCCGCCCGGCTTGGCCCGGGAACAGTTGTGATTGCATTACGTGATAAGCGCTTCTTTACTATGTCAATGAATAACGATCAATATCCGTTTTACGTCTCGACATGAAGGGTTAAAATCACGGACTGGACTATTAACTATATTATGGAGATGCATGTGCAACAAATTCTTGTCAGACCTAATTTAAGAATGGCGAGGTGCATGAAACACAAATTCCCCTTCCGTCCAATTTAAAAACTCTTATAGTGTACGATATATTGAATATAGAGATGTGCTCTTGCATACGTTTTTGTGGAACTTTTCATGCTGAATAATTCTTACACTCGTTGTATATTGATATTTTTAACGGTTTGCCCAGCGTAAGCCTAAAAAGCGCATGGACGCCAGGATTTTTTTTCGACATTTTCTCTGAAATCGTTACTGCTTGGCTTCCTTTGATCATAACTAAATTATTTTCTACAGAAACCTTCCTCGAGATATCCTTTACAGAATGGTGAAAATCGCATCAAAATCCATGCAGTGGTTCTCGAGATTACCCGTGACATCCAAGAATGGGGGACTTTATTTTATACTAAGTAGAGATTATACGCCAATCAGTATAATTTAATGTAATATAATCCCCCCTCCGTCCAATCTTAAATTGACTGTGAATTTTGCGGAACGAAAAGTTCACAGGCGAAATGAGAGTTGCACTTCCAGGGATTGGCGAGGTGAATGAAACTCAAATCCCCCTTCCGTCCAATCTTAACTTGACTGAGTTTCACAGGCGAAATGAAGAAAACCCCAGTTGCACTTCCAGGGAAACTCCAAACACAACCACCCTTCTCAGGAGTCTTAACTCAACACGACTCGACGGTTTGCTGCTGGCTGTATCTGGGTCAATAGGTTCGCCAGCTAGCTAGGCTGTAACTGGGATGATTGACTCGCCCTTAGCAAGCTCGTAAACTGTCGCCTCAGTAATTGATTGGATATGGTTGGAAGAAATTAAAACGTAAAAACACTTATAGTGTATGTATTGATGATAGACGTATGCTCTCGCGGACTTTTTTGTAGAACTTATGCTGATCAATTCTTACACTCATAGTACTTTGATATTTTTAGGGGTTTGCCCAGCGTGAGCTTACAAAGCGCTCGGACGCCAGGTTTTTTTTCGACTTTTCCACTGAAATCGTTACTGATCGGCTTCCTTTGTTCATAAATAAATTATTTTCTACAGAAATCATCCGCGAGATATCGTTTACAGAATCGTGAAACCCGCATCAAAATCCATCCAGTGGTTCTCGAGTTTACCCGTAACATCCAAGAATCGGGGACTTTGTTTTATACTAAGTAGAGATAAATAGTTCTGATCAATTGTCTGAGCACGGCTCCTGTTGGGGAAATTTAATTAGAAATATTGTAAAGGTGATTTGGAACAATTGACGTATAATGTCTGAGAGCACTCAAGAGAGAATAACTGTAGCGTTTGGGCTTAGCCGTGTCTCCTTGGATGCGTGCAGGACATTGAATGCCTGTGTTATAATAGTATCAGTACATTAGGAGTGTATTTGTAATTGTTACAAGGATTGAGAAAGAGGTGGCTGGTATTTGCCTGGAGCAGAAGTAGTGTACCCATGTGAGTAATCTCGTTGGATAATATGCATCTGCCTCCAACTAGCATCAGCTCTCAGGCGTGTACGGTAACCCCAATTTAGCAGTGCATATTTTGGATTTGAGGCAAAAAAGTATCAACTCTACAATGATAAAGCACAACTCTATTCTAAAACTTTAATTCATTAAAATAAATCATGGCTTCAAACACAAAACAATACCCAAAAAGCATAAAATAAAAGCAAACAAAATTTTTACTTCCACAATCCATAAGTAAACAAATATAAAATCACAACAAAGTCATAACTAGCCATAATGCTTTACCCTTCTGTGAACCTCACAAGGATATACTAGTGCGCTGATGCACCTACGACTTCAAAACAACTTTACATTAACATAACAGTCATACAATGTGACTTCTTTAATATTACAACAAGGATTATTCCTTAAACCTCTTTATGTTAAACAATTATGTGTGCTGGGCGTGTTTTAATATTTTTCTTCTCACCAATGAAATGCTTTGCATGCATTTACCTATTTGGACGTTGCACCAAAATCACCGTGCAACTCCATAATTATGTAAGCTACCCCCGACACATCCTTCAATTATATGGTTTCACCGCATGCTGTCTGTGATTCCTAGATAAAACGTAACGTTATAGCTTATGTCGGATTGTACAATAGACTACCTCGCGCTCATGGCGATTGGCATCTAGTAACCAACTACATGACTTGGTTCCAGTGACAGTACAAATATATCATGTAACTATTCGTCAGATAGCTAAATTAATGAACCATCAGGATTAACTATAATTATCCACGTGTTCACAAACCACATGGCTATAATCCTCAACATAACAATCTTGCATTATATGTCATTTTAACAAGGTCTAGAATCTCTTCCCTCTATAACTTGCCTGAGCGGTTCGGGTGGTTGGCACCGACCCTCGGCTAAAGGAAATCGCTACACAATAGAAAGTGGGATGGGTCGTTCCACCAATTATCTCGACCTCTAAAAGTTTGAAAGCCTCCCTCTCTCTAAGCAGTGGAGATTTACAAGACAAATACTGTGTCCTAACCGGCACACATGTTCCCAAAGGATCTTAATTGACTATTATGCCAACAGGTATTGAATGAGCTTTTGTAATTATTCCTACGTAGAGGATAATGATTAATTAATGGCCTCACATGGGTCCATTCAACATGAAGGTTCGGGGTTCGTAATGCATGAGCCTGGCGGTTGACCGATGTCTCAAGTATAATATAGGCGCACAAAACCACTGTCGCCCTGAGTTTTCGCTGCCCACGAGCGTAAATAACTCATCATAAGTTCTCGGGAAATCATAGAGCTGCGAGGTGTCCTTGTTATCCTCGACTCTATCATAGGATTCCAATCCGGAACACATTCCAATCCTTTCTTCAGAGTTAGGGTCCATTCACTAAAACTCTGGCATAAATAATATCTCCAACAATGTCCACGACATAGGAGAATTCATACGTAGAATAGACTATCTGGCCCCTAATGCTCCATGCTACGACACACCGACCTATAATATTAAGAGAAATCTAACATTTACTCTATAAGCTTCTCAATTAAGCTGCAAATTCAATTCATTAAAAGCTCTTTCATTACTGGTATCATTACTGAATATATGCAATATTCTGATATAAAGCTTCTTTCCATAATTACTGAAATGTAATCTCACTGTAACATCTTCCTGCTTAGATTGATAAGCCTTGCACTTAGCGTTAATAATTCTCGCTTACACCATTTATTTGTTTCCTGATGTGTTCATTCATACACTTAATAACCATTATTATTATTATCATCATTTCTCACTGACCTAAATGACCAAAATCATCCTTTATTATTATTATTGAATCTCATTGACATAAATGACCAAAATCATTATTTATTATTATTCTCATATAAATTACCAAAATTTCCGACATAGCTAGACGTTTTAAACTCGAACAATCGCGTTCGTTACATTTACATAACTGATTGCCATTCTTAATTCATAGTGGGAAAAATTACTCCACTTAATGATGCAAATCATCATTTCAACTCTATAAAAATCAACTCATTACTGATTAAACATGGAGGATCAGCCTCCTAACTGACTTTTACTGGCATCTATAAGGAATTCACAATACCTTTACGGAATCACAGACATGCATCGGTCCATACTTCTACATAATTATAACCATAATTTGTGGGGTACTTACATCTCTATAGGCATCTAAGGTGGCTCCAACCAATCATATTCTTCCATGTCGCCCGCCATAATGGGTTTAACGCGACATATTTCTCTTGTTTACACACATTTGATTATACATAATTTCTATCACCAACACGACACGTTGCATACCTTTCAGGAAGTTATCACTCCCCAAACATGTGAAACGCTTCATCAAACACTACTTTAAATGATATTTTTACACATACATTACACTGAACACTCGTCACTTATACACACTTCAATGCTGAAATTCCCTAGCAGAGATCGAAATTGCAGGTGTCGACGGCATCTTACGTTATCAACTCCTGATTGAAAGTCTGGTTATCTGCTCTCGGAACTCTCCAACAGTTTTTGTGACGATCATTACTCCTACAGTAAGCGTTACCATCTGGTACTCTCATGGCAATACCAAACACTTAGTAGAGTTTCTTTCGCGCATTCTATCGTAGTTACACACACACGATTAGTTAATACTATACACACTGCGCTTAATAAAGTTCAACACTTTCACAAATAATTATATACAATATTTCTACCGTTAGTCTATACGGTGCTTCATAACTGAACACGTCATAGTTCGTGCGGCTAATTATGCCTATATCACGACTATTATTCATACAAGCATGTTTACTGTTTCTATTACACATACCAGTCTGTGTTCGGCGTCTTGATGAATAGAATCGTCATGCGTTTTGCCTTGACGAACTTGCTTCAACCTGGCTGTAGCTGACTGAAGTTTCACTCGAAGACTGCACGTAACTTATTTGAAGACTTCTGTCTGCGGCTTACACGCTGTCTCGTACTGCTGCATATTTGCTGCATACTGATTGCAACTTATTGCCATTGTGCTACAATTGACAATTGAGTAAGACAATAACTGGTTGTAACTGCGCTTGGCGGCATGTAGACTGCACTTGGCTGCGTCTCGACTGACTTACAACTGGGCTTCAACTGACTTCAAGTGAGGTTCAACTGAGCTAGAACAGAGTAACACTGAGTATCAAGTGAGGTTCAACTGAGAGCTCCTCCTGGGGTCTACTCCCTTATATCGGATTTCCACAGAAAGTAGAGCAACATCTTCCCGCGTAATCTTCGCTCCTCTCACAGCATGATTCCGGTCTTCAAACCATGATCATTGTGTTCCTCTCTCTTCACAGGTCCCAAAACTATATGTGTGCAAAGGAATCGCTCGTTCAATTAATTAATATTAATTCCTTTCTCCATGGCGTGGGACGCTACCTAACCGGGAACTCCCCGTCAACATCTTCACATCCCTCCGCGAACAATGGTCGCTTCACAGTCCTTACGCACATCACTAAATATGCACCAATTTCGCAGGTAAAAGACTCTAAAATTATCTTCTTGCCAAGATATTCACCTGTGTGCAACTCTCATCTCGATTCGTTACTCCAATCACGAGTAATCAATGATTCTTCTGGGCATTCCTCCGCCCCTACTCCAAATCTATTCTCCGTCGGGGAATAACTGTGTCATTTTTCAGGCCTCTCCCCTGCTCCAGACGACATAATGGGGTGACAGAGATGGACGTGGCTCCACTGGGACCAACCCACAATTCTGGGCCGATTAGTAAATGTCAGCTCTGCCCTCTTCTCTGCTTCAAACCTCCAATAGCTTACACCAAATCGTCTTATAATGATATAATCCGCTCATTATTTCCTACATTATTTTAATAAATAATGCCATTTCATCAAAAATCACACCAGTGATTAAATATACATCTCTTTCGAGGGGTTTTTACCAAGAAACTCCCTGTACAGATCTCTGGTTCGCTTCCTGGCGGAACCTTTTTTACTGATCACAGTCTCTGAGAACCATGTTCGATTCCAGTCAGCATAACCCCATCGGGTTCATGTTCCCCTTGCAAAACTTATAAAAGTCCAATGCAAGTGGCTTATATAAGTAACCAGCTGACTGTCGACCACCGTCTGTGTTTACGTCTGGGGTCCTTCACCTTGTCTGGCTGCGAGTGGGTTAGTAGTGTTCCCCCTTCCACACTCGGCCTTGTTTCTGAGCTGTCTATTCTCCCTGCGAAGGGTCGCGTTTACAGCCTCAACCTCTCTGGCTACTCTGACCATTTCTTCATAGAGTTCTCGCAAACACTGGCATTCTTTCTGCTCTCCGCTTACACTGGGTAAACTGTCTGCTTCTCGTCCCGTCTCGCCGTTCCAACATTCAGGTCTGCCTGCTTGGCTGCCTCCGCTCTCCACGTTGAGTTGGGTGTGCGTTACTAATTCTTCTTCTGGTTCATCGAATTCTTCTGGCGAGTAATACATTTTTAAGTTGGCTATGTTCATAACGACCTCGTTTCCATTCTCTAAATGCCTTAACCTGTATGCATTGTTCTGGAGGTCTCTTATCACCTCGAACGGGCCGTGGTAAGAAAAATTAAACTTTTTATACTTCCGTGCCTCTGGATCTGAACTGGCGGGTTTCTTAATTAAAACTTTCTGTCCCACGAGAAGCGGTTTATGATACCTCTTCGCACGATTCCTTCTCTGACGTCTCTCCGCCTGTGCTTTTAGATATTCAAAGGTTCGTTGGATCCTCAATTCTCTACCGAGCTGTGCGTCTACTGGTAATGGAATAACACCATTCCACGGTCTCTCTGGTCTCTGATCCAGATGTAGAGTAACGGGAACCTGACCTGTCGCCTCATGTACAGTATTATTTATACAGTATTCAATGACTTCTAGAAAGTCAATCCAACGCCAATTCGCTTCAGAACAGTAGATATTCATGTATTTCTGGATCTCTCTCATTACTCTTTCAACGGGACTTGCCTCAGGATGGCGAATGGTAGATAAAATCTGCCTAATTCCTAGAGTTTCCAGTTCTCGACGAAATTCTGCACTAGTAAAGCAACTTCCGTGGTCCGAGAGAATGTTATCCGGCTTCCCAAGAATCGGAATAACTCTCTCTTTCAGGCGCTTCAAGACCTGTTTTGAACTTGTCTTTTGAATGGGGCACAACACCACCATTTTCGAAAATACATCCATGGCTACAAAAATGTGTCTATTGCCTCTACGTGCTCTAGGCAATGGTCCAAAGTTGTCGATACTCAATAGCTGCCTTGGCTTCTCTGGTAATAACGGGATAGGTCGTTGCCTCATTAAAAAGGGATTCGGCTTTACCCTTTGGCAAAGATCACATGTTCTAATAGCATTTCTCACCGTTTCTCTCAATTTTGGCCAAGTAAATGCTTCCTTCAACAGAGCACAGATTTTATCAATCCCCGGATGGCCAAATGCTCTGTGGGCTAGCCATACTAACCTCCTCTGCAAAGATGCAGGAATTACAATCCTTTGACGTGTGTGATCCACATCGTCCCACTTGTGTAATATCTGATTATACCATACATAATCTGTTGCCAATGCCTCCGCCTCTCTGTATATCGCAGTTCCCCTTGCTAATCGTCCCTCAAAGTAATCGATTATCATCTTCAACCATGGGTCTTCGCGTTGTAGGTTGGTAATGTTCCTTAAGTCATCCAACGTCTTCTGATCTCGATTCTCAATCTGGACCGCTAGTACTTCTTCTTCTCTAGGGTAACGACTTAATATGTCCGGTATTACATTCTCTTTCCCTGGACAGTATTCTATTTCCACATTAAATTGCTGGATATACAGGGACCATCTTGTCAATCTCTGACTAGACAAATCTGTCTTTAACAAAAATGTTAAAGCTTTATGGTCTGTTCTCAGGACTATTCGGAAACCGTACACGAGTTTGTGCCACGATTGCAACGCGTACAAAATTGCGAGCAATTCTATCTCTGTGATCGTGTAATTTTTCTCATGGGCTCTCAGTCTTCTGCTGATAAAGGCGATAAAAACTTTCTTCTCAGGCTGGTCAACATTTTCCTGGAATAACATCGCTCCAATCCCAATAAGTGATGCATCCGTCTGTATGATAAACTTCTGGGTATAATCTGGGTATCCCAGTTTCACATATTCCAAAAGCATTTGTTTTGACCTCACGAATGCTTCCTGACATTGCTCCGTCCAATTCCATCTGCCGCCTTTCTTCAATAGGTCCTGCAGTGGTGCTACTGTCGCAGTATAGTTTGGGCAGTGGTTCGAAAAGAATCCAATCACTCCCAAATACTGTCGGACGTGCTTAACTTTCGTGGGTCGAGGGAAATTCCGAATTATCTCCAATTTATCTGGATTGGGCTTCACTCCATTTGCATCAATAACATGCCCTAGGAATTTAACTTCCCTCTGACAGAAGTGCGATTTCTTGATATTGACCTTAAAGTTCGCTTCTCGAAGGTCATCTAGCAACTTCTTCAGGTCTCTCATGTGCTCCTCCAGAGATTCTGATGTGAGTAGAATGTCGTCTACATATCTGATGGTACTCTCTTTAACCTCATCTGATAGATTGCGATCTAACGCTCTTATCAGGGCTGAACCAGCTGTTTTCAACCCAAAAGGTAGCCTTAAAAATGTGAATGTATGTTGATCAAACATAAATCCTGTCAACAGACTAGTTTTCTTCTCTAATTCAAGATGGTGGAAACTGGATGTGATATCCAAGTTTGAGAATATAGTTTTCCCTTTAAACTTCCTGAGGATCTCTTTAATAGGTGGCACTTGGTCAAATTCCGGAATAACTCTCAAATTTAAGCGTCTCAGGTCCAAGCAGACTCTGACAGATCCGTCTGTCTTTGGTACAATTACCAATGGACTTACATAAGGCGTAGGTGTTTTCTCAATAACACCGGCCTCCAACATCTCCTGAATTGCCTCTTTCACTTTAGCATAATGCTTTTCAGCTATAGGGTAGGGTTTCTGCCTAAATGGTGTCCAATCACTGACTTGAAAAGCATAAGTGAAGTTCTTTATCCGACCAGGTCTCGAATCAAAGACTTCCTTCTGTTCCAGCAATAACTGCTTTAAATTTTCCTTCTCTTTTAGCCCAATTTTCGCTTCTTCTAGCTTCTCCGAAATGTATTCTTCCAATTTGGGTTCCAGATCTTTTTCCAAGTCTGTGGCTAGTGTTTTGAGCTCCGCTTCTAACTGCTCAATAGCTAACACTTCTTCATCAGCCACATCTCTGTATGTATGCCATACTTGTTCACTGGATCCTGGTTCAATTTCATTGAGTGCGACCTCTAAGCCTTCAGCTTCTTCATTCACATGGAACATAACCCTGTCCTGTGCTAGGTCAATTATCACTCTGTATTCCCTTATAAACTCTGCCCCAATAAGTAGGTTATAAGGTAGTTTGTTTACTAACAGAAAACTCTGTGAGAAAATAGAGCCTCCTATCTGTAAATCTAGGAATACCTGGTATTTACATATCATTGTTCTGTCTGGAATTACCCCTTTAATTTTGACACTGGAGATCGGTATCTTCAAAATGTTCTCTCTCCGGGCTATTTCATTATATAGAGCTTGAGTCATCAGGCTCACTGTTGATCCTGTGTCTAGCAGACTTCTGACTTTTAATCCTGCCACTCTCACAATTATAATAGGCAATTCTCTCTTGACCATGACCTGTGGTCCTCCTGTATCCTCAATCAATTCTTCTGGTTTGGCTATCCAATTGATGATGTTAATAGACTTCCATCCATCAGTCTCGAGCTCTTCTAATTTTGGCGGTTTTTTTTTTCTTCAGCGCCCGCCCCTTTGGAGTTCCTTCTCTCCTGTTCGCTGCGCTGTAGTTCCAAACTCTTAGCTCCATCTCCATATCTGTCTGGCGATGTCCTGTTCTGCATGACTTCTTGCCAGCGGACTTGTGCTTTCTGGGGCTCATCTCCCCTTTCTTCGAGGTATCGCAAAGAAGCATGATATCGCTCTTCTGCCTCGTCATCGAAGTTATTTCTTCTCTCTTGGGGTCTCCAATTTCTATTATTGCCTTCCTGGCCATTATTACCTCCATTGTTATGGTACGGTTTGCCCCTATTATTGTGTTTATTCCACGAACTTCGACCTCTTCCTGCTTTATTAGCATTTCCTTTGTACCTTGACTGCCATTTTCTGGGTTCCTGTTCCCATTGCCGTCCATAGGAATCTAAAGTTTCTGTGCTCGTGGCCTTGTTGTTCCTTGGAGCTTGCTGTTGGTCAGTGTGTGTGTTGGTCACGTGGACTTGTTCCACGGTTCGACTCTGACGCATAGTATTTGCTGTGGTGAGGTCCAGTTGCCTTAGAACTGTCTCCATTTCCATAGCAGTTTTCGCATTAGCCGAGATTAGTAGCCTTTGGATCTCGTATGGAAGCTGTTTGGCGATAGCAATGCATAGCTCCAGTTCACTAGGTTTTTGATCCAGCTCTTTAAAACGACACATCTGCGATATGAAGAATTCTGCGTACTTCGTCGGGTTGTTCGTGCTGTACTTTTTGGCATACAAATCCAGCCGTAAATTCTGCTGAGTCGCGGCGTCCCAATACCTCTTCAAGAATGCCTCGCGGAATTCCTCAACAGTATCAAAAGTGTAACGGAAGCTGCGAAACCATAATGCGCACTCCCCCTCTGTTAACTTCTCTATAGCACGTAGCCTACGCTCCTGCGGTATTCGTGCATCATTGAGATATTCGGTCACTTCCTTTAACCAATATTTTGGTGTCATACTACAGTGACTACCTGAAAACTTCCTAGGTTTTTCTTCGCTTGCCCTAATGACGTTTATCACCTGGGTGTGCATCGCATTTTCATGTGGCGTCGATGCCGCAATTGGTACACCTGGCGTCATGTAAGGACTTTCTCCTGCGCCTGCAGCATTCCTGCTTATAGGTTGGGTTTCTAGGTCTGCCCACCTTGTTTTTCTTATATCCTCTATGCTGCCTTCACTTGACTTAGGATATTTCAGAAGTGTCTCCTCCTGTGCTACTATCCTCGTCTCCATTTGGTTATGGCGCATTTCTGCTCTTTCTAGGCGAGTAATGACTTCTTTTTCTATTCTCGTAAGCCTATCTCGGTTTTCCTCGGCTACTTGAAAAATTTTCACCTTGTCTTCTTTCAGACTTTGTTTGATATGGGATATTTCATCCTCTACGTCCTCTTTAATTTGAGCAAGGGTCTTGTCGCTTGCCTCTGTTTTCTGGCCTTCTCTTATTTCGAGTTCTTCTCTCAGACCTTTAATTTCATCTTGAATGTGTCCATTGACTTTAGACAATTCATTCCGGACCTTGGTGATCTCGCCTCTATTTTCCTCTTGTCTTTTATTGACTATGACAATATCACTCTGCACTTGGTCCAGTTCTTTATGAACTTTACCCATCTGACCTTTCACGTTGCCTACCAGCTCCTTACTTTCCTGAGCGATAGCCTTAATTTCGCCTATTTCCTGGCATTGACCTAATATATTCTGGTCCTGTTTCTTGAGGTCACCGTTAATTGCTCTAGCGTAGCTTTTCAATTTCTGGTCCCATTTGGAGTCGTTCTCCTCTAATCTCTGGTCTACTGTTTTCGTAAACTCTGCGAACTGTTTCGCTTGGCGTTCGAGATTCGCCTCATTTTGGATCTGAATATCCTTAATATCGTTAGACAACGCCTCTAATTTACTGTTGGTTTGCTCCTGAGCATGCCTACACGCTTGCAAATTACCCTCAAGTTTGGCTTCTATGGCCTCGAAACGTTTGTCAGTATTTACCTGCATTTCCGATACAATGCTTACAACAGTATCTGTTACTTCGGTCTTAATGACTTCTTGCATTTGACCTAACTTATTATCTAGTGCAACCTGATTTGCATCTAACCGATTACTCAATTCAGCTTTATATTCAACTTTATTTGCCTCTAAACGGTTGTTTATTTCAACCTGAGTTGCATTAATTGCCTCCTGATTGGCATCTAACCTGTTATTTAACTCTCTCTGGTTCTCATCTAACCGAGTGTTTATGCTATCCTGGAACGCCTTGGTTTCCAGTTTATTCTGCTCGTTAGCAGCATCAAAATGTTGTTTCAGTCCTGCAATAACTTGCAAGATCTCCTCCGTACCTGACATTTTACAATAACACACTTAAATATGCAGGCAGGCTTCCTGGAAAAATATGTGGATACGTTTCGAAGAGAAACATCAACCACTGCACACATATCGTGAAGTCGTACAAAACCTGATAATATTATGGTAGATTGTGGATTGGGTATGTAACGCTCGTACCCTTAGGCCATTCTCTTCTCAATAGAGAGATTCTGCGTTACCTCAAAAAGCCTACTGAATTCAAAAATCACTCAAACACAGTTTGAGGCAAAACAATTACTATGGTTTTCCCCATGAAATACCATAAAAAATCTATGGGTTTTCCCTAAATCCCATAAGTTCCACGTATCCTGGGCGCCATGATAAATTAATATGAGTCGTGGTATTAGTAGGACATCGGCCATATTCTAATTTACTATAAAAACTGTTCAGGGAGTGGTTTTTACTGCCGAAAGCCCCACTTGGGCCACGCCATGATAAATTAATAGAGCTTTTACTACCATAGACTCCACAGATGGGCGTCATGATAAATTAATATGTATCTATCGTTGCCCGGTGCGTGCAATGCCAACATCGCTCATATTGCACTGACGCAGGCGGTTCCATAAAGAGTTAATACCGTCCCACGTTGCCTGGGCCATGATAAATGAGTAGAGAATAATGTCTACAGGTATCTATCAAAATTTATATATACGTATCGGAACTTAGCTATGGATTAGGAGCGGTCACACCCTACTTCGTTAATTCTTACTTTAATAGAGTTGTGTGCATTAAATCTGACCGACTTTAGTCGTACCTTTAGCTCAAATCACAGTATAGGACATCAATTTCCATGTACCCATGTGAGTAATCTCGTTGGATAATATGCATCTGCCTCCAACTAGCATCAGCTCTCAGGCGTGTACGGTAACCCCAATTTAGCAGTGCATATTTTGGATTTGAGGCAAAAAAATATCAACTCTACAATGATAAAGCACAACTCTATTCTAAAACTTTAATTCATTAAAATAAATCATGGCTTCAAACACAAAACAATACCCAAAAAGCATAAAATAAAAGCAAACAAAATTTTTACTTCCACAATCCATAAGTAAACAAATATAAAATCACAACAAAGTCATAACTAGCCATAATGCTTTACCCTTCTGTGAACCTCACAAGGATATACTAGTGCGCTGATGCACCTACGACTTCAAAACAACTTTACATTAACATAACAGTCATACAATGTGACTTCTTTAATATTACAACAAGGATTATTCCTTAAACCTCTTTATGTTAAACAATTATGTGTGCTGGGCGTGTTTTAATATTTTTCTTCTCACCAATGAAATGCTTTGCATGCATTTACCTATTTGGACGTTGCACCAAAATCACCGTGCAACTCCATAATTATGTAAGCTACCCCCGACACATCCTTCAATTATATGGTTTCACCGCATGCTGTCTGTGATTCCTAGATAAAACGTAACGTTATAGCTTATGTCGGATTGTACAATAGACTACCTCGCGCTCATGGCGATTGGCATCTAGTAACCAACTACATGACTTGGTTCCAGTGACAGTACAAATATATCATGTAACTATTCGTCAGATAGCTAAATTAATGAACCATCAGGATTAACTATAATTATCCATGTGTTCACAAACCACATGGCTATAATCCTCAACATAACAATCTTGCATTATATGTCATTTTAACAAGGTCTAGAATCTCTTCCCTCTATAACTTGCCTGAGCGGTTCGGGTGGTTGGCACCGACCCTCGGCTAAAGGAAATCGCTACACAATAGAAAGTGGGATGGGTCGTTCCACCAATTATCTCGACCTCTAAAAGTTTGAAAGCCTCCCTCTCTCTAAGCAGTGGAGATTTACAAGACAAATACTGTGTCCTAACCGGCACACATGTTCCCAAAGGATCTTAATTGACTATTATGCCAACAGGTATTGAATGAGCTTTTGTAATTATTCCTACGTAGAGGATAATGATTAATTAATGGCCTCACATGGGTCCATTCAACATGAAGGTTCGGGGTTCGTAATGCATGAGCCTGGCGGTTGACCGATGTCTCAAGTATAATATAGGCGCACAAAACCACTGTCGCCCTGAGTTTTCGCTGCCCACGAGCGTAAATAACTCATCATAAGTTCTCGGGAAATCATAGAGCTGCGAGGTGTCCTTGTTATCCTCGACTCTATCATAGGATTCCAATCCGGAACACATTCCAATCCTTTCTTCAGAGTTAGGGTCCATTCACTAAAACTCTGGCATAAATAATATCTCCAACAATGTCCACGACATAGGAGAATTCATACGTAGAATAGACTATCTGGCCCCTAATGCTCCATGCTACGACACACCGACCTATAATATTAAGAGAAATCTAACATTTACTCTATAAGCTTCTCAATTAAGCTGCAAATTCAATTCATTAAAAGCTCTTTCATTACTGGTATCATTACTGAATATATGCAATATTCTGATATAAAGCTTCTTTCCATAATTACTGAAATGTAATCTCACTGTAACATCTTCCTGCTTAGATTGATAAGCCTTGCACTTAGCGTTAATAATTCTCGCTTACACCATTTATTTGTTTCCTGATGTGTTCATTCATACACTTAATAACCATTATTATTATTATCATCATTTCTCACTGACCTAAATGACCAAAATCATCCTTTATTATTATTATTGAATCTCATTGACATAAATGACCAAAATCATTATTTATTATTATTCTCATATAAATTACCAAAATTTCCGACATAGCTAGACGTTTTAAACTCGAACAATCGCGTTCGTTACATTTACATAACTGATTGCCATTCTTAATTCATAGTGGGAAAAATTACTCCACTTAATGATGCAAATCATCATTTCAACTCTATAAAAATCAACTCATTACTGATTAAACATGGAGGATCAGCCTCCTAACTGACTTTTACTGGCATCTATAAGGAATTCACAATACCTTTACGGAATCACAGACATGCATCGGTCCATACTTCTACATAATTATAACCATAATTTGTGGGGTACTTACATCTCTATAGGCATCTAAGGTGGCTCCAACCAATCATATTCTTCCATGTCGCCCGCCATAATGGGTTTAACGCGACATATTTCTCTTGTTTACACACATTTGATTATACATAATTTCTATCACCAACACGACACGTTGCATACCTTTCAGGAAGTTATCACTCCCCAAACATGTGAAACGCTTCATCAAACACTACTTTAAATGATATTTTTACACATACATTACACTGAACACTCGTCACTTATACACACTTCAATGCTGAAATTCCCTAGCAGAGATCGAAATTGCAGGTGTCGACGGCATCTTACGTTATCAACTCCTGATTGAAAGTCTGGTTATCTGCTCTCGGAACTCTCCAACAGTTTTTGTGACGATCATTACTCCTACAGTAAGCGTTACCATCTGGTACTCTCATGGCAATACCAAACACTTAGTAGAGTTTCTTTCGCGCATTCTATCGTAGTTACACACACACGATTAGTTAATACTATACACACTGCGCTTAATAAAGTTCAACACTTTCACAAATAATTATATACAATATTTCTACCGTTAGTCTATACGGTGCTTCATAACTGAACACGTCATAGTTCGTGCGGCTAATTATGCCTATATCACGACTATTATTCATACAAGCATGTTTACTGTTTCTATTACACATACCAGTCTGTGTTCGGCGTCTTGATGAATAGAATCGTCATGCGTTTTGCCTTGACGAACTTGCTTCAACCTGGCTGTAGCTGACTGAAGTTTCACTCGAAGACTGCACGTAACTTATTTGAAGACTTCTGTCTGCGGCTTACACGCTGTCTCGTACTGCTGCATATTTGCTGCATACTGATTGCAACTTATTGCCATTGTGCTACAATTGACAATTGAGTAAGACAATAACTGGTTGTAACTGCGCTTGGCGGCATGTAGACTGCACTTGGCTGCGTCTCGACTGACTTACAACTGGGCTTCAACTGACTTCAAGTGAGGTTCAACTGAGCTAGAACAGAGTAACACTGAGTATCAAGTGAGGTTCAACTGAGAGCTCCTCCTGGGGTCTACTCCCTTATATCGGATTTCCACAGAAAGTAGAGCAACATCTTCCCGCGTAATCTTCGCTCCTCTCACAGCATGATTCCGGTCTTCAAACCATGATCATTGTGTTCCTCTCTCTTCACAGGTCCCAAAACTATATGTGTGCAAAGGAATCGCTCGTTCAATTAATTAATATTAATTCCTTTCTCCATGGCGTGGGACGCTACCTAACCGGGAACTCCCCGTCAACATCTTCACATCCCTCCGCGAACAATGGTCGCTTCACAGTCCTTACGCACATCACTAAATATGCACCAATTTCGCAGGTAAAAGACTCTAAAATTATCTTCTTGCCAAGATATTCACCTGTGTGCAACTCTCATCTCGATTCGTTACTCCAATCACGAGTAATCAATGATTCTTCTGGGCATTCCTCCGCCCCTACTCCAAATCTATTCTCCGTCGGGGAATAACTGTGTCATTTTTCAGGCCCCTCCCCTGCTCCAGACGACATAATGGGGTGACAGAGATGGACGTGGCTCCACTGGGACCAACCCACAATTCTGGGCCGATTAGTAAATGTCAGCTCTGCCCTCTTCTCTGCTTCAAACCTCCAATAGCTTACACCAAATCGTCTTATAATGATATAATCCGCTCATTATTTCCTACATTATTTTAATAAATAATGCCATTTCATCAAAAATCACACCAGTGATTAAATATACATCTCTTTCGAGGGGTTTTTACCAAGAAACTCCCTGTACAGATCTCTGGTTCGCTTCCTGGCGGAACCTTTTTTACTGATCACAGTCTCTGAGAACCATGTTCGATTCCAGTCAGCATAACCCCATCGGGTTCAGTAGGTAACCCCGGAGAACCAGTTCAAGGATGGCTAAGGCAAGAATGGAACTCGTTACGAGGCAGAGTCTACTCCGTTCCAGCCCTCAGACTAGAATTAAATTCCATGGCATAGCCAGGAATCGATACCGGACCTCAGAGACGACAGTCAAGAATGCTAGCCACTACAGCATGAGGTGGACTTGCAGCTTTCAACAATTGATATCCAGCTTTCTCAAAATATTAACTGAAAATCTCGAAATCACTCAATTGGCTACAAAATATAATCCAATGACTTTCCAGTTTAAACAAGAAGTTCCGTGACGAACTAAACAGCCTACTTTTCTTAAAATTTAAGATTCATGCAATGATAAATCTATATGCATGGATATATCTTGAATAATGACGAAATTAGGTTGGTAATATCGAAATTTATAATTAGTTCGAAATACTGTATACCTGGCATAATGTAGCCTAATGGAGAACTACAGTTGGAAGCCCTGGTGATTGAAAATATTCTTAGCTCCATCTCTTAAGGTACAGAATACAAAATTTGGTTGAAGTCCAATGGATAGCATGGATGTTACTTGTAGTTAAACATTGGATCTAACAGCGCGCGTAAAATCATGTTGGCAACAATGACATAATTAACAGAAAAGATAAAGGTCAGTTCCGGAGTGAGACAGGGGTGTGTCCTTTCCCCCACTCTGTTCCTGTTGGTCCTGGATAGTGTGATGAAGAAGGTGATGGGAGGACGGAAGAGGGGTATTCAATGGGGTATAAATGACAGGCTTGAAGATCTGGATTTCGCGGACGACATTTGTCTTATGGCATAGCGGTACCGAGACATAGAAGATAAGCTGGGGAGGTTGCAGAGAGAAGCAGAACGTGCAGGACTGATGATCAACACCAACAAGACCAAAGAGATGAGGATAAATTCTCACGTCACGACTAGCTTGACAGTCAACGGAAAGGAAATTGAGCGAGTTGAGTCCTTCCTCTACCTTGGGAGTATAGTCACAAATGATGGGGGAGCAGAGGAAGATGTTCGAAGCCGTATCAGGAAGGCAAATGGTGCCTTTGTCCAGCTCTACCCCATCTGGAGAGATAGAAACATTTCCAGGAAGACCAAGCTCCGCCTTTTCAATAGCAACGTAAAGTCGATTCTTCTCTATGGCTGTGAAACATGGAAAGTCACAAAACCGATCAACAAACAGGTGTTCATTAACAGATGTCTGCGTCGCATCATGAATGTGAGGTGGCCGGACATAATCTCAAATGAAGATCTTTGGACCATCACCAATCAACAACCGATTAGCATCCAGATCAAGGAGAGGAAATGGCGCTGGATCGGTCAAACACTAAGGAAGCCGGACGGAGCTGTTGAGAGGGCGGTGCTAGAGTGGAATCCTCAAGGTGCCAGGAAGCGAAGTCGACCTAAGAGGACCTGGAAGAGGACGATCGAAAATGAAATTGCAGAGGTGGACAAGAACTGGAGTCAAGTGAAGAGAATGGCCAGGAACCGTACTGCGTGGAGAAATTTCGCCAAGGCCCTATGCTCCGGAAGGAGCGGCAGGAATTAATACATAAAATACATAATACAACAATGACATACATGTATTGGTCAGAAATAATCTGAAATAATATGATCTATTGTTGTGCCAATTTTTAATGAAATCCATTAGTTAGTATTGTACCCGATACCTAGTTTAGGCTATCGGCTACGCCAGCAGACATTAAGCTGTAGTTGAGGTTTTGGAAAGAGTTAGGAAAAGATAGCGCACCGATCGTGTCAAGAAGAATGTGAAGATGACGTAGGAGGTCTAGGATCAAGGAGGCATTGATATCTGTGAGAAGATGGAATTATGGATAGAGATGTGAAGCTTTATTGAGATATTTATGGGATTATAGCAATTAATAATCTTAGAAGAGGATATATAACATGCATTATATGTGGAAATAATTTTATGGAAGTAAGTTATTTTATAACGGAATAGCCGAGATGATCTGGGTTCGAGACTATGATCATGACGTGAGAGCACAGTGGTGGGGGAATACGCCACGTGCCCGCGCCGAGCCCATAAGCGAGAAGACAGTTTCAGCACAGCCAGTTGAGCTCAATCAGACGAGCAGGTAAGAGCAGCTCTATAGCGCAGGGAGACGCACCGTGAAGGTCACGTAACATACAGAAACTGTCACGACTAAGGGTAGGCGACAGTGCCTGCATCGCCGAGCAGCGAAGGCCAGGCGGGTCATTGATCCAGGCGGGCTGGCCAAGGAAGCAATTACAGACGGCCGGGATATGTCAGAACCGAACTGCAAGCAGTTGAATACTTTATTTTAAGCTTCATTTCAACACAGTTTGAACATTGCTTTTACGGATAACTTCATAACTATGCTGTTCTATAACACATTCAAAGCGACTTTAACTATTTCAATTATACGGAATGTTGTTAGCATAGGCACAGATGAACATTAGATCGTGCATTTATAAGATTTATATCTTATGCAGTTTTCATGAATTACCTATTACAGACAAATACAGGGTGTTTCGTAATCTTGAACACTCTCAAGTAAAATTTTATTTTACGGAAGTGGAACTTAGCAGTCATTTGAGATTGAACTCGCAATACTCAAACTGAACATTTAACGGAACAGTGGCGTAACTTAGAAGAGGAGTAGGGGGTCCGCTGTTTCCATGAACTTTTTCGAGAAGGAGTTGGACAATATCCGCTATGGGTAATCCGGAGTTCAACATGTCCGAGTAGACGCAAATAGAGACAAGATGGCACCGCAGAGCGATGGATTCGATTCCTGACGAGAGGAGTCCACCAGCTGATTCACTTGGGATTTCGAAGGCAATCGTCATTTCATGGATGGAATGCTATGCACGCCGATCTTTCGAGAAATTCTTTATGTAGGGAAAATCGACGATCTTGGAAATTTAATTACAGCTGATTATGAAAGGTACTGTAAGAGTTATGTCTACCTGATACGATTATTTTCATGAATACTGGGCACACATGTATGTTTTTCTAATAGGAGTGATTTGATTATTAAGACATGGTTTGAATTTATATACTTCGAATTTGCTAGAATATGGAGTGACCATATGATATGGCAGGCATCATTATACGAAATTCTCACCATTGGTTGGCTTTATTAAGCAGATGTTTGGTCTTTTAGACATTTTTCCAGCTAGGATATTTTTCATGAATAGTTTTTTTGAGTAACGAGTATTTCGAACTCGTGATCTGCAATTGATTATCGAAAATTACTTCGTCAGTTCATTGCATACTAGCGAGTATGTATTATTCATCAGTAGGGATTTTTTTCATTGGATTGTTTGGAGATATTAAGAAGTTATTCACTTTAGTGAATGAACATCGCTCTTATATGACAACTAGAAACTTGTTGATTCCTATCTGATACATTCACTCATATAGTCTACGAGGTGGGGTCCTTCGTATTTATACGATTGTATGGTGGCTACTCACCTTACCCATCGTTTAGGGAACTATCATCCAAGTCGACGGGGCGAGGTCTTTCGTATTTATACGACTGTACGGTGGTTACACATCTTACTCGCCATTGAGGGACTCATTTTTATCATCCGAGTGTACACGAGATGTAAGTGAATCAAACAAGGAACTACTAGTCACATATCAGTCGAAATTTTGTTAAATAAAGTAACGATAAATGTCAACAGGATTGCATTTAGTAATTCTTGTTTGCCAATCCAATATTTTGTTGCTATACTCTTTTGAGAGTAATTTCAGTTTAACAGTTGTTACAGCTGATGCTTTGATGATTTTTATAATTGTGTTTGATACCTTTGAGAAGGATTTAAAGTAATTGAATCTTATAAGATTAATCATTAATGGTCAAGATTTATTTTAAGGCAGATCAGTATTGCAGATTTTGATATGAGAGATTATAGCACATTGATGTTTTTCTGCGATGTGAGTTATGAAAATGTGTAAGAGAATTTATGCTATTTGAAAGCAGATCTTAAATTACTGAGGTAATATTTTTCCAATTGTTTAAGAAGTTGTCTAGATGTGATCAGATTAATTACAGTTATTGGAGATTATGTGCGTTGATAATTTGAAGCCAGTTATATATTTTTTGTAGATCATGCAACATGGTTAAGTGGAGTTTGTGGTAGGCATTTTGTGGAAGTTGCCATGTGATAGTAGCAATGTTGCTAATGTATTTTGAAGCAGACATGAGGTCGTCGTACCCAGTCTAGCGTAATTGTTGAGATTCATGCTGTATGTGCTGAATATTTATGGAGTTTTGTGGAATAATTCTTGTATTCAAATGTGATATTTGAAGTATTGAAGAAATGTAATGTCGTTGTGGATAGTTTGATCCAACGTGATGTCGTGGAGACAATAATATTTTTTTGGCATGATAAATTAAATACGAGATATAACTTGGAAGTGATAAAACTGTAAGACAACGTTCTATAAACCATATTAAACAATTTGTTAGGAAATTAAACAAATAAATGAAGTTGATAATACAAGATTTTCTGAAAATAATAATTAATGAAATAATAATCTGAGATTTAAGCATATTAACGATCTGACCTAATGAAATAAAAATCAGAATGACTAGATGAAATAATAAAATCTAAATAACCAGATGATTGAAATTTAAATAAGTTGATAAATTAAATTTTGAAATAAATCGATGAATTAAATAGATGGATGAATTAAAGATTGGATAAATAAACTGATTTAAATAAATTAATAGACGATTGTAATGATGATGAATAACTGAATTAGAAGGTGATAATTAATTAAAGGAGCTGATGATTAATGAATTTATATGGAATTAAATAAATTTAATTGAAATATAATTGGAAGGAATTGCAACTTGAGTTGAGAATTTAAATGATGTAATGGTGATGAATTAACGATTATGACAGGGATATGTAGAATTTTGAAGTGAGAATTAATGTGAGAAATGTTTAAATTTGATGATGACGATAATGATGACAAACGAGAATTTGAATTTTCTATAATTCACAGATAAGTGATTGTTAATGACGATGTAAATAATGTAAATTAATTATTCGATGTTTAAGAGCATTTGATTAACATGTTCAACATTCAAATTATGCCATGCAAACCATAATTTACGTGATATTTAATATGTGTGATTATTATATGTGTATGTTTAGACAGATTAATAACTTAATTAAATCCACATTGATGTTAAATTAAAGAGAAATTAGGTCTCAGGTTTCACAAATGTCAGTGACGAAAGACATAGTGCTACAGTGATCCTGAGAACCCAAGAGAACTTTATAAAATTTTCTTGTTATGTGGATAAAAATAATTTTGGATTAGAAAAGAGATGGTTCGATTTATGGACAATGACAATTTAACTTTGGCATTCGACCATACTCTTAGGTAGGATTTATATTTAAAATGTCTGTCTGACTATCAAAGTAAAATAAATTTGTTTTTATCTTAGTTGTGATCTGATGATGGTGTGATGTTCCTTTTTCTTTCCTTGTCTTGAGTAAGGCTTATCCGGAAAGGAAGTGGTTTGCTAGGAATTCAGTTGATGGCGCCCATTTATATTTGCATTATTTTTATTAAACTTATGCCCGTAACGACCCTAGAGATACTTTGTCTCGTGATACCCACTGCTTTTTCGATAACTCAGCTGAATTTCCGACACATTCCTTATTTGACTAGAGGTTCATTTAACTCCGCTCTGTCCCGGAACTCCAGGAATGCGATGTTATAGCAGATGGGTCATCGCATCCCCAGGACGAACGGGTACAGAGAGAGAGGGAGAATTGGCTTTATCCAACTAGTGGGGCTTTACGATTTTGTTTATTCTATGGAATCACATCAGATTTAGATTACTGAGAGATTGATCTCAAGTTCATTTAAGTGTGTTACAAAATTTATTAAACTTAGTCAGACAATGTACTTGTGTGCCCAATCCAGTGTTCATGTTAATCGTATTAGTATAATATCATGTTAGTTATAAGACATTTTTCCTATACCCAAGTGAATGCAGGAATTGAGACATTGTGATGTGTTGTTGTCTAACGTCTCTATATATAACCTATATTGAAAATATAATTATGTTGCCGGAAGATTTAGCTAAGGTGTTAGGAGAGTTACAGACGGGTATGTCTGGTATTGCAGAAACTATTTCTAAGATGGAAACGGAAGTTAAAGAACAAATTAATAATTCAGAAGCTAGATTAGAAGCTAAATGTAAAGAGAATGTACAAGCATTACAGGCTAATAGCGAAGGCAATCTGAACGACAGTTTAAAGTCATTAGAGGAAAGATTACAGACTAGTACTGAAGAAAATTTAAAATTATTGCAGTCAACTAATGAAGATAATTTAAAATCATTAGAGACTAGGTTACAGTCAAATAGCAAAGATGAGTTGATGTTATTAGAGACTAGGCTACAGTCAAATAGTGAAGCTAACTTGAAAGATAACTTTAAGTCATTAGAAGAGAAATTACAGTCTCGTAGTGAAGAAACTAATACTGAATTAGAAAACAAGTTAACTAGATTAGAGAATAGCTTAACTTTAAAGAATAATGAGATGCTGAAGACTTTACAATTAGACATAATTGCAGTAAACATGAAAGGAGAGGAAAATGTTCAAATATTAAGAAAAAATATTATTGACTTAGAAAGTAGAGGAGAAGAAAATATTTTTACTTTAAGAACAGACGTTATGTCCATACAGAAAGACATTAAATCAGATGTATCGAAGTTGAGATTCGACATCGATGGTTTAGTGGCAGATGTAGGCAAAATTCAAGATTGGTCTACCGAAGTATCTTTCGAGACTAAGATTAAAGGTCTAGAAACGAATCTAGGTAACGAAATTAAAGATTTAAAGACAGTAATTGGGACCATTAAAGAGGAAGTCTTAGGAGAGGTCAATTCTAATTTAAAATCATTAGAAAATCAATTGCAGAAAGATATTAGGAAGATAGACGACGATATAGAGCAAAAGGTTAATGAAAACTTAGCTTTATTTAAAAATAGAGTCAGTGCAATCGTGGAAGAACGGTATAGTGAGGTCGATGCCGAAGCAAAAGAGAAACGTGACGGGTTAGATGAAAAATTAATCGCAGGTATGGCAAACTTAGAAGCGAGGTTTACGGAAAACAAGGAAGCGATGAAGATAGATTCAACTCTATTTAGAACAGATGTTGATCTGTTAAAAGAACAAGTCGCGTCAGTAAAGAACACGTGCGAAGGAAAAATTGACAAGTTAAGAAACGACTTAGACGAGTGTAACAAAACGCAGGATGTTACATCGTTAGATGAGTTGAAGACGCAGGTCAAGACCGTGGAAAAATTAGCAGAAGACAGGATAACTAAACTAGAATCCATGTTTAACAGTTTCACCGGTCAGAATATCACATCAGGGGAAACATTGATAAATCAGACAGCGATAGACCGCAGTATGACGAATCAGGAAACGAGCATGGGAGACGACCGTCAAATGCAACCGAATGTGACATTCGAAAGGGCTAGTTCAACCCCTCAGGATAATCCAAGCTCGAATAGGAGTACGTTGGGTCCAAGCGAACGATACTCAGGTCCAGTCACCATTATTAGGAATCTGGATGACAAGCCGAGAAAGTTTTCGGGAAATACAGGAGTCACACCAGTCGAATTTCTGCGATATATTCGAGACTACAAGGCGGAACACAGGGTAGCCAAAGAAAGAGAGCTAAGGATAGTCGAACGCGCCTTAGATGGATCTGCACTTACGTGGTTTAGAGCGTTCAGAAGCAATTTTGCGAACATGGAGCAATTTGCCATGGCTTTCTTGAGGAGATTTTGGAGTGCCGAGGATCAACTTAACGTAAGAGCGGAGATGTACTCAAAACGCTATTCTACGTCACATCCGACGCATTACGCCAACTATTTCACGTCACAGCTGGCTAAATTACAGTTCCTTATTCCTCCATTGCCAGAAGAAGAGCTTTTGCAAGCTATAGCGAGACAGTTACCGATTGAGGTACAGCGATCACTGATAGCGTCGGGAGCCAATACACTGGAGCACTATGACGACATTCTACGGCGATTGGACTATACAAGCGCACAGGTTACGCCTAGAAGTAACAGAAACGACAACAGAAACACGCAAGAAGTGAATGCGGTAGTCGTAGACAATGCAGCTCAAACGGACAGAAGGGATTCCTGGGAAAACCGACGGAACGAAGGGAATCGAGGAAACATCCGTAACGCTCGAGGAAATGATCGATACAGAGGACCATATGAGAGGCCATACGATCAAGAAGCGAGAGATAGCCGATATAGGAATTATAACCAGAATTCCAGATATCAGGACAGGAATCGATATAACAATAGATATCGGGGCAGAAATAACTGGAGCCAAGGTCAACAGTATAATGGGAACGACAGGCTGGATGGCCGAAGAAACGATCCTAACGACAGACGGGATAATCGTGGACATGAGAGGTCAAGGCAAGAAGATAGACAGCCTAGTGCACCACTCGAAGAGACAGTGAGAGATGTCAATCGAGCAAGCACGAGTGAAGAAAGAAGAAATAAACGTCAGAATAACACGGAATCAAGATGTTAATCATTGGAAGTCAATCGTCATTATTGAGAGTCAGAAAGTACCATCATGCTGAGTAAGGGAATTGTAGAGCTATCGTGTACATGTATTATATATAGAATGCCTGAGAGTGTATTTTTTTTTCTCAATCCTGATAAAAAAAAGGAGATGTACGGGAGAGATGTACCCGATACCTAGTTTAGGCTATCGGCTACGCCAGCAGACATTAAGCTGTAGTTGAGGTTTTGGAAAGAGTTAGGAAAAGATAGCGCACCGATCGTGTCAAGAAGAATGTGAAGATGACGTAGGAGGTCTAGGATCAAGGAGGCATTGATATCTGTGAGAAGATGGAATTATGGATAGAGATGTGAAGCTTTATTGAGATATTTATGGGATTATAGCAATTAATAATCTTAGAAGAGGATATATAACATGCATTATATGTGGAAATAATTTTATGGAAGTAAGTTATTTTATAACGGAATAGCCGAGATGATCTGGGTTCGAGACTATGATCATGACGTGAGAGCACAGTGGTGGGGGAATACGCCACGTGCCCGCGCCGAGCCCATAAGCGAGAAGACAGTTTCAGCACAGCCAGTTGAGCTCAATCAGACGAGCAGGTAAGAGCAGCTCTATAGCGCAGGGAGACGCACCGTGAAGGTCACGTAACATACAGAAACTGTCACGACTAAGGGTAGGCGCCAGTGCCTGCATCGCCGAGCAGCGAAGGCCAGGCGGGTCATTGATCCAGGCGGGCTGGCCGAGGAAGCAATTACAGACGGCCGGGATATGTCAGAACCGAACTGCAAGCAGTTGAATACTTTATTTTAAGCTTCATTTCAACACAGTTTGAACATTGCTTTTACGGATAACTTCATAACTATGCTGTTCTATAACACATTCAAAGCGACTTTAACTATTTCAATTATACGGAATGTTGTTAGCATAGGCACAGATGAACATTAGATCGTGCATTTATAAGATTTATATCTTATGCAGTTTTCATGAATTACCTATTACAGACAAATACAGGGTGTTTCGTAATCTTGAACACTCTCAAGTAAAATTTTATTTTACGGAAGTGGAACTTAGCAGTCATTTGAGATTGAACTCGCAATACTCAAACTGAACATTTAACGGAACAGTGGCGTAACTTAGAAGAGGAGTAGGGGGTCCGCTGTTTCCATGAACTTTTTCGAGAAGGAGTTGGACAATATCCGCTATGGGTAATCCGGAGTTCAACATGTCCGAGTAGACGCAAATAGAGACAAGATGACACCGCAGAGCGATGGATTCGATTCCTGACGAGAGGAGTCCACCAGCTGATTCACTTGGGATTTCGAAGGCAATCGTCATTTCATGGATGGAATGCTATGCACGCCGATCTTTCGAGAAATTCTTTATGTAGGGAAAATCGACGATCTTGGAAATTTAATTACAGCTGATTATGAAAGGTACTGTAAGAGTTATGTCTACCTGATACGATTATTTTCATGAATACTGGGCACACATGTATGTTTTTCTAATAGGAGTGATTTGATTATTAAGACATGGTTTGAATTTATATACTTCGAATTTGCTAGAATATGGAGTGACCATATGATATGGCAGGCATCATTATACGAAATTCTCACCATTGGTTGGCTTTATTAAGCAGATGTTTGGTCTTTTAGACATTTTTCCAGCTAGGATATTTTTCATGAATAGTTTTTTTGAGTAACGAGTATTTCGAACTCGTTATCTGCAATTGATTATCGAAAATTACTTCGTCAGTTCATTGCATACTAGCGAGTATGTATTATTCATCAGTAGGGATTTTTTCATTGGATTGTTTGGAGATATTAAGAAGTTATTCACTTTAGTGAATGAACATCGCTCTTATATGACAACTAGAAACTTGTTGATTCCTATCTGATACATTCACTCATATAGTCTACGAGGTGGGGTCCTTCGTATTTATACGATTGTATGGTGGCTACTCACCTTACCCATCGTTTAGGGAACTATCATCCAAGTCGACGGGGCGAGGTCTTTCGTATTTATACGACTGTACGGTGGTTACACATCTTACTCGCCATTGAGGGACTCATTTTTATCATCCGAGTGTACACGAGATGTAAGTGAATCAAACAAGGAACTACTAGTCACATATCAGTCGAAATTTTGTTAAATAAAGTAACGATAAATGTCAACAGGATTGCATTTAGTAATTCTTGTTTGCCAATCCAATATTTTGTTGCTATACTCTTTTGAGAGTAATTTAAGTTTAACAGTTGTTACAGCTGATGCTTTGATGATTTTTATAATTGTGTTTGATACCTTTGAGAAGGATTTAAAGTAATTGAATCTTATAAGATTAATCATTAATGGTCAAGATTTATTTTAAGGCAGATCAGTATTGCAGATTTTGATATGAGAGATTATAGCACATTGATGTTTTTCTGCGATGTGAGTTATGAAAATTTGTAAGAGAATTTATGCTATTTGAAAGCAGATCTTAAATTACTGAGGTAATATTTTTCCAATTGTTTAAGAAGTTGTCTAGATGTGATCAGATTAATTACAGTTATTGGAGATTATGTGCGTTGATAATTTGAAGCCAGTTATATATTTTTTGTAGATCATGCAACATGGTTAAGTGGAGTTTGTGGTAGGCATTTTGTGGAAGTTGCCATGTGATAGTAGCAATGTTGCTAATGTATTTTGAAGCAGACATGAGGTCGTCGTACCCAGTCTAGCGTAATTGTTGAGATTCATGCTGTATGTGCTGAATATTTATGGAGTTTTGTGGAATAATTCTTGTATTCAAATGTGATATTTGAAGTATTGAAGAAATGTAATGTCGTTGTGGATAGTTTGATCCAACGTGATGTCGTGGAGACAATAATATTTTTTTGGCATGATAAATTAAATACGAGATATAACTTGGAAGTGATAAAACTGTAAGACAACGTTCTATAAACCATATTAAACAATTTGTTAGGAAATTAAACAAATAAATGAAGTTGATAATACAAGATTTTCTGAAAATAATAATTAATGAAATAATAATCTGAGATTTAAGCATATTAACGATCTGACCTAATGAAATAAAAATCAGAATGACTAGATGAAATAATAAAATCTAAATAACCAGATGATTGAAATTTAAATAAGTTGATAAATTAAATTTTGAAATAAATCGATGAATTAAATAGATGGATGAATTAAAGATTGGATAAATAAACTGATTTAAATAAATTAATAGACGATTGTAATGATGATGAATAACTGAATTAGAAGGGGATAATTAATTAAAGGAGCTGATGATTAATGAATTTATATGGAATTAAATAAATTTAATTGAAATATAATTGGAAGGAATTGCAACTTGAGTTGAGAATTTAAATGATGTAATGGTGATGAATTAACGATTATGACAGGGATATGTAGAATTTTGAAGTGAGAATTAATGTGAGAAATGTTTAAATTTGATGATGACGATAATGATGACAAACGAGAATTTGAATTTTCTATAATTCACAGATAAGTGATTGTTAATGACGATGTAAATAATGTAAATTAATTATTCGATGTTTAAGAGCATTTGATTAACATGTTCAACATTCAAATTATGCCATGCAAACCATAATTTACGTGATATTTAATATGTGTGATTATTATATGTGTATGTTTAGACAGATTAATAACTTAATTAAATCCACATTGATGTTAAATTAAAGAGAAATTAGGTCTCAGGTTTCACAAATGTCAGTGACGAAAGACATAGTGCTACAGTGATCCTGAGAACCCAAGAGAACTTTATAAAATTTTCTTGTTATGTGGATAAAAATAATTTTGGATTAGAAAAGAGATGGTTCGATTTATGGACAATGACAATTTAACTTTGGCATTCGACCATACTCTTAGGTAGGATTTATATTTAAAATGTCTGTCTGACTATCAAAGTAAAATAAATTTGTTTTTATCTTAGTTGTGATCTGATGATGGTGTGATGTTCCTTTTTCTTTCCTTGTCTTGAGTAAGGCTTATCCGGAAAGGAAGTGGTTTGCTAGGAATTCAGTTGATGGCGCCCATTTATATTTGCATTATTTTTATTAAACTTATGCCCGTAACGACCCTAGAGATACTTTGTCTCGTGATACCCACTGCTTTTTCGATAACTCGGCTGAATTTCCGACACATTCCTTATTTGACTAGAGGTTCATTTAACTCCGCTCTGTCCCGGAACTCCAGGAATGCGATGTTATAGCAGATGGGTCATCGCATCCCCAGGACGAACGGGTACAGTATAGAAGTTACATGCATTTTAAATTGGACCTATCAGCAGACTTAGAATCATGTTGGCAGCACTGACGTATATTAGTTAATCCAAATTCATCTAGAATGCCAGGTACTATACGTGTGCAAATTTTAAAGCTATTGGCTTGCAAACTTCCTGATACTGTATATTGATATTAGGGTAACAAAAATAGGGACAGCACATACGAAATTTGGTTGAAATCCAAATGATAGTATGGAAGTTACATGTATTTAAAGTTGGACCTCTCAGCAGGCTTAGAATCACGTTGGTAGCACTGACGTATATAATTTACTCCAAATTAATATAGAATGTCAGGTACTATACGTGTGCATAGTTTAAAGCTGTTGGTTTGCATAATTTCTGATATATTGGTATTTGGATAAAATAAATTAGGAGCATTTCTTAACAGTTGGCAGCCCTGGTGGGTCTTAAGAATACGCTCAGTCATATCTGATCATGTACACATATAACATACGAAATTTGGTTGAATTCCAATTGATAGTGTAGACGTTATATGCATTTAAAAATTGGACCTATCAGCAGGCTTATAATCATTTTGGCAACACTGCCATGTATGGCCTCCTGGAAATTAAACTGCAATACTATTATCTATACGTGTGCCAATTTTGAAATAGCTCCCATTCATACCTTCCAAGATATCCGACATGGAGCTCAAATTTCAATTGCGATTTTTAGCAGTTGGTAGCACTGACATCATTTTCAAATATGGCCGTGAGATATTCGGGTATACATCTTTACTCATACTAAATTTTGTTTCGATTGATCCAGCCGTTTAGAAGTTGATAGGGGGGACACACACACAGCCAGACAGACAGACAGACAGACAGAAGGACAGACAGATAGACAGACAGACAGACACACATTTGCCCGAACTCATAAGTCTACTTTTTCCTCATTTTTGCAAAATGTGAAAAGTAGGCTAAAAATTCAATACTTCTCTTGCATGTAACCTATGCATCGTCCCCCATGGTCTGGTACCTTGACGTGGTGGGGAGGCTTTTTTTTAGCCTACTTTTCACATTTTGCAAAAATGAGGAAAAAGTAGACTTATGAGATGGATCCGGGAAAATGTGTGTCTGTCTGGCTGTGTGTGTGTGTGTGTGTCCCCCCCCCCTATCAACTCCTAAACGGCTGCAGCAATCAAAACCAAATTTAGTATGAGTAAAGATGTGCACCGGAATATCTCACGTCCATATTTGAAAATGATGTCAGTGCTACCAACTGCTGGAAAAACGCACTAGACATTTGAGCTCCATGTTGGATATCTTGCAAGGTATGCATGGGAGCTATTCCAAAATTGGCACACATGTAGATAAGACTATTTCAGTTTAATTTCCAGGAGGCCAGCCATGACAGTGTTGCCAAAATAATTTTAAGCCTCCTGATAGGTCCAATGTTTAAATGCATATAACTTCTACACTATCAATTGGATTTCAACCAAATTTTGTATGTAATATCTGTACATAAACAGATATGACTGAGCGGATTCTTAAGAGCCACCAGGGCTGCCAACTGTTAATAATTGCTCTCTATATTTTTTATCCAAATACCAATATATCAGAAAGTATGCAAGCCAACAGCTTTAAACTATGCACACGTACATTCTGAAATTTTAGATTAATTTGGAGTAACTTATATACGTCAGTTCTACCAACATGATTATAAGCCTGCTGATAGTACCATTTTTTAAATACATGTAACTTCTATACTATCAGTTGGATTTCAACCAAATTTCGTATGTGCTATGTGTACCATAACAGATATGACTATACTCATTGTTAAGAGCAATCAGGGCTGCCAACTGTTAATAAATGCTGTCTATATATTTTTTACCCAAATATCAATATATCAGAAAGTATGCAAGCCAACAGCTCCATACTTTGCACACGTATAGCACCTGCCATTCTAGATTAATTTGGAATAATTAATACAAGACAGTGCTGCCAACATGATTCTATGCCGGCTGATATGTCCAATTTTAAAATACATGTAACTTCTATACTAACAAATGGATTCCATCCAAAATTGGCACAACAAGATATAATATTTCAGATTATTTCTGACCAGCACACTCATGACATTGTTGGCAACATGCTTTTACGCGTGCTGATACATCCAGTGTCTAACTGCATGTAACGTCCATTGGACTTCAACCAAATTTTGTATTCTGTACCTTAAGAGATGGAACTAAGAATATATTCAGTCACCAGGGCTGCCAACTGTAGTGCTCTATTAGGCTACATTATACCAGGTATATTTTGAACTAATTAGATATTTCGATATTACCAACTTAATTTCGTCATTATTCTAGATAGGTTCATATTCTGTAGAATAATCGTTGGCATGAAAAGTAGGCTGTATAGTTCTTCACGGAACGTCTTGTTTTTTTTATGTGTAACATCTTTCCGCTCGGTTGCTGGATAGTTTTGTGGGAGTGATTCTGAAAATTGGGGATGGAAGTGGATCAGAACGATCGAGCTGGCAGTGGTGGATCAAACGGAAGTATGCACTGCCCGCTCGATCGATCAAACGGAAGTGTTCTAGCTGGCAGTGGTGGACAACGGAAGTATGCACTGCCCGCTCGATCGATCAAACGGAAGTGTACTATCTGGCAGTGGTGGACAACGGAAGTATGCACTGCCCGCTCGATCGATCGAATGGACGGGTGCCCTATCTGGCAGTGGTGGATCGAACGGAAGTATAAGACGCACTGCCAACTCGATCGATCGATCCAGCTGGCACTGGTAAGAGAAACAATCAGCGCGCGGTGTCGAAAATTGATACCATGACGCACTCTCGGCCATGAGGAATGTATATGACATACTGAGCGGAAAACGCTCATGCGAACTCTGGTGTCAAGTGATTTAAACAAATGACATGGTGCATGTTCGAAGTCTTTGTATCAGTATTTTTAGCCTACTTTTCACATTTTGCAAAAATGAGGAAAAAGTAGACTTATGAGATCGGGCATATGTGTGTCTGTCTGTCTGTCTGTCCTTCTGTCTGTCTGTCTGGCTGTGTGTGTGTGTCCCCCCCCCTATCAACTCCTAAACGGCTGGAGCAATCGAAACAAAATTTGGTAGGAGTAAAGATCTATACCTGAATATCTCACGGCCATACTTGAAAATGATGTCAGTGCTACCAACTGCTGAAAAATCGCAATTGAAATTTGAGCTCCATGTTGGATATCTTGGAAGGTATGA
Source organism: Meconema thalassinum (assembly GCA_946902985.2). NCBI lineage: Eukaryota > Metazoa > Arthropoda > Insecta > Orthoptera > Tettigoniidae > Meconema > Meconema thalassinum. The sequence goes on along the minus strand of OX336389.2, from coordinate 381,943,888 downwards.
ATGGGAGCTATTTCAAAATTGGCACACGTATAGATAATAATATTGCAGTTTAATTTCCAGGAGGCCATACAGTGCAGTGTTGCCAAAATGATTATAAGCTTGCTGATAGGTCCAATTTTTAAATGCATATAACTTCTACACTATCAATTGGAATTCAACCAAATTTCGTATGTACTATGTGTACATCAACAGATACGAATGAGCATATTCTAAAGAGCCACCAGGGCTGCCAACTGTTAATAAATGCACTCCCTATTGTTTTATCCAAATACCAATATATCAGAAAGTATGCAAGCAGACAGCTTTAAACTATGCACACGCATAGTACCTGACATTCTATATTAATTTGGATAAACTTATACACGTCAGTGCTACCAACATGATTCTAAGCCTGCTGAAAGGTCGAACTTTAAATATACGTAACATCTATACTATCATTTGGATTTCAACCAAATTTCGTGTGTGTTATGTGTACCATAACATATATGACTATGCGTATATTTAGGAGCTAGCAGGGCTGCCAACTCTTAATATGTACTGTCTCTATTTTTGTTACCCTAATATCAATATATCAGAAAGTAGCTCTAAACTTTGCGCACGTATAGTACCTGGCATTCTAGATTAATTTGGAGTAACTTATATAGGCCTACGCCAGCGCTGCCAACATGATTCTAAGCCTGCTGATAGGACCGATTTCAAAATGCATGTAACTTCTCTACTAACTAATGGATTTCATTCTAAATTGGCACAACAATAGATCATATTATTTCAGATTATTTCTGACCAATACATGTAAATCATTGATGCCAACATGATTTTACGCGCGCTGTTAGTGCAATGTTTAACTGCATGGAACGTCCATGCTATCCATTGGACTTCAACAAAATTTTGTATTCTGTACCTTAAAAGATGGAACTAAGAATATACTCAGTCACCAGGGCTGCCAACTGTAATTCTCTATTAGGCTACATTATGCCAGGTATACAGTATTTCGAACTAATTAGAAATTTCGATATTACCAACTTAATTTCGTCATTATTCTAGATAGATCCATTTAGATTAATCATTGACATGAATCTTAAATTTTAAGAAAAGTAGGCTGTTTAGTTCGTCACGTAACTTCTTGTTAGCCTACTTTTCACATTTTGCAAAAATGAGGAAAAAGTAGACTTATGAGATCGGGCAAATGTGTGTCTGTTTGTCTGTCCTTCTGTCTGTCTGGCTGTGTGTGTGCCCCCCCCCCCCTATCAACTCCTAAACGGCTGTAGCAATCGAAACAAAATTTGGTAGGAGTAAAGATCTATACCTGAATATCTCACGGCCATATTTGAAAATGATGTCAGTGCTACCAACTGCTGAAAAATCGCAATTGAAATTTGAGCTCCATGTTGGATATCTTGGAAGGTATGAATGGGAGCTATTTCAAAATTGGCACACGTATAGATAATAATATTGCAGTTCAATTTCCAGAAGGCCATACATGGCAGTGTTGCCAAAATGATTATAAGCTTGCTGATAGGTCCAATTTTTAAATGCATATAACTTCTGCACTATCAATTGGATTTCAACCAAATTTCGTATGTGCTATGTGTACATAAACAGATATGACTGAGCGTATTCTTAAGATCCCCCAGGGCTGCCAACTGTTAATAAATGCTCTCAATTTTTTAATCCCAATACCCATATATCAGAAACTATGCAAGCCGACAGCTTTAAACTATGCACACGTATAGTACCTGACATTCTATATTAATTTGGAGTAGCTTATATACGTCAGTACTACCAACATGATTCTAAGCCTGCTGAGAGGTCCAAATTTAAATACATGTAACTTCTATACTCTCATTTGGATTTCAACCACATTTCGTGTGTGCTATGTGTACCATAACAGATATGACTATGCTGATTCTTAAGAATAACCAGGGCTGCAAACTGTTAATAATACTGTCTCAATTTTTGTTACCCTAATATGAATATATCAGAAAGTATGCAAGCCAATAGCTCTAAACGTTGCACACGTATAGTACCTGGCATTCTAGATTAATTTGGAGTAACTAATATAGGTCTACGCCAATGCTGCCAACATGATTATAAGCTTGCTGATAGGGCCAATTTTAAAATGCATGTAACTTCTGTACTAACTAATGGATTTCATTCAAAATTGACACAACAATCGATCATATTATTTCAGAATATTTCTGACCAATACATGTATGTCATTGATGCCAACATGATTTTACGCGCGCTGTTAGATCCAATGTTTAACTGCATGTAACGTCCATGCTATCCTTTGGACTTCAACCAAATTTTGTATTCTGTTCCTTAGGAGATGGAACTAAGAATATATTCAGTCACCAGGGCTGCCAACTGTAGTGCTCTATTAGGCTACATTATACCAGGTATATTTCGAACTAATTAGAAATTTCGATATTACCAACTTAATTTCGTCATTATTCTAGATAGATCCATATAGATTAATCATTGGCATGGATCTTAAATTTTAAGGAAAGTAGGCTCTTAAGTTCGTCACGGGACTTCTTGTTAAATGGTAAAATGCCTTAATATCAAACATTGTAAGTAGTCGGCTTTGCATTGGCATAAGGCATTTTAAACTCAATGTTACTCAGGAACATTATCGAAACAAGCAAAATATAAATGAAACTTAATTCCGTAATGCAGTATTATTGGAACGTGGAAATAAGTCACCATCTTGTGCACAATATTTGCGTAGTCGAAATAGCCGTGGGGTTATTGCATATGACTGTGAATCTAGAGATCTTGGGTTCGAATCCTGGGCGGGGTTGTAATTTTTGCTACCAGATTATCATTTTAAACGATATTTATCATATCAATATGACTCATTTGAACAGAATCCATATGAAATTACGTGTTGGTCTGTGAATGGAGAGGACCTGTTTATAAGGAATTTAAGGTTATGAGCGGTGTCGCGTCAATTAATCTAGTTGATCCATATGGTATTCTTTATTTAGGCTAGTGCTGGTGGAAGCTACAAATCATCTAATAAAATGAGTTCCGTATTATAAACTACAATATCTGTAAAACACTCCCTTTTACAATAGAATAATATTTGCGCCAATAATACTATAAAATACCGGTGTATCAACAATTTCACAGGGGCGTGGTGGCTCAGCCGTCTGGCTGTATGCCTCTCACCAAGGCGGTCCGGGTTCGATTCCCGGTCAATGCATGTGAGATTTTCGAAGTGAAATGCCATGTCCTGTGGTTCGGATTCCACGTAAAAAGGAGGTCCCGTGGCTTATAATCACAAGATTCACGGTCACGTAAAACTACAATCTTCCTTTTTTTTTTTTTTTTACAATTTCACGTGAGGTTTCTTCTATGTCAGATGTTACACATCATATGCGACTACTGTAAGGCTCGTATTTTTTTTTTTTTTTTTTTTAGGGTATGTCTTTTAGTGCCGGGAGTGTCCGAGGACGCGTTCGGCTCGCCATAGTTTGTAGCTGCTTCTAGACGGACATCCATGTGGTAACTTACAAGTACCATCACGTGTGGAGTGGGGTCTTCGGAGGAAAGTTTGAATGTAAGGACAAGGAATTGGAAGGTAGCGGCAGTGGCCTATAGTAAGGGACCAACCCCGGCATATGCCTGGAAGGAAGATGGGAAACCACAGAAGACCATCTTCAAGGCTGTCGGCGGGGGGGATTCGAACCTCCTCGCCTCCCAGATGTGAGCGGCTGCCTGCAGCCATGCCGCAACGACCACGGCTAACTCATCCGTTGGGAGGCTTGTGTGTCTCAGAGATCCTGTGAGCAATGCCGGCGGGAGCTTCTGTTCCTGGCAGGGCCACCCATGCCGGTAAAGTCAAGGGTTAGAGACGAGACTAACTGACAGACTACACCATGATGGTGGGCAGCAGCGTCATCAGTAGGTTATTTCCAGGCGGAGCTGTAATTCAGTGGTACGGTTGGAAAACTGCGGGGGCTCGTTTTCAGTCCTTAAGGTGGCAGCCCTACCAGAAATCTAGGAAGCTGTAGGCTAATAACTCGCACTCTCCGAAATTGCTTAGAAACTGAAAAGAATGAAAACCGGACTGACCTCATGTTGACAACTTTCGGCACGAAAAGGAAGACACGAATAGGTTTAAAGCTGGAAAGACTTGGAGGGAAGTGAAGATGTTGACAGCAAACAGAGCCCGATGGAAATCATTCTTGGATACCCAGAGCGAATGGAAATTATGATGATAATGAGAATTGTTGTTTTAAGGGGCCTAACTTCTAGGTTATCGGCCCCTAATGGTCTGGGTGATATTGAAAGATGAGATGAGAATGTAATGAAAAACTACAACTAATACTAACTTAACTACGGTCTTACAAACTAGAAGAAGAAATGGTAAAGAAATAACGAATAAGGCAAACAATGGACAGGAACCGGGTGAGTTAGCCGTGGTCGTTACGGCATGACTGCTGCGGGAGGCGAGGAGGTTCGAATCCCCCCGCCGGCAACCTTGAAGATGGTCTTCTGTGGTTTCCCATCTTCCTTCCAGGCAAATGCCGGCGTTGGTCCCTAACTATAGGCCACAGCCGCTACCTTCCAACTCCTCGAGCTTCCCTTCCAACTTTCCTCCCTAACGGTACTTGTAGCTCACCCATTGGGTGTCCGTCTCGAAGCAGCTACAAAACTGGCGAGCCGAACATGTCCTCGGACACTCCCGGCACTAATAGCCATACGCTAAAACAAATGAACAGGAGGAAGATAAATGCCCTCAACCCTCGAAGAATGAGGTTTGAGGGACTTGGAAGGAAGGAGAACCAGAAGAGGGAGATAGGAAATGGAAAGAGGAGAGGGTCTGCCCCAGAGGCACTGGAAAAAGGGGGCAAAAACGGACCCAGCTCAGGAATCCGTCGGGGTTCCCAACTCCCGAACTCACCAGCCGCGAGCCCCTGAGGGTGTAGCACTATCCAGGGTGCACCAGAAGTGGTGGGGCTACACACACCCTGCCTCCTTAAGGGCCTTGAGCAAACGGTAGGAGATAGGATGAGAACAGGAGAGGTCTAACCCCTCGAATAATGAGGGATCAGGAAAGATGAGACAAGGGCCAAATAAGGCGGGAAAGTAAAAGACTCCCTAGGCCTCGGATACCCTAATACCGTCGGGGTCGGAAAAGAACAAGAGTTGACCAAGGGTGGTCGATAGGAAAAATGACAGAGAGGAGCCCGGCACAAGTAAGTTGAAGCAATGCGAAAGGAAATAAGTAAGTAGCCTCATGATGGTACCCTATTACTTTTCTAAATCAAGCTTCTTGCCTTACTCTGCATTGTGTTTAAATTGTACAGTTGGTACAAGTGTACAGTACATCTCCTGTTGGCTGTACCGTCAATAACCGCAATATCGGCTGTTTTCTCTGATCCCGTGTCCGAAATGCAGAGACTTCCTCAAAAACGTAGTGCTTTTTAAGATCTTTCAGAGAATCGGCAGTGGTGGATCTCAGTCCATGGTGTCGGTTGTTGCGAAGAAGTTCACCCTTACAACAAAAGCCAAGCACGTGGGGAAGGGTTTCATACTCACAGCTATGGGAATCTTGACTTCTGCCGGGAGCACTTCTCTCTGCAAACATAATATTGCAGTTCATCTTCATTGAGTTCAACCACTGTGAATAAGGAAGACCTTGTTTTGTAGAGTAAGCGGTAAATAATTTGCCTTGTGAGAGTGTTATCAATCAAATCAAATACAATTATTGTTGTGAATCTAATTTCGCCAAATAACCGTACAGTTCGGCTATACATTGTACTAAATACATTTGATGTTGACTTAATGCGTAAGTCCGTTAGGCAACATGATGTTTATTGACGGCGACAGTTTCATCGTAAAAAATAAACCCGTCAGATATATCAGCCTGACAATGATCCTGAATTTAAAAAAGACTAAGTAATAATAATAATAATAATAATAATAATAATAATAATAATAATAATCGTATGGCGGCAGCTAACTGGTGTAGATCTTCTGAGTTGGAGCCATTGGGGTGATCTACTGTCCAATTACAACGTTCTGCCATTTGACAGTGGAAATCTGAGTTCTACTCGACGACCTGTGGAAGATTTAATACATTTTTTCTTGTGATCACCAAATGTGACGCACTACAAAAATCCAACTTTATCGGCCAGGAATAATAATAATAATAATAATAATAATAATAATAATTATTATTATTATTATTATTATTATTATTATTATTATTATTATATGAGTTTATGTCCCTTTTAACTACTACGGCTTCCAGCGGCGTTGAGGTGCCAGAAATTTGCCCCAAAAGGGATCATTGACCTTAAAACTACTGACCTGGTTCTCTCCCGATTGAGTTAACTCAAATGCCAACTGACTGTGCCGTGACGTGCTGCGTGACTCAGGGGTAACGTTCTCGCTTACTGTGCCCAAGGTTGCAGGATCGAATCCAGCACAGACAGCTGGCATTTGAGGATGCTCAAATGCGAGGGAGCCGTGTCAGTAGATTTACTGGCACGTTAAAGATCCCCTTTGGGGCAAATTTCCGGCACTCCTTAGTAGATAAATGGGACGTAAACCCAATAACATTATTATTATGACTGCGCCGGGATTTGAGCCCGCAAACGTGGGCATAGCTACACCATACGCGTCCAACGAAGACATTATCTTTGAAGGGCGACAAAGAGTCACGGAACTCCAAGTCATACTATACACTCCAAAAAGATCTCTCGTATGACATTTGGCCACTATAAGACGTTACAGCACATTTAAAGCTTGTTTTTCGAGCGAATCGTTTCCTGGAAGTCGCTTGTCTGTCACTTCGAATTGGAAACCACCTCAAAGCCATCATATTTGATCAGCTGGTTTGATTAAATACAACTATTTCCAGCTCAAGTTCTCCGAGTTTAAACTCTAAATCACAGCGGGGAATTCCACGCCACGGCATACTGCACCGCGCTTTGAAAGTTGTATAAATGTAGCAACAAACATTTTAAAAACCTCGGCATGAAACTGTCTAATTCAATATCAATGGAATTAACTTTGTGATATACTTCTATTCATGTTTGGTTACCGAGGTTTATACACAGTAGAAGTTTGATAAAGGCTGATTCTCATCAAGGCGGGATGAGTTTGATTCCTTGTCAATTCATGTGCGATTTTCCAAATGATGTTGTCCCATCCTGTAGTTAGGATTCAACGTGGTATATGACTGCGGGGTTTAAAGACACATACAATAACGAGCTTGCTTGTTCGTTATGTAACTTTCAAGAAAAGCATACTTTAATAAAATACATACTTTATTTAGGTATTTCACTATGCTTGGTATGTGTCTAACATAAAATCGTACTTTTAGCACATACTATTAAAACGTGGTGATTTTAGCCTAATTTTCTTATTAAATAACGTGTATAAAGTACGATTGTGGGTTCATTGATGAGCTGAAGTGCATGTACAAGTCTGTCTGTCAGTCTGTTTATCCGTTCCCTCTACGAATGGGTGTTTCACCGCAATGCCAATTTGTTTGGCGGTAGTTTGCATCATTGGATCTGGAAATAAGAAGTATCATATTTTAGTTAAATTAGCCGTAGGTAACGTACTGTAATAACTTATGTACAAATTAAATTACACTTTATTTATGTATTTTTGATAATTTTCATTGCAGCCAATCGTTAAAAAAAAGATGGTACTTTATTTACACTTACCCATCAAAAACTCGTGAAAGACTTACTCAGTTCGAACGCAACTTTGTGTGCACAAAGTATCATCAACACATGATTTATATACTGTGGGTGGTTTCATTGTTTGGTAACCCTGTGGTGTAGGGTTAACATGCTTGCCCAGGTTCCACTCGTGTATCTGCCATAGATTTATGATCCAACATAAGGGCTGGAACGGCGTGAGCTCAGCCTCGCGAGGGCAGTTAAGTAGCTGCTTGATATTAGAAGTTGTGCCCCATGGCCTAAAACGTCCTAGGATACGTGCGGTTCTCTGAGGTGCAATAATAGGCTATTTAATGAGTTCATGGTTCCACTGTTGCAGACTGTTAATGATAGATGTACCATCTTTGTAGGTAACCACCAAAATACTAGCATAATACTAACCTAATTCCAACCAAACTTTATAAGGACAAACCAAGTACTACCAACACATGATTTCTGGTAGTTTCAGTGTTACCAACTATTATTAATAAACGTTACCTTTCAGATACTCGTAAAAATAATGACTCTGGAGAAGTTTTGTAAAATTTTATAAAATTGATCTTTTCTCAACCTCCTTTGTAACCCAGCTTTCCTAATCACATGGAAATGGAATGACAACCAATGTTAAGTTTTCGGTTGCCCAAATGCCAATTGGCAAGTAGTGTCTGCAGAGGCCCATCAGACAAACTTTAATACGTTGGTACAATGCAATCGAATGTTACAGGAATGCACAAGGTACGAACACCCACACACACGCATAGGCGTTACGCATTGGGAACATAATATTCTAGAGTTTGGTTAAAGATGAGTTAGCAACGTTGACAACTGCTTCCCATGAAATACTACATGGTCTAGTCTCCCTTTTAGTTGGTGGAAGTTTTATATTCGCGACCCCCCTTAGCATTTAATTTGTACTGACAGGTACGGTATCAAATAACAAACACACGCACGAACATACTATACGTACGCCAGAAATTTAGCAGGTTCCCTTGGAGGGAAATGACCTATGGAAACTGCCTCATCTCCATGGGTTGGTCCTAAGCGAGAAAAGTTCGTCGATACAACAAGTATATGGCCCTTCCCCTCCCCACTTATTATTTTTAAAACTATACTTCCAGGGTAGGGGCCGATAACCTAGATAATTGTCCCCTTAAAATAACAACCATCACCATCACCATCACTTAGAGGATGTCCAGCTCTAAGTAAATAATATTTTTGTTGATTAACATAGGGATTTTTGCGATTGTGTGGTCATGTAGCCCTGTATACTTGGGTGTGCGAGGAATCAGCTTGATAGACTTTGTCAGTACTGTACTAGTGTGTGCAATTGTAATTGGGGCTAGGATTTGTGTAGGAGATGGCCGTGACCTTAACGGCATTCACCTGAAAATAAAGTGAGAAGCCACGATAAAACACTTCAAGGATGACTGAAGTATCAATCGAAATCACCTCTTCTTAATTCTGCCTCACGAATCTCAAACTACCCCATTCCAGCCGTCAGGAAGAGAATTGTATTTCTCGTCAGAGCTGGGAATCGAACCAAGGCCTCCGCGATGACAGCCCATAATGCTAGTAACTCCGCCATGAGATGGAGCATGTGAAGAATAACGAGCACCTAAGTAAATGAAGTCATCTATCTCGGCACGAGTGGTTTCCCTTACCATTCATCAGCACGGACCACGCCCCAGGTGTTCAAACACCAGTCCCATAATGTTCTTCATAGCCTAAAGAGCACAATTGCTATCATGGAGAAAAGTGGGATTTCAATTGATAAATACGAGCGACTTACTTTTCCTTCAGCCAAAGCGTCTTCCATTAAATCAAATAATAATAATAATAATAATAATTATTATTATTATTATTATTATTTTATTAAGAAGGGATGGAATTCAATCTTAGAGAATTTGTATAGGGGTAAGAAGATTGCCCGTGGATTGAGGATCGTGTAGTGGAACAGGCAGTGGAGATTGATGATTGAGATCAGAATTTGATAGAGTTCTGTATGACCTGCATAGGAACAAACCACCAAGAATACTACTACTACTACTACTACTTCCCTTACCATTCATCAGCACGGACCACGCCCGAGGTGTTCAAAGACAAGTCCCTTAATGATCTTGGTCAGTACATTGTTCCACTTTATATTAACTCATATGGGAAACAGGAATTAAAAGTTGTAATACCAAGTATATTAAATTCTTTACTAGCAACATTAAGAAACATTCCATTAAACGTAGCAAAGAAACAAATTGAAAAACGTCACAGGAAAACTATCAGTGAGCCAAGTCAGCTAGTCTAGGTTTTGATTATACACAATTAATTTATCAACTACAAATGTAAGTAAGTTCTCTGTCAGCAGTGAGTATCCATCAAGAGATATATAATCAAGTAATATAACTAATTTTGTTCCTGCAGATAAGCCACATCTGATGGCTTTGTGGGACCACGATACTATTAATATTGTAAATATTGTAAAATTGTAAATTTATTTGTAAAGTTCTTGTAAAATGTATTTGTAAATTTATTGTTCATTTTCATGTACTCTTTGTAGGCTATGTACACTGTTTATCTTATATATAAAAGTGAAAGTCTGTATGTATGTATGTATGTATGCATGTATGTATGTATGTGGGTATGTATATTTGTTTCGTATACACATCTACACCCTTCCACCAATCTCAACCAAATTTTGCATTCACATAGTTAAGGGCCCAGAAGGAACGGCTGGTTACATGAATTTTTGATAGTCTTTCTCATTCTTATGATTTCGGCCCTTTTGCACTCGAGCAAAGGCTAATCAAGTCATAAAATGAACTCAGCCATCTCCATGGCAACATAGCTCAAGTCGAGACACGGCCGACTGGATGCGAGTTGCGCTCTTCACTACCGGTATAGAAAATGAGGTTCTTTACATGAAATCCCGTTAGTTACTCAACTTCTCACAACAGCACTGTCAACCCAGTATAGTATAACAAAGACTTGACACTATTTGTCAATATAATTTCCGCAATATCAAAACGCAAATTACAGTATATCACAAAATACAATAGCGTGATATTAAATGACAGAAACTAAACATACCTTTGCACCTTCTGTTAGGTAGTCAGCCCGATGGCTGGTTGGATCCTCAAAAAGTACCGCCGTTCGGTTATGTGTCAGAACTATAGTAAGGCGTACTAGGCAAGATGAGGAGTGAGGTAGTTTGTCATTGCTTTCCTCACTGAGTCAGAACAGCAGTTCTATCCCTACGAGTAGAACCCTTCACAGCATCCACAGGCACTGACTGTGCCCTGAATGCCATTACTAAGCACCACCCATACCTCACTAGCTTCCATATACAGTAATCACAGCCATGAGTAAGACTGAGACAGCGGTGAAAAGCCACATTTTTCTATAGCCTCTGCCTACAGAAAAATGCAAATGTACTGCATTCATCAAGAGATGCCAAACAGGCCTCTTTGCACCTTATTAAAATAGAATTCCATTAAGTTCACTCGATTTTTATAAAACTTCATGAACTTTCCTGCTGAGTGGTTACTACAGAAGTTATTTGGAAACAACCGGTATTTCGGCTTCCGCAATAAAATTCGTAATCGGTGATACCAATTTCTCTTCAATGATGCTGGCAAGACCGCTGCTGCCGTGAGGTTAATGAGTAGAGAGGATTAGAGTTCTGAGAAATACAATCCAAACATTTCATACCAGAAATTCCTTCCTCTGTGAATACAACTTAAACCAGACTTTCAGTTTTCATTGTCGGAAAAGTGATTGGTGCAATATTGCGGTGGTATTGCTGGAATGATTCTCTTGCAAACTGTAATAATGCCAATAGCTCCCTACGGACTCAACATTACTGTCACAGAAAACACTAGAAAAAAAATCAAGGCCCGCTATATCAAAAGAGTGCTGGGAAAAGGAATAACAGCACCATCAAGACTGACTTATATTATGCTTAGTGAGAACTTCTTCATAGAAGATACGAGGTTGCAGTTGCATCTTCCAAACACAAAGGCATATGAGAATACCTTTCAAATATTACGTGGAAAAGGGAACAACATTTGGACAGAGTTTTATACAACAGACGTCATACTGACACACGACTGGAGACAAGCCAACAATAAACTAAGACACGCCATCACACGATTTGCAATACACGGGTTTCACCACAAGCTATGCACCAACAGAAGATTTCATTACCCAAATGAGGACTGTGTGAGAGAATTTTGTCGTAATCAATGTTCCCGATATCATGCGAATAAGAGGGCGTGGTGGCTCAGCGGTCTAGCTGTATGCCTCTCACCAAGGCGGTCCGGGTTCGGTTCCCGGTCAATGCATGTGAGATTTTCAAAGTGAAATGCCATGTCCTGTGGTTCGGATTCCACGTAAAAAGGAGGTCCCGTGGATCATGATCTCAAGATTAACGGTCACGTTAAACTACAAACTTCCTTCCTTCATGCGAATATGTGCAAAAAAAAAAAGACTAATATCACTAACGAAACTGTGCAGTGATTAGATATAGGCAAATAATATTATTTTCTGATGTATTATGTATTTTCTCTGGCTATTTTCCTACAATAAACATTTCATTCAATCATTCATTCATTCATTCATTCATTCATTCATTCATTCAGGGGCCGATAACCTAGATGTTAGGCCCCTTAAAACAACAATTATCATCATCATCATTCATTCATTCATTCATTGTCGGAAAAAATATTGCTGAAATTGTAATTTGATGATGAGAGTTGATGTTAAAGTGCCTAACATGGAGGTTATAGGCCTGTAATTCTTTGGGGGTGAAAAAGAAAAATGATGATAAAATGAACACTCGAACTAAAAATAACTACACCTTACAACCAAATAATGGATTAGGAGAACAAAAGGACAAAAAGGAAGGAATAAGGGAAATAAAATATAGGTAAAAGAAATTCTCTCAACCCTCAAGAAATGAGAATTGACTTATTTGGAAAGGTGTGCCATGAAAGGCAGATAAGAAGAGAAATAGGAGAGAGTCTGCCCCAGAATCACTGGAAAATGGAAAAAAAAACAGATCCAGCTCAGGTATAATCACAAACTCAACAGCAGTGAGCCCTTGAGGGTGTAGCACCTCCAGTGGTGGGGCTACACACACCCTGCCTCCTTTATGAACTTGTACAGAAGGCAAGAGATATGATGAGAATAAAAACAAGAGATCTGACCCTTTGAAGAATGAGGGTATCAGGAAAGATGAAACAAGGTCCAATTGAGGCGGGAATTTGAAAGACTCCTTAGACCTCGGATATCCTAATACCGTCAGGGTAGGAAGAGAACAAGAGTTGATCATGGGAATCCGACAGTAAATATGCCACAGACGACCCCGCCACAATTTAGTGGAAGCAATCGCGAAGTCAGCTGGGGCCCCCTGATCGTTAACCAGCGTCCCACAAGTTGTAGGCCCCTGAAGGAGGGGGAGTGTCGTAATGTCGTAAGTGAACGAGAGATGACCAAGGGTGGTCGACAGGAAAGATGACAGAAGGGAGCCCGGCACAAGTAACCAGAATTAACATTTCTTGACAGATCCGGGATTGAAAATCAGACCTCCAAGGCGAAAGCCGAAAATGTTAGCCGCTAATGCACGTGGTGGTCTAAATGATTTTTGCATTTAATGTATAATTTTATTTAACTTTCAGTCGTTAGGTCACAGAAACCTATGTGACATTTTGGGTCTAATCTTATACTCTAATGCCGCTGCTGTTACGGAAGATTTTGAATCTTTACCTTATGATGAAAGGTATAATGCGTAATATATTGTATTGTATTCCCATGTGGTTACTGTGTTTATAGGTTAAGAAAATGGCGCTTGCTGGGAGTGCAGTGCATTGTCATAATAGATCTCTATGAAATAAGGTAGGAGGGGGCCATGTTTTAGTGAGTTCTTATCTGTGTATATTTTCTTTTTACGATGGTGCATTGTTTTTGTTATTATCATATGAACTTGTATTATGTTTTAGGTCTGATTATTGTTTTCCATGGAGGTAGGAAAAATAATATGAGAGAGGATAGTCCTTGTAAAAATGAATGATAATGATACTAATGTGAAAGATTGAATTAATGGGAGAGAACATGATGTAGCCTATGGAATATTAAGCTTTATTGTGAGTAAATATGAATATGATCATTTAAATTACTCTTCCTATGTGTGCAAACACGCACGGCCTCAATAACCCCAACGAAAGCCCCTTGTCCAGTTACAGTATGTAATATCTACTAGAATCGAAGTTTTATACTCTCCGTTAAGGTGTGTTCTACTACTGATATGTTGACGTTTATGTTTTATTAATCAAAATGTCCTCATAGTGCATTCTTTTATTGTTGACAGTGTCTACAACAGCTGTATTTTGTATTACAAATCAGAAATACAGTAACTTTTGCGTGGTAATGCAGATTGTTCCATGAATAATATTTCTATCTGTTATTCGGGTTTTATTGTAATTGGTAATTATCCTGCTCTATGACTATGCTAATTTTTAATGGAACTGGGTGTTAAATTATGAATTTAGTTGATAACATGTCAATAACACACGGTAATTAAACAACGAATATATATTATTATGCGATAATTTTCAACAAGAACCAACCCGTAAGTAATAATACTTTGCCATAAGAATAGGGGACCCCATTAAATCAAAAATAAACACTATCAGGAAAGTAATTGTGAGACTGAGTTCTCGAGGAAGTGTGTGTATACATCCCCTTTTACTATTGTTGCATTCTCCGCTACGTTATTTTACTCCACAGTACTGTAGGCTACCTTTTGACTACAGTGAGTTAATATTGAAAGTAACGTCAGAATCAATGAGAACCATGTTCAAAACTCACTTAAGGGCAAAATGAGTACACACTGCGAAATATATTGGCATGTATCTTTCTATAACTTATAAAAGACATCTCCCGGGCAACGCCGGGTACAATAGCTAGTTATTTATAAATTAACCCTCCCCCCTCGCCAGGTCTTGGGCCCTCCATGCCGGGAAAGGGTGGGTCATTTAATCACTTAATCACTCACTACTACTACTACTACTACTACTACTACTACTACTACTACTACTAATAATAATAATAGTCTAATCATAATAATAATCAAACTTTCAGTTAGCCATGACTTTCCACTTAAAGTTCGTCCAGCTCTAAGTGAAGAAGGTTGATGATGTTGTTGGTTAATTTAGAGACTTGGCGATATCGTGTTCATGTATCCCCGTGTCCTTGGTGAGCGTGAAATTACTGTTATCTTTGGATTATTATTATTATTATTATTATTATTATTATTATTATTATTATTATTATTATTGTTTCAAGATGAGTCTTTCGTATGCAATATAAAATGTAACTAATGGTAGACAGTCATCACACCCCAAGAGTTACACAAGATCATGTTCACAAGAGCTGGATGGTCATATGGAGATTCTGAGATCGCTGGGACCAAGAACAGAGGAGAAATTCGTGTCAAACCGATGTATGGAAAGAAGAATGGCAGTAATATTTCACCCTTTCAACTATTGTATTCGATCCTTGGCGGAAAGAAATCTGGACGCGCCCCCTTTGCGGCAGAAGAAAGACTTAAGAAGTATGACTAGCCATCTCAAGGCTGCTTTAAAAGATGGGACCACATCTCCAACTTATCACCACGTGTAGAGAAGGACGAAGACGGGTTACAAGTTCGAATGCTGTTCGGATATAATTGCCATTAGTCACTGGGCATATAAAATGTGAACATGTGCGTTTATCTGAGATATATTGGATATTGTTCTTTCATAGCACATTATGCAACAAGCCTATAATGGCAATAATTAAGACACGAGTATGTTTATAAATCGAGCGAAGTGAGTTTTATAATTTCGATACGAGTGTCTTAATTACTATTATAGGCGAGTTGCATACGACTGTTTATGTTCGACGATAATGATTATTTTATGTTCGAACATAAATATTCATAAATATCTGTCGAGATTTCGTCAGTTTGAACAGAGCGCATGGGACGCAGAGAATACCTTGTATTCGGCCATGACCTCCTCGAATACCCCACTATGACACTAGTCACGCAGTTAAATTTCAAATAGGAGGCCGTGGAAGTCAGCGCAGGTGCAATGCTATCCTTACCTAATTGGTCACACAACTGTTTCTTGAGCTCTGATTGGTGGGAGAAGCTGTATCATAATGAAAACTTGTACTATAATGAGCCTCATTATAGTACAGTTTTCTGACATATAATATTTACATTTCGCCAGGGTCGAACATAAATATCATTAAACTATAGTTCATAAACTGGTTTGATTCAGTCCTCAACACTGGGGTAGTTATTTGACATCTACACAGCAACTCTACATCGAAGATATTCTTGATCACCCATTCACTATTTTGCCTCCCAATCTTCCTCGATAACTACGATGCCTGGATATATTCCCTACCCACCTAGCTCATATTTGCATCACTACTCGCCGAGAACATCTCCCGTTACTCTTTGAACCCATTCAGGATCTTGGACCACCTCCTTGTGTAACAGCGAACCGGAGGAGTTGTTGATTCATTTTAGGGGCTTTGCGATTTCGTGGTCATGTAATCTCGTGTACTTGGGTGTGTGTATGTGTATGTATGTGTGGCATTTGTCTGATAACCTGTGTTGTGTTAGCTGTATAATTGTTTGTATTAGCCATTAAGATGAGGATTGAGATGAAGGCGTCCGTGGCCTTAAATTAGGAACCAACCCGGCATTTGCCTGGAGTAGAAGTGGGAAACCACGGGAAAATACTTCCAGGATGGCCGATGTGGGGATCGAACCCACTTCTCTGTTTTGTCTCACGAGGCTGAGTGTACCCCGTTCCAGCCCTCAGACCAGAATCTAATGTTTTGGCAGAGCCAGAAATTGAACCTGGGCCTCCGAGGTGACAGTGCTGGCCACTACGCAACGAGGCGGATGAATCGGAGGAGTAACAAACTGTATTCTAAGACATTCTAAATGCAAGCCTCCCTCATAGTTGCGGCGTAGCGCTTGTGCGCAGACTCTGGTCTACCATTATTATTGCACAATGAATCAGGCATACGATATGTAACTAATAGTAATCATAGCCAGGGCCGGCCCGTGAGGTAGTGCCGGTGTGCCATGTGTGCCACTGTGCCCTCCCAATAATAATGAGTACTGTATTAAATTTAAATGTCAAGGAAATGCCAAGCATATACTGTACTATCTTATTTTGCATTCATTTGAACGAACGCACAAACTGACATGTGCTCTAGCGGCGCATTCCTGAATGAATGCGCCAGATCTCACGGGCACCACCTCCTAAAATAAAACTTAGTAATAAAGGATGGTTTGGCCTGAGGTAGAGGCAACAGCCGCGTGGTGCAATCCTTAAACTGCAGCATGTAGTAAGTGGAGTAAAGAACTGCTTGAAGTGATTTATAGTTCAACCACTAGAGTATGATGATGATAATTGTTGTTTTAAGGGGCCTAATATCTAGGTTATCGGCCCCTGATGGTTGGGGCGATCGTGAAGATGAAAATGAAATGCAAACTTAAAACTAAAACTAACTACTAACCTACATACTAGAAGAAGAAATTGAAAACTAAAGGAGAATAAGGCAAATAAAGGACAGGAGGAAAAGAAATGCCCTCAATCCTCGAAGAATGCGGACTGAGGGACTTGGACGGAAGGAGAGCCATGAAAGGCAGATAGGAAAGTGAAAGAGGAGAGGGTCCGCCCCAAAGGTGAGGGACAAAAGGGGAAAACGGACCCAGCTCAGGAATCCCTCGGGGTCGCCAACTCCCGAACTCACCAGCCGTGAGCCCCGGAGGGTGTAGCATTATCTAGGGTGCACCAAAAGTGGTGGGGCTACATACACCCGGCCTCCTTGAGGGCCTTGAGCAGAAGGCAGGAGATAACATGAAAAGAAAAAGATAATAATAATAATAATAATGTTATTGGTTTTACGTCCCTTTTAACTGCCCTGGCTTTTAGAGACGCCGGGGTGCCGGAATTTTGCCCCGAAGGGGATCTTTAACGTGCCAGTAAATGTACTGACACGGCTCCCTCGCATTTGCGCACCCTCAAATGCCAGCTGACTGCGCCAGGTTTCGAACCTGCAACCTTGGGATCAGCAAGCGAGAACGTTACCCCTGAGCCACGCAGCCAGACAAAAGAAAAAGAAGGCTGACCCCTCGCAGAAGGAGGAAATCAGAAAAGATGAGACAAGGGCCAATTAAGGCTGGAAAGGAAGAGACTCCCTAGGCCTCGGATACCCTAATACCGTCGGGGTCGGAAGAGAACAAGAGTTGACCAAGTGAGGTCGACAGGAAAGAAGACAGAGAGGAGCCCGGCACAAGTGAGTGGAAGCAATGCCGGACTCAGCTGGGGCCCCGTGGTCGCCAACCCACGTCCCACTAGATGTGAGCCCCTGGGGGACAACCACTAGAGTACAACATATCGGAGCACAATGCAGAGGGCGCTGCTCCAGTGTTGCCAATTTAATGATATTTGACACTCTATCTGACGACTAATATGCTTTTAGTTCTTTCTTGTTAGACATTTAGCCACTTTTCACACTCATATTGGTGGTAGCAGTAATTATTTATCTAATTATAGTGTAATAATCCGGCCTTTTTGCACTAAGTTATGCTTTATTTCATTGATTTAATTTGCGATACAGTTACTCCTACATGAACGATATTACAAATTCTCAGGTTTGTTAAATGTTATGGTGGCATTGCAAGTGTTTAAGGAAAGCGTCGTTAATATTTTTTGTGTTTAATTATATCGGATGTAGTGGATATCTTACCAAGTTTATATCTGTATATAAGGTAGTATTGACGGTAGGGCAGCGTGTTCATTTTATTTCTGCTGTTTCTTTCGCGGCAGCACTGAAGTTGTGACAAAGTTGTACTGCGCGTTTCGTACAATTACACAGTTAAATACTGTGTTTTTGAAACGTATAGCATAATATATGCACAGTCTGTACTTGCAACGTTCAACGATTTGATTGCAAGTTTTGAATTTGCTGGTACCGCCAAGAGAGTTATCACCAGCCGCTACTGAAACACCCCAAGAGTTGTACAAATATCATGTTCACAAGAGCTGGATGGCCATAAGGAGACAGTAATATTGATAGTTCGAAACCTACGTAATACAATTTATTTTTACATGAATATGTAGGTTCAGTGCTTAGTATTAATTAATAATGTTATTGGTTTTTTGACCCTTTTAACTACTCTGGCTTTTTGAGACGCCCGGGTGCCGGAATGTTGCCCCGAAGTGGATCTTTAACGTGCCAGTAAATCTACTGACACGGCTCCCTCGCATTTGCGCACCCTCAAATGCCAGTTGACTGCGCCAGGATTCAAACCTGCAACCTTGGGCTTACCTCTGAGCAACGCAGCCAGACTTAGACACGGCCAGTGTGTACCACGCACAAGCAGTAAAATGCCGCTGTTTTCATTTGTGTGTGCGTTGCTCCTACTGCAGTGATGAAATGATAATCCACAGCCTGTTTCCAGTCGACCGACCGGGTCAGGGAATGGAATGAATGAAGCCCCCATCTATCGGCGAGGATATGAACTGTGCTGGCTGCCAAAGCCTGTCACACTCCCCTTGGGCATGATTAAAATGAATGACAGATGACATGAAATGAAAGTGGAGAGTTTTGCTGGAATTAAATTTGTGATAGGGAAAACCGGAGTACCCGGAGAAAACCCTTTCCGCCTCCGTATTGTCCAACACAAATCTCACATGGAGTGACCAAGATTTGAACCACGGACCCAGCGGTGAGAGGCCGGCGTGCTGCCACCTAAGTCACGGAGGCTCACTGCAGTGATATACGATCAAAATGAAGTTATTGTGGTCATTTACAATGCAATTCAAGAAATAATATGTTGACATGCTCGGTATTTATGGGCAAGCAGGATATAATTCATTCAAGGCACTACGTCGGGATGAGAAAATACATCCAGAGAGGCCAACCTTCGACTGTAAATATTTTCCGCAGTTTTAAAAGACGTATCCAGCAGGGTTTGTTCAGGCAATAATATCTGTCCGAGAAAAGACCGGGACATCTGGTGAGAATGGGGACGCTGTTCTCGACATAACTCGCAATGACCCACATACTAGTAGGGCCTACACGAGTAGATGCACAACAGGTGAACAGCAGCCAAGGTTTGGTACGACGAATACTGCATGCGTATCAATGTCACCCTTACCAGCTACAGCTAAACCAGAAATTTCTCGGGCTTTCGAAACTTGAATGAATTTCTGTCTTTGACTTGCCTGGTGACTTGTTACAGAAAGAAGCCATCCCCATGGGAGGAGTCATAACCAACCGATACTGAAAGTTATGTACTCGAGTAAGTATTTTTCTATTTTGTAATGAGGTGGTGGTGGTGGTGATTGTCTTAAGTGGTGGAACATAGAGGTCATCTGCTCCAATTTTCTAGTGTAGGCATCGTAAATTGTATAGCATACGCATATTTACTTATGAAAAGGATCATCTATTATCGATGCTCTTTTGAACTTCCTTTCAGCGGCTTCGGTGGCGTAGTTGGTAGCATGCTGAGCTTCTGTGCCCAAGATAGCGCGTTCAAACCCGGCCGAAGCCGTCGGATTTTTTTAAGAGCGTTAAAAATCCCTCAGTATGCCTTCCTTCGGAGAAGAAGTAAAGCCGGCGGTCCCATGCCAAAGATTTATGGCATGTTAAAGAACTTTCCACTAATTACACCTGTGTGAAACTAAATTGTATAGGTTAAGAATGTAAACAACACTCTTAGGTTGCTACGTTCGTTGCCAAGAGCCGACTGCGGGGGCGTCTAGTAGCTAAGTTCTGAACTAGGCCTAGTAGTTGTTTACGGTGGCGTTCGGCGGCAAAAGTAAGAACTATTTGAAAAATTCAAAGTTGCAGTACTACTTGAATTAAAAAAAAAACGGATACACACACTAATACAGTCATCACAATTAACACCGGTTATCAGACAGATTCTACACACACCCAAAGTACACGGGGATACATGACCGCGTTGTCGCAGCCCCTAAACTAAGGAACCAACCAACCAACCAACCAAACTTCCTTTGAGAACATTTCTATATCAACACAAAGAACTAAATGTTCTGGCACATAAATCTTATTAAAGAAAGCTTTCTAGTCGGTCAACACAAATTTGTCTGATTTGTATTTCTCTAATTATAATGTAAAAATCCATACTTTTTGCAGTAAGTTTTGCTTTATTTCGTTGGTTTAAGTTGTGTTGACCGACTAGAAATCTTTCTTTAATAGTATTGGGCAACAATGAAAAATGGCTTCTACCATTTCATAAATCTTGCGTGTTGTATTCCTGCAATGTGAATAGTGCCTCATTATGCAATTTGGGATTCATGATTTCCAGTGCTCGAGGTGTTAGTTACCTTCAGTAACGATAAAGGCTTTGATGTAAGAGCTAGTACCAGGGTCATTATGAAATCTTTATAGTACATTATGCAACGAGCCTATAATGGCAATAATTAAGACACGAGTATGTTTATAAAACGAGCGTATGCGAGTTTTACAATTTCCATACGAGTGTCTTAATTACCATTATAGGCGAGTTGCGTACGACTATTTATGTTCGACGATAATTATTATAACTATTTTATGTTCGAACATAAATTTCATAAATATCTGTCGAGATTTCGCCAGTTTTATGTACTGAACAGAGCGCATGGGACGCAGAGAATACCTTGTATTTGACCGTGGCCTCCTCGATTACCCCACTATGACACTAGTCCACGCAGTGAAATTTAAATTAGAAGGCCTTGGAACTCAGCGCAGGTGCGATGCTATCCTTACCTAATTGGTCAAACAACTGTTTCTTGAGCTCTGACTGGTGGGAGAAACTGTCCTATAATGAAAACTTGTACTATAATGAGCCTCATTATAGTACAGTTTTCTGACATATAATATTTACATTTCAACATCGTCGAACATAAATATTAGGCTATTTTACATTTACAGTCTAAAATGACTACAATATTCAGACACTGAGTTTTGGGTTTTCAAATTGTGGTCCGATACATTATCTTAATGTGGATAATGTGTCCAACGCTATTTAGTCCACCATAAGAAAAATCTATTTAATTGACGTTCCAGTTTTGCAAATGAAAGGATCACTAAAATATGTGGAAGTATTTCTTCATGGAACTACTTGTTAAAATTAATTTTCCTGTACTGAAATAAATTAAAGCATGACGTTCAATTATATTTATGACGTGCATTTCTATCGGGCGTTGCTTGGTCTCGGAATTTGAATTAGGAGAGTAAGAAGTCAGTGCAACCTCTACACGTCCTTGAAGACAAATTCAAACCCCCTCCCCCACACCAACACAATCAAATCAAGGACTGAACACTCGAAGTGCATACTGAGCATGAACATCCCCTTACTGGTGCTTGGAGTACCAGATCTTAATGAAATGATCAGTATGACATTGTCTTATATCAATATCAGGTCGGTTTATATTGCGTGGAATGAGAAACTGCTGGGTACCTCTGAAAAAACTGTGACCTGCATCAATGCAGAGTGAAGGTCCTATTGTTGTTTCATTTGAAAGGCTTGGGCATCTTGATCATTTATCTCTGTGTAGAATCTGTTTGATAACCTGTATTATTATTGTGGTGTCTGTAGCAGTGTGTGTATTTTTAAGTGTTTGGGAAGGATGCGACCGTACCTTAGGACAAAATCCCCGCATTTCCTTGGAGTAGAAGTGGAAACCACGCATAACCATTTCCAGGATGGCTGAGGTGGGTATCGATCGCACTCCTTCGCAGCATTAGAATAATAATAGTATTGTTTTTACATCCCTATTAAGGGACACTGGGACTGAAATTTTAGTGAAATTTGTGGAAAATGTCGATTTTCGGTATTTTCCATATTAATACACCCCTATCCCCTGCGGATCATATAGCAGTGTTTTTATCCGAATTCCGCCATTTTTAAAGCCCTGGCGAAGCTTTAAAATGCACGGTGTGTCCTTTAATCGCCCCAGCACAGTAAGTGTCCTGAAGGTTCTGAGTCTTGGTGTTTCTACAATCGAAGTATCGCAGCTGGTAAAACACCACAGAGTCATGACAAAATGGCTGTAGAACTTTAAGAACCCTTAGTTGTCAAGATTATGCCTGTTTATCAAAGGCTGGCATCAGATGAGCTACTATCCAGATGCTACTGAAAATCAGAATGAGAGTCTGCATTCTGTTATCTGGAGGAAGTGCCCAAAGGAGATTTTTATTTCACGGAAGATACTTGAAATTGCTGTTAGTAATTCTGTAGCAGAATTCTACATGGGGTGTAGTGCTACAACAGAGTTGAAATCAGGAATAAGACTAACTTCAGTATCTCATGTCACAGCATAAACACTTGAATGATGTGACAGTCGCAGGAAGAATGTAAGTCCGCGGTCATAATTGGAGAAGGGAAAGGCATGTCGACGGAAGGTGAAACTAACAGAAATGAAGGACGAAGCTGCAAAACAGAAGAAGGAGGGTGTCACCTATGCTGTAGGACAATCCTAATGTCATTGGTAAGCTGAAACCTTGTAAATTGTGCATCATTTTAGAAAATTGCTGTTTTCTCGGATTCACTTTTTCAGGCATTCAAAATGTTACTCGCGTCATAAATCTTATGATATTGCTTTCAAAATGGGAATTTATTATCTTCATTGCAATGACTATAAACCTGCGGATCGTTTTTTAGATTGCACTTTTGGTATGGCTGCAAAAAAAATTCAAACTGGAAAAAATACGATTTTTTGTAGAAAAAAAACTTCGATATGAAAAAAAATTAATTTCTTGACACTCATTAATGCAATTCAAAATCGGATCCGTAGGTTTCTTCCAATTGTTATAGTGCAATAGAATATAACCTAAAAGTTACACTATCTTGTTTTTTTTAACGCGGCTGACCTTTAAAAAACTTGAATAATTAGCACAATAAATGTACAAAATAATTAATATCTGGAGAACTAATCAACTTACAATGCTCACGTTTCCCACAGTGGTTTATAATATGACTATTCATAACCATATAAAATTTCAAAGCTGTACCTCAGTTTATATAGAATTTGAAAATTTCAGTCCCAGTGTCCCTTAACTACTGAGGCTTTTTTAGGCGCCGGGGTGCCGAAAATTTGCCCAGAAGGGGATCATTAACGTGCTAGTAAATCTACCGACACGGCTCCCTCGCATTTGCACACCCTTAAATGCCAACTGGCTGTGCCAGGATTTGATCCTGCAATCAAGGCCATAGCAGCTTCTCAGTTTTACCTCACGAGGCTCAGTGTATTCCGTTCCAGCCCTCAGACCAGAATTACATTTCTTAGCAAACCCGGGTATCGTAACCGGAACTCCTGCGTGTCAACCAAGAATGTTAGCCGCTGCATCACGAGGCAGCCGTATATACACGAGTCATCCATACGTCGTGTCTCCGCAGCTGAGGTCCAAGAAGCGATAGTTATCGGCCATGCTGAACACTGCTTTAGCAGAAATGTATAAATTTAACTGAAATTCCTTCACTGTGTTTGAGGCGCCTAGAATCAAAACCCGCCAAGTCTACAAAACAAGCTTTGTGGAAAAATGAGGAAAATTGTTTAAATATGAAAAAAAAAACAACATTGTAATATGAGTTTTTCGTTTGCTAATTACTTTGTCCTCAAACGATGCATTCCACAAATGACAGGATTGTTCCTTTGTGGAAAGTAACACAATTGTTGAGATTAATTAGGAGTTAACTGTTTTTGAAAGTGAAATGTTCATACGGACGCTTTTGAAAGTAAGAAAAGCAGTTCTAAGCATAAAAACAAGGGAAGAATGAAAGCATTTTAACGTTTACCCTCCAAATTATGAATGAAATGAAAACCTGACCTGAATTATGATTATGCATGTATTTAAAATAAAACAGCAGTATCAGTTGTGAATAAGTTACATTTTGTAAGTTCATACAAATATGAAAATTGGCTGAAAACGACTTAGTGGGTTTTGAACCTAACAATAGCGGAAGTTCAATTGAATCTAGCGGATGTTCAGATTAACCCTAAATATTATTCGCAATTTTTATAGGGAAATAGCGTCTTTTAAAGGAAAATCATGCCACCATTGAATTGCCCGCGTGCAAGTTCATATAAAAGCAACTTCATCCCATTTTTCATGTTCGATGGACTTGGCGGGTTTTGATTCTAGGCGCCTCTACATGTCTGATATTTTTTGAAGAGAGCCATGAAAACTACTGACCATGGCGCAAGAATTAGTATTACGAATTGGGAAGATATTATTATATCGTTCTCTCAGGAAGGTAACATTTACCGCCCTGGAAAAATTATTAGAAATAAAACCAGTTTTATGAAAGCCTACTATTTATAAGCCTTAAAAATTACGAAAGCAACACCCCCTACATACCCAATAATTTGTCATCTATCAGATCGGCTGAACATTTTGACTGCTGTTTTGACTGTTCTATCTGGAACAAAACTATAAAAGAGTTTCCTTTCCATGGAAGAGTAAATAAATAACAGAGAAAGTAACAGCCTACTACGGGAAATATAAAAGCCCGGACACGTAATTTCTGTTGCCATGACAGCGGAATATCAGGAGTATCAAGATAACCCAATTTATGATAATTCTTATTACAGGCATTGAAGTATAAATCTCTCCGTATCCCCACATCCTGAAATTTGGGGGATAAATTCTAGCTCATCCTGGTCACAAAGTACTGGCTGATAAGTCTTCTCTTAATGTATTCGGCATGGCCGGATATGTGCCATTCCCGTACAAACTAACAGACAGAAACTTCTCTTTTCTGTACTCTATATGTAGTGATGTGCATATATCATCTGTTATTGGATACACACAATGCTGATACATTGATATTTGTTCATCCCCTTGTAAACCTTTAAGGGTAGGGTGATCATCAGAGATCCTCGCCTACGTTCCACAGATCTACAAAACTCAGCTGACATCCAGCAATATCCAGGTGTCTAACTCCCAGCCACATTTGGACAAGCCGGGCTAAGCATTCTGTGATGGAGCCGCTAATGCATATGGAAGGGATTGTTTGGCTACCGGTTTTACCAAGCGAGACAATAACGATTAACGCTCATTGACGCCCACGCCAGCCAGGAATTTAAAAAGCAAAGCCACGAAACCTCACTGTGCCCAGCTAAAGTGCTCTTGCGTTAACTACGTCCTTCCTGAGCCCATGTCGTACAATAAAGAGGGGCTGTTTGTGCTCCATTGCCTACAAATGTGTACTGAATAGGAATGCCACTCAGATAACTGGACGCAGCCGTGAAATATCACTAGGTTTACAGTTGCTGATAATATGTCTCCTAATTCACTGAGTGAATCAAGTACAAATTGAAGGCTCACTTTGCCGAGAAAATGTATCGCAATCAATCAAACTAGTCTGTTTGTAACATTAGGAATGCAAATATGTCAATATCAATGTTACACGGGATTGTTTGTACTTGTGTTTGTTTCAATTAGGGTTATTGCCATCATGGTCATCAATAATGTGTAAAATGTGTGTGTACAATTTTTCTCATAACCTGTGTTATTTTGGTGTCAGGAATAGTGTGTGAATTTAACTTTGAACATTGGATTGGGAAGGAGGCGTTCGTGGCCTAAATGAGGACCTATGGAGTAAAAGGGGAACACCACGAGAAACCACCTCTAAGAGGGTTGAGTCGGGAATCGAATCCCACATCCGGTCAGATTTGGCTCATGCTGAGCGTATGCCATTCCAACCGTCAGACAAGAATTACATTATTTTGCTGAACTGGTGATGGACTTCGAACCTCAGGAGACATGTGTTATGCTAATTCATAATGCTCTGATACAGAGGGAGGAAATAAGAATTGTTTCACGACACTTCAACGAAATTAATCATATTATATAAAAACTTTATTAGCGGACAGGAATGCCCATGAAATGTCGACGGTGCCAATACAATATGTCGTATTGGTGATGATGATAGTTGTTGTTTTAAGGGGCCTAACATCTAGGTTATCGGCCCCTAATGGTCTGGGTGATAGCGAAAATGACAATGAAATGGAAACCATAACGAAAACTAAGTTAGACTGAAAATACTTACAAAATGGAACTCAGATTGAAACGACTCACAAAATGAAGAGTTACAAATACTTACAAAAGGGAATTTGGAAGGAAAATACTCACAAAAGGAATTAAGATTAAGATTGAAAAATACGCACAAAATGTAGTTTAGGTTCAAGATATTTACAAAATGCAATGTAGATTCGAAATACTCACAAAATGCAATTGAAATTGAAAATATTTACAAAATGCAGTTGAAATTCAAAATATTTACAAAATGCAATTGAAATTGAAAATACTTACAAAATGCAATTGAAATTGAATATACTTACAAAATGCAATTGAGATTCAAAATACTTACAAAATGCAATTGAAATTGAAAATACACAATGCAATTTAGATTGAAAATTGCCTTACCAGAATTAAAATACTCACAAAATGCAATTAAAATTCAAAATACTTCCAAAATGCAATTGAAATTGAAAATACTTACAAAATGTAATTTAGATTCAAAATACTCACAATATGTCGGCCCGCTACCCAAAATACTTACAAAATGCTATTTAGATTGAAAATACTTACAAAATGGAGTTTAGATCGAAAACACTTGCAAAATGCAACGTAGATTGAATATACATACAAAATGTGGTTGCGATTCAAAAAACTCACGAAATGTAATTTAAAGACACGGTGAGCCAGTTCATAAAAACAGTGTGGGAATCTAAAAGAGAAATGGAACTATAAAGAAACGGAAGGCTGATACCTACAGAATAAGAATGAGGGATCAGGAAAGATGAAAGAAGGGCCAATTAAGGCGGGAAAGTGAAAGACTCCCTAGGCCTCGGACACCCTAATACCATCGGGGTCGGAAGAGAACAAGAGTTGACAGGAAAGAAGATGGAGAGGAGTCCGGCACAAGCAAGTAGAAGCAATGCTGGATGGACTCAGCTGGGGTCCCGTGGTCGCCAACCCACGTCCCACTAGATGTGCGACCCTGGAGGGATGTCGTATTGGACAATGCTCTTATTTTCCATTATTATCCTTATGAATGGTCACGCCCCCAACTGTATGTGGAAGTGCCGTCTAACAGAACAATTCTTCACACTAGGTTAATTTTCCTGTGTATAAACCCAAAGGAGAACGAACCATAAATATACTTAAACTCAGCAGCTCAGCCTATTACTACCGGCTTGGTGTTCCTAGGTGAAACCCCACACAAGACACGGCATAAACCTAGACAAATTGCGGAGTTTTAAATCACTGGCCGTGAAAGCCGATATATACTATCATTCACTATCATTCATAAATATACTGCTCATACATTCAGTAAAAAAAAAAAAAAAACAACCGACAATTCTTTCATCCACATATTCAATCAATCTAACAAACAATCAAACACAAATAATGAAAACGGGACCACAACCCCCAATTCTTGAGCCTGCCCAGTTAACCATACGAAGTTAAACTCCAACAACTTGGACAGAAATTGAACCTATTGTACAACGGAACAATGCCAAGCGCTTTATCTATTTGGCCACGCAGCCTGGACAAACAATAGCTCGTAAGGAAGCGACACTACGGACTGACAAACTATCCCAGGATAGAAATTGGAATGCAGTTTTTCTCTGAGATTCAATAAAAAAAGACAAAGGCTTCATTTCAACCAGAAAATAAACACGTGGTTTTATTCCCTATGAACTATTATTTACATTTTCTTGAAGGGACTTGCGTAATCACGCTCTTACTTTGCAACAGGTAATTGACCGACATCAAAATGAGCAAAATAAATAATCGTCAAAGAGAATATTTTTCCTTGAGCTGCCGGCTTTGAAAGCAAAAGAGTATTGCAGAAGATGGAGTAGTAATTCTATCTCAGGAAATGAGTAGTGTGACAACCCCACTAATGAAAAAAGTTGCACTGTGCTATTTTATGATTTCTCAGATATACTGTACAGTATTTTGAAGATTAAAAAATTAGTAAAAATATTTCTTTATGTGTGATGGCGCAATGACATAGCAGCTTGCGTTTTACCCGTATGGCCAGGATTCAAATTTTTTATCGTGATAACCAACAAAATAGGATTCGCGATAGAACGCTGATTCTTTCTGTTCAGTTTGGTTTCAGTGGATTGGAAAGTATGAGTGAGATTGCGCAAGGCCCATCAAGGTAATAAAAGCAAGTAGTTCTGTGACGAACTAGAGACCTACTTTTCTTAACATTTATGATGCAAACAAAAGGTTCATCATTTAGACCTATTTAGAATAAAACCCTATTTACGAAATTAAGTTTGTAACATTTGGATTAAAAATTTGCTCAAAATATACCAGAATTCTGGTCGCCTAATAGAGAACAACAGCATAGTTGAAATTGTTTACTCGCAAGAAATCTGAGATATTGAGAATGTAGGGTTCAAATGACCAGGGAGAGTTATTAGATAGTTGGTATAACTACTTACTCTGAAAATATACAAAGTTATATATATATATCTATCTTATAGTGTACACTGTAGGCTATGTTTTAAATATTATGGAAGTTTCATGCAGTTGAATATTGAACCCATGTGCGGGTGTAGAATTATTTTTGTAGCACCGACATGTACGTGTTGATAAATATATCGGCAATATTAATTAATATAATAATAAGTTTATAGGTTTTACATCCCTTTTAACTACGCTGGCTTTTAGAGACGCCGATCTGCCAGAATGTTGCCCCGAAGGGGATCTTTAACGTGCCAGTAAATCTACTGACACGCCTCCCTCGCATTTGCGCACCCTAAAATGCCATCTGACTGCGCCAGGATACGAACCTGCAAACTTGGGTCCAGCAAGCGAGAACGTTGCCGCTGAGTCACGGAGCCAGCCAGCAATATTAAGACGTAACACTGTGCAGACTATGAAACTGTTTATATAAACAGATTCTACGATATTGAGTATAGGGATCAAATGCTTGCCGAATGTTACAAAGATGGTTGGCGGCCCTGAGGACTCTATAAATATATTTAGTTATATATTTAAAAGTATGCACATCACGTGGCGAATTTGGTAAAAATCGATAGATTAGTATGCTGGTTACATGCAGACAAACACTGAAATTATTCACGGGTAAACCATTATGTCGGTAACACTTGCTTCCAAGATTTACTCAAAATATGTCTAAAGCATCTTGAACTTACAGTGTGCTAAATTTGAAATTGATTTAATGCATACATTCTGAGATATTGAGTTTAGGGTTCAAACATAGTGAGATCATTAATCTGAAAATGTGCACAATTATATCTCTCAAGGCATTATGTTGTACATACAATAATTGGTTGAAATCCATTTGTAAATATATAAGTTATATGCAGTTAAACATTAAACATATCAGAACGTGTAGAATTATATTGTTATATAATATTAACTGTATATGTGTGCAAAGCTTAGAATTTAGCTGCATAATTTCTGGTATAATGTGACTGGGGTTCAAAATTACAGGGGTAATTCATCAGCTATTGGTATCCCTGGTGATTCTCAAAATACATTGAGGTATATTCTTTGAAACATACATTGCACATACAAAATGTGGTTCAAATTCAATGAGTAGTATGGAAGTTACATGCAGTTTAACATTGAACTTATCAGCAAGCATACAACTATGTTGGCTCCATTGTTGTCACTTGGTTGCTGGAAATGAATCGGCAATATTATGACCTATACGTGGGCTACACTTGAAACTGTTTATTTGGATAATTTCCGATATATTGGGACTGGAGATCAACAGAGAGCATTTATTCATATTTGCCAGTTCTGGAAACTCTAAAAATATGCAAAATTATAACACTTGAGACATAAGTTGCACGTATGAAATTTGATTGAATTGAATTTGTTAGTTTCCAAATTACATGCAGATAAA
This sequence comes from Meconema thalassinum, assembly GCA_946902985.2. Classification (NCBI taxonomy): domain Eukaryota; kingdom Metazoa; phylum Arthropoda; class Insecta; order Orthoptera; family Tettigoniidae; genus Meconema; species Meconema thalassinum. Next base: position 381,913,222 of record OX336389.2, on the reverse strand, counting down.
CATTGAACCTTTCGGCACACATATTCATGTTGGTAACACTGTCATAAATGGGTTGCTTAAAGTAATGTGCAGTATTATGATAAAAATATACGTGTGTCAGAATCCGAACTGTTTACACGAATATTTTTTAAGATATTGAGATTAGGGTTCATAATTCTAGAGATTACTTAACAGTTGACAGGCCTGGTGACTCTTTTAATATGTAGAGCTATATCCCTTTACGTGTACATTGCACATACACAATTTAGTTTAAATTAATTAAATATGACGGAAATTACACGTAGTTAAACATTGAATGTATTAGCATGCGTCATGTGTGGGTTGCTAAAGATTAATCTCCAGTCATATGTTCTATATGTGTGCCACTTTTAGAGTATTTTCTATGCATATGCAATATTGAATTCACACACATCGGCCCCGGCTTGATGTCAGAAGTCTACTTTTTTTTTTAAGTTTGCAAAATGTGAAAGAATAGGCTAATAATAGCTGATAGGTATTCGTGAAGTCTGTCCAATAACCTATGCTATGTGTGTGTTTGTGATTGGGGTTAGGACTGCGGAGAGAGCGACCGTTGTTTTTGAAATCAATCCATTCCTAATACTTGCCCGAAATTGAGATTTCAAGAATGGTTGGTAAACTTTTGAAGTCCATTAATTTTCTTTATTCATGAATCTTATAGAGGCCAGTTAGAATTACATGTACTGAGTTATTCAGGCCGTCTGAATTTGAGGAACATGTACAAGAAATCAAAGGGGCTCGTGAATTACATTGACAATCATTTCGATGGTACACAAGAAAAGTGACAAAAGTCAAAATAATGGAATTTGGATTTTAGAAGTGGAAAGCATTGCTCTCACTACTTATTTTTGAATAGTAAATGGTCATAACTCTATCTATAACATTGCCGGGAGAGGGGAATAATGTCGTTTTTCCATTAGAAGAAACATGACTGGCTGTTGTCTTGAAAAACATCACATTCCACATAAGGTTTGGGAGCGGAAGTGAAAACATTGCGCATGGGTCGAGTAGACGTCGTATCTCAATTTGTGCCATTATTATTTTAGTTAATTATCAAGAAAAGTGTCATATTTCGTGTTAAACCAAACTGAAATAACCTATTTTCAAAAAAGTGTCATATGTTGAAGAATGGTATATTTTATTGATATTTACAAGGGTTGCGTAACTCTGCGTGGCGCAGTTGGTAGTGGCGCCGGGCTTCTAACTGAAAGGGAGTGGGTTCGATCCCCACCCAGGTAGTGGATTTTAGAGTCAAAACTACCACTTTCGGAAACGCAAATTGCCCTGGGGCTCACTCAGCCTACACCAGAAATGAGTACCAGGGTAATTCCAGGGAGCAAAGACGGCCGGGCGTACAGCTGACAACTTCATCCCACCTCGTGCCGATGTCACAAAAAGTGGAAGCCTCTATCTTCCACTACACTCATGGCCTGTACGAAGTTGGCTTTGCTTTGCTTTTGCGTAACTCTGACGTTGAACTGTCCGTGTTTCCAAAACCTTGTAATAAGTGGCCCATCTAGAAATTAAGTTTCCGTATTTTTAAAATAAGAGAAAATATAGTTACATGCAGATCGTTATCGGCACCAAACACAAAAATGTTTTAGTTATATTTCCACATAATCACCACCCGAATTTGCCTGTGTCATAGAAGTCTGCCGCCTTGGAATGGAACCAGCACGTGATATTCGTCTTCAGCTCTACGTTAGTGTGAAAATGCTGATCGGAGACAGGAATTTCTAGAGGTACAAGAAAATATGGAAATTGCTGGAAGCAAGATCAGGGCCGTACGGTGGATGATCAAACAGCTCCCAGCCGAACTCCTCCAGAACAGTTGCTGTGCGCCGAGCCGTATGTGGTCGAGCACTGCCATGGATCAGCACAAAACCTGCACTGAGCATTCCACACCTCCTGTACTGACGAAGAGCTGAAGAGTAATGTCACTCGCTGGTTTCATTCTACCACACAGGGATACAAAAGTTGATCCCATGATATAACAGATGTCTCAATTCTAGTGGTGATTATGTCGTTAAATAGCTCAAATCTTGATCGATCTGTTGCCAAAAGGTTTTTCATGTAACTGTTTTTTTCTTTTATCATTTTAAATGATCTTGTCGACTTCCTCGTTACGCTGGGGTCTGGCGTTACGTTACGGTGACGGGACGAAATGTACCCAGATGCACTGATGTGTGTGACGTCATAGTACCGCTTGGTGCATGAGTTCCCCGACAATCTCTACTTCGTTAGTATAAGACAAAAATCCCCGATTCTTGGATGTCACGGGTAATCTCGAGAACCACTGGATGGATTTTGATGCGGTTTTAACAATTCTGTAAAGGATATCTCGAGGAAAGATTCTGTAGAAAATAATTTATGTGTGATCAAAGGAAGCCAATCAGTAACGATTTCAGTGAAAAAGTCGAAAACAAACTTGGCGTCCGTACGCTTCTTAAGCTTACGCTGGGCAAACCGTTAAACATACCAATATACTATGAGCGTAAGAATTGGTCAGCATGAAAAGTTCTACAAAAAAGTCCGCGAGAGCATATCTCCATCTTCAATACATCGCCCACTATAAGTGTTTTTAGACTGGATGGAAGGGCCACGTCCCCGCGCGCTCTGGTGAGCGTGACGGCATCCCGCGCGCTTGACCTTGCTTTGCCCTTGGTTTGCACTTGCTGTTCGCGAGTAATTTGAAACAAGGTAAAGTATTATAAAGCAAGATAAGTATTATGCAGATCATTTTCTAACATGTCAAGAGTCTTTGGCTTCGATCGAAGCGAGAAGCCTCCAGCCTTTCTAGCATTTTTCAGCATTTGTAGCATAAAAAATGACACAAAGTCTAGTCTTTCAGACTGACTGTCACTTTTTATTTAAAAATAGTGAAATGAAATTCCTGGAGTGGCCTTGTATATTAAGCCTAACACGATCATAGGAATAACCATTTTTATGAAAGTGACAAAGAAACTCGCTCTCAAACCAATGGTAATATCATTAAAGAGCTCTGCTTTAAATTATATCATTTGTCTTCTGACACGTTGCTTGTGTACCGTCGTCATTTCTATTTCATATTTTGCAATTATTTAATTGTAATATCTGCCATATAAATGGCAAAATTCTGAAAACAGCACATTTTGAATCTCTCTTGACCATATTTCAAACATAGTCCCTTTTAAAGGGATGTAGGTTATCTAAATTATTTCGCAGGGAAATTGTAGACGCCATTTTCCGTGCTGCCTTGATAGATTCTATGTGATGATTGAGTTGCCAGTCGGGCGTAACATAGGCGGATTACTAATTATCTTGGGCGGTTTATGTTACTTAAACCTGCTCTAACAACCTACAGTATTCGTGCAATTAAATAATACACTTTCACTGAATAAATGATTAACTAGAGGCATATACATTTCGTTCATCTCGACAACATCCTCAGCTCTTGATTAATTACTTAGCTATTATGGTTATATATCATTTCTTTACAAGCAATACAGCATGTACTACAATGCTTTTCTTTTCCAATATTTTCTTTATGAATGGTTACGCCTCCCTGCCATGTGTGGATTTGCCGTCCAACAGAACAACAAATCACCTTAGGTTCACTTTCTTGTGTATAGGCAAAAAGAAAAATGAACCTTGAATATACTGTACTGCAGGAATGCATAACTACACGGACACATACGCTTTTACAGTACAATGAAATGAAACTAACGTAAATTGTTCTACTGCACGAACGACTCATCCACATACGGCTGGGAGGCGTGTCAAATCTTAGGGAAAATATTGGAAAAGAGGAGCATAGTCAGATACGCAGTATTGCTTGTTAAATTAAATTAATTAGTATTCTGCCCGAAGACAGGTCTGAGCCTCCGAAGAGGCTATCCCCAGCCGGAGTTTACTTGCGGTAGGGTGGCCAGGGCCTTTCCGCTCGTCCTTATGTTGGCGAACAGCTCGCAGTGCCTAGAACCGGCATACCATCAAAGTTCCGACTGCGCCCAATGTTGCTTAACTGCGGAGTTCTCATGGGATCCGGTGTTTCCACACGGCTAGGCCGTTGGCCTATTGCTTGTTATAGAATGATTTGTAAATACAAGATAAATAAACAGTTACATGGACGTAACGGGTAAATTATATTTTCAAACAGTCGCGGCCAGACGTTATTAGTATATACTGTTAGGTTCACAGCTCCTCAACAGTATGCATTTGGTTTCACAATGGATGTTCCACATGCTAAATCAATAAGAAATTTCAAAATTGATAAACCTATTTATTTTTTGTGAATGCAAACAGAAATTAGAATTTTTGAGCACTGGTGCCACGGTTTAATTAGAATTCAAAGAGTGAAATAATGTAATGTTCTCCACCTCTTTGGGAGAGTGAAATATCATCGACTAGAATTTTCATGTCTAGATATGTTTTGGATTTGTAAGGTTTTGGCCAGGCGCTGAATTTTCCGAACAGCTTGAGTTAATTTGGTGAACAGTCGTCAGTTAATCAAAATTGAGCCAATTTAGGTGCACTTGGGTTAAGGTTCTTCTGCATCACCCATCAGCCAACAGAATGTGGTCATCAAGGATGCAGGCACAGATTCCTTTTTAAAATATCTTTATATTTTTATGTGAATGAGAGATTCTCTTCTGGTCGTAAACCCTTACAGTGCCAGAGGGCGATATATCGGCTGAACGAGTTTCTGCGAAAAATGCCATGGGCCAATCTATTGGCCTCACTTTTATGTTTTTCAAAATTATTTCCAGCCAAGCAGTGCTATAACTTTTGTAAGCAAGACAACGCGGGAATCATTCCCTCCCTGGATATATCGATGTGTTTAAGTTCCGTGAATAACTGGATTAGTAATAAATATTCTTTGAACTTGCTGCAGTCAGCTGACTTCCCGCACGTGCGATCTTTTGAAGTTGTGTTTGTTTACATTCCTGTTCGGAGCTAATTAATATACTTTGAGAGTGAATTTTCGACAGGTCATTTTAATGAAACAAATGAAACGAAGTTTTAATTATTTACCATATGATCCTTTTCTTCTCTTTTCTTAGTCATTTACCCTCCAGGTTGGTGGAACCCACGGACTCAGCGAGGGAACTCACCACTACCGCCTCTACGGGCAGTGTCCTAGATCTGAGAACATCTAATCGGAGGGGATACAACTGGTGAGGTGTGATTGGCATCTCGCCCAGGCGGCCTCACCTGCAAAGCGAACAGGGGCCTCATGAGGGAAGGTAATGGAAGGTCAGAATGGATAGGCAAGGAACATGGAAGGAGGCGGCCGTGGCCTTGAAGAAGGTACCATCCCGGCATTTGCCCGAAGACGAAGTGGGAAACCACGGAAAACCACTTCGAGGATGGCTGAGGTGGGAATCGAACCCCCTCTACTCATTTGGAACACCCGAGGCTGAGGAGACCCCGTTCCAGTCCTCATACCACTTTTCAAATTTCGTGGCAGAGCCGGGAATCGAACCCAGGACCTCCGGGGCGGCAGCTAAACATGCTGACCGCTACGCTACGAAGGCGACTTTTTACCATATGATACGGTTTAAAATATTTAACTGCTACCAGTACGGGAAAATATCAACATTTTAAGGATATCAGTAGGATAATTTTTATCAATTACTTGTAATTTCACGAAACTTCGCTTGCCCATTTTAACATAACCACTCAAAATAGCTTGGCACCAAAGGGTTTCACCATACCTAAGGAAACAATTAGTTAGCTCTAAGTCTACGGGAAAACAAGAAACAGTGCACAGGGAAAGAATCGGTCATGTCAATCAGGGAACCAACGAGTTCAGAAACAACAGTGCAGAAGTTGAAGGGAAAAAAGATTGCAACGATGTTTCTCCTTTATTGCATGATTATCTTTATAATCGCCTTTCATTAAACATCAAAGATTTTGAAATATCCAGTGACACGTGCACGAATCGTCGCCTTCGTAGCGTAGCGGTCAGCATGGTTACCTGCCGCCCCGGAGGTCCTGGGTTCGATTCTCGGCTCTGCCACGAAATTTGAAAAGTGGTATGAGGACTGGAACGGGGTCTACTCAGCCTCGCGTGTTCCAAATGAGTAGAGGGGGTTCGATTCCCACCTAAGCCATCCTCGAAGTGGTTTTCCGTGGTTTCCCACTTCGTCTTCGGGCAAATGCCGGGATGGTACCTTCTTCAAGGCCACGGCCGCCTCCTTCCCTCTTCCTTGCCTATCCATCCTCACCATCCCTTACCTTCCCTCATGAGGCCGCTGTTCGCTTTGCAGGTGAGGCCGCCTGGGCGAGGTGCCAATTACACCTCACCAGTTGTATCCACTCCGATTAGATGTTCCCAGCTCTAGGACACTGCCCGTAGAGGCGGTAGTGGTGAGTTCCCTCGCTGAGTCCGTGGGTTCCACCAACCTGGAGGGTAAACGACAAAGAAGAGAAGAAAAGAAGAGAAACGTGCACGAGTCAAAATAGGAATCACATTCTCTTTCGATTTCTGTTCTCTCTTGTTAATTTTGAGAAGAGATTTGAATCGATCAAGTGACTTAGGCTATATAGAAATCATTTTATTATTTATGAATTTCAGCCAATGGCCATAGCAGGGTACTTAAATTGAACACCCATAGGCTCCCAGCAAGTTCTACTTCAAGTTATTCCAACATTGCCTACCAGATACCACTGTCACTGACACCTAGCGGTGAACATTTGAACTTGATAGTGCGTTTCTGTCCAACCAAATATAACCTACAAATTTGGCTACACACTACCAAAAGCAGTGGTAGGTTCTTTTACATGCCATAAATCTATGAAATGGACCAGCCGGCTTTAGGCCTACTTTCCCTCTGAAGGAAGGCATACTGAAGGATTTTATTATTATTTATTTTATATTATTTAGTCAATTTACCCTCTAGGTTGGTGGTTCCTAAGGACTCAGCGAGGGAACTCACCACTACCGCCTCTACGGGCAGTGTCCTGGAGCTTGGAACGTCTGGTAGGGATGGATACAACTGGGGTGGTGTGATCAACACTTCGCCCAGGCGGCCTCACTTGCAAAGCGAACAGGGGCCCCATGAGGGATGGGAAGGGATGGAAGATTGGGATGGATAGGCTAAGAAGAGGGAAGGAGGCGGCCGTGGCCTTGAAGAAGGTACCATCCCGGCATTTGCCCGAAGACGAAGTGGGAAACCACGGAAAACCACTTCGAGGATGGCTGAGGTGGGAATCGAAACCCCTCTACTCATTTGGACCACCCGAGGCTGAGTAGACCCCGTTCCAGTCCTCATACCACTTTTCAAATTTCGTGGCAGAGCCGGGAATCGAACCCAGGACCTCCGGGGCGGCAGCTAACCATGCTGACCGCTACGCTACGGAGGCGACCCTGAAGGATTTTAACGGTCTTAAAAATCCGACGACTTCGGCCGGGTTTGAACCCGCAAACTTTGGCACAGATACAGACTACGCCACTGAAGCCGCTACAGTATATGGAAATTATTTTGCACAACCGAAAAAAAACTTTCCGAGGGACAGATCATTTGCCAGGACGCCTGGACCCAGTTAAAAATTAATAATTATAATGTAATTGGTTTTACGTCCCTTTTAACTACTCTGGCTATTCGAGACGCCAGGGCGCCGGAATTTTGCCCCGAAGGGGATATTTAATGTGCCAGTAAATCTACTGACACGGCTCCCTCGCATTTCCGCACCCTCAAATGCCAGCTGACAGCGCCAGGATACGAACCTTGGGTCCAGCAAGTGAGAACGTTACCGCCGAGCTAAGCAGCCAGTGCCAGTTAAAAATTAAAAGTTCTTTCTAACCATATAATGTTTTTTACACTAGATATATTTATTTATTTATTTATTTATTTTTATTTAATGTGTTTATATGTGATGCAGTTAGGACTCATGGCCCTGTCTTTACCACGTGATATGATACATACTACAGTGAAGAAATGGCCAACGGCCTAGACATGTTGAAACACCGGATCCCATGAGAACTCCGCAGTTAAGCAGCATTGGGCGAAGTCGGAACTTGGATGGTATGCCGGTTCTAGGCACTGCGCGCTGTTGGCCAACATAAGGAGGAGCGGAAAGGCCCTGGCCACCCTACCGCACGAGCTTCTTCGGAGGCTCGGACCTGCCTTCGGGCAGAATACCAATTGAAAATGAAAATCCACAGCCTGCTTCCAGTCTCCGACCGGGTCAGGAATGGAATGAATGAAGCCCCCATCTAGCGGCGAGGATATGAACTGTGCCGGCTGCCGAGGCCTGACGCACTCCTCTGGGGCAATGATTAAATGAATGACAGATGAAATGATAGTGGAGAGTGTTGCTGGAATGAAATTGTGACAGGGAAAACCGGAGTACCCGGAGAAAAACCTGTCTGCCTCCGTTTTGTCCAGCACAGACCTCACATGGAGTGACCGGGATTTGGACCACGGACCCAGCGGTGAGAGGCCGGCGTGCTGCCGCCCAAGCCACGGAGGCTTCAGCAGAATACCAATTACATTTTTAAAATAGTGAAGAAATAGTACCAACAAGGAGTAATACAATTGAAATACTACTTCTACTGTACTACTACCTCCACCACTACTACTACTACTACTAAATCCCCAAAATCCGTGGCACTACAGCCCATGAAGGGCCTAGGCCTACCGAGCGACCGCTGCCCAGCCATTTGGCCTGCAGATTATGGGGTGACGTGTGGTTAGGGCGTGGGGTTCCCTCGGCTGTTAATCCTAGTCTCCATGACTGGGGTGCTGCCTCACTGTCAGACAGCTACTCAATTGTCCTCACGAGGTTGAGTGAACCCTGATCCTGCCCTCACGTCAGTTTCTAAAATCTGTGATGGAGCCGGGAATCGAACCCAGGGCCCCCGGGTGCGAAGCAGCCACGCTACCCAACACCACGGGGCTGACTACTACTACTACTACCACCACCACCACCACCACTAATAATAATAATAATAATATACATCAGGATATAAAAATACGGCCGGCCCCGTGGTGTTGGGGTAGCGCGCCTGCCTCTCACCCGGAGGCCCCGGGTTCGATCCCCAGCTCCGTCAGGGATTTTAAAACTGACGTGAGGGTTGGAACGGGGTTCACTCAGCCTCGTGAGGACATTTGAGTAGCTGTCTGACAGTGAGACAGCGCCCCGATCACGAATACCAAGATTAACGGCCGAGGGGGCCCGACGCGCTGATCACGCGTCACCCCAATATCTGCAGGCCAAATGGCTGGGCAGCGGTCGCTTGGTCGGCCTTAGCCCGTCATGGGCTGTATAGTGCCAGTGGTTGTTGATATAAAAATACTGACGATTACAAACACAAATACAGTACATAATAATGTGTTGAACAATGAATAACAATACCGACAATGATAAGAAAACATTCGATAACAATAATAGTAATAACAATAATACTATGTTACCAACATATCTAAAATCTCCTCAATATGACCCTAAATATAAATCAAGCGCAATCATACGACCTCCTATCCATCAACAGTCAGCAATCAACAGTATTCCGCAGGCAATCTCTGGATTCTCTGGATTCATTTACATTTTGGGCGATTCTCATATTTTTTCGACAAAAGAACGGTGAAAATCAATTTGACAAACACAGTTAAACTCTCTAAACGCCATTTACTGAGCATTATCATAGTGTGGTACCGGGTGAGTTGGCCGTGGTCGTTACGGCATGGCTGCTGGCAGTCGCTCACATCCAGGAGGCGAGGAGGTTCGAAACCCCCCGCCGGCAACCTTGAAGATGGTCTTCTGTGGTTTCCCATCTTCCTTCCCGGCAAATGCCGGGGTTGGTCCCTAACTATAGGCCACAGCCGCTGCCTTCCAACTCCTCGTCCTTACATTGAAACTTTCCTCCCCAGACAACACTCCACACGGGACAGTACTTGTAGCTCACCCATTGGGTGTCCGCCTAGAAGCAGCTACAAACTGGCGAGCCGAACATGTCCTCGGACACTCCCGGCACTAAAAGCCATACGCTGAATAAATCATAGTGTGTCTTAACCTCTTCTTTCTCCGCGTCCTTTAAATGTCGATGACGTCTAATATTGAGTAACTGAGAGACTTAACAGGATTGCCTTGCCTGTCAAAAGGGATAGGATGGAGAAGTACATAAATCCTAATGGCAAATGCCTTCACTGCTAGACGATGACAACACGGAAACTATGGGCGGACGTTATGTTATTATTAAAATATAAAGTAGGTGTAAAAGAAATGGGATTGAACTTAGACGGTAAGTATACCCAAGTTTTGAAGCAGGCAGAGCAGAAAGAGTGACGTTACGCTTCTCTCTCACACACTGAAAGCTTAAATGAAGTTTTCGTTCCTCTCCTTAACCAGAAGTGACGTTTAAGGCCACCCAGGTGCAATTTATCGCCATGTTCATATGACGTACTGTGCTTTCATATAAGCACTCGCGCATATGGTTTCTTTTCCTTCTTTTGATATTTAGTATATATATTTTATAAAGTGTACCCACGATAAACGAGGAACTAACTAATTGAAAAATATTATGTTCTAATTACTTGCCGCATTTGAAGCGCAGTGCATGTGACGTTTTGGAATGCAATATGCACTCATGCTAGAATCGACCATTGTCCTCAATTAATTAACCAGATGATTGTTGTTGTCGTTGTTTCACTTGAGGGGCTTAGCGATCGTGGTCATTTTACCCCGTGTACTTGGGTGAGTGCGTGTATTTGAATACATAAATAAAATATAAATACAATTTGTCTCATAACCTGTGTTATTCTGTAGTAGTGTAAGCTTTGTTATTCGGGTAATTATTGGGGAAGAAGGCAGTCGTGCCCTTATTTGGGAGCCATCCCAGCTTTCGCCTGGAGTAGAAGTGGGGGAAACCACGGAAAACCACTTCCAGGATGTCTGAGTTGGGAATCTGCTCAGTTTTTCGTCACGAGGCTAAGTGTACCCCGATCGAACCCTCAGTCCAGAATTACATTTCTTGGCAGAACCGAGAATCAAACCTGGACCTCCAGTGAGACAGCCAAGAACGCTAGACGCAACACCACGAGGTGGTCTCACCAGATGAACTTTATCGTAAGTACCAAAAGCCTTTTAAGCCTAAGTACAGTTCTAGTGAATTTTCTCATCATGCTTCATATTAAATAGCATTTTTTTAAAATAAAACATACGCAAGTATAATATAGGCTAAAACATGCGGTCAATCGTAATAAGAGAAAGGATTTATTATGCACCACGAAACCTGTCACTTCTACATATCTGAATTAGATGTCCAATTCTGAAATATACCTAACAAATAGTGGACTAGTTACTTATTGTTGCTTTAAGGGGCGGAAAAGCGAGGTCATCTGCCCCAACAAGTAATGAACTACAAAATTTGAAATGATTTTCAATCGGTCAATAGGATTGTTCCCAGTTGTAGTGGGTGTTATTCCCTAAACGTGAAAATGTTACACACCATTAATAAATTAATACATTTTAGATTTAGGGAACTGACCGAAACACATTTCAAATTTCGTTTATGAAGACAGCACTGAAAATAGGCTTCCAGCACGATAATAACAAAATTATGGACTTTTGAATATTATACGAACATAGACTATTTAAGCAGTTGTGGTGCACGTTGCAAAAATGCCTTCAAAAAGTCAACCTGATGTACGTGAACATCCCTTTAAACTACTGCCGCTTTCAAGTCGCTCAGGCACTGTAATTTCCCCTGAATGGGTTTCCCGACGTGGCCTGCCAGTAAAGCTACAGACACGGGTCTCTCACCGCTCAAATACCAATTGCCCTCAAAGGATTCGATCCCGCAACCTTGGGGATCTGATTTAATAGTACTGTCGTACAAGGTATGAGCAGCCGGTACCTCAGGTTCTCTGAAGCCACAGTAGTTAATGGTGGTAGGTATTCAATATGCAGCGAGCAGCCATATTCTTTCGGCAAGATGGCTTCTAAGACACTGGGCAATATTTATGAGAGGATTGGCCAATAAAACACATTTTTCATTTAGTGTTGTATAATTGGGCACACAGGAATTATGATCTGCATTATTAATTTATGTATCTCTTACAGTAGTTTCTAACCATTTCATGATTGATCTGGAATATCGAATGAATTTATGGTTGTCAACTTGCGTAATATTTTTTGAATATGTCCTCCTCAGTAGAGAGAGAGAGAGAAACGTTGCTTAATCAATATATGGCCAGAATTACCATTGAGAAATTTCATTTTTGATTTTCTTATTATCTTAATTGATAGTTACGACTGATTTTAAAGCACGGCCATTATTAAAATACCAAAACCGTGATTACATCACAGTAGCTCAGAATCGGGCTGCCTATGCATAAATAAATTAACAAACTTGTGTGTTTAATACCTAGTGTGTGTTAAATACCGACAGGTATAACCACGCATGTTAAATCACAAGGCCAGGGAACTGGGCTATCCCCTGGATGTGGAACCCACAGTGGTCCATCTTTAATATAATTGTATCTTGATTCCCCAGTCTGAACTCCAAGAAAATGTCCTGATGGTACCTTTCAAGAGGTCACGGACGCCTCCTCTAATTAAATCCTCTCATGTGGTTGGCTATCTGTCACATACAGTAGAAACTAATCTTACCTCATCCCCAGTCCCGTAGAATCAGGAATACGGTAATGAGGGGTAGTGTTTTTTAGTTGGCCAGCCTACCTTTCTCTGTCGTATAGTCTCGTAGCATCAGATAAGTCATATCTATATTGCTGAGGCTGTCGTTACGAGATACACGTCAGTGATCTTCAACATTTTCCGCTGTGCTTGCCAGTGTTTTATTCCTCTCAATTTCAAAGAAGAATCCTACACAAAATTTCAAGCCTTGTCACGTAATCTCTGCCACGTCAAAACACTTCCTTTGGTCAAAGCAAGGCGAAGCGAAGGGAGGGGTGGTGTGTGGAGGGGAGGCCTGAGCGAGGGAATCAGTTGACATGAAATGGTGTATGGACCAACCGTATCGATGTTTATCTCCCCCGTGGGTTGTGTAAACGATACGCTCTCTTCTCTCTACATATTCACACACATTTCAGATCCAATACGCTTACGCAGCAAACAAAGCGAGCTTCGACAATCATTCTTATGTTCTCTCTGCTTCGCTCTGCGCTGGGTACGTGCTGTGGTCGCTTTATGTCAGCCTTTCTCAAGTGATTGTGGAGTTCACCACCTCCTGCTGTCCTTCCATGTTACAGTGTACTCATAGAGGCGTTGAGTTGAGTAATACTCCACGATTAAAATGCTGCCCTGTTAAGGCTAGGCTTGTCATACGTCCCGGTTTGACCGGGAGAGTCCCGGAATTTTGCTCTTGTCCCGGTGTCCCGCCCGGTTTTATCAATGTCCCGGAAAACGGCTGTAAGATGTAAAAAGTAGTGAATTTATGTGTTTAAGAATCTTTTATGAATTGGTTACTTTTCAACAATCAACATCGTTGACTATCGCGCACAGCGTCAAAGAGGTCAGAACTATTCAAACGAATGACACAAAACAATAGCCCAAATTGTTAACTCATTTTTTTTTTTTAAATTTGACAAAAAGAATTTTTTGTAATTGCTTTTGTAATTAGATCAAAAGTTGTAGTTTTTCAAAAAAATAATAAGACTTAGAAATTGTTCAATTAAACAATTTTATGAAGTATTTTAAATTGTATTTTATCAACATTAAAAAGGAAAAGGAGAAATAATATAATTTTAAGTAGCAAAAATTCCTTTTATATTTTTAAAAAGTGTGTAGAATTAACAATTTAGTGTGCCAGATTCCCACCCTCCCGTCACTTGCGAGGCTTAAAAAAGGCTTAAAACTCACCATTTTGCTTCTAATTTAAAAAAATCCCGGGGGAGGACCCTCCGCTCCCCAGACCCCCCCTTCGGTAAGGCCATCCCATATTAATGTGTCCCGGTTTCAATCACCAACAATATGGCAGGCCTAGTTAAGGCAGTATCCCATGGAGCACGCTCATGAGAATACAAACCGTATACTATATTTTCGTACCCGTCGTTGACAGGTTTGTGTTGGAGGTGGAAGCAAGGAAGCTATTAGTTTTACGTGACCGTTAATCATGCGATCATCAGCCACGGGACCTCCTTTTTACGTGGAATCCGAACCACAGGACATGGCGTTTCACTTTGAAAATCTCGTTGGATAACAAAAGTAGCACTTGGGGGAATGGAGACAGGAGTTAACTGTTGGACCTTGATTGGCCAGCACTAATGTGATTTCATGATATGCTGCCAGTAAATTGTTCGGCTTAGAATTACACACTGAAAGGAAGAAACATTAAACCCTAAACCTTGATACAAACTATCAACAAATATAAACAATTAATTAGTTTACAAAAGATTTATTGGCTTCTGGACCTTTAGGCCTATTTTCATCATATATAAAATAGGCTTATGAGATCACCTTTTGTCCACGCGTGCGTGTGTGTCCATAATAAAATCTAATCGGCTGGAGTGATTTGAATGAAACTCAGTAAGGACATAGCACTATTTTGTCCGACCCCAGCCGTGCCTTTCAAATTTTAACACGTTTCACTAATTGGCGGCCGCGCGAAATACACTGGCGGAAATAGATATCCCAACACCATGAAATAAGAAAAACAGGATGCTCCTAAATGCATGGGTATTGTTATAACTCTTTGTCCTTTTCAAGGAGTATAATTGAATGTTGGTTGTAGTAGCTTGTTGAAATACAACGTGCTATACGGATATTAACCCTGAATATGAGGTACCCTTTGGTAGTGCTACCTCTATAAAAAATTTCATTCAATTCGTTTTAACCGTGTTTGAATTGATATGGCGAATCGATTTGCACACATACATGGCCGCTATATGCAAACTATTGGGCTGATGACCTTGTAGTTCAGTCAAAAGATGCTTCCCACAAAAAGTATGTTGTTGCAAAATTTGGTATGGCCTAGATCAAATGATTAGTTTGGTCGTAATTTTATTTAAGCTTTTAATATTTGGGTGGCCGCCATTCCGTTTCCGTCAAGATGGCGTCGATATAAAACATGACACTGAGGTGCCCTTTGCTAGTGCTACCTCTGTACCAAATTATTTTTCAATTTAGTTTTACCGTGTTTGAATTGATAGGGGGAATCGATTTTCACACATACATGGCCGCCATATGCAAACTATTGGACTGATGACCGTGTAGCTTGGTCCAAGAACGCTTCTCACATAAAGGTATGCTGTTGCAAAATTTGGTCGAGATCAGATGATTAGGGTGGTCGTAATTTGATTTAAGCTTTTTATATTTGGGTGGCCACCATTACGTATCCGTCAAGATGGTGGCAATATGAAACATGACACTGAGGTGCCCTTTGCTTGTGCTACCTCTGTACCAAATTTCGTTCAATTCGTTTTCACCGTGTTTGAAAAGATGGGGGGAATCGATTTGCACACATACATGGCCGCCAACAGCAAATTATTGGGCTGATGACCTTGTAGTTTGCTCAAAAGATTCTTTATACATTAAGGTATAACGTTGAAACATTTCGTAGAGATCAGATGATTAGGTTGGTCGTAATTTGATTCAAGCTTTTAACATTTGGGTGGCCGCCATTACGTTTTCGTCAAGATGGCGGCGATATAAAACATGACACTGAGGTGCCCTTTGCTTGTGCTACCTCTGTACCAAATTTCGTTCAATTCGGTTTCACCGTGTTTGAATGGATAGGGGGAATCGATTTGCACACATATATGGCCGCCATCTGCATACTGATGATCTTGTAGTTTGGGCAAAATATGTTCCCCACATAAAGATATATTGTTACAAAATTTGGTAGAGATCAGATTATTAGGTTGGTCGTAATTTGATTTAAGCTTTTACCATTTGGGTGGCCGCCATTGCCTTTTCGTCAAGATGGCGGCGATATAAACATGACACTGAGGTGTCCTTTGCTAGTACTAACTCTGTACCAAATTTCGTTCAATTCGGTTCCACCGTGTTTGAATTGATAGGGGGAATCGATTTGCACACATACATGGCCGCCATCCGCAAAATATTGAGCTGATGATCTTGTAGTTGGGTCAAAATATGCTTCCCACTTAAAGGTATGTTGTTGCAAAATTTGGTAGAGATCGGATAATTAGGTTAGTCGTAATTTGATTTAGGCTTTGAACATTTGGTAGGCCGCCATTACGTATCCGTCAAGATCGCGGCGATATAAAACATGACACTGAGGTGCCCTTTGGTAGTTCTACCTCTGTACCAAATTTCGTTCAATTCGGTTTCACGGTGTTCGAATTGATAGGGGGGGGGGACAGACATTCAGAGTACACACACTCACACACTCACACACTCACACACTCACACACTCACACACTCACACACACACACACACACACACACACAGACAGACACACAATTTTTGGCCCTGTATAGATCTCATAAGACTACTTTCATTTTTTGCAAAAATCGAAAGTAGGCCAATAGAGTACGGAAATTTTGGCAATATATTTGGCGAGGTAAGATATTTAATTGATCAGAGGTACAAGAAAACCGTTAGGGTCAGCACGAGAAAAGTCATCGCAAATGTACCATGCTGGTACATAATAAGCGGAATAATAGCCAGACTGTTGAATGCAGGCATGCAAACGTGCGTGCATTGTGTCGTACTGGTGCCGGATGTCAGCTTGTGGGATGGAGTTCCATGCCTGATGCACTTGGTTGGTCAATACAGGGACGGTTAATGCCCGTTGTGGATGACTCTGGAGTTGTCGTCCAATGATGTCCTGTACGAGCTCGATTGGGGACAGATCGGGGGATCGAGCAGGCAAAGGCAGCATGTCGACACTCTGTAGAGCACGTTGGATTACAACAGTGGCTTGGGGGCGTGCGTTATCCTGTTGGAGAACACCCCCGGTAATGCTGTTCATGAATGGCAGCACAACAGGCCGAATCAGCAGACGGACGTACACATCTGCAGTCAGGGTGCGTGGGATAACCACGAGAGTGCTCCTGCTGTCATAGCTCGGAGCTATCCTTCAATTAACCAATTTCGAACAGTTCGTTGCGTCTGTGTGGTGCCAACTGCCGCTCGATTTGCTGCTGCAGACGCCGTCTGATGCGTCAAAGCCATACGCCGAATACGGCGGTCCTCCCTTTCGGTAGTGCCACGGGGACGTCCGGAGCCCGGTCATCTTGCGACCGTACCTTCTCGTAACCACTGCATGCACAGTGGAGAGATTCTTGCCAAGTCGGTCTACAATAGCGTGGTAGGAAATTCCACCTTCACGTAGCCTTATTACACGGCCTCGTAGTGAGTTTTGATACTGGCCTCTTCGTCGTCGTAAAGGCATTCTTGACCCACTCACCGTCACTCCGTCCAATCTCTCTGGTAACTAACGCTCTCGCACAGTACAGCCCGTATTTAAAGCAAACTTAAGGTGCAACGTCAAGGGCCCACTACTATCGCCACGCTAATGCGATTTGCAGGAAATTTGAATCAACATCTTTCAGACGTTTAAACACGCCTACAAACGTTCGTCATTCTAACACAACCCCTTCGTGGTGTTGGGATATCCTTTTCCAACAACCAACAACCCCTGGCTCTACAGCCCGTGAAGGGCCTACGCCCACCAAGCAACCACTGCCCAGCCATTTGGCCTGCAGATATTGGGGTGACGCGTGATCAGCGCATTGGTTCCCCTCGGCCGTTAATCTTGGTTTTCGTGATCGGTAGCCTCACTGTCAGACATCTACTCAATTGTCCTCGCGAGCCTGAGTACACCTCGTTCCAGCCCTCACGTCAGTTCTAAAATCCCTGACGGAGCCGGTAATCGAACCCGGGGCCTCCGGGTGAGAGACAGGCGCGCTACCCCAACACCACGGGACTGGCATGATAACCTTTTCCGCCAGTGTATTTCACTGGCATTCTACATCTCCGAAACTACTACCGATGTCGCACTGAAATATTGTATGGTGATAGAGAATGCTTTGTAAGATATGTTCTCCTATGTGACGCTTAAAAACCTCCTATGTACAAAACCATCATAGCGGTCAAGCGAATGTAGAATATTTAAATGAAATTATCTCGATATTTACTCAACTGAGCGCAGTGAAACCTAACACCCCACATGTCTATACAAGATTTAATCTACTGGCATCTAATTTAATTGAATTGTTCTCAAACAATCAAGCTCGCGGCTGTGCAAAGTTTTATAATAAAATTTTATTTTTTGTATTATAATCATGCGATCAAAGTAACGTTTAAATAATGAACCTACGCAGTAATCTTCATCCAATCGTACATAACTCTATGGCCTACATATAGAACAATCTTGCATGGCGATCATCTGAAATATTTAGGCGGTTCTTATTATCTACGAATCTATTACAAAAATCAAACTGAAATTTTGATTGTTCATAGACACTCTTAACATAAGTTCACATATAGGTCTTTCAATAACTTGGTGAGCACAAATCCAACATGGCGTCGACGCGAAATTATAATATTTACATGGATTTTTCTCGCAACCTAATTATCCAAGCGCAGTGAAACGTAGCATGGTAAATCGTCATACAAGGCTTAATATATTGGCGTTTAATTTAATTTAATTTAATTATTATGTGAACTTAAAAGTGGCGGCTGTGCAATTTTTTTTGTCACGATTTCATTTCTCGTGTCCTAATCAAGCGATAGACATGTAGGTTGGTATAATGTGCCACGATTATAATATGTATCTGCTGTTATAGAATTCTATACCATATATGTGTGTATAAAACAATCTAACATGGCGTCTATGTAATATATTTCACCGGTACTCAATATCTCCGAAACCATTTAAGCAATCAAACTGATATTATGTTTGATGTTAGACGACTGTTTTGTAAGGATAAACATGTAATTTTCCAAATCCTGTGAAAAACAATAACAACATGGTGGCCAAATAATTAACAAATATTTCACATAATTTTTCTGGTGGTCTAATCACCCGATGTGCAATAAAACTTGGCACAGCGAATATTTATTCAGAGCTCAGTATAGAGACATCTAATTAAGTTTGTTTTCAAAAATTCAAGAAGGCATCTGCTCGAAATTTTAAAACCATTTTTTTCTTGTATCTTATTTAGGCGGTTGATGAGAAGATTTTTATGATGGTCTATAATGATAATCATTATCTGATGTCACTAAATTCAATTCTGTAGCTTACGTTTCGTAAATAATAGAAGCTGGGCATTTGACGTTTCTAAAAATTAAGTTCCGTGAATCGTTACAGAAAGATGCCATCACCCGAGAGGAGTCATAATTACCGATACAGAAGTTATATATTCTAGCACTCACTTTACCAATGTAATAGTGTTTGTAAATATTGTTTTAAGGGGTATAACACCAATGTCATCTACCCCAATATTCTATTTCAGACATCGTAAATTATGGATTAAACGCAAATTCATATCTGAAGATCATGTTTTGCTATGTTCTATTAAACCTGCCTCTCGGTAAGTTGATACACCAGTATAGAATTCCTTAGCGTTTAAAGCGTCATCGCGTAACTATGGGCACTTATTTTCCAGTGCTCGATGTGTGTAGACGTGAGTTATCTTGAGGAACGATGAAAGCTTGGATTTAAGCCAGCGCATGCACTAGTGCCATATAAGCTCTCCTAAAATATAATAGTCTATTTATGTTTCCTGCCTGAAATGACTACAAATGATGGAGTTTATCATTAGAGTTTGATTTTGTTGCCCTATACTTTATCACAACTTAGGTCGTGTACCAAAATCTATTTAGTACATCACATGAACAAACCTTTTGATACGAGGGAGAGTTTTTAATGGAAAAGATCAGTAGAATGTATGAAAATAGGCTATCTAGAACTTCACGGAACTACTTGTTGCCTGATCTTCTTTCAATAAGATACTTCTTGTGGAGCAGATACTATTATGAACTAATAATACTTGGTATCCTACTTCATAAAAGTGAGCTAATTAATATTTACCATGAATTTCATTCCATATACATACATTCTCATTTCAGACTGGTTTGCCTTTAGCGTCCAGTCTAGTCTGCAAGCCTCTGTTTGCGAACTTGTCCCCTCCATGATCCCCTATTATCAGTTAGCACTGTGGCTTCCTCTGCGTCTACACCTCTCACTTGGAAATCATTCATCACTGAATCTATCACCTCCTAGGTCAACCTTTGCTTCTCTTACCCTCTACAACAGAACTCATTAACCTGTTAGGTAATCTCTCCTCCTCCATTCTCTTCACATGACCCCACCATCTGAGTCAGCTCATATGAACCGCCTCATCTAGCGTGTTAAATTGTAACTTGGCCTTTATCTCTTTATTACGAGTACCATCCTGACATTGCTCCCATCTAATTTCCCAGTTATCATTCGTGCTACCCTCGCATGTTACTTCGAGCTTATGTATCAGATATGCTGAGTCTACCCAGCTCTCACTTCCATGCAGAAAGGGCGGTCTAAATACTGAGCGATGCAGAAATAGTTCCATTGCTACACAAGCTTCTTTCCTGCAGAATACTGCTGATCGCAACTGAGAACTTACTGCATTGGCTTTTCTACACCTGGACTCTATTTCCTCCCCTTACAACCATCCTGAGAGAATACACAGCCCAAGTACTTAATATGTTGCACCTGCTCCAATATAGTTCCTCCTACCTGGAATTTTATTTCCTTGTGTTTCTGATTTATGGTCATATTTCATTGTGAGATTATATTATTTCCAACCAGAACTGACAGAAATTGACATAATAGGTGAATTATGCAACACAATAGCTGATATTGACACCAAAATACCGCTTATATTAGCAGGAGATTTAAATTGTAGAGTCAGTAGATTTACTGACACGTTGAAGATCCCCTTCGGGGCCAAATTCCGGCACCCCGGCGTCTCTAAAAGCCGCAGTAGTTAATAGGGACGTAAAACAAATAACATTGTTATTATTAAATTGAGGAGTGGATAAAAATGAATCCAAATCAAGAGCAGTATTAAGATACATAGAGGAGGAGGGCCTCTCACTCATCAACAAAAATACAGAATCGACATATATAACATAATGGGCAAAGTATCATTGACCTTATGTGCACAAATTACAAGGATATAAAAGTATCAAAACATCTAGTAAAGAAAAATATACCCTTAAGGAAACATCTTCCAGTAGAAACAACCTTTGTCGTGGAAAAAAGATCGCGCAGACTCATAAAAGAGCAAACTAAATAGAGAGGATATACGGAGTAAAGGCCAAGAAATTCAGATGATCATACAGCAAACAAGCTGCAATCTGGATGAAACACTACAACATCTGGATGACATCTTAGTATCTGCAATAGAACCGGTAAATCATACAAAGACGAGATCCAAGCCGTGGTTCAATGCAATATGTTATGAAGCACGAAGATCAACATTGAACGCCTTACACGAATGCCTGAAAACAAACACAGAAAAATCAAGACAGGACTACGCACATAAACGGGGACCATACAAGAATCTTATCCGGGACACAAGAGATAAATATCAGAAGGTGCAAGAGGCAGCATTAATATAACAAGCAAAAGAAAAACCATACAGGGTCCTTCAATAAAGGAAACCAAAATTCTCCAGAGAAATACTCATGGAAAGGTGGACAACACGCTTTAAAGCTATACTGCAGAAACCGGACACATCTCCAATCGTTGCTCCAATGGTAGACGACTCAGCAGTAATGAAACCTATTACCAGTGAGGAAGTCAAGGATCTAATTCAACAACCAAAAAATGGCAAAGCCTGTGGGCCGGACGGGATCTGCAATGAACATCTCAAAGAAAGTAGCCCTATGTTGATAGAGGCTTGGACAGTACTACTCAATCAATGTCTCGCGCAGGCCTCAATACCAGAGAAATGGAGATACTCCATAATGAAAATGCTATATAAAGGCAAGGGTCAAATGGATGATCCCAATTCATATCGTGGTATAGCGTTGGCAAATACAGGTCTTAAGCTATTGTCAAAGATACTGACAGAAAGACTAAGAGGAATAATAGACAGCGAACTGCCCGAAGAACAGTTCGGTTTCCGGAAAGGCCGGTCAACGATACATGCTATTAAGTGCCTATTAGATAATATTGGCGATGCGCTAAGATTTCCTGGAAGTAAACATGTGATATATATATATATATACTACGCTAAGGCGTTTGATTCAGTTGACAGGGAAAAAACAATAGGCAAGTTGGAATCGATCATAGGAAGAGAACATTATCTGAGTAGGATAATAACGGCAATACTCATGAAAAATTACGTACTCATTGATGACAATCTTACAAGATCGGAGCCTATCCTCCAGACAACAGGAGTCCTACAGGGCGATCCATTAAGTTCATTGCTGTTCAATATCGCAGTTAGAGATGTTGTCGATGCCATAAAAAACGCCAGAAGTAAACATTTATATGTACGCAGATGATATGGCAATAACGTCGATCTCGCAGCAAATGTTACAAGAGGCGTTCGATAAACGTGTAAGATGGGTAGATACCAATGACCTCAAGCTTAATCCACATAAGACAGTACACATGACGTTCAAGAATGGAGGTAGGCTACCAGCATCAGTGAAAATCATGTATGGCAATGTGGAGCTAACAAGGGTAAACTCCTACAAGTATCTTGGCCTTATACTTCAAACGACTGGACGGCATTTCTCCAAACATGTAAAAGATAGAACTGCTACCGCGGTTATAGCCATGAAAATGAAAATGAAAATCCACAGCCTGCTTCCAGTCTCCGACCGGGTCAGGAATGGAATGAATGAAGCCCCCATCTAGCGGCGAGGATATGAACTGTGCCGGCTGCCGAGGCCTGACGCACTCCTCTGGGGCAATGTATGCATGACAGATGAAATGAAATGATAGTGGAGAATGTTGCTGGAATGAAATTTTGACAGGGAAAACCGGAGTACCCGGAGAAAAACCTGTCTGCCTCCGTTTTGTCCAGCACAGATCTCACATGGAGTGACCGGTATTTGAACCACGGACCCAGAGCGGTGAGAGGCCGACGTGCTGCCGCCTAAGCCACGGAGGCTTCTTTAAATGAAAATCCACAGCCTGCTTCCAGTCTCCGACCGGGTCAGGAATGGAATGAATGAAGCCCCCATCTAGCGGCGAGGATATGAACTGTGCCGGCTGCCGAGGCCTGACGCACGGTTATAGCCATGAATGAGATAAAACTAATAAGACAACTCTCCATACAGACTGCATTAGAACTCTTTCACATAAAAATTTCTCCAATCATGACATATGCAATAGAATTAATATGGGAGCATCTCTCGAAAAACGATCTTGCTCAGATAGAAAGGGTAAAGGCCATATAGGCTACATGAAAAAGATTCTGTGTCTAGGACAAAATGCACCGTCAAGGACGACCTATGAACTAACAAGACAACCATTTTACATAGAAGAGTTACGTATAAGAATGTTACTGCCATCTACAAAGCAATATCAGTTATTATTGCAAGAATTTCAAGAGAAGAAAGCCAACATCTGGAGGGATTTCTACCAGACAGATGCCATGACGCCCACCTCCAAGTGGAGGAATTCTATGAATGAACTTCGCCATTTCATGACACGATTCGCTGTTCATGGTTTTCATTTCAAGCTGTGCTGCAAGAAGGTCTACCATGACCCAGACGAGAACTGTAGGTGTGAATTGTGTGGAAAGTCGTGTGAAAGATATCATGCAAAAGTTTGTAGTAAGAGAACAGTGACATTAACAGAATTCTGTACATGACTTCATTGTGCGCAATTTTAATTATTATTGTATTTGACCATTGGTTGCAAAAAATATCATTAATATTTTAAACTAACAATGCATTATTCTAATTTAGAAAGTTTATCACCATTTTTGAATCCACAGAGCCAAGCAGTACAGTAACATTAAAACACAGAGCAACATAAAAGAATGCGTGTGTGCAGATATGCTCACGAAGTATGAGAACCCCCCAAAAATAAAATTTTAACGCAATTAGCTGTAAAATCCAAACCATTACAGCTACGGCAGTAGAATTTCGTATACTCTCCACTAATATCATATTTCATATTAAAAAAACTCTCTTAGTTATGAATTTCTAGATTCCATTCATGGGTAACATTCACCCTTATAGTACCAGGAACCAATATATCGGCCGAGGAAGCTATTGCTAAGAAATACCATGAGCCGATTTATCGTCCACGTTTTTTAAATACAATTTGCATTATTATTCCCAGCCGCGTAGTACCGGTATTATCATTGTTGTAACCAAGACAACGTGGAAATCATTCTCTCTGGATATATCCATGTTCCGTGAATAATTAGATTCATAATAAATATTCTTCGAACATGCTGCAATCAGCTGTCATCCCGTGATTATTATCATTTGAAGTCGTGCTTGTTTACATTATTCCTCTGAGCTAATTATGATTGGTCCTCTTTGAACTAAGAAGAAATACTTACGAATTTAAACAAGGAGCTAGGGTGTGTAGGCTGCCAAATTTTATTTAAGTTTCCAATTCAATTATAAATAAATTAGAGTGTTTCTGATGAAACAAATAGATCATAGTATTAATTATCTAGAATTTAATACTTTTAAAATATATTTACCTGGTACGGAAAAAGTATCAACATTTTAGGAGATAATTTCTCTGAAGAATTTGTAATTTAACTAAACTTGGCTTGGGATAATTACATAACCATTCTAAATAGCTTGGCATCAAAAGGACTAATTCCCTTCATTCCATTTGTTTTGTATTGCAATTGTTTATTCTATAACAGTTATGAGTTATTTATAGAGTAACGTAGCTGTGGTAATCACCTCTGTTATCTGTATCATTAGTGATCGATGACCTCAAATAGCAATCAACACCTCCATCTTCGGTCTGATTCTCGTGACGCCAGCCAAGCCAATTGAAACGGCACTGTTAGCGTATGATTGTGTCCTGAACAAGGTCAGGGAGAATTGAGACACCTCAGTCTATGGCAATCGCTCTCGCAACAGGGCCGATAACCTGGATGTTAGGCCCCTTAAAACAACAATTATCATCATCAACATCTCTCTCGCAACAGGATCGTGTCCATACACTTGTTGGACAAATTTACCCTTCGGGTCACTGGTTTTGCCGATATATTTCAGAAATATTGTACTGTTACCAAAAGTAACAGATGTAATAATTGAAGGCAGGAGATCAAAAACAATTCATGTCCATTTAGTCTTATTTGGAAACAAATGATGAAAACCTTATATCATATAACCAAATTGGAATACTCATATGAAATTCGTTGCAAATATCATTTTAAGCATTTCAAATTGTGCATTTGAAAATCACAAATATTCCATGAATATATGAATTAATTCATTACTTCATTTACTTTATTTGCAAACGGGTAATTCACTGGTGGCAAATTGTACAATTACACATACTTACCAACACTAATATCAAACACAATATACACAACTCGCTATTTGGGAACTATAGTAATTACATCATAGTATTTACTCAAAATTTCAGTCATGTCTTAATCACATCAATATGTTTGGGGAAAGGCTCTAAGACTGTGGCAGGTAATGAGTTCCAATTATTAATACCACGATTTATGAAAGAATATTTCTCATAATAAGTACGCTGTGATCGACCCTTAACTTTGTGTGGGTGATCTGCCCTGCTCAGGCACGTGGGATTTTCCAGACGTTTGCATAGTTATCCCCATGCTGGCCGATCAGTGTACCGTAAGTGTTAAACATGGCAGACAATCCGGATTTCGTCTTTCTATCCTCAGGAAATTCTCATGCTACTTGTTCTATCATTCGAGTTACACTACTTCTAGGATTAAAATCGTTGAGCACAAGACCTAGCAGCCTTCCTTTATACCATCTCCAGATTATTTATGAGCCCTACCTGATACGAGCCCCAACCACTGAGCCGTATTGCAAGATTGGCCCCACCAGGGTCAAATATCCTAATTAATTCGCTAAAAACACATACCAAACTTTGAAGATCTGCATGGTATTGAACTCATTACATATCAACCTATGGGGGATAAATGAAGTTTAATAACTTAGAAATAATATTCACTCTATACCGGGTGAGTCTTTCGCCCCTCATTTTTTTAGTTTTCAGCCACACTTCCAAAGTCTGATGCCAAATTGGTCAACAGTTCCTTGTCTGTAGCCAAGCCACAATGACCCTAAACGACTACAAGATTTGTGACGACATGGAAGCAAGTTAAGTGATTATTCAAACTGTCATACGGGCATGTCCAAAGAACATGCCGATTATACGGTTTCAGTTGGATACGAAATTAACGCTGGGTACGGTGGCTTACTGATAATAAAACGTGAATGAACCTTCGAAGCGGAAAGCAGTATCAAATCCCATACGCATTCAGGCAAGGTGAAGGGACTAGTAGCCGTGGAACAATGGTCTAAGTGCGTAGAAGGTAGCTGTCCTGATTATGAGAGGTGGGTTCGAATCCCACCACTGCTGAATAGCTTTATGCTCATTTTAAGCTTTGGGGATCAAATACAAGATGATGATGATGATGATGATAATTGTTGTTATAAGGGTCCTAACATCTAGTTTATCGGCCCCTAATGGTTTGGGTGTTCTTGAAAAATGTAAATGAACCTATAATTAAATCTAACTACAAACTTAGAACTAAAATTAACTACTGACTTACACATGCCGATTATACGATTTCAGTTGGATATGAAATTGACGCTGCGTACGGTGGCATACTGATAAAAAACGTGAATGAACCTTTGAAGCGGAAAGCAGTATCACATCTCATACGCTTGCAGGCAAGGTGAAGGGACTAGTAGTCGTGGAACAATGGTCAAGTGCGTAGAAGGTAGCGGACCTGATTTTGGTAGGTGGTTTCGAATCCCATCACCGCTAAATATTTTATGTACATTTTGAGCTTTGGGGCTCAAACACAAGATGATGATGATGGTGATAAATATCATTTTAAGTGGCCTAACATCTAGGTTATCGGCTCCTAATGGTTTGGGTGTTCATGAAAAATGAAGATGAATTAGAAAAGAAAAGGAAAACAAAAGAAGAGTAAGGGAAATAAAAGAAAGGGGGAAAATGCCCTCAACCCTCGAAGAATGAGGATTGAGGGTCTTTGAAAGTAGGAGAGCCATGAATGGCAGAGAGGAAAGGGAAAGAAGAGAGGGCCCGCCCCAAAGGCAATAGAAAAAGGCGAAAAGCCTGACCAAGCTCAGGAATCCCTCGGGATCGATAACTCTCGAACTCACCAGCCGTGATCCCTTGAGGTTTGTTGTTGTTGTTTGAGGCTTCAGTCTTTTGACTGGTTTGATGCAGCTCTCCATTCCTCCCTGTCCTGAGCTAATCGTTTCATCTCTACATAGCTCCGACACCCTACATCCGAAGCAATCTGTTTAACATATTCTAACCTTGGTCTACCCCTACAGTTCTTGTCCTCGACCCTTCCTTCCATAACTAAGCTTGCTATTCCTGGGTGTCTTAGTATGTGTTCTACCAACCTATCTCTTCTCTTCATTAGCAGTCGCCAGAAACATCTCTCCTCTCCCACTAATACCTCTTTGTTTGTAACCCTATCTACCCATCTGATCTTCATCATTCTCCTGTAACACCACATTTCAAATGCTTCAATTCTCCTCTTTTCTGCTGCACCAATAGTCCAAGTTTCACTTCCATAGAGCGCCACGCTCCAGACAAAGGCTTTCAAAAATGACTTCCTAATACCTAAATCTATATTTGATGTCAGCAGATTCCTTTTTTGTAGAAATGCTTTCTTTGCCTGAGCCAACCTACTTTTAATATCCTCTTTGCTTCGTCCATCACTGGTTATTCTGCTTCCTAAGTAACAGAAGTCTCCTACTTCCTTCAGCTTTTCACCTGCCAATTTGATCTCCATAGAGTTTTCTGATTTATTTCGGCTGCATTCCAGTATTTTTGTTTTACATTTATTTATTTTCATCATGAATTCTTTCCGTAAGACGGAGTCCATACCATTCAAAAACTCATTCAAATCCTCAGGCTTGTCGGCCAAGATGACGATGTCATCAGCAAATCTCAGAGTTGAAATTATTTCTCCTTGAATCTTCACTCCCACTTTAAATTTTTCTCTAATTTCCTTCATTGCTTGTTCAATGTAAAGATTGAAAAGTATGGGTGATAAGTTGCAGCCTTGCCTTACACCTTTCTGAATACCAGCTTCTCTCTCATGTCCTTCAACTCGAATGACTGCTGTCTGGTTTCTGTACAGATTGTATATTACCCTCCTATCCCTGTACTTTATTCCAATCGATTTCAAAATGTCAAACAATTTAGTCCAATCAACGTTATCAAAAGCCTTTTCTAAGTCTACAAAAGCCATGAACGTTCTCTTATCTTTCCTTATTCTACCTTCTAAAATCAGCCTAAGACTTAGTACAGCTTCCCTTGTTCCTACATTTCTCCTGAAACCAAACTGGTCTTCACCCAACTCCGTTTCTATCTGGCTTTCAATCCTCTTGTAAATTATTCTAGACAGGATCTTTGAAGCATGAGTAATCAAGCTGATTGTACGGTAATCTTCACATCTGTCAGCTCCCACTTTCTTTGGTATAGGGATGATTACATTCTTCTTGAAATCAGGGGGTACCTCACCTGTCTCATAAATCCTACACACCAAGTGAAATAACCTGATCAGACCTTCATCTCCTAAGCAGCGTAGCAACTCAATCGGTATATCATCTATGCCTGGTGCTTTGTTCCTGCTTAAGTCTTCCAAAGCTCTATCAAATTCTGATCTCAATATTAAATCTCCTTTCGCATCCTCATCAATTTCCTCCTCGCTTTCCATTACATGATTCTCAATCTCCTTTCCCTTATACAAACTCTCTATGTAAGCTTTCCATCTCTCAACCTTTTCTTCCCTATCTGTTAGAGGCTTTCCATTTGTGTCCTTAATATTACAGCACTTAGTCTTCTTTTCCCCAAAAGTATTCTTAATCCTTCGATAAGCTGTGTCTACTTTTCCTAATTTCAGACAATTTTCTATACCTGCACATTTCTCTTTCAACCATTCTTCTTTCGCTTCCTTTCACTTCTTGTTAAACTCATTTCTCAGACGTCTGTATTCTGCTTTCCCCTTTTCATCTCTTAGATTCTTGTGTTTCCGCCTTTCATCCATCAATTCTAGTATATCCTGAGTGATCCACGGTTTTCTACCTATTCTTTCTTTCCTACCAATGTTTTCTTCTACGGATTTTGTTATTTCATTCTTCAAAAGTGCCCATTCGTCTGTAATTGAAGTTTGTTTAGGGTTTTTCATTAGTCCTTCCTTTATACTCTTCTTGAATCTTTCGTTTACATCCTTCTCTTTCAGTCTGTCTATTGCCCACCTTTTTGGCTTTTGACTTTTCTTCAGTTTCTTCAACTTTAATCTGCATTTCATTACAATCAGATTGTGATCAGAGTTTACGTCAGCACCAGGATATGTTTTACAATCAAAAATCTGGTTTCGAAACCTCTGCTTGACCATAATGAAGTCGATTTGGTA
The DNA here is from genome assembly GCA_946902985.2 of Meconema thalassinum. Lineage (NCBI taxonomy): Eukaryota > Metazoa > Arthropoda > Insecta > Orthoptera > Tettigoniidae > Meconema > Meconema thalassinum. Next base: position 381,883,699 of record OX336389.2, on the reverse strand, counting down.
ACGCCCTGTATCTCCTGGTCTCATCCATGTGTGTATTCTTCTATTGTGGTTATTGAATAAGGTGTTAGCTATGACCAATTCATGCTCGGTGCAGAATTCTACCAGCCTGCTTCCTCGATCATTCCTTTCACCTAATCCGAAATCTCCTACTATCTTCCCTTCTCTCCCTTTTCCTACCACAGCATTCCATTCTCCCATTACACCCTTGAGGGTGTAGCATTAACCGAGGTAAACAAGAACTGGTGGGGATACACACACCCTGCCTCCTTGAGGGACTTGAGCAGAAGAAGGCAGGGGGTACCTGAAAGAAAAACAAGAGATTTGACCCCTCGAAGAATGAGGGATCAGGAAAAATAAGAGAAGAAATTAAGGTGGAAAAGGAGAAACTCCTTTGGCCTCGGATACCCTTCTACTGTCGGGGTCGGAAGAGAACAAGAGTTGACCAAGAGAGGTCGACAGGAAGGAAGATGAAGAGGAGTCAGGCACAAGCAAGTTGAAGCAATGCTGGACTCGGCTGGGGTCCCGTAGTCGCCAACCCACGTCCCACCAGATGTGAGCCCCTGGTGGCTCAAATACGAGAACATGGCGATTAAATAACCAGCGCTTTTAGGCTGCACACTGTGTCAAGGCAGTACACATTGAACCCTAAATAAACACCGCATGATATTAGTCAAATGTGGCACGAATGCCCTTGTACAAGCCGGACGTTTGCTTTAGACGATTGCCCTTGACCTTGAAGCTTGCGGGTGAGCCTGTACACAGTCACTCTATCGCTCTCTCGCTTCACAGTTGTCACCACCGGTCTGATGTAATGAAATTACAGACTTGAGCATGTGACGACACCACCGTGTAGAAAGGTACAGTCCACGTCGAAGTATTGTGTGAAGCGGAAGTACACGTTACATAGTTACGAACAGAATACAATTATATTTGCTAATGACTATACTTCAGCAGTAGTGTGCGTTAGTTTTGTCCATCATCGGACCGCATGAGGCAGGTAACAACAACACAGGTACTGTAGTAACTTGCCTCCAGGCTTCCATTAAGATTTTCCACTCGTCTAAAACAAACGTCCGACCTGTATATGATTCCAAAAGCTTAAGATATGCATACAAATATTTAGCGGTGGTGGGATTTGAACCCAGCTCCCAGAAACAAGACTATTACTTTCTACGCACTTAGACCATTGCTCCACGGCTACTAGCCCCTCCACCTTGCCTGAAAGCGTATGAGATGTGATACTGCTTTCCGCTTCGAAGGTTCGTTCACGGTGTCTTTTATCAGTAAGCCACAGTACCCATCGTTAATTTCGTATCCAACTGAAACCGTATAATTGGCATGTTCTTTGTACATGCCCTTATGCCAGTTTGATGCATTGAATAATCACTTGTCGCACACATGTTTTTGTAAACATGTCATAAATCTTGTAAAGTCGTTTAGGGTCATTGTGGCTTTGGTATAGACAAGGAACTGTCGACCAATCTGGCATCAGGCGTTGGAAGTATGGCCGAAAACTAAAGAAACAAGGGGTGTAAGACTCACTCGGTATAAACGAAACTAAGGATTACAAACTTTCCTAACATAAGTTATGCAAGCATAATGGTATTTAATATTACAGTCTGAAGTAAGATATTCACTCTAAATCCCGATTTTCAGTACCAATTCCACTTTCACTAGTGCCCTCACATGCAGCTTAAGGTTCAAAGAAAGCTCTTGCCATGTGGTTAGGAGGAACAGTCTATATATTTCTGTATGTCAGCAGCATTGGCAGAATTTATAATGACAAGTGAGTTCTTCACTGTGCAATATAGCAGGGTTATTCAGTGTAGGCTTATACCTGCTCAAATGGAATATGCCACTGAACGATTCAGATCTTGTTGTTAATGTCATTACCATGTATTGTATGTCTACCCCTTATTATTCCCGTTTTCCAACGGGGTCGGGGATGAGATGCGATGGAAGTCTTTGTGGCGATGGTTTTTACGGCCGGATGCCCTTCCTGACGCCAACCTCATGAGAGGAGTTAATGAGAGATGAAATGAATGATGGTGAATGAAACTGGGCAAGGATGTGGAAGGAAGCGGCCGTGGCCTGTCAGAAGGTACCGTCCCAGCATTTGCCTGGTGTTGAAAATGGGAAACCACGGAAAACCATTTCAAGGACGGCCGACGGTGGGGCTCGAACCCACGCGTCTACCGAGTCAGCAGAGAGCTTGGCCCCATGACCTAATGCTGCGCTTTAGCCAGCGTAGCCACTACTGTCGGTTGTTAATGTCATTACCATATTGCCCTTATATTCAATCATTTTATATTTCGTGAATTTCCGATTTACTTTTCCTCTCACGGAGGCACTCATTTTCACTGCTGACAGCAGACTGATTGAGCGTAATAAAGGTGCACCTGAATGGAGAAAAACTCAAGGCCAAGGACATGCATTGTTCACTAATTCAACATATGCAAAAACCTTATATTGTTTGACAATTTGAATGGTTCTGTAACTCAAGAGATGGGGACGAATAAGCAGAAGCTGACCCATTAAAAAAAACAAAAACAAAACCGATTTGAATATGTTTGTTCTCACCTCTTCAATTTGGAGAAGAAGTGTTTATCAACCATTAGGGAGAAATCTTCGAAGCAAACCTTCTTCTGATGGGGAAAGATAAAGAAAGTGTCATAATTTTTCTACCAACTTGTTTGTAATGTCACAAGAATTACTTATACAGTACAAATTTGTGTAACTTTTTGCAATTATTTCCAAGTTAACTGTACAGTTAATAAGAGTGGGCGGGGTATTTACCCCTCGTATTAGTCTGTAGTCACATCGAGGGAAAAGTACTAGGGTTCATTATCGTATGCAGGGTATGCTTGCAGTGCATTACTACCATACTGGATGCAAGCAGAGAATTTTCGACCTTCCTGGCAACACGCGTTAGTTGGGTTGCAGCAAACGATATTGGAAGGGGCTGCTGAATCACCTGGTATATAATTTTATAGGTACAACAAGGACATCTTCTCTCTAACTTTTCCTCTTGCTACCATCTCCGGCCAAGGGCGGAAGGAAGACGCACGGACCATCAACGATGAGACTTACCATCACCAACCCTTTCGGAAATAGCAATCACACCACCAAAGCCTAGCACTCCGCCACCACCTCCAGGCAAGGATGAAGCCCATACGCTTGGAACGAAAGCATACCGTACTGATGAAGACTTCTCCAGGTGATTGCGCGGACATGTTTGCTCTCTCCAAGGGCACTACTTAAAGATGACAATGCAAGCCTTGTTACGCGACTTCTAAAAACGTTGCGTGTTCAAATACCTAAGAGGGCGAGTTCAGTCTAGCCTGTATTTGACAGTTCGATGGTGGATGATGTAAAGTCAATACGGAATGTCTAGACCGAGGAGCTGTCATAGTTAGTTCATTTAACTCGCACTAGAGGCGTGATTTTTAATATCGTATCGCCTGTAGACGCTTCCTTTTCGCGTAGCAGGACAGAATTAGGAGGTACATGTATGTGTTCAGATATCATGGATTCAAATCTTCACGTGAACATCGGCCATCCTGAATGTGATTTTACCCTGAATATTTCAATATCCCCTCCAGAAAATACCGGAATTGTACCTTATATTAAGTCGCAGAGCGCCAAACCCAATCCGTTACCCTGAAGAACACAATTATTCTAGTACGGTCACAACGAGAACACAGGTAATTATATATATATTCAATTCACACGCAATACACGAGGCCCATGATTAAGATATTCTAATTCCTCAAATATTGTAAAATCGACAATAATAAAACTCAAACAAAGGAAAATACCAGACACATTAGTATTAGCACGTCTCTCAAAATTAACAAATGTTAACAGAAGGGAAATGTGGAATCTTGAATATATGACGAGGCGCCGCACTGAAAACAAATATGTGTTTTTGCTATTTCAATTTGGAGCTAGCGACATTTTCGACCACCAGCCCTGCGTACTTGTAGGAGCATGGATAACCCATATGATTGTAGCTCGTCCATTCTAAAGCCAGTGAAATGCTAGAATGATAACCCAGTAAATGCCAGTGGCCCCCACTCAGTTCGTGCCAATAAAACACCATTACTATGTCCAAGATTACAAGTGAATTCAGATTCAATTGAAAACTTATAAACAGGAAGGGATATCCGAAGTTACTGGTTATGTACCTGATACAGCGGATCCGGAGGGTGAGCCAAAGGGTTTTTGTCCCCCTCCTGACTGTTGTCAGCCCTTACAATACGAGGGAACGAACAAAAATCAAACACGTGTGTCTTCTTCAAATTATTAATTAAAATTTATGTTTCGTACATAAAAAATCGTGTAATATTTGCTACCTCAGAAAAGCGAAATTACAATGTTGAAATTAAAACAATTAAAATTTGTTTGATATCAGCCATGGACTTCCTTCTAGCCATTCTTTTGGAAGATACCTTTATCCCAAGCATCTTAATCTAAGTTGAGATGGTTGTTTGGCACAGTTAATAGACTCCTTTGCATGTGTTTGCGAAATTAAATCCCGAGACATTCGTTTAGCAATAAAGTGTGCTTAACTTGGAAATACCCAAATCACTAAATATGTTGGCACGATTAAGAATTCTTTCATAGCAAAATATCAGCACGAGGGTGTCTCCAAATTATAACACACACACACCAGTGCACGTTGTAGTCTTTACGGATCTTTTTGACTCTGAGAGTCGCACATTTTTTCCCGTATTGACTGAAATATACTAAGAACATGTGATGTGATAAAAGACAGGTGATTGTATCACGACATTTTAATAAACAGTATTGACGAGGCGGAACCAGTTGGAACTTTGTTCTTAGTGTCTTTACGGATGGCAATGCAATCACCATAGAGGTGGCGAGTACCTTCTTGGGAAACATTAATCAGTGTCTGTTTGACCTATACACGCAAGAGTTGTAAGGTAATTACTTGCACAAGTTACTTGCCCTCCCTTCATGTACACCTCATGTCAGATGATCGTGCTGGGCAAGGAAATTGCTCTGGTCTTGCAAAATACATCCCCTTCCTGTTGCAATCATCACATAGTGGATCCATCAGCATTGTGCAAGTACCAAGAGCTGATCAGTGCTCCCTCCACACACGCACACATGCTCACACCCACATAACGTGAATGGGAATTGTAGTCTTATGGTCAGGAGTGGCATGTGTGTGTCTAGGACGTAATGTGCGCAAATGTGCTCAATTGATCTATGTCATACACACTAACTACAATCACTAGGTTGCAGAGAGAATATTCTTTTATCGCAGAACAGCACGAATAGCACTAATACCGTATAGAGTTTGTACTAGACTTGCAATGTAAATAACCTGTCTGTTGCAAACATGACATTATATGGATCGACCAACATTGTGCACGTACCAATAATGGATCATTGCTTCCTCCACACACACACACACCAAACATGAATGGGGAAAATGTCACTAAATGTGAATTTCTCACAGCTCCTATTTACAGTGCTCGAATAGCGTTTTGCATATTGCGATTTAATGACTTGTTTCCTTTGCTATATGTATGTAGTACATTGTACACAATATAGGGTACATACAAAGAAATAACACGCAATCTGCTCTTCAAATGAGACAGAAACTCGTCGCAACACTCGAATGCTCTGAGTGGGTGAGAGATTTTACGAGCCCATCATCCAGAAACGCAACCAACAGCAAGGAGGTTCAGTCATGTTTTAGGTTGGAGACATGTTCGGACAACGTACTGTTCGTGTTCCTATCTATGGTAACATGACCGGTCTGGTGTACAGAGACAACATTCTTGAACCTGTCGTTACAGGATTCGCTGCCACAATAGGTAAGGGCTTTACACTAGTGGACGATAATGCTCGAGCCCATCGAGCTAGGGTAGTCAATCAGTTCCTTGGGATGCATGTCAAACAGAGAATGTAGTGGCCTGCCTATTCTGCGGACATGAACTGTATTGAATGTGCATAGAAAGAGCTCAAGAGGGCAATTTCTCACCATCCCAATTCTCTAACAAACAAACAAACAGCAACTGTTTGAAGCTGCTGTCCAAGAGTGGGATAATCTGCCCCAAACCACGTTGGATGCGTTGGTGCTCAGTATGCCTCGTCGTCTGTAGCATGCCTTAGAGCTCGTGGTAGCCATACACGGTATTGATATGCCCCAAAATGAAAAGGACGTTTGCGTGCTTAGATCTACCTTATCAATTTTGTTATTCGTTGTGTTTTTCTGTCTATTTGGAGAGCAGATTGTGTGTTGTTTTTCTTTGCATGTACCCCATATTGTGTATAATGTGATTACACACACATAGCACAATAAAATGTCACTAAATCACAATATGCTAAACCTTTTTGAGCAATGTATTTTCAGGTAATCGGTACACTTATTGCCAAGTAGTAGCTTTTTAGAAACGTTTCGAAGACATCCGATCAATAGTGCAGGAGTGTTAGTAGTAGACTAGAAGGGAGATGCAAATAATTTATCAAAATAGAAAATTAATGAAAGAGAGCATGTTAATTCAAATTCAACTGCCACAACCAGTAATGGTTTAAGTTAACTCTAGGGTAATAATGTCCCTGTTCTGAACAACTAGAAGGCTTGACACACCGGAGAGCGTAGCGTATGGTGTGCTCTCGTGTAATGAAGCCACATAGGAGGTAACAGTCATTGAAAGAACATCAAAACCTGGGCCTCAAACCACCTGCTCAAAATGCTACATTGCACCTGGCACCAACCGCACAGCCCGGCAAACAACGTCAGCACATCCCAATACAGAGCAACAGTAATCGACCATTGATGCCGTATTACACATCCCACCAAGGAATAACTCACCAGCAAACTTCCATGTAAGAACTGGACCCAAGCATGGAAAGTTTTGCTTTGCAACCTCCAAAAGTCTACCTTCATGAAATGAGGGAGGACCAATACTTAAACATTCCATAGTTTTGCATCACTTCATTTCTCTTTCTACTGTGCAATGTAACAGGATTACAGCGTGTCTCGGTAATTGGATTTTTGTCGCAGTTCTGAAACGGTTGACAATATACAAGACACGGAGATGATACCAAACATCTTTGAAAATGTTTTCTTTCTGCCTTTTGGATTTATATGAATAAAGGCGTAAAATAGGCATGCGGATAAACCCTGCACTTGGTTTTGTGATAAGCTGTTCAAGCACGGGCTCAGAAATAGTATGATCTTAAATTCGACATAGGGGCAGATGACCTAGCTGTTCCGCCCCTTTAAACAATAATCAATCAAACTCAAGATTACCGCCAGTCTTAAAAAACAGCGCAAGAATAGTTTCGCTCCACCAATATTACTGCAAGTGTTATGCACACCTGCATGCCACGTGTCTAGCCATGGCACATACATTTCATTCATTTCTTGCAAATTTAATCATTGTTTGTGGTAATTTCTTGGTTTCTGCTCGCTGATTATCACCAAGATTTTGAAATAAATCATCCATACCTATATATTGTTCCATTCATGTTGTTTTGAGACTTGAGTTTAAGTGATGTTCCAGTTCAAGAAGCCAATATTTGAGCTTCATTGTGATCATTGAATTGATTTTCCTCATAACCATTACTACCCACACACCCAGTGTCGTAAATAATTCGCGCACCACGACTGCGATGGAAGCTACAACACGTACGGAGATCGGTGGTTTGAATCCCGGCGCTGGCAGTTTTCATCCTGAGTGTGGTTATTCCCTATTATTTTTCGCATTGACTCCTGTCAAATGACGTGAAGGTACCTTATTATTGAAGTTCTGGGGCACCTAACCAATCCTAGACCATAATGATTACTGTAACAAACAAAACAACAGTAAGTCACCACAGAAACACAGGTAACCAGGCAAATTCCAAACACATTCAAGCACACGAGGCAGATGATCAAGATGCCCCAAGTCCCCAAATTGTAATAACAACAATATATAGCTCTACGGATGTTGATTTGTGGCTTCATTTACAAAGGTTCTCTCTACTGCCAGTAGCAGCCCTTCACAAAGATCTTGGAATTTCATATCGTGGTAATATAAAACTACTTTCAGTGTTTTTCATATCGTTAGTGGCATATGTTTGTGATGATTATCAGCACGCATACCACTCGTAGGGAAGTACCGTAATACCTTCGTGAGGCTATTCCTATCATTAAATGTTATTTTTCTGATCGTCCTCTTTAAGATAATCTCTACATAGTATCAAACAAAGTCCCCGATTCCTGGATGTCACGGGTAATCTCGAGAACCTCAGGATGGATTTTGGTGCGGTTTTCACCATTCTGTAAAGGATATCTCTAGAAGGATTTCTGTAGAAAATAATTTATTTGTGATCAAAGGAAGCCGAGCAGTATCGATTTCAGTGAAAAAGTCGAAAAAACAACCTGGCGTTTGTAAGCTTACGCTGGGCAAACCGTTAACAATATCTAAATACTATGAGTGTAAGAATTGTTCAGCACGAGAAGTTCTACAAAAAAGTCCTGGAGAGCATATCTCTATCTTCAATACATCGTCCACTATAAGTGTTTTTACGTTTTCATTTCTTCCAATCATGTCCATTCAAATATTGAGGTGAGAGTTTACGAGCTAGCTAAGGGCGAGTCTATCATCCCTGCTACAGCCAACTACTGGGCGAACCTATTCCCCAGGTACAGCCAGCTGCAAACCGTCGAGTCGTGTTTAGTTAAGCGCTTATCACGTAACAATGAAACAGAGCATCAAATAATTTATTGATTGTCACAAGAGAAAGAAAGACTTCGTCCTCGGCTCCTTCAAACCATTGCTCAAGAAGAACACCGTCTGAACCACGATCAGAAACAAGCTTATGGCACCATCATATCTAGCATCACTAAGAATAAAGGTAAAATATTATTTCTCGATGCCCCTGGAGGCACAGGCAAAACGTTCTTGATTAATTTGTTGCTCGCCAAAGTGAGGTCTGTTGGTAATATTGCTCTTGCCGTCGAATCATCTGGAATTGCAGCCACTCCTTTGGAAGGGGGAATAACAGCACATGAAAAACTTCCTTTGAAAGTCAGCAGTAATGATGGAAGCGTATGAAATATTTCAAAACAAAGTAAGAAGTAAGTAAGACGTAAGTTGACCTCCAATTGGTCGCGCATCAGGCATGGTCATTCAACATCGAAACTTGGAACACTTCAATAACCTACAATGAAACTGGCAAGCAGTCACCAAGTCATTGTTCCTCGTACCACATGCAGAATGTGAGGAAAGAAAAACTTTTGCAAATTGAGCCACTGACCGTCAGCAAACCATCAGTTTTGAAGCTTTAATTTAACTGCTATCAATTCCTTACCAGCCACTACATTGTAACGGCTTCCTTTGTCGTTGGATATCGCTCTACAAGTTGGGCGATCATTTATAACGTTTCTACAGATATTACACTCAAGACTCCTTAAAACCACCTCATCGTTCTTATTTAGCATTGGCCTGTCTAGACAGACGACATACACTTTATTAATTTAGATTTACTGGGCGCCAGTTATCGTAAAGATAACACATTAAAATTTTATTTAGCCACGGCCGCTCCCTTCCTTGAGCCAAGATCTATCATCGGAGCGTAGGGCAATAAACTTGCTCTATGAGATACTCTTTGCATTCCAACTATCCTATATATTCAACTCCCAATGAACAAGACATTTTAACTAATACTGGTTTATTTACAACAAAATTATTAACATTTGATCTGAGGTTTCCAGCTGTGTACAATATGTGCATTAATATTCCCTAATTGCGGGGCAATATTGACTGTCTTCTCGCTAGCGCTGATCTTCTGTGTTGATAATAACTCGGTCCACATACCTGGTGCCTTGTGGTTCAAAGTCCATCTCGTTGGTCTGCTTGCAGTCTAATTTGAGATCTTACGCCAACACACGTTTATTGACCTTTGAAAACATATGTTTTCTTCTTCTCGTTGTTGTTGTTGTTGTTGTTGTTGTTGCTGCTGCTGCTGCTTGTTTCTGAGTTTGATCACCATGGTAAGCAAATTTGAACAAACCAGGCTAATTGAATTCACTATCTTACTGAGGGACTGACAGAGTCTACGACTCACAAAGTAAATGAGTGAGTGCGTGATCGAATAAGTGAATGACAGAATAGAATCTATAGAATAGCCAGTGCTGAAGTCGCGCTGGGCTTTTATACACTCTGAATGGTCCCGATGTTTCGCGGCATAAATTTGCCCGCGACCCATCAGACCAATTATAGCAAAGCATTTCTCAGTCCTCAAGCGACGCTAAAACTTCTCCGAGCGGGAATACAGGCCCGCGTACTTCAAATATTCCACTCAGAACCCGCTATTCCTCTCGTTGCGCATATATATATTCCGCCGAAATCTTTCTCCAAGCCCTTGTCTCCAGTCAGCGTGGCTTCGTTCCAGAAATACATTTTCTTGCAATATGTTGCTTCACCGTCCGTAACTTCTTCCAACCATGCCCGTCCTGTCTTTACAATTTAACTAATAAAACAGCCCTAGACCTCTATAAAAACCCTGTTTCTTAATCTAAGCACTTGACAATATTATATATGACTATGGTAATGACGTGAATATGGTATGGCCCCTCCCTTGATATTAATGGGTGAATAAAACGATATAACTTTGATATTTCAATAATAATAATAATAATAATAATAATAATTTGTACCGTAATCAAGATTACGTTACAAAACGTCCCCATGGTTTCATAAAGAATGTAATGAATGATGAAATCACAAATCTTCCCTTTAAAACTTAACAGGAAATACATTGAATATACATATATGACCCTTCAAATTACATACATAATGATTATACCCTTTTCATTTTCCTTGATTGATCTGCACTCTTCTTGCAATGTTACATAAACATTTTGATTGTCCTGTGCAGTCATACAGGATTTACATGCTACATTTGTTCTTGTAGTCCCTTACAATATTACAATAACAGAACGCAATATATTGCTTCTTGTTTCACGCAACACAAGTGATTCATCTCACTTCCACCAATTCCTTAGAGCCACGACACGACTCTAATTATAAACACACGGCAGTCTGCCCTTCTTGCAGCACTTGCTCTTTTCTATGATATTTCCTCAGATTGTAAATGTTATATGTACCAATGACACAATTTTCCTGATCTTTCAATAAGTAGGCATTCTTTCCTATCCTCTTCGAAACGACATAAGGTCCAGTAAACAATAAAAACAGCTTTGACATTTTCCCTTCCAATGCACAAGATGGCAACGGCTTACGTAACAATCGTTGCTACAAACTTCCATGTACTTCCTACCTCTCAACAAAACACTGGCTAGCCTGAATAACGTCACATGAGTCAACAATACATACCTGAAATAACTACCTAGTGTCCTACCTAATTTCCTCACTAACGTTGAGCAACTACTACTAAAGTCTACTGTTGAGAACCACTTCCGCTCCTGAAAACGTTGAACTAAATCCTCCACTGCTTCAGTTCTCAGCTGGTCGCTTTCGATTCTGGTATTTAACATTCTGGCTTCTATGCACAGTCTCACTGAATTGTCTTTCTTGGCTACTACAACTAATGGATTTAAACAATGGCTAGCTGAAGGCTCAATTATGTCGTTTTCCAACATTAATTCTATCTGTTCTTCGACGGCTTTCATATATTTAGTTGCGACAGGATACCTAGGCCCTACGAAACTACTTGTGTCTTTAACGACAAAACTATGCTCATATAAGTGTGTTGCTCCGGGTTTTGAGCTGAAAATTTCCTTATATTTTATTAATACCTCATGTAACTGATGACCTTGCACCTCATCCAGCTTACACTGTGACAATGCATCATGGATCTTACTCTCAAGTTTAGACTCCATTGCAACCTGACACACCTTAAAAACTTTGCTCTCACTAGCATCTCCGCGGTCTACCTCATTTACTTCAGGAATCTCATCACTCACAACCACGTTGCTTTCTTCCTCAAACATACACACTTTCATTTGTTTGTCAGTCTTAGACACCTTATACGTAACCTGAACTTCTTTATCCTGCCAAAATAAACATATCCTGCCAAAATGAAAATCTAATTTAACTTGATATAATGATAACCATTCCGCACCGAGAATCACCGGATATACTAAATTTGGAACTGCCAAACAGGGCTGAAATTTAACTAACTCACTAATGTTAATTGGAACTGCGACTTGCTTAGATATTTTCTGAGACCTACTACCTACAGCTGTGACAATGAAAGTGGACTTAACTGGAATTATATCAACATGAATACCTTCTCTCATTACATCTTCCAAAAATCTTAAATTTATACAAGAGTTTTCGCTTCCACTGTCCAATAAAACATCAACTTCTTTACCCCACACATTAAGTTTAATTACTGGTGACATAATCTCATTCTCAACATTATCTAAATTTCCACCATTTAGGTCATAAAGCAGTTCTTCTCTAACATCTATATTAAAATCTCCTAAATACTCAATATTCCTAGGACATTGAACTGCAATCACTTCGGGCTGTCTGTTGACCTCACTGCAACCCGTTATTCGTTTAAATTAGGCCTACCTGCCCCTGGTGTAGATTGTTGTTGTTGTTGTTGACCTGTACGTCTGTCTGGCCTAGTACCTTCCCCTACTCTGTTTAAATTCTCGTTCCTCGTATTTTCTGTGCGTCCCCCATTGTCAAGTCGTCTTTCGTAATTCGCATTCCTGCCTTGTTCTCTTCCCCTCTCTCTCTCACCCTGCCCGAAATTATCTCCTCTACTTATTGGCTTGCGTTCGGTCCTACTATTTTCAAGAGAGTCAAAGTTTTCCAATAGCTTCTCGAACCCGTTAATAGTAGTAATATTCTGCATGAAGAATGCTTCTTTAATTATATCAGGAAAATGCCTTAATGTTTTAATTACCTGTGATTCAGTCTCTAAACCTTCTAAATTCTGGCATATAAGTACATGCGCTAAGAAATACTCTGTGTACGAAACACCATCTCTCCTTTGGTACTTTCCAAAAATAATGTTACATCTTTCTCTTTCTTGCACATTTTCATTCCAGTACTTGGCTATGAACTTCTCTTTAAATTTTCTAAAACTAGTCATCTGGTATTTATACACACTGAACCATGACCTTGAATCCCTAACAAAAGATTTATCTAGCATCTCAAGTACTTGTTCCCATTGAACGATCCCCTCTTCTAAATCTTTAGCGAACTTCTTTTCTACTGTTTTTAAGAATTCCATTGGGTTATATGCCTTGCCTGTGAATACTGGCAAATCTGCCTCTTTAGTTAGAAATCTACTTAAATTTCCTATTTGTACATTACCGCTATTTGTTGCTATTTGCTTCTGACATCTCTGCAATTTCTCCTCTATTTTATCTGTTTTACTCGCTACTTCTTCACTGAAACTGTTAAATTTACTGTTAACCTCTTCCCTAATTTCTTGATTATCGCTCTCTACTTTATTTTCTAAATGACCTATTTTAGCAATATTATTATCACACTTGACCTTCATGCTGTTGACTTCACCTTCTAAGTCAACCCTAACCTTACTACATTCAATTTTCACTTCCTCGTCAATTTTGTCAACTCGCTCCGACACTTGTTGCATTCTGGCGTCAACCTTAAGTGACCATGATTCCTCCACCTCACTAATCCTGTTTTCTAACTTATTGTGAAATTCTCGGCCTACTTCTTTAATTTGTCTATTGAAGTTTTCTGTGGCTTCATCAAACCTCTTACCTTGTTCATCTAGCTTCTTACTCTGCTCAGTGAACTTAAGATCTATTGCTTTTTCTAATTGATCACTACGCACGTCAAATTTCTTACTTTGTTCCTCTTGCTTCTTACTCTGTTCAGCTAACTTAAGATCTATGTTTCTGTTCTGTTCTGTTATCAGCATCGTCAGGTTTCGAAGCCAGGAAGGATTCTCCCCCTCATTAATCTGGATGTTTGTAGCCCCGTCTTGTTTATTTTCCTCAGTTTCCTGATTTTCGCTTACTTTTGACATCTCATCATTGGTACCCTGCACATCTAATTTCGACATTTTAACTGATCTTATAATACTACGGTTTCTCAAATTTATGTTCCCCAAATTATCCCTGTTACTCATTACCCAAAAAAACAACTCATCAAAAGAACACTACTAATTTATAACCGTAGTTCCCTAACTTGATATATGCCTCTTTATTGAAAAACTCGGAATGAATGCAAAGAGTACTCGTTTATATCGTACATGAAAACAACTTTAAACTTTAACATACTTGAAATAAACTGGATTTATACCTAATATCCATTCACTACAGTACGATATTTCGTAGCCCCACGTTGGGCGCCATTTGTAACGGCTTCCTTTGTCGTTGGATATCGCTCTACAAGTTGGGCGATCATTTATAACGTTTCTACAGATATTACACTCAAGACTCCTTAAAACCACCTCATCGTTCTTATTTAGCATTGGCCTGTCTAGACAGACGACATACACTTTATTAATTTAGATTTACTGGGCGCCAGTTATCGTAAAGATAACACATTAAAATTTTATTTAGCCACGGCCGCTCCCTTCCTTGAGCCAAGATCTATCATCGGAGCGTAGGGCAATAAACTTGCTCTATGAGATACTCTTTGCATTCCAACTATCCTATATATTCAACTCCCAATGAACAAGACATTTTAACTAATACTGGTTTATTTACAACAAAATTATTAACATTTGATCTGAGGTTTCCAGCTGTGTACAATATGTGCATTAATATTCCCTAATTGCGGGGCAATATTGACTGTCTTCTCGCTAGCGCTGATCTTCTGTGTTGATAATAACTCGGTCCACATACCTGGTGCCTTGTGGTTCAAAGTCCATCTCGTTGGTCTGCTTGCAGTCTAATTTGAGATCTTACGCCAACACACGTTTATTGACCTTTGAAAACATATGTTTTCTTCTTCTCGTTGTTGTTGTTGTTGTTGTTGTTGTTGCTGCTGCTGCTGCTTGTTTCTGAGTTTGATCACCATGGTAAGCAAATTTGAACAAACCAGGCTAATTGAATTCACTATCTTACTGAGGGACTGACAGAGTCTACGACTCACAAAGTAAATGAGTGAGTGCGTGATCGAATAAGTGAATGACAGAATAGAATCTATAGAATAGCCAGTGCTGAAGTCGCGCTGGGCTTTTATACACTCTGAATGGTCCCGATGTTTCGCGGCATAAATTTGCCCGCGACCCATCAGACCAATTATAGCAAAGCATTTCTCAGTCCTCAAGCGACGCTAAAACTTCTCCGAGCGGGAATACAGGCCCGCGTACTTCAAATATTCCACTCAGAACCCGCTATTCCTCTCGTTGCGCATATATATATTCCGCCGAAATCTTTCTCCAAGCCCTTGTCTCCAGTCAGCGTGGCTTCGTTCCAGAAATACATTTTCTTGCAATATGTTGCTTCACCGTCCGTAACTTCTTCCAACCATGCCCGTCCTGTCTTTACAATTTAACTAATAAAACAGCCCTAGACCTCTATAAAAACCCTGTTTCTTAATCTAAGCACTTGACAATATTATATATGACTATGGTAATGACGTGAATATGGTATGGCCCCTCCCTTGATATTAATGGGTGAATAAAACGATATAACTTTGATATTTCAATAATAATAATAATAATAATAATAATAATAATAATAATAATAATAATTTGTACCGTAATCAAGATTACGTTACAACATTGTACAGTTAGGTCTACTAATCAACACAAGATTCGCCATAGAATGATTTTACATGTTTTAAAGATATTGAAAATACTTCAATAATAAGTGTCTGTTCTTAAGCAATAAGTTAAATATGTCCAATGACACAAGGCAAATACAGGACAAAGTGACAAATTTTAACTGCTTTCAACCCCTCACCAGCCACTACATTGTACAGTGAGGTCCATTTATCAACGCAAGATTCGCTATAGAATGTTTTATGTGTTAAAGACATTGAAAATACTTCAATAATAAGTGTCTGTTCTTAAGCAATAAGTCAGTTGTGTCTAATGACACAAGTCAAATACAGGACAAAGTGACAGAATATGCTTGGAACATTGAATGTTATATTTAAGGATTTTAATGATGTTAAGTAGTGTGTTTTTAATTGATGTGTAACATCTTTCCGCTCGGTTGCTGGATAGTTTTGTGGGAGTGATTTTGAAAATTGGGGACGGGAGTGGATCGGAACAATCGAGCTGGCAGTGGTGGAAAACGGAAGTATGCACTGCCCGCTCGATCGATCGAACGGAAGTGTACTAGCTGGCAGTGGTGGAAAACGGAAGTATGCACTGCCCGTTCGATCGATCGAACGGAAGTGTACTAGCTGGCAGTGGTGGAAAACGGAAGTATGCACTGCCTGCTAGATCAATAGAACGGAAGTGTACTAGCTGGCAGTGGTGGAGAACGGAAGTATGCACTGCCCGCTCGATCGATCGATCCAGCGGGCAGTGGTAAGACCCAGCTGGAAGTGGTACGAGAAACAATGACCGCGCGGTGTCAGAAATTGATACTATGACGTACTCTAGGCCATGTGGAATGTATATGACATAATGAACGGAAAACGCTCATGCGAACTCTGAGGTCAAGTGATTGAAACAAATGACATGGTACATGTTCGAAGTCTTCGTATCAGTATTTAAATGGTAAAATGCCTTAATATCAAACATTGTAAGTAGTCGGCATTGCCGGTATTATGTTTCTGCATAATGGCTATTCAAATATTAACCCACATAACGGTAATGCAGTCATCAATATAATATAATCGTTGTGGTTATACGAGAATTGAGCAAGCCTTCATGAACTATTACTGAATACATTCTCTTTACTCACAAGAGGGCCTATTCATAAGGCATTTTAAACTCAATTTCACGCAGGAACATTATCGAAACAAGCAAAATTTAAAATGAAACTTAATTCCGTAATGCAGTATTATTGGAACGTGGAAATAAGTCACCATCTTGTGCACAGAATTTGCGAAGTCGAAATAGCCGTGGAGTTTGTGCTTATGACTGTGAATGTAGAGATCTAGGGTTTGAATCCCGGACGGGGTAGATATTTTTGCTACCAGATTATCATTTTAAACGATATTTATCATATAGTTACGGCTGTGAGTTTGTTCCGTCGACTCGCCGCGTGAGTCACAGCGGCCCCGGGCTATGTTCTGCCTCTGTGTATTACCTGCGCCTTACGCAACGGGCTGCGAGGACAAAGGGATGGTCCAGAATATTCCTGACCCAGCCAGTGATGGAAATCTCGAGAAGCCGTGAATCCTGGACGATTCTAGAAGCATTCATTGAGTCACCAGCCTGCTATATAAGCGGCCTCATCAGCGAGGGAGGGACAGTGTTTTGAGCTAGTGCGTGCTTTTACCGAGCGACAGTCGTGCGGCGACGTGACGTGCGAAGGTACGTAACCCTAGCGAGGCTGATTCTCCAGACAGCAAGGCAGCGTGAATCATACGGAGGGACTGAGTTTTGAGGCGTGTGTACTTACCTAGTGCGACAGAGGTATTGTGGTGAATTGCGAAACACAGGGGGCTGCAACCTAGCCAGCGGACAGCGAAGCAGTGTGTAGTGGTGAGTGACTGGCTATCGTAAATAACTGTAGTTTGCGCACAAGGCAGAGTTGCAGGTATTAATAGCGAGGACAGTAGTGTAACGTAGTCTAAGTGTGGAAGCTATAGTGACTAGTAGTGTCTTATGAAGTGAGGTTCAGTGCTTATTGTGTGGTGTATTTTTTTTCCTGGCCTGCAATAAAGCTAATAGTTCGTTAAAAACAATTCTGTTGTGCGTTCACCCATCGTAATCCAGTTAACGAAAGTGCCACAAGGGGTGGCACGTTAAAACTGGTGCCAGAAGCCAGATTACGAACTCAAGCACAAGCACAACACCTGAAGGTCCTGGTTTTAAAACCCGAGCAGGTCATTTTACCACAGTTCTCTAATTTTCCTGTGAGACAAACATATAAAATGGAAGCACAATTGGCAGCATTGCTAGAAAAGTTAAGTGGCATGGAAACCAAGAGAGAAGACAGCCAGAAGAATTTAACCAAGGACCTAACTGCCAAACTAGAAGACGGCCAGAAGAATCTAGCCGAAGACTCAACTGGCAAACTAGAAGACGGCCAGAAGAAGATGGAAGACGGTCAAAATAAGCTAGCGGAGGACCTGAAGAAGATAGAGGACGGCCAGAAGAAGATGGAAGACGGTCAGAATAAGTTAGCACAGGACCTGAAGAAATTAGAACTGGGTCTGCGTGAGGAAGTCACGGCAGTGGAAAAGAAGTTCGACGCCTTACAAGTGGAAGTTGCCTAGCTGCGCCGACGCCCACTGATGGGGGTGGAGAAGAAATTCAACGCCTTACAAAAGGAAGTTGCCGAGCTGCGCCAACGCCCACTGACGGGGGTGGAAGAGAAATTCAACGCTTTACAAAAGGAAATTGGTGAGCTGAGCAAACGCCCGCCGACGGGGATGAAAGCGAGATTCAACGCTCTACAAGAGGAAGTTGCCGAGCTGCGCCGACGCCAGCCCACAGGTACACCTGGAATATCAGGAACGAGACAGAGCAGAGTGACGCCCCCAACCTTCGACGGAAAGGTCCCGTGGAGCACCTATTTACGTCAGTTCGAGGCAGCCTGTTCCATAAACAACTGGAACAGCACGGAAAAGGCTACAACTCTCATTGTAGTGCTGAGAGGGGACGCCCTTAACGTCCTTCAGGCCATCCCGACCGGATCGCAGGACTACGCTTCACTAATCGCCCATGTGGAGTCCCGATACGGAGATAGTAATCTTCAGCAGGCCTACCAGATGCAGCTCGGGACCCGGGTACAAAGGAACGCGGAAACCCTGCAGGAGTTCGAGATGGACATCGCACGCCTCGTAAGGCTCGCATATCCAACAGCGCCGGCCGACGTTTTGGAGCAGATTGCGACGCAAACCTTCATTGACGGACTACAGGACTCGGATACTCAACTGGCACTGCGACTTGCGCGCAATAAGACACTTTCAGATGCGCTGAGCCACGCACTTGAGTTCGAGACGGCAAAGCAGGTATCTAGAATGCACGCGCGGGTGCGTCAGGTGGACGTCGACGAACCAGCCAAAGCCGACGAGACCAAGCCCCTGGCCGATGAACTGATGGAGGCGCTAGGCCGGTTCATCAAGAGTCGCAGTACCACCAACAAAGACGTAGCCGAAAGACATCCGGAGAGGCGGCCCGGAAGAGGACTACCGACCTGCTGGACCTGCCGTAAGAGAGGCCACCTGAGCAAGGACTGCGGTGATCACCGCCGCCAAGGGTTTCCGTCGGGACAATCAGTCGTAGGGAAACCACGTGGCCCAGGAAAGCAAGTATCAGCCAGCCTTGGGGGGCAAAGGTCGGCTTGTGACAGTCGTCAAGCCCCGGCAGTCCAAGTTCGTGTGACGAAGTTATGGAGGGACAATAGCAGCCTGATGGTCGATGGAGTCGTTAACGGAGTGAGCTGGCCCATGCTGATCGACACGGGAGCGTCGAAGACCATCGTCAATCCCACCGTGATCCCGAGGTGGAGAGTGCAACCCACACAAAGGAACCTCCAGCTAATTACTGCGACTGGAGAGACGGCAGCGGTACATGGCAAAGCATCACTGGAGTTCGTCATTGGTGTACGGGCGGTGAAGCATCCAGTGCTCGTGGCTGATGTATCAAACGAAGTGATCATCGGACTGGACTTCCTGGACCAGAACAACATCATCTTGGACCTGAGTACCAACACTCTGCACTTCGGAGGTGAAGAACTTGCTTTGCAACCAACACACGAGGTCATCACCGCACGACGAGTAAGGCTAAGAGAGGACGTCATCGTTCCCGCCAGGACGGAGGTCAGCGCTGCCGTATTTGTCGATGGAACTGCTGAGGGAGTGGCGGCTGTCATCGAGCCAAAATATGAGGACATCCAGACAAAAGGATTGCTAATTGCCAAGACCCACAAAACACGACGCCTTGGCCGTACGTCCGCCTGTCCAACCTGAACGACTACGACATTACGGTTAACCGGGACACCAACCTAGGAGTCTGCGAGCCCATTACCTGGATTTCCCGCATCACAGACACGACGGACGGACACCTGCAGACGGACAACCGAAGAAGACGCGTCCTGCCAGAAGGACTACAGAAGCTGTACCAAGGATCCCAGGGCCATCTAGATGAGGAACAGTCACGCCAACTTCGGGACTTGCTACGCGAATTCCAGGGTGTCTTCTCCGTGGGGAGCAAAGACTTCGGCAGGACAAGCTTGGTCCAGCACAGAATCGACGTTGGGGGCAGCGCACCGATTAGGGCCCCATTCCGACGTGTCCCACTCGCCAAGCAAGCTGAAGTCGACCGGATGGTGGAAGAAATGAAGGAGCAGGGGGTGATCGAGCCATCACATAGTCCTTGGAGCTCTACGGTCGTGCTAGTGAAGAAGAAGGACGGTTCCACCAGGTTCAGCGTGGACTACAGGTGGGTGAACGACGTCACGAAGAAGGACAGCTACCCTCTACCCCGGATCGACGACACGCTAAACACCATATCAGGATCAAGATGGTTCTCCACCTTGGATTTGAAGAGTGGCTACTGGCAGGTGGAGGTCCACCTTAAGGACCGCGAGAAAACTGCGTTCTCTTTGGGCAGCGGGCTCTGGCAGTTCACCGTCATGCCATTCGGTCTGTGCAACGCCCCTGCGACCTTCGAAAGGCTAATGGAGTCCATTCTGAGGGGACTACACTGGAAGACCTGCCTGGTCTATCTAGACGACGTCATCGTTCTGGGGAGAAGCTTCGAGGAGCACTACAGCAACCTGAGGGAGATCTTGATGAAGCTACGGGCTGCCCAGCTGAAGTTGAGCCCCAAGAAGTATCAGCTCTTCCAGAAGCAGGTCCAGTACCCTTGGCATATCGTCTCCGAGGAAGGGGTGCGTACCGACCCAGAGAGGACCACAGCTGTGAGGGAGTGGCCAGTTCCGAAGGACAAGTCCCAACTAGGAAGATTCCTGGCACTCTGCACTTATTACCGTCGCTTCGTAAGAGGATTCGCCGACATCGCTAAACCACTGCATCGACTGACTGAGAAGGACCAACTCTTCACGTGGACAGCAGAATGCCACAGTGCCTTCGAACAACTCAAGCAGGCTCTGTGCAGCGTACCTAGTCTGGCCTACCCCAAACCTGGAACAAGGTTCATCCTCGATACCGGTGCCAGCGACTTTGGTATAGGGGGAAACCTGTCGCAAGTAGTGGACGGTGAGGGGAGAGTAGTTGCCTACTTCAGCAAAGCCTTGTCAAAGCCAGAGAGGAACTACTGCGTCACAAGAAAGGAGCTGCTCGCCATCGTGAAGACCATTGAACACTTCCACAAGTACCTGTACGGGCAAGAATTTCTCATCAGGACCGACCATGCATCCCTGCGGTGGCTCCTGAACTTCAAGCAGTCCGAGGGTCAACTCGCGCGGTGGTTAGAGAGGCTTCAACAGTACAACTTTGAGATCCAGCACAGGAAAGGCCAACTGCATTCTAACGCCGACGCTCTGTCACGAAAACCGTGCCCCGAAGACTGCACTTTCTGTGCCAGGAGGGAGGAGAACACCGGGATACAGTGCCGAAGGACTACCGTGGAACTTCAAGGGAGCTGGAGCAGCGAATCCTTCACGCGGGCACAAGCGGAAGATGATGACCTGGGACTGATAGCCGAATGGAAGAGGGCCTGTGTCCCCAGACCCGGGTGGAACATTGTGAGTGACTGCAGCCCAAAGTTTAAGTCCTACTGGGCGCAGTGGGACTCGCTGATTGTAAGGGATGGCCTCATCTGCCATACCTGGGAGAGCACCGACGGGAAGACATCTCGGGAACAAGTCGTCGTACCAAAGGCTATGACGGAGGAAGTCCTGAAGGAAGTCCATGGAGGGTCATCTGGTGGACACCTAGGGATAAAGAAGACCCTGGAGAAGCTGAGAGAGCGGTTCTACTGGATCGGATGCCGAACAGACGTGGAGAACCACTGTGCGAGGTGCCACGATTACACAGCCAGCAAGGGCCCAGGACGAAGGCAACGGGGCCCACTGAAGACCTACAACGTGGGCGGCCCCATGGAGAGAGTGGCCATCGATGTTGCTGGGCCATTCCCGTTAAGCGAGGCGGGGAACCGCTACATATTAGTCGTCAGCGACTACTTTACCAAATGGCCAGATGCGTATGCGATCCCTAACCAAGAAGCCGCGACGATGGCAGAGACCCTGGTGAAGAAATTCGTTAGCCGGTACGGAGTGTCCCTGGAGCTGCACTCCGACCAAGAGAGGAACTTCGAGTCGCAGGTGTTCCAGAACCTATGCCAACTGCTGGGAATCCGGAAGACAAGGACGACGCCGCTACACCCTCAGTCCGACGGGATGGTAGAACGATTCGATCGCACCATCGAGAACAATCTCCGAATAGTCTTCAGCGAGCACCAGAGGGATTGAGACAAACATCTTCCACTATTTCTCCTGGCCTACCACGCCGCCTTGCATGAAGCCACCGGGTGCACACCAGCCCGGGCCATGTTTGGTAGGGACCTCCGTCTAACTGTCGATCTTGCCTTCGGCCGACCTGGGAATGATCCGGTCCCGGTAAGCCAGTATTGTCAAGAACTGGTCGACCAACTGGAGGACGTGCACGCGTTCGCAAGGAAGAGACTGCGGATCGAGACCAACCGAATGAAGGCCCGATACGACCAGCAGACGGATGCCGGAGGATTCCACGAGGACGACCTGGTCTGGCTCTTCAACCCATTACGGAAGAAAGGCCTGTCGTCCAAACTGCAGAAGTCCTGGGAGGGCCCGTACCGAGTCGTGAAACGGATCAACGATGTCGTCTACAGGATCCAGCGGAGCCCGAGGGCGAAGATGAAGATCGTGCATCGAGATCGCCTGGCAGCCTACGGAGGGACACAGACGGACCAATGATTTATCGGGACGATCAGCCTTTTAGGAAGGGGGTGGTGTTACGGCTGTGAGTTTGTTCTGTAGCCTCGCCGCGAGAGTCAGAGCTGCCCCGGGCTATGTTCTGCCTCTGTGTATTACCTGCGCCTTACGCAACGGGCTGCGAGGACAAAGGGATGGTCCAGAATATTCGTGACCCAGCCAGTGATGGAAATCTCGAGAAGCCGTGAATCCTGGACGATTCTAGAAGCATTCATTGAGTCACCAGCCTGCTATATAAGCGGCCTCATCAGCGAGGGAGGGACAGTGTTTTTGAGTAAGTGCGTGCTTTTACCTGAGCGACAGTAGTGCGGCGACGTGTCGTGCGAAGTTACGTAACCCTAGCGAGGCTGATTCTCCAGACAGCAAGGCAGCGTGAATCATACGGAGGGACTGAGTTTTGTGGAGTGTGTACTTACCTAGTGCGACAAAGATATTTTGGTGAATTGCGAAACACAGGGGGCTTCTTCCTAGCCAGCGGACAGCGAAGCAGTGTGTAGTGGTGAGTGACTGGCTATCGTAAATAACTGTAGTTTGCGTACAAGGCAGAGTTGCAGGTAATAATAGCGAGGACAGTAGTGTGAACATAGTCTAAGTGTGGAAGCTATAGTGACTAGTAGTGTCTTATGAAGTGAGGTTCAGTGCTTATTGTGTGGTTTATTTTTTTTCCTGGCCTGCAATAAAGCTAATAGTTCGTTAAAGAGACAATTGTGTTGTGCTTTCACCCGCCGTAATCCAGTTAACGAAAGTGCCACAAGGGGTGGCCCGTTACAATATCAATATGACTCTTTTTAACAGAATCCGTATGAAATTACGTGTTGGTCTGTGAATGAAGAGGACCTGTTTATAAGGAATTTAAAGTTATGAGCGGTGTCGCGTCTATTAATCAAGTTGATCCATATCGTATTCTTTATTTAGGCTAGTGCTGGTGGAAGCTACAAATCGTCTAATAAAGTGAGTTCCGTATTATAAACTACAATATCTGTAAAACACTCCCTTTTACAATAGATTAATATTTGTGCCAATAATAGTATAAAAAATACCGGTGTATCAACAATTTCACGTGAGGTTCCTCCTATGTCAGATGTTACACATCATATGCGACTACTGTAAGGCTCGTATTTTTTTTAATGTTTTAATTGATGAAGTGTGTTTTTGTGTTATTCAATAAGAATTTCGACGTTATTGTGGGATGTATACTAACAATTGTGGGCTGAAGAAGGAACCAAAATAAGGTTTAGAAACATGTACCCTTAGAGCCATTTGTGGAAGTAAAGTATTGATTAGGCGGAAATTTTAAAGTTGTACTTCTTGTATATACGGTCAATACGGGACCTGAAATGAGTGCTATTCCTAATAAAAACAAAACAAAAACAAAGCCAGTTTAATCCAAAATTGTCCCTTAGTTGTATGGGATGAGGCTACAATGTCGCACAAAACTTCCGTTGAAGCTGTAGACAGGACCTTGCGTGATCTATGGAATCGGAACACACCTATGGTTGGCTGCACACTTTTGTTCGGCGGAGATTTTGTCAAATCTTACCAGTTGTTTCCAGAGGAACGAGAGCCGACGAAGTGAAGGCTTCATTAAAAAGATCTTACATCTGGCCGGATATAACAAAATTGGCACTCAAAACTAACATGAGAATACTCTTATCTTCAGAAGAAAATAGTCTGCTAATTTTTTACTTCGAGTCGGAAATGGAGATTTACCGGTCATTGACGGGAAAATTACCCTCAGTCACGATTTCTGTGTTTTAGTAAGCAGCATTCAAGAATTGATTGATAGCGTTTATCCTCAAACCCATGACCTATCTAACAAGTCTCATTCATGGTTTAAAGAAAGAGCAATATTATCGCCGACAAACGAACAAGTTGTGAAAATTAATGACTTGGTGTTCTCCAAATTCACTGCCCAGGCTAAAATATATTACTGAGTAGACGCAGTAGTCGATAGTGAAGAAGCTGTTCATTACCCTACAGAATTCCTAAATTTTTTACTTCCTTCTGGCTTGCCACCACCCAAGCTTATTTTAAAAGTGGGAGTGCCTATTATATTGCTACGTAATTTATACCTACCAAAGTTATGCAATGGGACGCGATTGGTAGTGAAAACTTAGAAAAGCTGTTTCATTGTAGCAGCAACTATCTTAACTAGCTGTTGTACAGAAGAAACGGTCTTAGTACACAGAATCCCTATGATTCCTTCAGATTTGCCTTAATATATCAAATGAGTACAATTCCCAGTAAGAGTCTGCTTTGGCATGACTATAAACAAAGCACAGGGTCAGACACTTAGCGTGACTGGAGTTGATCTCAGTGGAGAATGTTTTTCTCATGGACATCTTTACGTGGCTCTATCGCGTGTTACATCAAACCGATATTTTTCGTGTTCACTACTGGAGGGAAAACGACTAAGGCCGTATACAAGGAAATCTTTTAAGGCCTCGGTTAAAAGTAGCCTACCACCTTGCAGTCATAACTGTTCCTGGGCGAAGCTAGTTTGTAATAAACTATTTACCTTTCTAGCCTAATTATTTGCATTCCTTATTTTAATGTGTGATTTTCGTTCGATATTAATAATGCCATTAGGAAACGTTCTAACAGGGAATGGACAATGGTAAATGTGATGAAATAGTGGCTGAAAGTCACGCTTTGCAGTTGGAAATTCTTGGTTCACAGCACGTTAGACAAGATTAGCTTTGATCTTGAGATACATCGGAACAACAGCGACTGTGCCTTCATAGAAGTATAGTGTGCGTACTGACAGACTTTCATAATAAGCAAATGAAAGTGACTATACAAATTACACTAAAAATATGCTTATAACAGGACGATATGAACAATTCGGTATGATGGGCTGAACAATGATTCTCAAGATGTTGAGTTAGTAGCTGCTGATTGCTGATAGGAAGCGTGGAGAATGAAATTTTAGAGGCGCTGTTATGAAACTCAGTGACCAATAAACTGCTTGTTCCTAAATTCAAGTCGTACATAAAGTAGAGAGCCTTGTAAATATACTCCTGTATGAATGAGTGATTGGTTCGTAAAAGGAATACTTGTTTGACAGGATCATGAAAGATCGTAGATAAGTGAGCGTGTGACGTGGAATGTAAATTATTAAAAACCTGTATTGTGTGTTTGTAGAATATGAAATGTAGATGCAAATATGTCTGTGAAGCATAATTTATGTTGTGGATGCATGAACTTTATAACGAGGCATTCCATATTTCCGTCGGGTTTGTGGTAATTAAATACAGCATAATAATAGGTTTTGATTCCTCTGGCATAGTGCACAATCTGTATGGCGTAACGAGTAACGGGCTTGTTCTGTCCCGGGTTTCGGGAACAAATCCCAACGCACTGGGTTGAGACTTAAAGGATACTCAGAGCGATATACTCGAGTCTCTACGTAATAATCCCTCCGACGTATTTAATGCCACCATAATTAAAATGGACGTTGAACTAGAGACATTACTGATACATAGCAGTGAAAGATTCACAGTGCATTGCAACAGGGCACATTATTTAATAGTTACGATGACAGCAAATGTTGAGACACTGAGATGGATACAGAGGATTATGAGTAGGCTGGAAATCCATTTTATGCAATCTCATTTTTAAGTACCGGTAATTAATTTTATAACATATTAAACCAAAATTATAAACTTACTAGTACTATTGCTTAAAATACGCCTAAATGATAAATTGTTTTTCTTGTTGTTGTTGTTGCTGATGATGATTCATTGAGGTGCGCTGCGACATCATGGTCATGTAGCCCCGTGTACTTAAGTGTGTGTGTGTGTGTGTGTGTGTGTGTGTGGAATTTATCTGATAATCGTGGCCTTAATTATGGAACCATCCCGGCATTCGCCTGGGGTAGAAGTGGGGAAACCACAGAAAGCAACTTCCAGGATGGCTGAGGTGTAAATCGAACCCGCCTCTCGTCATTTTGGCCGCACGAAGCTGAGTGTACCCCGTTCCAGCCCTCAGACTCGAATTTAATTTCTTAGCAGTGCCAGGAATCGATTCCGGGCCTCCGCGATGTTAGCCAAGAGTGCTAGCCACTACTCAACGAGGCGGACTGTGTTAAATCGATGGCCTAATTTCTAATTTCAGTCATAATCAGTTGCTGACCCATGATAAATAACCACACAAAACAGATGCTACCTGGAGCAGATATTGATAGCTTTGGTATTTCGCTAACAACAATGATTTTGTTTGATCTCATTTGCACGCATAAACACAAAAATATCAGTAAATTAACAATAGCATATTATTTTATGCCTTTAGGATATTTAACATCAGTAATCGTAGTAGTCAACTTAACTCTCTGCATGTTTGCTCGTGTATACACTAATTATATAGCAGCAGAAAAACAACAAACAAGTCGGACGAAACAACAGTATTTAACCGGAATAGGATGCAGGGATTATTCAACATTTCGTATTTTGTGCTTTTTGTTGTTGTTGTTGTTGTTGTTGTTGTTGTTGTTGTTGTGTAATGTTGAGACATAGAATATCCTGGTAGTCAGTCCGGTGTACTTGAATGTTTGGGCAATTTGTGCTAGTTTTGCTATTTTAGCTAGTGCATGTACGTTTAATCCGGGCTAAGATTGAAGATGCAATTTTGACCTACACTAGGTACTGTACCATCTCAGCATTTTCATGGTGAAAAAGTGGGAGACTAGAGGTAAAAATAACTTTTAGAATGGCCGAGCCGGAAAGGAGAATTTTGTTGCTCAGACTTCAAAGTATTTCTCAAATGAAGCAGTGGCTTTGTCCGCAGTGACCTGTATCCACGAACGCCGGAGCAGATGAACCTTGAAAATAATGACACATGTGTTCACCCAATTAGTGAACTATTTCTTGCAATAAGGCACCGTAGTGAGCCTAACATGAACATCTACCGAAACCAACCTATAGAGAATTAGTGCTAGATTTTCTTCTCGGATGCGTGTAAGATGTTTCTGTTTGTTAGTTTGTTTGTTTGTTTATTAGATTGACCAGGATTGGCGTCTAAGCTAATCCACCTATCTTACCAAATCTCTAGGGAAGGCAAAAATAGACTGTGACCAGGATGGGCTAGGTTTTATCCTGCAATATATAAGGATGTCGAAGATATGGGGTGATTCAACCTTCAATGTCTGTCATAAAAATGATCATTTATTAGGGTACGGGATGCACGTAAGATTGCATTATCTTGGCAACTCAAATGATCTTTTAAAGGTGGTGAAGGTCACATCCCTGGAAGAGCAATATATTGATGTCCACCAAAGACGTTATAAAAAAAATTGCGCTATGGTCACCAGTTTTTTCGCCTAGGCCAAGAAATCTTCAGTAAATGATGTATGTTCCTTTTGTAAAAATAATATATAAGTACATTACTAGTAGTGGGGTAGTGGGGGAGCTGCTTATAAAAGCAAGTGGTGAGCCCCTGCGACCTTGGAATGGAAAGAGCCATGCTAGGAGGGCGTGCTTGGATTCGTTTTTTTCGTCTCGTCATGCTCTTTACGGGAATGTAGGTATCGAAAAGGTGAACTTAGGGTTTTGGGTCAAAAAATGCGTTTTTCACATTTTTGTCGATTTTCGGAAAACGGGCCATGCTAGGAGGGCGTGCTTGGATTGGTTTTTTTCGTCTCATGGTGCTATTTACGCGAATGTAGGTATTGAAAAGGTGAACTTAGGGTTTTGGGTCAAAAAATGCGTTTTTCACATTTTTGTCGATTTTCGGAAAACGGGCCATGCTAGGAGGGCGTGCTTGGATTCGTTTATTTCGTCTCGTTGTGCTCTTTACGGGAATGTCGGTGTCGAAAAGGTGAAGTTAGGGTTTTGGGTCAAAAAATGCGTTTTTCACATTTTTGTCGATTTTTGGAAAACGGGTCATGCTAGGAGGGCGTGCTTGGATTCGTTTATTTCGTTTCGTTGTGCACTTTACGGGAATGTCGGTGTCGAAAAGGTGAACTTAGGGTTTTGGGTTAAAACATGCGTTTTTCACATTTTTGCCGATTTTTGGAAAACGGGTCATGCTAGGAGGGCGTGCTTGGATTCGTTTTTTTCGTCTCGTTGTGCTCTTTACGGGAATGTCGGTGTCGAAAAGGTAAACTTAGGGTTTTGGGTCTAAATATGCGTTTTTCACATTTTTGCCGATTTTTGGAAAACGGGTCATGCTGGGAGAGCGTGCTTGGATTCGTTTTTTTCGTCTCGTTGTGCTCTTTACGGGAATGTAGGTGTCGAAAAGGTGAACTTAGGGTTTTGGGTCGAAAAATGCGTTTTTCACATTTTTGCCGATTTTTGGAAAACGGATAACGTGATGATGACGTGCGTGATAGTATGTTTTCGTCTCGTTGTGCTCTTTACGGGGATATAGATATGGAATAGGTTAAAAGCTGGAAACATGTTTTTTTTAGTCACAAATGGGTTTTGTGATTTTCCCTCATATTGTGAAAACCGAAAACGTGAGAATGACGTGTGTGATAGTATTTATTTCGTTTCATTGTCCTCTTTACGGGGATATAGATATGAAAAAGGCAAAAAGCTGGAAACATGGTTTTCTTATGGAAAAGGTGTTTTTTGTTCATTTTCGCGTTATTTGGAAAACGAATGAGGCGATTTTTATGATGGTCATGTCGATGTATTTATGTCGTTCTGTTTACGGGAATGTAGGTATGGAAAACCTAAAATGATGGTTTCCGTTATTTTTTTCGAGATCGTTGAGGAAAACGGGGAAAAATGTAAGAAACCAGATTTGAAGTCACGTTAGGTTATGCGCTATGATGTTAGTAAAACATTTATGCATTATTATTATTATTATTTGTCTTGACTGGTCAGGGCTCACACGCAGAGAGAGAACATGTTTAATGCAATGAGAATTGAAAGCATTGAAGCTAGCCCACGGCGATCCAGACAGACACAGGTCTTATCATCGTACGTGCCTCGCAGCAGAGAGAGATAAGAGGCTGGTGTCATTATACAGTGTGCGGATTTATAATGTGTATGTCATAGCCTAGGTTCATTATGGACTCATCATGCAACGCAAAGTTTGAAACAATGAGTGAGTGTATAACATCATGATAACAGATTGGCATGGGCTCGAACAAAGCGGTTATTGGACATGTAATAAACAAAAGGGTGGGAATAATGAAAGGTCATATGATACATTTTTTTTATTTTTTATTTTTTTCAAAATAATTAAATAGGGTTTTATTACAAAAAATTATGTTTATTGACCCATGAATTATACGTGGAAGGAAAACCTAACCACTTTACAAAATATTTTGCACCTTTGACTTTAATTACTCGTTCAATGAGATAATCGTTGGGATATAATGTTTTTTGCACTTCTTCATAATAGAATCGTCCCTGAATGGGTTGACCGCTCTGATCTTCTAAGAGATACGTCACTGGTTGACCTAGCTTGACTTGGCGAATTTTAAAAATTTCTGTCGACCATTGTGGAGTATACGATTTTGAAAACACACTTCTATGTTTACTAATGCGAACAAAATCTCCAATTTTAAGGCGATGTCGCCTTGGATCTACCCTTTTTATAGGGTTAAACAGTCTATTGAGTCTGGGTAGGTTCTTGGTGACGAGGCGAGGTTTCATGCCGATGGTGGAATGAATGGTGTTGTTGTAGCGAGACACAAGTTGAGGTAACCAGTCTATCCATCGATAGGAACCATGTATTGTAAACTCTTTCCACATATAACTTTTTAATGTTCGATTGAACCGCTCGACCACACTGGCTTTGAGATTGCTATAGGTGGCATAATGGTGAATATCCTTAGATTTGAGAAAACTGGAGAAATCCTTGTTGAAAAATTCTTTCCCCTGGTCGGTTTGTAACAAGTGAGGTTGACGTTTTGATTGTTCAATAATATGTTGAAAGGCCTTTGTGACTAAGATACCAGTTTTATTTTTTACTGGTTGAACAAAAGCCATTTTGGAATAGACATCAATGATAGTCAACATATAGCGTACACCGTCGTTAACGTTAGAATAAGGTATCATTTCAACCAGGTCTGCCTGCCAAAGGTCATCGATTCCTTTGGAAATGACACGACGACGTTCATAAATGCGTCGGGCTGGTTTATGCAATTCATGAGCAATGCCCACTTTGATGGGGGATGGCTTATAAGATAATTTTAGCATTTCGGAGTTGTTGTTCAACGTCGGCGATTTCCGCCTCATGTCCAGTGTGACCAGCTTGTTTTGATGCATGAAGCAAGTATAAGCGCTCTACTAACTGATTGGGATTATTCCAAAAGGTTATATCTAGGTAGGGTTTTAATTTCTTAAACCTTACACCAGAGGCAGAGTGATGTTTTTGCTTACCAAAGATGTTTGCAATGATGGTTTTATATTTTTGGGATATATTGGCATTGACCTGCTGAGAGGATTTATAGTTTCTTTTGTGAGCGTTGGTGTCTAATAAAATGGATTTATATTTAGCAAGGTCCTCGGACGTAAAATCTTGTGTCGAGGGGGTGCGAGAAAATAGCAGCTTTAACAGACCTGGTGTTAATTTATAGTTGATCTTTTTAATGACAGCTTTCGTACGAGCAAATTTAATGGATGAATCCCCAATTTTAAAACTATCATTCTCATAGCGAACACCATACGTGGTATCTGTCTTTCCAATAAATAGAAGGGTCAAATACGGTTCCAGGGTTGCCC
The DNA here is from genome assembly GCA_946902985.2 of Meconema thalassinum. Classification (NCBI taxonomy): domain Eukaryota; kingdom Metazoa; phylum Arthropoda; class Insecta; order Orthoptera; family Tettigoniidae; genus Meconema; species Meconema thalassinum. The sequence goes on along the minus strand of OX336389.2, from coordinate 381,852,028 downwards.
CATAATGTTTGATTAAAATGTTTTTGAGTTGAGCTTTATTTTGAGGGGTTGCCAAGACTTGTGAAAACGGAGACGATGTGGAGGAAGACGGTGTTGCCACTATGACGGAAGATTTTTGTTTTGTTTTTAGAAACTGTTGAAGGGGTGACGATTTCTTTTTTCTTTCAGGACTAAATACGCTTTCGCTGTCACTTTCACTTTGTTCATGCTCTTCTTCTTCTTCTTTCTTTTCATGTTCTTGATGTTCTTGTTCACTAACATTAGAGGAGGAGGAAGAGGAGGATTTTACCTGTCGTGTGGATTCTGTTTGAGTAAATTTTGAACTTGTTATGGGTTTGGTTTGAGAGGTAGCAGCAGCAGCAGCAGCAGTAGCAGTAGAAGCATTAGGTTTAAATCTCATGGGATCAACCGATGATGGAGCATGTTTTATCATGGGTAAAGGATTGACGTTTTTTAAACGTTGCAATTCACGAAATTTATGTCGAATCGTATTTCGTGCCTCAATAATACGCTGCATGATTTGAACATGTTTCTTGTACCCTATGGCGTTCGCCATGGTAAAGGTAAAGACACACTAACAGGAAATGTCCAACCCTAGGTCTTTTTAAACAGAAATAAAATGATCAAAACCCAAGCGATAACGTCCCTCACATCGTTCACTCTGTTTATTTATGACCAAACAGGCATGGGGATGATGGTTCCAACACGAAGCACACAATTGCGTGAAAGCTGTAAAGGACATATCTGGATTCACATGATCTTGAAAAATATGATAGAGATTTCTAGAGTCTTGGCGGAAGAGAACGATGAGATTGGCATTGTCACGAATCAACTGTTTGGGGATTTTGGAATAGGTCTGAGCTAGATAAAAACAATCCACTTGTTTATGGCGTCCCATACTAAAATACTCTTGAATAATGGCCTGTCGTTGAGTGGCAATATCATCAAAAATTATAATGGAATCTGGTTGAATGCGGTCTGGTTGAATGACATCTTGAGGTGAGGTGAATGTAAAATAGCCCATGGCTTCTTTATTTAACGAAGACATAATTTGTTCCAGATACACGTACAGAGGCTGGTACAAGGATTTGGCAAAAATATAAATATTTTGAAATCGTAGGCCATGAGGTGCGGTAATAATGTTCAGCAAAACATTGGTCTTTCCACAACCCGAAGGCCCTACCATAATACATCGAACGGTAGATGGGAATAGGGTGCCATGACGTTTAGGTTCGCACACGGACAGTGATAGCTCTGAAACCAAATCAGAGACGGGCAAAGCATGGGGTTGTTTCATTAATTCCATTGTGTCGATGACTGAGTTTTTTTCATGTGTGTATAAGGTTTATATATATATAGGCAAACGGTGAGTAAGAAAGGTTAGTTAACGTCTATCACCATGGACGTGTTTGGGAGAGCTCGTGTAACCATGGCCACGGCCGCCTCTTTGTCAAAACAGTCACGAGAGGTGGCAACAAAAAGCTATGTCGATCGCAAAGTGCAAAGTGTCTATCACATGGCCCCGAGACTAACCGCTGAGGGCTATTCAGCCAATCATCATCGTATTATTGATGTGCAAGAGCCTCGAGACGAAAATGATGTCTGCACGAAACGTTATGTGACCTATCAAATGAAAAGGCTTTATAAATTTGTCCCATGTGTATTTTTAGTGTACCTGTCAAATCAAAAACTGGACAATGACGAAAACCATTCCCCACCACCACTACCACTGGTGAATGATGATCTTACCTATATGCTTGCTTCCGGTTTAAGTCGTTATCGACTGCATTATGATGGTGTCATTCATATTAAATATGCCATGCCTGATGAGAAACATTTAAAAATACAACTAAACGGTGATAGAGTGTTGGCCCACAACCATCAAAGAGTAAATGTGGGAGATGAATTATCCTTTCATCTTATGCTTACGTTTGAGGAAAAGGAAGCTGGGAAAACGGTGAATGATTTCCCGCTTTATATAGAATTGGAATATAGTGCTATGAAATAAGGTTCTCTACGTTAGTTGTTATCGAATGTTTGCTGTGAAAGGTTCACCAAGTAGCAGCATGGTGAAAAAAAGATATGCTATGAACATGAAAAAATCAAATCTCAAAAAGAGAAAAAAGCCAGGTCGGGAACCAAGTCGATCTGCCTCACACCCAGTGTTAAAACGTAAAAAAACTAAAAAAAATCTAAAAAGAGTGGCTATCGAAAAAGCTTTACAAGCGGTGCGATTGTCTACAGCTCCGAAATCGCAGCATTATGTATCGATAAAAAGAAAAGAAAGAAAGCAAAAACGTGGGCGAGTCATTCCTGTTGCTAAGCGTGGGGGTTTTTTGCCGGCTTTATTTGCAGGGTTGGCAGCTTTGGGGTCCCTTTTGGGTGGTGCCAGCGCTGTAGCGAAAACCATAAAAGCCGTCGAGCAAGGCAAGCAACAACTCAAAGAAAGCGAGCGACACAATAAAACGTTAGAAGCCATTGCGATGGGAGCTAGAAATGGCAACCCTTTAAAGCCAGTCTTTTATCCACAAGGTAATGGCCTACCGTCTAAGGAAAAAAAAAAATGTCCATCTTCATCGATAAGCGCTTAAGCCAACTGCCTCGTCATGCCATGACCCATGAAGAAGTGGAAAGCTATGCCAAACAACTAAAGATTTCTCATTTTCGAGGTGTATTTATGCGAAATGAATTACCTAAAGCACCGTGGAAAGAAGAACGAGCCATGATGAATTTAGATGATGATGCAGGCCCAGGAACCCATTTTGTAGCCTATGTGAAACAAGGTTCCACAGTATGGTACTTTGACAGTTATGGAAATTTACCACCCCCGATCGAGTTGATACGTTATTTGGGAAACCGGGTAAAGATATTCTATAATGTGAATCGTCAACAAACCTTTGACAGTCAAGAGTGTGGCCGTTTGAGTTTACATTTTTTATATAAGAGGTCGCGTTAAGCCATCAGTTTCATCATTATGAATGTCAACGCCAAGACCTTTACCGTGCACAGTCGCGGGCCTGAAGTGTCCCTGGATTTTTTCCCTCCCATTGAATTGCATCCCGAACAATCCTATGTGCTAGGATTAATTTCTTTGGAAAGTTACAACAGAATTTACAATATTCAAGTGGATATTAATGACAAATTTTATTATGATGATTATATGTTGACACTACCCCCTGGAGGTTATACTATAGACGATGTGCATGAGGCCATTAGCGTGTCGATGATAAAACAATTTGGTGTCAAACCATTTGCGGATGGGACACACAAATTTGAACTTACAGCCAATACAATAACTCATCGCTGTCGTATTTTCTCTACGTTTAACATTGACTTTGAAACACGAGTTCATTCTATTGGTCCTTTATTAGGATTTAAACCAAGAGTGTTGGCAGCTCAGCAACCCCATGAATCAGATTATCCAGTGAAATTCATCGAGGACCATCACATTTCTGTAACTTGCAATATTATTAGAGACGTATTTACGAATCAAGAACAAAGCCATTCCCTGTATGATTTTATTGTCACCTCTCCTTGCGGCTATATTATTCGTGAAAACCCTTCAGTGGTTCTCTATCATCCTGTGTGTGTCAGTGATATTAGTAATATTACCTTACGCTTAGTGAATAGAAACCAACAACTGATTGCTTTGGACGCCAACACCCCTGTGACCTACAAGTTGGTTTTAAAGACGCTATGAAATTTATCTATAAAGCAACAACAACGTCTACGAGCTCGGTTAGTTGCCCGCCGTGTATGAAACGGTTGACACGGGTAAACCGACAACGCTTACAACGCCTTGGTTATACGCTACACCCCAATCATGAACAAAGAGCTGTTGCAAGTGTTAAATCCCATACAAGTGGAAGATGGCGTCGTGCGCATTGATATGCATTCCTATCAACCTCAAGCAACAGGTCTGAATAACAATGACGAGATTCAATTCATAATTAACAATCAAGATATTTTTACTCTACCTCATGAAAGTGTCCTTCAAATTGAGGGTAAATTAATGAAAGCAGATGGCAGTACGCCCACAACGTCTGCGTTGGCGAATCATGGTTTGGCTTTTCTGTTTTCTGAAGTACGTTATGTGATAAATGATATTGTCATAGATATGACTCGAAATGTGGGCATGACTAGTCTTATGAAATTATATCCATCCTATAGCGAGGAGGAAAGTAAAACGCTTTCTATGGCAGGATGGTGTCCCAACAGTAGCAATAACTGGCTAGTTCATACCGATGGCACTTTTACAGGCTTCCTACCCTTAAAATTACTCCTTGGCTTTGCCGAAGATCACAAGCGTATTATTTTAAACGCAAGACAAAGTTTGTATCTGGTGAGAGACCGCAGTGATTATAATGCACTGAAAGGAGCCTCTGACCAAGTGATAGACTCAAAAATTCAACTGCTTCGATTACTATGGAAAGTGCCCCATGTGACGCTATCGGATCGTAAAAAGCTAAGCATGTTAAATTTGGTGCAAAAAGATAAAGCCTTGCCTATCGCCTTTCGAAGTTGGTGTCTGCATGAATACCCCTTGCTACCTACCACTGACACTCATAGTTGGAGTGTCAAATCGGCTCGCTCTACCGAGAGACCCCTCTATGTTATTATTGGTTTTCAAACCAATAGAAAATACCAACAAAGCAAAGATGTCACCTTGTTTGATCACATTCACTTGAGAAATATACGACTATTTTTAAATAATGTTTGCTTTCCCTATGAGGGGTTGGAACTCAATTTTTCAAAAAATAAGTTTGGTCCCCTTTATGACATGTTCGCTAAATTTCAATCGTCTTATTATGAAAAACAGGATTGTCCTATGTTGTCGCCACAAGGGTTTAAAGCAAAAGCACCACTGATTGTTTTCGACTGTTCGTATCTAGAAGAATCTATGAAAATCACCACCATTGATTTAAGGGTAGATTTTGAAACACAAGAAAATGTCCCAGACCATACCAGTGCCTACTGTTTGATTATTCATGCTAGACAAGTGAAATATCATCCTTTGTCCAATTATGTCACCAGCATGTAAGCCATCTGTGGTCGAATGAAAACAAAAAAAGATCATCATTCATAGGATTGATGATAAGCGTCTGCATGCACAGTATCTGTTGCGCTCTGGCACTGTGCGCACATACGACAACAACAAACATCATGTGTCCCTCAATAAGCAACAGCAACAACAACGTGACAGACAAACCATGGAATTTAAAATGTGAATTTAATCGTTTGAAAACTTTTGAAGCATGGACAGTTCCCTTTATGGATTGTGGAGAATTGGCTGCGAGCGGATTTTATTACTTAAAACGTGGGGATGTGGTCAAGTGTATTTTTTGCAACATTGAAATTGGAAACTGGGAAATAGGGGATCGAGCCTTTAGCGATCATCAGCGATGGAGTCCATCCTGCCCTTACCTCAATCGCTATGATGTGGGCAATATTCCATGGAGTTTGAATTATCCGGTTATTGTACCAGACCCTACAAAACTAGGAGATACCTGTGGACCGTATGTGCAAACTATTCATTTGAATGCTGTTCCAAATTAAGCCAACACACTTGTTTGTAATAAAAGTGTAAGTTTTTTTTTTGTTATGAATAAAACCTCAACAAATATTTCGCTGTTGTTCAATTCATTTTTTCCTTTTTTTCCCCTAAAGTCCTTTGATTTTGCCATGTTAAACCATGGCATGGGTTAGTTGTTGATTAGACGTCAATGAGGTAACAAGTAAAAATAAAAAAGCATGATGCGTACACTCATCGTGGATTGTCAGGGGTTTAAAATTGCAGACAACAAATTTATATTTAAGGAAGTTGCTTTTATCGATTGTAGTACGTTTTGGGTGTCTAACCCTATTCATTTGGTGTTTAAACCTCCCTATGCTTTCGAGTTGCTTAGTGAAAAAGATAAAAAACAGAGCCAATGGATTGAAAATCATTTGCAGTTAGCATGGAACAAGGGTGATATTTCTTACAAGTATCTTGACATTGTCATGAAAGCCCATTTGTCCTCGGCCAATGTCTTATTTGTTAAAGGGAGTGAAAAACGCCAGTGGCTTCAACCATTTCTACCCTCTCACTGTCAATGTATTGACCTTTTAGATCTGGGTTGTCCATCCCTGCAAACGCTTATGGACACTTGTCCTTGCGACAATATTCAGAATAAAGCCTTAGCGCATGCATGGCAATTGTTTCATTGGCTCACCACGAGTGCATGTTGGGAGTTGTTCAATAAAATGAAAACTGAAAGTGTATCGTCCAATGATAGCAGTGAGACGTGTACACGTGAGGTGATAACATCAACGTTATAGACATGGACGCCACTACAATCGACAAGGCTATTGGAAAGTTCTTTGTGTGCAAGAAAAAACTGATTAGCTTTACACAACATGAATTATTAGCACTACCTAAATCATTTCTTTTTTATGTTGCTGCCAACGCTGTCAAAGAAATTTGGGAAAAGGCGCCTGCCGAGTGGACTAACGACTCTGTATTGAGTGAACTACAACCATGCAGTCATTTTTCCCATCACAAGCAATTAACCATGGCAAAAATACCTTCCATTCGACAGTGTGCCACATGCCAATTAATGAAATTATATCATGGTCATAAAACTCAGTGTAAAGACATTGTTTCATCATTCCATGGCTGTCATGCGGAAAACAACCACCACCTACCATGCTCGTCAGGAGCTGCCGACAAACAACAACAGCAAGAACAAGAACAAGAACAAGAAGAAGAAGAACAACAAAAAAAGTGTTTTTCACCGATTGAAACCTCTATGTCCCAGGTGTACTGGCCGTGGAATTATTGATAACATTATTAAAAACTTACCATTCGAAGCTCACTTACCTGCTTACAGCTTTTGCGGCCCTGGTACTCGTCTTCAAGATCGTTTGAGGAGAGGGAATATGGGAATCAATGCTTTGGATCATGCATGTCTTAATCACGATAAAGCCTATGAAAACAGTGATCCCACACTAAGACGCATTGCCGACAAAGTCTTGTTAAGCATTGCCAAGCAACGATTAACAGCTTCAGATGCCAGTCTAGCAGAACGAATGGCAGCATTTATAGTGATTGGTGCTATGAAGAGCAAATTACTTTTATCTAGATATGGACTTTAACGTAATGAATTTATTTAAAAAAATGTATAGTATCACTGTTATCATGACAAAAAAATAAATAAAAAGACAAGAGTCCATGTTGTGTTTTTTTCCATTATTATTATTCACTCATAGTTTCATTATTATAATTATAAATGACAAACAATAAAAAAGGGACAGCAGTGCATCGTTAAAAATTATTACTAATTGTAGTAAATCTATTTTTTCAATCACAAACAATAAAAAAAGGACAAAAGTCCATTATTTTAACTAATAGTTTCATTATTATTATTATAAAAAATTATATATACATGGTAATTGTACTAAACCTATTTTTTTTAAATCACAAACAATCAAAAGAAAGGACAAAAGTCCATCATTATTCATCAGCTTCAAATAGCAGTCTAGCAGAACGAATGTCAGCATGAAATCTTTATCTACTCTAGAACCAGTTTTTTTTGTTAAACGCTTATTATTGAATAAAATAACATGTTACTAGAATTTGATCATTATAAATTATAATAAAAATTGCATAAAAATTGCTATAAATGCTATTTTAAATCACAAACAATAAAAAAGGACAAAAGTCCATTATTTTAACTAATAGTTTCATCATTATTATTATAAAAAATTATATATACATGGTAATTGTACTAAACCTATAAACAAACAAAAAAATCTACCATTAAGCATAAGTTTTGAAAATTTATTTTTATTATTATTTATCATGGTAAACGTTGAGCAACAATTAATAAACGTCAAACTGTTGAACCCAAAAAATAATTTTATTTTATTATAGTCATTAAAGAGTAGGGCATGAATAAACAAAAAAGTTACGGCTAGCGTACAATGATTATTCGTTTTCAATTTTTACAAAACGAACCATGCATCGATTATTTTTTTCACCCTCATAAATTAAATAGACAGGGTGAATACTGGAATTGACATCTTCCATAACATTATCAGGTAGGTTATTAAATCGTGTGGGAAGAAATGTCTCAAAGTCTTGACAAATGCAAAGAGCTCGTTCACCAAATTTGGTTTTCAGTTTTTGAATTTTATGTATGCGAAAGGGTGTTTGCGTAGGCAATTCACTCATTTTCTTGCGTGCAAAGCCACAATCTTGACCAATGGCGTTCAAGGCGTCCATGGTTGTCTATAACCAAAGAAAAGAGTGTTACTTTCTAACACTCTTGTTCTTATATTACAATAGCAATAACTTTGTACATTAAAGTATATTGTTTTTTTTTTTAAATCCTGAGTGTTTATGACCTGAAGTTGTAGATAGATAGTATTGGATAAAAATATAATAATAATGTTTGTATCATTTTTTCAGTCAAAACATACATTTGGAAATTATTTAATAGGAAATGTTTTATCAAAATTAAGTGTGAATCTCTCTTGGAGGTAAATGCATGTCTCTGTTGTGAATGGGAATTAGCCTATCATTCCCTAGTCGAATGACTTGTATTCGTTTGCTCTGTTGTTGTGCAAATTCACACAACATTCTGTTAAATAAATAGTATCAACAAATACTAAGAGCAAACATGGAATGCTTTTGGTAACCTATAAAAAGGCAAAGTTAACACGCTATGCATTTAATAACCATGTCTACATCCAACAAAACAAAATTCAAAACTACAAATTTAAACCAGTGTGTATGTGTTTATCAACGTGAATACACGATAAACTAAAACAAACAAACAAACAAAATAGCCAAATGTATTCTAAACGTCAAGTATGCACCTGAAAGCCGAATGTAAACAAAAAAAAGCGATAATCATGACATCATGTGGTTAGTTTCTAACAAATCTCATTCTATGAGGCGAATATTGATTGATAGGTAAGCCAAGACAAAGTTGGCGAAATGCTTGTTGTCGATACGAAGTGATTGATTCCTCAGCAGGAAATTTATAAAAATGAAAACAAAACATTTGAAAAGTTATTGGAAAATAAACATTAAACAGGGGTTTTGTAAATATTGTACACCAGAAATCTGGAAAATGATCCTCGTCAGCTAATTTAACAATCACTTGATTCATGGTTAAACCGTACCATGCTTTATGAATCACTTGCGTGGATACATTATTTTCAAAGTCAAAATTTAGCATACAGGATTTACAAAAGTGATGCCCTGGATCATAAACTATGTCATCATCCATAATGATGTCATAAAACATGGTATCAATGCGTACTTTCGTGTTTCTATATTCTGAAGGATAGGCCACACGTTGAGGATTATGAGACATCATCGTGGCATATTCATTGAACGTGGTGTGTTTTGTGACGATAAAACGATCTTCATCATGGCTCATGATTGAATCTGAAAAGTAGTCGTTGCCGTTTACTAAGTGAATAAATAAAAATACTATGTACTATATACACTGTCTGTCCCCTAAGTCAATGGCAAAAATAAAATAAAAAATAAGCAAAACACAAATAAATAACCATCTGTCTGTTGACTTCTTTAGGTTAGGTTAGGAAAAAAACATGTAACAGGTTAAAGAAACAATTTCTGTTGAGATATTTCAAATATATCACCACTCATAACTCTAGCCATAAAGTGAGAGTTTTGTCCTCCGTAAAAGCAGCAGATTATTATTCTTTTGTTCTTGCATGAGACCTACTAAGCCACACCCTAGTGTGGCCTATTAAGCCGCATGCCTACTGAGGGTGAATGGTCACCTTGCCGAAACATGAGGCCTACTAAGCGACAACAATAGTGAGGGTGGCTACTTGTTTGTTTTTTTCCTAACCTAACCTAAATAAGTCAACATGTTTTTAATCTAGCCTGTGCACAGTGAACCATGGAAACGTTGATGCATGGCTCTCTTTATGCGTTGACAGGCAAATAGCACAAGACATACAGTTTATGTACAACTATTTACAGGCATTCACACATCCATGCATACACCCATGCACGCAGGTTAAAAAACAAAAATTATATGATACACTACAATTTTTTATTTTTATTCCGAGGCTCAAGATGGCATCTCGCATTTGATAGCAACCAAACCAAACACTTGCCGTGTTGTACAACAACAATAGCTACAACCACTACTGGTTGTAACCAAATGGGACGCTTGTCATCATATCCTGACACCACTGTCTCTTGTCGTCCAACAAAGCGAGTGTTTGTTTTCGCTGCTTCATTAAAAATAAATCATGATTTTTTGAGAGAATCCTAAACTGACTATGTGCCATGGCTGTGTGGGTCTGAAGGACATGTAAATAATCATCCACACAGAGACGTTTAACCACATGCTGGCTAATCCCTTTGGCTCGCATAGATTCGCATCGATCCACCTGTCGAAAACTATACATTTTCGGAGCGAGACCTACAAACTCAGTCATCATGGTGTCTGAACACTCATCTTTCATTAAACCAATTTCTTTTTTGTTCAGACGGGGGATATCGAACACGTTCTTCTCACTAAACGAGAACGTGTCAAACCATTTTGGGTTTTGTTTCATAACGACATACGGATCACAGTCACGGATATGGTAAATAAAACTATCCGTGTCTGTATATAACAAGGAAATGGTACCAAATCGCTGTATTGCAAAACCATAATGGAATTTATACATGTGCAATTTTGAAAAATCTAATATGACTTGGCCTAAATAGATAGGCTTATTCATGACCACTTTAGTTTTGGCAAGTTCAATAGTCAGTAGATCATGATCAATAATGTTTAAAGATTTGAAATTTGGTTTTGCAATATATTTTTGAGCCCCCCATCTGCCATGCCATGTATTGACCAACTTAATGTCCCTATACTGCCGTACATTTTCCAAACTCTTGCCATAGATACAATTATTCATCAGTTTAAAAAAATTGATTTGAAATGGCTGAGTGGCACTTTGTCTGTGACTGGTATTTAAATCCATGTATGGTTTCAACCACGGTTTCTGACAAAAAGAAATACCTCTATGGATTTTTTTCAGGGTTAAGCCCTGAGCTAAACATTCTACCAGCATGTCAATATGCAACACATAGTGATTTTTATCATACAAGGTACCCATCAATTTCTTATGATTGCCCTTACTCTCGGGCGGCACCATTTTCTCTATGCAAAAGGGGAAATCACCATGACGCTGTCTGAGATGGGGGGGATAAGCTAAGTCGACATCAAGAACATACCCTACGTCCTGTTGCTTGCTAGCGCTATGCACATTAAAATCTTTAATTTCATCCTCAGACAGCCAGACAAAGTTTCTGTACGGCAGTGGTCGACTCATAGCGTGACCGTATAAATTGTTTACGTCGAAATACATTAGATAGGATTCTGGTTCTTCGGGACAATAATCAGGCATGTAATGATTATTTGCCTTGGCATGTCGCTGATTGAGCGATACGAATCCCCCACGAATCCCTTTTTCCATCATGAGTACCATATCGGGATCCGTCAGTAAATCAAGCTCAATGTGGGTAAATTTGAGGGCGGCGTCCCAACTTAACCCTGGACTGGTATAGTAGTGAGCGGGGTCAAGGCCATAAATCCTGTGACATAGCTGACGAAACGTTTCAAAAACGTCGGTCAACAACAACACGTCTAATTTTAAGTAGTGCATAGCATACTGGCCCATGGTTTCTATGCCAAACACTCGCCAAACATGCTGTGCATGGGCATAGTCTTCTTCACTGATGGTGCTTTGAGTCAATTGAGAAAAGAATTTTTCTCTTGGCGGCAAAGTCGTTTCTTCAAGCACCTCGTAACTTTCCACATAATCGTATGGAAAATGGCCTTTACGAACACACAATTTAAATTGATTTGTATCCGTAAAGTGGGAATGGGTATGTTTCAACTCATCTTGGCTTAAGCCTTTCACAAGACTATCCAGCGAACTAGACATAAACTTGAATGAGTCGAGAAAGCGAATGCTCATGCTTCCTTTTCTCCATGAAAGTGAGGTAAAGCTCTCATGGTTCTTAGCCAAAATGCTGAATTTGCTCATATCTACATGAGCAAATTGTTTTACAATGAAGTGAAGGTCATACCGGGAGAAATTGTGTAAGAAGACAGGGAGGAAGCGAGGTGTAGAGTACTTCAAATTGCATTCGTTATGGGCAGCACCTCTAAAATGCCCTGTCCTATGGCAGTGGTCTCTTACTTTTTTTTCTCCGCCTAAGATTGGCTTTTCACATATGTGGCAGGTGGTGGCTTGATCATATTCTCTTTGCTGTACGTCATTCATCTGAATTGGTACAGGGTTGTTCAAAATAGTTTCTACTTTGCCTGCTAAAGCCGCCATTTGATCAACAAACCACCGCGCACAATCCTGACCTTTATGACTTACATACTCACATTGTGAATTATCATAGTGACAGACAACATAATAGGCTACAGCAAAAGGCTCATGTTTCTGCACTGGATAGGTTGAGCTTGTATGGGGGCTTGGTTCACATCCCTGAATGGGAACAGTAAGGGCCTCAAAATCAGCGTAAACAGTAAATGGTACCATCTCTTGTTTATTAGTGGCCTTAAATTTTAAGACTGCGTCATTCCCTTCGGGCAAGACTAGCTTTACTGCCGTCTGCCCTTCACAGTCTTCCGTATGTCGTTTCAAAAGTTCATCAGTTGTAAAATACTGAAGGCAGCGCTCACAAATGTGTTTTGCACACTTATGGTTAGACACTTGGCTGCTCACCAATTTACTTAAATTCTTTATCCAACAGTAATGGCTTTTATCCCCATCAGACAGGAAAAGCAGGTGAATGTGATGTTGCTTTACCTGTTTGGTGGCATACAAGGGGCCCACAATATTGGATCCTTCGATGCCATACACCATGAAAGAGAAATTTGGATTATCTTTCTCAAATAAATGAATTTTATCTAGAGGCATGGGAAATGAAACACGCTCGAGATTGAGAGTTTGTTTCATGTGGTTAAACAATTCTTTGTACTGCCCTGGCAAATGACCATTTCTGTCTTGACAGGGTTGCAGGCAGCTCACTATACTCCACAAAAAGCAGTAATCGTCTTTGTTGCGTATGTTGATCACTGCCTTTCTGGAAGCGATAAAGCTCGGTGTGGCAATATAGCTACTTCCTGCATTCAATGGATTGTATTTACAAATATTGATTTGCAAATAGGCAATGCTATTGAGGGCCAAGCCACTGGGACCCTCTTGCAACTTATCAAATTTAGTGATAAGCGCTTGAATAGCTTTCTCCTGATACCACGTTTCCAAATTATCGGCTATCAGTACTTTCTCCATTTTTGTACAAAGGTTGAAGGTGTGTTTCTCTTCAACATTATTTTTTATCAATGTAAATTCACATAGTAGTTCGAAGTTTATTTTTAAAGCCTGATGCAATCTTAAGCCTTGTTCACATTCACTCAAAAAAATGGGAAAACATAATTCCACAAAATCTTTAGGCGACAGACAGTGATTCGCATTGTAAATTCGGCCTGAGCATACTCGCGTTTTGAAACATTTGGCCAAAGGCTGCCACACTAACACTTCACTCTCTGATATAGACATGATTATAAAATGGACTAATAAACGTGCAACCCTTACCTTAAAATAGGTTAATCCAAAATCTCCAATTCCAAACGACCACACTTATCGATTTTTACTGACTGGCACACACAATCTCGTTCACAGGTAGACAATGGTTGTAGTAATTTGGGCCCCCAGCAGGAAATGATCACCAACAAAGTTGTTATAGTTTTAATATCAACGACAAGGTTTATCTTGTTTTTTTTGTTTCCAATGATTTATCTGAAAAACAAACCAATACAATCCGTTATTAGTCATGGTTATATACATTAAACATGTGCATTCATTCATTCATTCATTCATTCATTCATTCATTCATAAGACTTGCTAAAAACAAAAGGTTTCAAGTGTGCACACATAAATAAGACACTCACTCGAAAATAACAAAGTCATTTACAAAGACTCACCTCTTTTTTTTAATATCGAAAGCGTCAAAGTAGTTAAAACCTATTCACTCCATATATATCTTCATTCTGAAACAATAATAAATACACGCCATAAGTATATAAATTTCCGTGAAATAAATAACATACATTTAACAACAACAACAACAACAATAAAAGTAATGGAACAACATGTACTCACCATATAATGAATTATAATACTTTCAGCAAATGTGCTCTTTGCCGCCACTGTCACTGTCACTGTCTCTCTCTGTCTGCTTTCCCAGACTTAATGATGTTGTTTTTAAAAATCTGCAACAAACGAAATCCCCCAAAAATACCATCAGTCACTAACTTACTTTTCATGCATACACAAAATAACAATAAAACCAATCATGTCATAATTAACAATAATGAACCTACCTTAGTACAAGTATGGCCGCAGTTCACGTAATATTTCACAAAGAGCATAAGGCACTTGCATCCGTCACCTTCAAAGATGAACACGAGAATGATGAGTCTCTCTTACCCTCAGAACATATATGTCTCCTCAACAAGATGCAAAGTTAACACTTTACTTTTTTTTTTGTTCCTACGAGTAGGATGTCATGGAGCGCACAAGTCAGAGCGATTCTCACAAGCTTTTGCAATCTCTGCATGAGTATGCGTGGGAATGCAATGATCAGCTTTTCGACAGAGCTGTATGTCCTTCATCGAGATATCGAGTAACACGTCTGGGTCAGATAACAGCCACCTGCATGCGAACAACAGGCTGTTATCTCTCTCTGCTGCGAGGCACGTACGATGATAAGACCTGTGTCTGTCTGGATCGCCGTGGGCTAGCTTCAATGCTTTCAATTCTCATTGCATTAAACATGTTCTCTCTCTGCGTGTGAGCCCTGACCAGTCAAGACAAATAATAATAATAATAATGCATAAATGTTTTACTAACATCATAGCGCATAACCTAACGTGACTTCAAATCTGGTTTCTTACATTTTTCCCCGTTTTCCTCAACGATCTCGAAAAAAATAACGGAAACCATCATTTTAGGTTTTCCATACCTACATTCCCGTAAACAGAACGACATAAATACATCGACATGACCATCATAAAAATCGCCTCATTCGTTTTCCAAATAACGCGAAAATGAACAAAAAACACCTTTTCCATAAGAAAACCATGTTTCCAGCTTTTTGCCTTTTTCATATCTATATCCCCGTAAAGAGGACAATGAAACGAAATAAATACTATCACACACGTCATTCTCACGTTTTCGGTTTTCACAATATGAGGGAAAATCACAAAACCCATTTGTGACTAAAAAAAACATGTTTCCAGCTTTTAACCTATTCCATATCTATATCCCCGTAAAGAGCACAACGAGACGAAAACATACTATCACGCACGTCATCATCACGTTATCCGTTTTCCAAAAATCGGCAAAAATGTGAAAAACGCATTTTTCGACCCAAAACCCTAAGTTCACCTTTTCGACACCTACATTCCCGTAAAGAGCACAACGAGACGAAAAAAACGAATCCAAGCACGCTCTCCCAGCATGACCCGTTTTCCAAAAATCGGCAAAAATGTGAAAAACGCATATTTAGACCCAAAACCCTAAGTTTACCTTTTCGACACCGACATTCCCGTAAAGAGCACAACGAGACGAAAAAAACGAATCCAAGCACGCCCTCCTAGCATGACCCGTTTTCCAAAAATCGGCAAAAATGTGAAAAACGCATGTTTTGACCCAAAACCCTAAGTTCACCTTTTCGACACCGACATTCCCGTAAAGTGCACAACGAAACGAAATAAACGAATCCAAGCACGCCCTCCTAGCATGACCCGTTTTCCAAAAATCGACAAAAATGTGAAAAACGCATTTTTTGACCCAAAACCCTAACTTCACCTTTTCGACACCGACATTCCCGTAAAGAGCACAACGAGACGAAATAAACGAATCCAAGCACGCCCTCCTAGCATGGCCCGTTTTCCGAAAATCGACAAAAATGTGAAAAACGCATTTTTTGACCCAAAACCCTAAGTTCACCTTTTCGATACCTACATTCGCGTAAATAGCACCATGAGACGAAAAAAACCAATCCAAGCACGCCCTCCTAGCATGGCCCGTTTTCCGAAAATCGACAAAAATGTGAAAAACGCATTTTTTTACCCAAAACCCTAAGTTCACCTTTTCGATACCTACATTCCCGTAAAGAGCATGACGAGACGAAAAAAACGAATCCAAGCACGCCCTCCTAGCATGGCTCTTTCCATTCCAAGGTCGCAGGGGCTCACCACTTGCTTTTATAAGCAGCTCCCCCACTACCACACTACTATTACTGTCGCAGTTCATTGACTTTATAGAGTAAGCCGCCAGTTGGTTTATTTCTAGTAATACGATCGTGTTCCTGCGCGTTCTTTGAGACAGTTTCACTAAGTTTTAATCGACATTTCTGGTATTCAAAGAATAAATATTGTGTTGATTCGCACCATGAACTGTCTTGATTTTCCACCAGTTTTGATCTCCTGCTCTTTGTTAGATTATTCCCGCTTTAATCATTTCTATCTATAATATCCGTTATTAGCTTATAATCATAATTCCACTGTAATTATATTCCTATGCTGACATCTTGCACATAAAATTATTGAGAGTCAACTTTCCAAGGTATAGTTTGCACAGCCGTTTAAGCGTATGAAGTATTTAGCGAATTAAGCCAATATTTCCTTTCTGACAAATTGGAGCCAAGGATGTTTGAGGTGATTTTTCCGCCTTTCGGTTGTCTTATATCCAACAATCTCATTTTTCAAGGAATAAGAACTTCTCATTAAAAGACTGGCTGCGTGGTGTAGTGATAACATTTTCGTCTTCTGTGGGCAACGTTACAGGATCAAATCCCGGTGCAGTCAAGTGATATTTGAGGATGTTTCAATGCGAGGGAGCCGTGTCAGTAGATATTTGGTACGTTGAAGATCTCCTTCATGGCGTAATTCAAGCACCTTGGCGTCTCCAAAAGCCAAAGTTGTTTAAGAAAAGGAAGTCAAACCAATGACAATACTATTTTTATCATTGTTTCCTTCCTCTTCTTGATCAGTAACAGGGCTATGCCATAGCTGTTCAGTCCCTTTACTGATACATCGCCCTTCAATCTATACTCGGCGCGAGGGTGTATTGTGGGGCTAATGATGCAAGTGTTAGGCTCCTGAAGCTTGAATATCAATCAGCCATTCTACTCTGTAGGTTAGTATTCTATTGAATTCTCATCTTATCTTTCATATTCTATTCTTCCTACAGTTTGAATTTTACACAATAATATTTCATTCTTAACTTTTAAAAGTATCTTAAGTTTTAAGAATTATTCTTTTTACACAGACAAGTTTAGTCTAGTATCATTCTCTGGTTCATGTTATAGACATTTAAAACATGGATATGGAAACAAATCCAACATACGGAGTGTTTTACCAACAATCGGAGGGTCTGTGCTCCTTCTGAGGAACCATATATGCACTAAATAACGTCTTTTCCACTCAACAGGGTCTAATGGCAAGCCTGTTGAAGGTCGGTTTCTTCAAACAAGAATAAATCATATGTAAATTAAAAAGCTCTCACTCACTCACATTACTGATCCTAATAGCTATAAGCCTATAACGTGATGTACATAAATATCACGAGGGAGATGGGGGAAAAATAAAAAAATATCTACCAAAAATATACTGTGGATGTCGAGCCAGCATATTTGTAACAAATCGCTACCGATCACTGTTATCCGTTGAGCTATCATAATATAGTAAAAATTTGTCTTTGATTCCTCCATTTAAGGTTTTATTTATTTATTTATTTATTTATTTGTTGATGGTACACAACAGGGCTCAGTGTGCGCCCCAATAACAGTGCACCTACACAGTAAAATACATGTCTTGATATTTCAGCATTAAGTATTAATGTCTTAATGTAATTCTTAAAACTAGTAAGTTCACACAGATCAAAATGCATAGTAGTAAAAAACTTAATCTAAAGATAATATAAAAACTAAATCTAAAATTGATCAAATGTTGGAGATCATGGTATTTCCATCCCAGTTTTTACTAGTTTTGACACGTTTTATGAAATTGATAACGTACGTGTGGTACGCAGAAAGAAATATGGAGCAGAAACCTGGACTATTTTCTATGCAATCCCAAAATTGTATGAAAAAAGAAAGTACGTAGTAATATTTGTGAAGTGTCAGAATGCAGTAACTTTTCTTTTGATAGATGTGCATAGTGCAAGTTCAAGTTAAGTTATGATCACTCTAAAGAATAAACAAAGAACTGTTTTGCTAGCTAAAGAAGTGAACGAAAAATGATTATTATAACGAAAAAGCTATCTGAAAAGCATTAACTCTTTATTAACTTTCGTAGTTACCTAATTAGCTGTTAGATTTCATTTTAACACAGCAACTTACTTAGCCCTACTTACTTCGTAACTTACTTCCAAACTCATTTTCAATCTCATCCTCTAACGATACGAACTAAGATACATGTAATGCTACTTCTGTTGATAGTCTGCATGTAGCAATTAGCAACTTGACTTATAATACACGTGCATGCTGCATAGAAATTTCGTTAACAGGTTTTCAAGAAAATTATGGAAGCTTGTGAAGGTGTGGCACTTGGTCGTTAGTCATGCCGTTGTTTGTGAATGTTAACAAGTAAATGGATATAACGTGACATACTTTAGGAGTTGAATTGTAAATCTGCCGAAAAACTTGACACAAGCTGTCGCTTTGAATACCTGATCAACCTTGGTGAATGGAGGGTAGAATTGCGTCGCAAGCAAATAATTCTTTTTCTTAAGAAAATACATTTTCTGCATATGGACATACACATTCTGTGCAACACTTGCTTTTGGAATTTCTACTATTCAAAATAGGTGTCGGTCATTATGGAAAACCAAACTCTGGTTTGCCAACTTCTGTTTGGCCTACTACATGAAGGGGAAGAACACCATGTTTAACAAACCCATACAAGCAACCAAACACACATTAGAATCATCCTCTGATTCAGTGGTTGCGTGGATTATTCATGTGGTACTAGCCTATAATGACGAAATTGTAGTTCCGCCCCTTGAAACCTCATTAACTAACTAACTTTGTAATAAAAAAGGGTCCTTGCAACGATGTGACTGGAGAGAAACACCATGGATGATCCATGGCCCCGTTTACTGTTGCTGATGTTACAAAACGGCTTCTGCACTGACATAGAGTTTTTGACAATACTTCACGCATGTGGCCATCAATGACATCAATGGCTGACAATTGAGCCTCGTTGCATATGGCTTGTGAACGTCCTACTCGTGGATCATCCATGAGTGATTCATTAGCACAATATTGCCCATCAACTCATTGAGTCACTGCCGAAGGCGTGTTATATTTTCTCCACTCTAGTAGCATTCGTTTCAAGTTTAAACTCACAAATCATATAAGTTCGTATCATAACTTCATTGACATCTACGATGAACTGTACTGAACACAGCCAACTTGTTCCAAAGAGAAACATCACAACTGATAATTGTATGATCTGTCACACACTAACCAAATTTAGCGACTACCGTTACAGAAAAGATAATAAAATTGGCTAAATTATACATTTCAAGTGTAAAGGAAAAGAAACAGGCAAATTGCTGTCCATTGTGTTGTTTGATTGAGAATTTAATTTTTGCAGATTGACTGCAGGAAAGAAATTCCAGAAATAATGACTGAAATAAAAATCCATATTGGAGAATTACACTCCTTTGAGCTTCACGGGACCATAATTATTTTTCTCCACGTTGTACAGCTTAATATCCTGTAATATTACATTAAATTTCTTTCCACGTTTAATGAAATACACGTTTAAATTATGATGCAAATAGTGATTGTGAATGTATAATTTCGAATATATTTCTGCCCATGGGGAAGAAAAACGTTGTAGTTACACAACTGTTCCTTCGGTTAAAATTAACACGTAATGCTTAACCCGAAGTGTATTAGTCAACGAATTCCGTTTAAACTTTTCGTATTACTGAGCTGTTTTGTACGTCCCTCGTGACTCATGGGCTTATCTGTAAAATGTTGGTGTAGTAGCTATAATTGTGTTGGGTAGAGAAGTTTACATACACAAGAGCTATCTCTCAATTTGATATGGTGCCACAATATACAGATTTAACAGTAATGACTATTGTGGCAGTTAAACTGGAGTTGTACTTACGGCTTCATAGCCCTGAAATCAAACACATGCAACACAAAACGATTATTTTAATTAAATTTCGGGGATTGGAACATGTTGGTCATCACTCCTGTGTACTTCGGAATGTGTTGAACTTGTGTGATTCTGTGTTGACTGCCGTAGAGTGTGTAGCTGTAATGGGGATACGGATTGGTGCAGGTGCTCCGGGACTAGAACTAAGGTACTATCCTGATATTTGCTCGGAGAATGTGAGTAAGAAACGGCAAAACCAAACTCAGGATAGCCGCTGTCAGCGCCGGCATTTGAACCTCCGATTTGTACGGTCGTGGCGCACCATTTAACACACACGTTAAGCCGTGGGGTAACACGAAACGACTGTGAACAAAAAGTAGAAGGATTTGAGTCAGGGATATGGTAATTTCCGGTGGCGATATTACAAATGGTATATTGTAGGTACCTCCCCAGTAACTGAAGACAAACCTTCAAATAGCATAGCATTCCATTTTCGAGGGCACAGCAAAGCTTCACAGTATATGGATGATGAAATCATCAGAAAAGGCTATTTATTAATTATTTGAAATCCACGTGGCCTCCATGTTTGTTTTGTGATGAACATATTTTTGACGTTAACCTTTGTGAACTTACGTTATAGTCACCTATCATCATACAAATATTCAGGTTGATTGCTGCAATATTTTCGGAGATATTGAGAACGAGTGAAATAATTCGCGCGGTTGCCGCTGATGATTGGTGACATTTATTGAAATTTAAGAGGCATGGTTGGTGTAGGAAATATATATTACTAAGCTCTTACCCAGTTTCATTGAAATCGTTCCAGAAAATCAGAATTGATTAGGGTGACACACATAAGCATACATAGTCCTACACGGAAAAAAGGTTGATCTCATCAGTCTATATATCATGTGATGAAAAGAGGTTAATAATTGCATATGGTCTTTGGAGAGTATTGGTGGAGAAATATATGACGTTCACAATTATATAAGTACAAAAAGCCTGTCTAATTAGACACGTTGTACGCATACTGTACATAGATTATATGGAACTTGTAACAACGATATTCGTAGCAGTTATAAACAGTGAGATATGTCTGATTTTGCAGCGTCAAATGTGAAGAAATGTTACCCTGCATATATATTTTTCAAAACGGAAAACTAGTGTCGAGTCTTTATTTCATAAATAGTCTGCTGTATTTGCGGGCAATGAGCTTAATATTGGTCTGACCTTCACTTTGCACCGAGAATAATACTTTTTTTTTAGCGTATGGCTTTTAGTGTCGGGAGTGTCCGAGGACATGTTCGGCTCGCCAGTTTTGTAGCTGCTTCGAGACGGACACCCAATGGGTTAGCTACAAGTATGGTTGGGGAGGAAAGTTGGAATGCAAGGACGAGGAGTTGGAAGGTAGCGGCTGTGGCCTATAGTTAGGGACCAACCCCGGCATTTTCCTGGAAGGAAGATGAGAAACCACAGAACACCATCTTCAAGGTTGCCGGCGGGGGGATTCGAACCTCCTCGCCTCCCGGATGTGAGCGACTGCCAGCAGTCATGCCGTAACGACCACGGCTAACTAACCCGGTAATAATACGGTGAAACATATGATCACAACATAATACTATGTCCACTAAAATATATGTGAGTTACTGAAATTATGCGTTGATGGAGCTGGACACACCTCCTACTGATGAATCTTTCAATTACAAGGCGTGACAGGCCGAGCCATCGATCTTCACCACGCAGTGTAGGGGCTACAATAATTGTACACATATTTTAGTGTACAGAAAAAGATACACTAAGCCGGCAAATCAGAATCATAAATCGTAAATCATAAACAAAGAGCAATATTATTAATAAAACTAATGTGATGGGTTTAACGTACTGCGGTCTCAGAGACGCCAAATTCTGCCCTGAAGGGAAACTTCAACGTACCAGTAAACTTTCTGACAGGACTCCCTCGAATTAAAAACCATCAAATGCGAACTTATTTTAATGGCTTGAGGTATTTAAGGTACACAGGTGATGGTGGGGCGGTAGATGAATAATAATCAATGGTGTAGATGAGGATGGCGATCATCGTGTTTACGAGGTGAATATCTCCCTCCACCTCGTTACAGGTTTGATGTATGGCAACAATCATTTATCACATTAATGTGGAATGTTCATCGTCAATGTCAATGACAAGAAGGGACACTTTAACACAAAACACGAAACACTTAGTTCTCACATAGTACGAATGAACTGCTTGGCATAGTCCCTCAACCGGCGATTTCTTGTAGGACAGCGAAGGTACGTAAGAACACACTCGCTTACCTCGGAGCACATGTCGAGTTCGGTATAGGGTTCCGATGTTTTCAGCACACAGTGCACATAACAACCGAGGAATAACACTACAGCGCTATTTAGTTGAGGCGGTTGCAGGCTAAATGTGGGGCGGGTCACCTATTCAGGGGTTATGTAGGTAGTAGGACAGGCAATTCAGGACACGTGTGAGGCGGTTCCAGGCCAATCAAATTGGATCACACTGCGTAAATCGGTGCAGTATTGTATCCTGATGGAAACATGAAATGCAGAAGTCTGTCGCCACCATGTGAATGCGAAGGAGTCAGACGTTTGTTTCGCTGCGTTGGGAAGGATGCGACTGGAGACATTCCTCCAGACTCGATTCCAGTTGACTATCAATACGGAGTGCATAATTCTGTGGGCAACATACTGTTGTGCCAATATAGAACAATACAGCTTTTTCGTTGAGGTATCTGAACGGGATTCGATGCCGCAAGCTTGGACACAGCAGGAGAGAACGTAACAGCTGCATCACGCACACAGACAAAAGTCAACAAGAAAAATGCCTTACTGTGTGTCTACTTATTACATATTTGTTTGTTGAAAAAAGAAATTCCGGCGATATTAGAATTAAGTCGTTGTGGGAGAGTGAAAATTACATGTCCATAACCAACATGGTATTTAATAATAAGGAAATATTCGTGATTGTAGATCAAGGGCCAAAAGATGGCGACACGGCTACGATTAAGCACATTCTACCGGCTCTTGATCTGGACTTGTTTTGTTTGGTGATTTGTTAAATTTTATCTTATATTTTATTTTTAATTGTTATTTGGTTTTTATTTGTACAAGCGTGAAGGGCTAGCATAGCTGTAGTTTGTGCTTTGATTAATAAATAAATAAATAAATAAATATTAGTTATTTAGAAATATATATATGCATTAAGTATATGAATAAATAAATGAGTTGAAAAAGCTTGAGATGTAGCTCGGTAATTCACAGGCCTATTAAAAAACTAGTGTAAAGAATTATAATAATAATAATAATAATAATAATAATAATAATATTAATAAAAATCAAAGTTAATGATAAATCGATATGACGTTTCATTCATCACTATGTTATTACTATACAGGACCTGGTAAATAAGGTACTTGTATTTTTTGTTTCCAGATGTATTATTGAACTAATTAACACTGTATCAGCTAGACCTTTTAGAATGATCACTACATTCTAAGCAACTCCATGTACGTGAACATTATCAGCTTTTGTTTGCGATACGCCGTGTGTTATATGATCAAATATTTACTTCAATTTTGAATTCCCCGCAACGGGAAGATATCCACAAACAATACAGTGAAAGGTTCATGAAAATTCGCTCTTCGCAGCATTCTCACTGCTCCAATACTACAGCTTCTATTTCATTCCATTGTTTTACTCCCCTGCCCATAAAATCCCAATGTGTTAAATAGCTGTGTTTGAATTCACCAACGAGAAACCAATACATACAACTGATATTGGAACTTATGAGCAGCTGCTTGATATGAGACGTCCTGTACCAGGCTAGTATGGCCACATTCATAAGAAGCAACTTTGTTGCAGTGCCGAGGAAACGCATTCTAGGGCGGATTTGATGCCGTGTCAAACAAGCATGGTCACTTACATTTGAACGATTGTAACGCACCGTTGCAACTAGGATGTGACGCTTTTGATGCCACGACAGAGTCGCAAACTTGGTCCTAAAGTGCAAGTAACGCATTGAGTAAGACGCGACGGGCAAAAGAGACGTCCAGCATGACAATGAACTGTCCTAGGGGTGTAGCTGGTAAGAGAGCAATACCAGTCGAAGCGTCCCGTCCCATTCGGTGAATTAAATACGGCCCTTGTCTGGCTATCTACATCAAGTACTCACTAGTTATTGCTCTGACTGGCACTCCACCGCTATGATCGTGCGTGTTACGTAGTTTCAATCTGGGAAACAAGGATCCTGAGTGAGACTTTATCCATGGATTTAATAAACTCACTTCAAACAAATATTCCGAGAGAACCTTATGCCAATTAATCTCTGGAGAGCTTCTCCAGTACTAACGCCCACACTTTGGTGTTGGACTAGTTACAAAGGATAAACACCAGTCTTTTTGAATGTGTAGTAGCTGGCACTCTTGGTTGTTTCCCCGGAGATCTGGGTTGGTTCGATTTTCAGAAAATGAATTCTTGTCTGAGGGCTAGAATGGGGTACAATCAGCCTCGTCAGGTAAAACCGAGAAGAAGGTGTTCATTTCCCACCCCAGCCATTCTGAAAATTGTTTTTGATAGTTTCCCACTTCTACTCCAGGAAAATGCAGGGATGGTTCCTAACTTAAGGCCACGGCCGCTGAGGTGTTGCCGCATTTAAGCGTCTTTAAACTAAAGATAACATCAGCTATCTTTCAATTAATTCAAAACACTTTTCAAATTTTATGTCAATATATTTGAACAGAAATGGGGAGCGTGATTGCGCAGTGGCTTAGCTGCTCGTCTTTCACCTGGACGGCCGGGGATCGAATCCCGGTGACAGCGGAGTGGAATTTTCACCTTGAATATCACGTGGCGTGGTCTTAAAAATCCCCGGCCAAAACCAAAATGAGCCTGGTTAGCTCCGGTGACCCCAATTCATTCATTCATTCATTCATTCATTCATTCATTCATTCGTTTATTTGCAATTGGGGGTGTGTCCTCCGGTGGCAAATTAGATATACATAACAAATAAATAATTGTACATAGCAATTCACTAACAATTAAACTGGAGTATTTATACAAATAGTCAGTCTTTTCTTAAACACACCTATATGTTTGGGAAAAGGCTCTAAGACTGCGGCACGTAGAGAGTTCCAATTATCAATGGCTCGGTTTACGAAAGAATATTTACCATAATTTGTTCGCTGTGGTCGGCCCTTAACTTTGAAAGGATGATCGCTCCTACCCATGTAAGTAGGCTTTTCCATACGTTTGCTAAGCTCACCCCATGCTGGTTGATTTGTATACGTGTTGTACATAGCGCAGAGTCTAGATTTCATCCTCCTAGCCTCAAGTGATTCCCATCCAAGTTTCTTTAACATACGGCTCACACTGCTCCTGGGATTAAAGTCACTGAGCACAAATCTAGCGGCCTTTCTTTGTACCATTTCCAACTCATTTATGAGCCCTACTTGATATGGATCCCAAACCGCCGAGGCGTATTCCAGAATAGGTCTTACAAGTGACAAATATCCAAATTCTTTAGCAGAGGTACTACTTCCTTGTAATACCCTCATTACAAAGTACAGGGATTTGTAAGCTTTAGAAACTACACATCCTATATGACTACTCCATTTCATATCATTTCTTACGTGAAAGCCCAAATATTTGCAAGAATCTTCTTCTACAAGTATTCCCGAGGCAATGTTATATTGAAAATCTTGCCTTCGCACTTTCCCTATTTTTGTTAGACTACATTTTCTTGTGTTTAATTTCATTTTATTTTCAATCGCCCACTTATAGACCAGGTTCAGGTCATCTTGAAGTACTGCATTGTCTCGTGAGTCATGTATCTTTCGATATATTACACAATCATCCGCAAACAATCGACAGTCACTGTGAATCCCATTTGGTAAGTCATTTATAAACGCCAAAAATAACAAAGTTCCGATTACGCTGCCCTGAGGGATCCCCGACGTTACGGTAATTTCATCCGAGAATCGGCCTTCAACTTTCACTTTCTGGGAACGACCCGTCAAAAATTCTTGGATCCATAAAATTACTCTTCTATCAATCTTCGTCGAAGCTAATTTATGGAGTAGGATGTCATGCGGCACGACATCAAATGCCTTCGCAAAATCTATAACTACGGCGTCGACTGAAACTCCATCGTCTAACGATTCGCTAATATCTTGAAAAAGTGATAGCATCTGACTCTCGCATGAGTAACCATTCCGAAATCCATGTTGCCTATCATAAAACCATGATAATGTTTCCCAATGTTCCCTCAAGTAGTCGCAAATGAGATGCTCCATCTGTTTACAAACGATGGACGTAAGACTATCCGGCCTGTAGTTGCCCAATTCAAGTCTGCTCCCTCCCTTAAATATTGGGATTACCGTAGCTCTTTTCCAGTCATCCGGGATTTGCGCACTGTTTATGGACACATTAAACATCACCTCTAAGTATCGTGCCACAGCCCTACCTCTCAGTTTAAATACTTCACTAACAATATTATCAGGACCCTTCGATATATTGTAACGTAATTTTTGTATTAGCTTTACAATTGCTGACTGGTTTATTTGGAGAAGTGGAGCCCCTGATTCCCCGTTAAGATCCAACACACAGCTATTGGATTTATTGAACACTACCATAAAAGACATTTAATTCATTAGCAATGGCCTGCTTCTCAATAATTAATTTACCGTCACCGGCCATTATCATCGACAAATTATTTGAATTTCCCTTTATTCTCCTAACATAACTGTAATTTTTTTTCCACCCATCGCCTCCCGAACCAAGTAAACCTTGCATATAATTGTCATGAGCAGCCCTCGTTTTTAAGACGAGCTCTCTTGATAAGGACTTAAATGTCAACATATAATTATCACCATCATATCTTTTATTGAATAATTTCCTAATTTTCCGTTCAAGACTCCTGATTTTCCGTGTGTAATACTCAGGATCTGGGTTTTGTTTCAGTAATTTAAATGGAACAAATTTATCAATAGCGCTATTTAATATTTTCAAAAAGTTGGTCCACCGGATATTGATGGGATTTCCTTCCGATGCCCATCCTACAAATAGCTCATTCAAATACCCCTGAAATTTGCCCTGATCCACCCTGCGATACTGGAATATGATCTTATTTGCTACATCAGAGTCTAATTTTGTAATGTCACCGTATCTAATATTTAATTCAACCCCAGAATGGTCACTAATTCCTGGTACTTTCAGACAGTTAATATACAGCTCTAAAGGCCTTTCGAGATAAACATCTAAGGTATTATTGTCTCTAGTTGGGAAGTCAACTACTTGGGAAATCCCCCCTCCCTTAAGAATTTGTTTGCAGCGCTCTGAGCTTGACCACAGCTAGTTGACTCACCAGACCAGTCTACTTTGGGGAGGTTTAAATCTCCGGCAATTATTATGCTCTTTTTCATAGCATTTCCCGTACAAGTTTTATCATACAGTGTGTCGAGAAGCGAAAAGTTATCTTTCGGTGCTCTATACGCCCCTATCACCTGAAGAGGGAATTTATTCCCTTTATCCGAAATTTGTACACATAACATTTCATGATCCGTATCAGCCCACTTCAAGAAACTAGCTATATTTTTGCGCACACAAATAAATAGCCCACCACCTCGCTTCCCCCGATCCCTTCTGTACATTTCATAGGTCCCTTGAATTATTTAATTACTATTTATATCCTCATATAACCAAGATTCAGTAGCAATGACAATGTCCGGAGAATACGTCTCTACAAGATTCCAAAATTCAATTAATTTATTTCCTAAACTCTGACAGTTAACCTGCAGTAATCTTAGAGTCTTACCTCCGCAGCAAATATCCCGAAGTAGCTCCTTCTGTTCCCGTTGGCTGGCAACCTCTGGACCTGCTCCTCCTCACAATGGCCGGCACGAACCGACGACCCTGTCATGTAGGCTCCCTAGGTCGAAAGCGCCCCGTCGATTTAAATGCAGCCCGTCTCGGGCGAAGTCACGGCCACCAATCCAGCAGTCAGCATCTACGTACACTAATCCCAGTTGTGCACAAACCCAGTCCATGCGGTCATTTACAGTCTTAACTCGCCTTAACGGAACATCTCCCCGCCGAACAATGCCACTCATTATAATTTTTGCATTTCTAAACTTGCTTTTAGCATTTCTGCCTAGTTCGTAGAGCTCCCCCATGATGTAATCAGCTGTAGCCCTCTTCTTCAAATCGTTCGTCCCAACATGGAGCAACAACACTTTAACTTTGTCACAGTCCTCTACATTTGCGTCTTCCACTTGTTGGGCAAGCTGGTCAATTTTAATCCCCGGATAACACCGCACTTTCGCACTTGATTTCCTCGAGATATTCGCACTCCATCGTATCATAGAATCACCCATTATGATAACGTCATCCTCAGTTTGCTCCTGCACGCCCTCTTCCACACTGATCCCAGTAGAAAGCTGTTCAGTCACATCCTTCACCGTTTCCTCTGATTCACGAAGCTTTGTTCTAAGTTCCTGTATTATTTGATCCCTTGCTTTGATTTGCACCCTAAAACAGTCCGGCATATCACATACTTTACAAAACCAATTCCCGGCATCACAATCCTCCTTCTTGACCTTAATACAGCCGAAGTGAAACCATTTCTCAGATAGTCCACACTGAACACCGTTCTTCAATATTTTACTGCACGCTGAACACTTTAATGCTGCCACTGGATCATTTGCCTGATTCACATTTGGAGTAACAGGGCCTGGATTCACTTCCACTCCACCAATAACTAGCACCACAGCTATCACTAGGGCTATGAATCACAAGTTGCTAGGCCCCGTACACACACACAAACACCGGAAATCCCGACTACCCTTCACAGACCACAGTCCGATCCTTGCGCGATAACACTCCAGAGAACAACCCATTTCAGCACACCTGAGAGCTCGGGAAAAACACGACCTTTCACTTTGACTGCCAACTGCCAAGTTCAATTAATTGGGATACGCTGAAGAATGAGTGAGAGAGATATTTTGACAGAAAATGAACTGTTATTTACACTGCCCTTTTTAGCCTACTTTCGATTTTTGCAAAAAATAAAAGTAGACTCATGAGATCACTTCAGGGCCAAAAATTGTGTGTCTGTCTGTGTGTGTGTGAGTGTGTGTGTACTCTGAATGTCTGTCCCCCCCCCCCTATCAATTCGAACACGGTGAATCCGAATCGAACGAAATTTGGTACAGAAGTAAAACTAGCAAAGGGCACCTCAGTGTCATGTTTTAAATCGCCGCCATCTTGACGGAAATGTAATGCCGGCCACCCAAATGTTCAAAGCTTAAATCAAATTACGACTAACCTAATCATCCAATCTCTACCAAATTATGCAACAACATATATTTATATGGCGAGCGTCTTTTGACTAAACTACAAGGTCATCAGCCTAATAGTTTTCAGATGGCGGCCATGTAGGTGTGAAAATCGATTCATCCTATCAATTCAAACACGGTGAAACCGAATTCAACGAAATTTGGTACAGAAGTAGCACTAGCAAAGGACACCTCAGTGTCATGTTTTATATCGCTCCCATCTTGACGAAAATGTAATGGTGGCCACCGAAATGTTAAAAGCTTAAATCAAATTACGACCAACCTAATTATCTGATCTATACCAAATTCTGCAACATTATACACTTATGTATGAAGAATCTTTTGGTTAAACTACAAGGTCATCAGCCCAATACTTTGCGGATCGCGGCCATGTATGTGTGCAAATCGATTCCCCCTATCTATTAAAACACGGTAAACCAAACTGAACAATATTTGGTACAGAGGTAGCACTAGCAAAGGGCACCTCAGAGTCATATTTTATATTGCCGCCAAATTGACGGAAACGTAATGGCGGCCATAAAAATGTTAAAAGATTTAATCAAATTACGACCAATCTAATAATCTGATCTCTACCAAATTTTGCAACAACATACCTTTTTGCGGGAAGCATATTTTGACCAAACTACAAGATCATCAGCACAATAGGTTGCGGATGGCGGCCATGTATGTGTGCAAATCGATTCCCCCTATTAATTCAATCACGGTAAAACCGAATTGAACGAAATTTGGTACAGAGGTAGCACTAGAAAAGAACACCTCAGTGTCATGCTTTATATCGCCGCCATCTTGACGAAAACGTAATAACGGCCACCCAAATGTTCAAAGCTTAAATCACATTATGGCTAACCTAATCATCCGATGTCTACCAAACTTTGCAACAACATTTATTCGTATATCGAGCGTCTTTTGACTAAACTACAAGGTCATCAGCCCAATAGTTTGCAGATGGCGGCCATGTATGTGTGCAAATCGATTTCCTCTATCAATTCAAACACGGTGAAACCGAATTGAACGAAATTTGGTACAGAGGTAGCACTAGCAAAGGGCACTCAAGTCTCATGTTTTATATTGCCGCCATCTTGACGAAAACGTAATGGCGGCCACTCAAATGTTAAAAACTTGAATCAAATTACGACCAACATAATCATCTAATCTCTACTAAATTTTTCCACATTATACCTTTATGCATAAAGAATCTTTCGACCAAACTACAAGGTAATCAGCCCAATAATTTGCGGATGGCGTCCATGTATGTGTGCAAATCGATTCCCCCTATCTTTTTGAACACGGTAAAACCGAATTGTACTAAATTTGGTACAGAGGTAGCACTAGCAAATGGCTTCTCAGTTTCATGTCTAATATCGCCGCCATCTTTACAGAAACGGAATGGCGGCCACCCAAATGTTAAAAGTTTAAATCAAATTACGACCAACCTAATCATCTGATCTCTACCAAATTTTGCAACAACATACCTTTATGTGAGAAGCGTTCTTTGACCAAGTTAAAGGACATCAGTCGAACAGTTTGCATATGACGGCCATGTATCTGTGCAAATCGATTCCCCCTATCAATTCAAGCACGGTAAAACCAAATTGAACGAAATTTGGTACATTGGTAGCACTAGCAAAGTGCACCTCAGTCTCATGTTTTATATCACAGCCATCTTGACGGAAACGGAATGGTGGCCACCCAAATGTTAAAAGATTAAATCAAATTACGACCAACCTAATGATTTGATCCCTACTAAGTTTTGCAACAACATACCATTTTGTGGGAAGCATTTTTTGACTGAACTACAATGTCATCAGCCCAATAGTTTGCAGATAGCGGCCATGTATGTATGCAAATCGATTCCCCATATCAATTCAAACACGGCGAAACCAAATTGAATGATTTTTTTTTCAGAGGTAGCACTAGCAAAAGGGCATCTCATATTCATGTTTAATATCCGTATAGCACGTTGTATTTCAACAAGCTACTACAATCAACATTTAATTATACTCCTTGAAAAGGAAAAATAGTTATAACAATACCCATGCATTTAGGATAAAGTAGGCTATATGTTCTTTACTGAACATCTCGTTTCAAACTCTAACAGTTTATACCCTTAATTCAGAATGTTAGTTAGTTATTGAGGTTTTGGGGCTGGAACTACGAGCTCATCTGCCCCTTATATTCAGAATCAAATCCCCAATACTGGGCACTTTTACATGACCTATGATGAATATAATTATTAATTGCATTATGATAAACCCAAGATCATTAAGGGAAATTTCTGGACATTCTGTGGACAGATTCACATAGAAAACAAATGAATACGTTCACGTATAATTAGAGACTATACATTAAAAATGAATTGCTGTGCTGGGACTGAATCCCAGAGCCTTAAGTACAGCATACAAGTACTTACGGAACAAAATGAATGAGTATTGAACATAGTGTATGGTTATGTAGGTTAGTTATTATGTTCGTAGTGTTTGGAACATTCCTTCTTGAATATAAAAGAAGTTCCATTGGTTTCGTGTTCATAATGAAATTTGAAAAAATCATGCCTAAATGGATATACATTTATTATATTCTTATGTAAGAATTACAGGGCACGGTCCTTATAATCGCAATATATAGTGTATAACTCATGTTACCACAAAGAACAATGGTATACAAGTCACGAAGGAAAACCACAAATTTCGGTCAAGCCCAGGGTATTCACCACGGCGAGTGCCTCCAGCCTACTGCACAAATCTAGCAGTTTCATTTCAGGGGCTTGGACACCGTGTACTTGGGTGTATCTAGAATTTGTGTGATAACCTGTATTATTGTGGTGTCTGTAGTAGTGTGTGCATTTGTAATTCAGGTGGAGATAGCGGGAGAGGCGGCCGTGGCCTTAAGCTAGGAACCATCACAGCAATTGCCCGGAGTAGAAGTGGGGAAACCACAGAGAACCACTTCCAGGATGGTTAAGGTGGGAACCAAACCCAAACCTCTGGGACGACAGCCATGAATGCACGCCACTACAGGATGAGGTGGTCACAAACTAGCCTGACCAGCACAAACTGCTGCGAGAAACCAGCTTGGCGAGCTCCACGGCTTCGATATTGTCTTGACGTTGCAATCGACCAAGTTGCGCCTTGGACCCGCTAGTGAGGCATGATCCAAGACTGGCTGTTTGCTGGAGCGCAGCGCAGCCTATCTGTTTATCTATACACCCAGGTACTTCTTTAACGCGAGTTTCGGGTTTGGACGCAGATTTTTTCTATGCTGGCATCGATGCCTTGACTTTTCTTCGGAACATGTGCTTGGACAAGAATGGCGACTAGAAATGCGTGCCGGCGCCCTACGACTATGTAGCGTATATCTTCCTGAAAAATAGTGTTTCTCAATGGGTGTTTTGTTACTTTATTTTTTAAACTTTTTTGAAATAAATTCTTTATATTTACCGTTATCGGTATTCCTAATTGGTATTGGCATTGCTAGTATTGTATTTCAGTATCTCCACCACTGAGCACAAACGTCACTCTCCATAATTGATTTCTGTACATACTGCATACGATATCGTTAACACTGTGAACTAGGATGTGTTACTATCATATAACCTGCATTCTCTCCACATGATTGTAATGCTCTGTATTCTTGTGCTAACTACTGTGTACGTGCAAGTGGATATATTGGTATTCAGATATTAGCATGCATAATTTGATTTTATTGTACTGGAATTGCATTCCCTGTAGTTGCTGTGAGCATAAAGCATTAGCAATAGACACAGGGCCGTAACAACAATACCCTCTGCTTGTGTACGATAGGCAAACTGATTATACACAGTTAGTTGATGAGCACACCATATTACATAAGCCTTAAGTCAGAACACAAAAAAACAGAGAGATCATTTTTACTTCAGTTTAACTCAATGCAGGCGTTGAAACTAAATTACATGAATTATTCATAACCGTTATATGAGGTTTAAAATGTAACTTTCACACAGTGTATGAGTATTACAAGTCCGTACAGTGATCCCAGTCGCGTCATGCACTTCCGCGAGCCCAAACAATCACGTGGGACTTGTAAGATACAGTATATTAAACATAATACAAGCTAAACCTTGTGGGCTATTGGTACAGAAAAGAGCTCATTGCATAATGTCCTCTACCAGTGTTTGTCTATCTCAAAGCATACTTTACATATTGAGTTACATTTATTAGAATCATTGGTTTCCAGTACCTTTGTTCTGAGGGCCATGGCACGTACTGTTCACTGAGTATTGCTCTGTAGCTGGATATCCCGACAAGAAAATCCAATGTTTGAGTGCGTGTCGCATCAGAGAGGGTTCACTAGTCACGACAACATGACAAAACTATTAGGTTATGTCAACCGCGCTCACAAAAAACAAACTTAAGTTATTGTTTTTCTTGTTGTTTCATTTCAGATATTGGGACCGTGTATTTAGGTGTGCGTGGGATTTTTCTTCCGTTTTTACATTAAGTTAACCTTTATTATTATAGCTTTAAGTTGACCGATTAAAGCTACAATATTAATTGTTAATAACGCAACACAGAAGAATGGATTCAAAGCCATCATTATTTAGTTAACCAGCCATACAAACAAGACGTCTATCATGTTGTAGTAACGAGGCTAACTTATGAGACCCTCATGAAGGCAAGCACACCAAGGAACTTGAATTTTGTTATTTGGAATTGTATTGATATTTATACCATTAATTTACCATTTTATGAATAAATTATGCCAAATAATTTTTCACTCATTTTTATTTCAGACTGCTTTACCATTCAGTGTCCAGTTTAGTCTGCAAGCCTGTGAACAGGTCGCATCGATGTTCCCTTCTAAGTAGTTTGCACTGCGGCCTACCCTGCTTCTATGTCCAGACCTTTGAAATCATTAAACACTAAATTTAACCATTCTCACTTAGGTCAACCTCTGCTTCTCTTACCCTCTAGAGTAGAGCTCATTAACCTTTTGCTCACTCTCTCCTCCCCCATTCTCAACACATGACCCCCACCATCTGCGACGACTCATACAAACAGCCTCATCTAACGTGTATATTTCCAACGTAGCCTTCGTCTTTTCATTGCTATTATACAGTACAGGGATTCTTAATAATTTGAACTGTTTTGCTAGTGGATGAAAATTGTATCGTTCCATTTTAAAAATTGAAGTTTGTATCGAAACCTTGATTACTGTCTGTCTTTTAGAGAGTCGTCCCAGTTGTTGGTTGGTTCCTCAAAAAGCACCACTGTAGGTTGTGTGGATAGAAACTCACAGCAGCGCTATAATGAGGCGTACTATGCAGGGTGATAAGTGAGCTACTGTAGTTTGCCATTGCTCTGAGTTCGTCTACTAGTACTGACTAGCTACTGTACTTTCTCAACCACACAATATAAGATTGTAACAGAATAACTCATGATATATTACCGTAATGATTTTACTACATAATGCTTAAGAGGCTGTAGACCAGGCTACGCAAACGAGCGCGTGTTCATTCTCGACTATGACAAAATTGTTCTAATTTATCTGAAAACTTATAAACTTTTCTTCTGACTACAGGTGTGACTAGTCATAAACAAATCAGACTGCATTTGTAAATGCATTCTTCGTGATTTAAGTGTTAGGCAACTGTAGCAAACACCTGAAGGAAGCGAGTGTTTGAGTGAAACTTTATATCTTGGAGATATATATGTTTGACAATAAGATTTATGTAGTGTAGCTGCTGAGGTTTCCACGTGTTCTCACACACTCACTTAGGAAACGAGGGCACTGGCTATGAGCACCTAGTATACACGTTATTCTCTAGTTCACATGAACTACAGCGCTCAGTTTCTTCCCTGCATGCCTTGACTGTTTATTTCATGAGATGACACCCTTGTTGCAAATCCAGAAGAAGAATTAAATGTTTCCCTAAATCCCTAGC
The DNA here is from genome assembly GCA_946902985.2 of Meconema thalassinum. Classification (NCBI taxonomy): domain Eukaryota; kingdom Metazoa; phylum Arthropoda; class Insecta; order Orthoptera; family Tettigoniidae; genus Meconema; species Meconema thalassinum. The sequence continues at coordinate 381,816,509 of OX336389.2, read as the reverse complement.
ACCTGATACAAGTAGAAGTTGAGCTCTTCTCATGCGGCAGTACAGCTGTTATTAGTTTCCAAATTGTTATTCCCTGACTTCCAACCACTAGTCTGGGTCTGCTGTTGTCGCAATATACTGGGTAAGTTCCTATCCACCCCTATACTGCAAGAAGCACTTTTATTACGTCATTAGATGCAGACTTCACAGGGTGGTTTCCACGTCATATGACTTTGATGGCATATGGATAATCCTCTAATGATGATGATGATAATTGTTGTTTTAAGGGGCCTAACATCTAGGTTATCGGCAATCAAGATATTATAGTATTTAGTAATGAATGAAAATCCACAGCCTGCTTCCAGTCTCCGACCGGGTCAGGAATGGAATGAATGAAGCCCCTATCTAGCGGCGAGGATATGAACTGTGCCGGCTGCCGAGGCCTGACGCACTCCTCTGGGGCAATGATTAAATGAATGACAGATGAAATGAAATGATAGTGGAGAGTGTTGCTGGAATGAAATTTTGACAGGGAAAACCGGAGTACCCGGAGAAAAACCTGTCTGCCTCCGTTTTGTCCAGCACAGATCTCACATGGAGTGACCGGGATTTTAACCACGGACCCAGCGGTGAGAGGCCGGCGAGCTGCCGCCTGAGCCACGGAGGCTTCATAGTATTTAGTATCATTTTTTAATCACCCTTCATTGTGCTTAAATTCTCTGATAATCAATTGGTTGATCAAATAAATATACTCATCAAAAACGATTTTGCATATATTTACCACATCGAGCGGCGGTGGTACAAATATTCCTCCAGGAGTCCGCCAGATCACGATGGAATGGCCTGCGATGTCCCCGGACATGAACTGTATCAAACATGTCTGGGCGTGCAATTGCTCAACGTCCACGCCCTCCCGTAACTCGCCAAGTGATAATGGAGGCCACCGTTGAAGAGTGGGTTCGCCTGCCTCAAGACTATCTGGACAACTTGATCTGAGGTATGCCACGGCGAGCAAGGGCCCTGCTAGACGCCCATGGTGGCCATGTTCCTTATTGAAACGTCACAGGATGGCAAGATTACAACACATATCAATTCCTATTTAACAGGCCAGATGTCTTCATGTGCGTATAGGTTATAATTTTATTTTCACTCATGAATAAATTCTGCAGGATATTTGTCAGAATGCCGTCTCTTTTGTTATAACCTCGCCCACAATCCCACATACGCTCTGCATCATGGCAAACAAGTGTTATACAAAACTTTTTGATGTGTACAGTACACAATTGTTGCCGGCGTAATGTGTTCAAACAACGAGTCGCAGAAAGCAACATAGGGATATTTGTAAATTAGTGAGATTTTGCTGTAGTTCTTAACGCCTGACGCTAGAGGCAATCAATGAAAGGACATATCGGACATGGTAAACATGATATGGTGCTTAGCCTACTGTTCAGTATCGCTTATACTACCAATCTCTTTATTAATTTGCCATGGTTCAAGAAATAAACAATCATTCTGCGCATCGAAATAACACAAGCTCAGTTAAACTTATCGTCAACATGAAGTTATATTACCAGCAACTGAAAAATAAACAAGGATTTTCTGTAGAATGAACTCCACCCACGGGAGTGAACTAGGGACGTGACGTGGCGCATGCTTCACTTCCTCTTATCGCAGACAGAATAATTTGAAATATGGTGTGAGCAGACTGTTGGCTGGAAACGAGATAAAAGAATCGCTATACCAGGAGTTCATGCATGTAAAGCACTGGAATAATACGTTCTTTATGACTTGCATACTTAACGAGGCGTACTCTGGTTCATATGGAGCTACTGGTTTGAAACTGGGCCCGATTTGGCACGAGTCAGTATTTACCTGAAGAAGTGAGAAAATTGTCGGAGAGTTTAGCTTTTCTCTGTTGTGACTGTAGGAAAAGGTAAAGTTGCACACCCTGATAGCGTTACTGACGATGATAAAAACTACTTCGTATATGAAGAATCATCATCTTATTATATAGTACGCTAAGGAGTATGTTTCACAAAACGCAAGCTTTAAGAAGGTGTGGTTTGTACAAAATTCTTCCAAATCGTCTCAACAGTACAGCAAAACTCTTGCATTTCATGAAAAGTCAACGGAAATATATTTATTTGTTTATAAAGAGCTTCTAAACAAATAAACAAAACGATAGCCCCTGGCATCGCGTACAGCCCGCATAGCACTAGAGCCAGGAGGTTAGTCTGTACACATGGGGCGTGCACAACCCATTGTGCGAGAGATGTCGCACGGGTCCGCTAGTATGTATAAAACGCTAAGGGCAGGCTGTTCCAAATCCGCGAGTTTGAGTAAGCGTACACACGAGTACTCAGCAGTGATGCTCGGAGTACGGTTGGAGAGGGACTGGGGGTGATGGCCTATACGTCACTGGGCGAAGTCCATGCTTTTCCTGCCAGTCTTGATGTATCCACCGCGCAGTGACGGCAGCCCTCACAGCAGAGCTGTATTGCATGTTGCAGGTTTACTCGTGCAAGGCGGCGAGTACTCCACTGCTCACAGGCGAGCAACTCGGCTGCAACAGCCTGCGGCTAAGGTGTATGTTTCACAAAACTCAAGCTCTTAAACCAGAGAGAGGTAGAAGTAGCGGATTGTGCCAAAATCTTCCAAATCTCCTGAATATCACAGGAAAAATCTTGGATTTCTTGAAAGATCACTTTATTATTTATAAAGTGTGTTTAAACAAATGAACGAAATTATAGCACCTGTAAGAGCTGTATGTCCTCGAACCCGCACAACGATAAAGCCAGACGGGTAGTCTATACATACACAAGTGTCGAATACATCAAGTAACCGTTCGTGACAAATGAGCATTATAAAGAAGAGCATAACCCGCAGCACTGGCGAATTGCACTCTGATTTCACAAATGTCGACAATTTGTTTTAAAAGTACGATTAAACAAATAAACGAGACGATAGCCCCTGCCGGAACTGTGTCGCGTCAAGCCCACATAACAGTAAAGGCGGGAGGGCAGTTTAACACATGCGCGAGTTCTCTGACAGGCCTTCAAGTAAGAATAAAAGAAATTATCAAGTCCTGCAGTTCATCCGAATTAGAATTAGGACTTAACAGCCAAACGCTTTAGAATATACTTAGTGCACGAGGTGCACTCAGCCTCGTGAGGACAATTGAGTAGCTGTCTGACAGTGAGGCAGCGCCCCGATCACGAAAGCCAAGATCTACGGCCGAATGGACCCGGTGCGCTGATCACGCGTCACCTCAATATCTGCAGGCCAAATGGCTGGGCAGCTGTTGCTTGGTAGGCCTAGGCCCTTCACGGGCTGTAGTGCCAGGGGTTTGTTAGTGACTGAGTAGACATATACATTGCACACATACAATAGATCAGTGGATTAAGATTTAATTGTGCCAGTGTATATTTCCTGTTCATAAACAGAAACGAAATTTAAAGGCTTCTTTCAAATTCAAGAAAGTGATGTTAGTTTTAAATTCCTATTACAAAAATTCAGTAGTGACGAAGGTGCAGCGATTCAGAATTTGGACTGAGAACAAAACAGTCTAACATTCACCACGTAAAAGAATACATGAAGAGTCCCAAACAGCAAAATTACACTCGCACGCCTATGGGTAGTTAAATTCCAAGGTAAAATCAGAAGAGAGAATGGGCCAACCACGGCACTGGAAGCAATCAATGATATATTTCCTCTTTCTTTTTCGTTTTGAGCTGTTGATTCATTTAGGTTATTTGCGACATTGTAATCCTGTATCCCCGTGTGCTTGAGTGTGTGTTTAACCTGTATGTTAAACTGTGTCGTTGCGAAGGCTGTATTTGTGTGTTTCGTAATTGGAATTACAATTTGGGTACAAGGCAGCCGTGGCCTGTTTTAGTTCACATACCAGCATTTGCCTGGAATAGGTGTGAGGAAACTATGGAAAACCACTTCTACGATGACTGAGGTAGGAATGTAAGGTGTCTCTTCTCAGTTTTACCTCTTAAGGCTGAGTATACGTTGTCCCAGCCTTCAGACCAGAATGACATTTCGAAAAAACAAACCCCGACCTCGGAAGCGACTGCTGAGAATGCTAACCGCTACATCACGAAGAGGCTCAGTGTGACCGCTGCTTTGATGCACAAGAATGTGATCATCTGAGCCATTTCAGTAGTCAACCTACAGTACATGTGAGTTCACCACTAACAATGAAGGTGCAGGTATTGTTTGAGGTCTTATTTTGCTATGCTTTGGGAATGTAAAATAAACATACCTTGGGGTGGTGCAGAGGGATCGGTTTCCCCTTTCTTTGCCCAAGGACGCGAGATCAAATCCCGGCGCAGTCGGTTGGCATTTAGGGTGCTTGAATGCGAGGGAGTAGATCTACTAGCACGTTAAAGTTCCCCCTTCAGGGTGAAATCCTAGCACCCAGTTGTTTCTAAAAGCCACAATAGTTAACGGGAACGTAAAATCTATTTGCATTATTAACCAAAATAGCCTATACTGGCTCTCTGAACCCTCAGCCCCAGTTAGACGAGGCGCCGCTGTGAGAAATACGGTAGACATACACACCATGCGGACCTTGAGAGATATTTTCTGTTTCTTTACATCCCGTTAAATTGATTGTCCACGTGTAGCTTGCGAAGGTTGATTCGATGAGGACCGGCGAATATGTCCCGTGTGTAAAGGGCAGCACCACTCAAAGAACACATTTCTCGCAACAGTGCCCTGGCTTTGACAGATTCTCACTGCCTGAGTGGAACAGAACATCCTTATTGAACTTGGTCGTCACCGTATTGGTAGCTCATAGACTGTATGTTACATCTGGAGAGGACATCATGCTACAGACAGAATACTCCCCGCATTCTTACAGAGAATTGACAACGCAATTATTGTTGGTATTGATTTTGTAGCTACAATTACTGGATTGAGGCATCGTGATAATCAGCTACATGTACTTGGTAATGAGCAAAGGAATGTGTGAGTGGAATAGAATTGCTGTTGACTGCAATGGAACAGGTTCCTTATAACAATAAAATAATAGTAATAAAACTTTACGAGCCTTACAGTAGTCGCATATGATGTGTAACATCTGACATAGAAGAAAGCTCACGTGAAATTGTTGATACACCGGTATTTTATAATATTATTGGCAGAAATATTAATCTATTGTAAAAGGGAGTGTTTTACAGATATTGTAGTTTATAATACGGAACTGATTTTATTAGATGATTTGTAGCTTCCACCAGCACTAGCCTAAACAAAGAATACGATATGGATCAACTAGATTAATAGACGCGACACCGCTCATAACCTTAAATTCCTTATAAATAGGCCAACTTGCGAGTAAATGCAATGTGCACAGCAGTAGATCATGAAAGCCTTGCCCAGTTCCCGAACCTCTTGATTCACAGACCAACACGTTATTTCATATGGATTCTGTTAAAATGAGTCATATTGATATGATTAGCAGCAGAGTATCAAGAAGGCAGTGCGAGAACAATCAAGAAGGCAGTGCTAGAGTAGAAATGTCAAGTAGGCAGTGAGGAAAAAAAAGAGAGTCTTGGAATTGTTATGTATTATTAGTGTGTAAATAAGAAAGATTTTTGTTTGTTGATGAATGTCCAGGAGGGATATGATCCAGCTGGCAGTGCGTCTTACACACTTCCGTCCGATCCACTTCCGTTCCATTTTTGAAAATCACTCCCACAAAAATATCCAGCAACCGAGTGGAAAGATGTTACACATCAAAAAATACGGGGATTAGATGACTTCTCGCTTCCGTATTATAAGTACCAACCAACAGCTGTTTCGGACAATGGAACCCATATATTAAACTGGGACATAGAGATCCGCACTGATAAAATCATCAAAGCCAACCGACCTGATATTCTCCCCCTTGATCGACAGAAGAAACAAGCTGTGATAATCGATATATCCGTACCACTCAACCACAACCTTCAAACAGCCTATGATCAAAAGGTCAAGAAATACACCGAACTGGCCATTGAAGTAAAAACAAATGTGGATGGTGGAGCATATGTACCTCTGGCCTCTCATTCAATCTGCAACTGGAATTGTTCCTTCAAGACTGGTGGACCAACTTCGGGCTCATGGAATGGCCCACAAGCTGGGACAGATCCAAAAGTCGGTGATTTTGGACACTTGCCATACAGTGCGACGATACCTAAATGAAGAATGAACTCTGAAAGTGCTCGACATTAGTCCGTATTTTCAGTCATTGCAACATTGTAAAATGAGATATTTATGAATCTGTATAATAATAATAATAATAATAATAATAATAATAATAATAATAATAATAATAATAATAACGTTATGTGCTTTACGTCCCTTGTAGACCTAACTACTGCGGCTTTTAGAAACGTGAGGGTGCCGGAATCTTCCCCCAAAGGGAAACATTAACGAGTCAATAAATGTATGGAATAGCTACGTGACACAGCGGTGACGTTCATCCGCTGTGGCCAAATTTGTAGGATCGAATCCAGGCGTAGTCAGTTTTTGAGGGTGCAAGGTAGCCGTGTCTGTAGATTTACTGGCACGTTGAAGATTCCCTTCGGGACAAAATTCCGGCACCTGGCGTCACCAAAAGCCGCAATATTTGAAAGGGTAGTAAAACCAATAACATTATTAAGGATCAATGTGTATGAACATCGCTTGAAGGAGAAAGAGCTACTTAATAATTGCAGATCAGAAAAATCCTAGTTCCACATCAACTCACACACAAAACCGATCTGGCACGAGTGATGCGTCACATTGCTGTTAACGAAGCAAAGCTATCATAAACAACAATGATTTGTATTACGTATTCAGGTAAAACTCTATTCCTCTCCTCACAAAACTAACTTCCCGGATTACGGAAAAGATGAATATATTTTGGACCATCATATGGCTCTAAATTGCTAAAAGAAATATTTGCTCTCCTACCCCTAACACTCTGTATATGAGATAATGTTGTGATTGGAACACAGTTTACTAGACCCGTCTTGGAGTTCATAATACACACACTTCGAAAGATTGAGCGAATCCTATGTAACCCAGTCACCTGTAAAATTGATTTCCTTCTTTGGCACCAGCCAATAAACACAGGATATCAGCCTAAATATGAAGAGGGCTGTTGAGCCAAAGCTACAGACCACTGAATCCGCGAATTACAAAACTGTCAGTAGCAATAATGAAATTATGACTAAATGAATGAACTTAAAAGCTAAGGAATTATAAAATTGTAAAATTGCCAAGAAATGTAATTCTAGTCTGAGAGCTGAAATGGGGTATACTCAGCCTCATGAGGCAAAACTGAGAAGACGTGGGTTCGATTGCCAACTCAGCCTTTCTAGTTGTGGTTTTACGTATTTTCCCCCTTGTACTCCAGGCAAATCTCGGGATGGTTCTTAATTTAAGGATACAGTCACTTCCATTCCAATCTTCACCTGAATTACAAATACACACGCTACTACAGACACCACAATAACCCGGTTTATCAGACGAATTCTACTCACATCCAAGTATACAGGGCTAAATGACCACGATGTCCAAGCCTCCCAAATGAAACAACAACAATAAGAATATGAGGAATCGAAATGTTAAGTTTTTCAGTTGGTCAATACGATTGTACCCAATTGTAATGGGTGGTTCCCTAACCTTTAAAAAATACGTGATATTAATAAATCGCCGGCCCCGTGGTGTTGGGGTAGCGCACCTGCCTCTCACCCGGAGGCCCCGGGTTCAATTCCCGGCTCCGTCAGGGATTTTAAAACTGACGTGAGGGTTGAAACGGGGTGCACTCAGCCTCGTGAGGACAATTGAATAACTGTCTGACAGTGAGGCAGCGCCCCGATCATGAAAACCAAGATTAACGGCCGAGGGGACCCGATGCGCTGATCATGCGTCACCCCAATATCTGCAGGCCAAATGGCTGGGCAGCGGTCGCTTGTTCGACCAAGGCCCTTCATGAGCTGTATAGTGCCAGGAATTGACTTGTTGACTTGATATTAATAAATCAATTTGGATGACCAATTTCGATCGTCAAGCGATCATCATCAGATTCTTTAAACTTGAGCTAATAAATCTTCCACAAGTATGGGAAAAATGTTTTCAGGATTAGGGAACCACCCATTACAATGTGGTACAATCGTGTTGACCGACTGAAAACACTAAATTTCGATTACTTAGCCAACACTGTAAAATGGCTTCCGACACGATAATAAATATTAAGAATCATTAAGAGCATAGGCTACATTTATAAGCAACTCCTAAGGTTGGTGATGAAGGTTAGAATCCATTTGAAGCATCATCACATCATCACCTTAACGGTTATATATGTTTCCTCATACTTCACTTTAATAGTTTTCGAAATATTTAATATCGGTGAGACATTTCGCTGCTCTGACATGTTGGATTTGTTAGGCATAAACAATAGAATGATACGGCCGTAGTCACCAATATTGGATGAATGCTTTACCACGTGTCATTTTAATGCGTCCAACAGATGATAAGTTCTTTTATGTGTCACGCTTTTGCACACACACACTTACAAAAGCCGAGCATATAAGTCTCTTTGACATAAGGTGGAAATAGGCTAGAATACGATATTATCTCCGTCAGTTTACCACCTCTTCATTATTGCACTATATGTGCTTTTGTCTGTTGGCACAGGCTAGAATGAAATGCGTCTTTTCACAAATATCACAATCTCATTCATGGTTGTGATCACATGGAAGCTCCTGAGGTATAAGTGGTGCTAAGTAATGCCATTCGGGACACGGCTAGTACCAATAGATTCTGTGAAAGGTTCTATTCATAGGGTCAGTGTTGCTGGAACTCTGCAATAGTCGGTCCCAAGCCCGTGTTGAGAAAAGAGGAGGGAAGGAGCTACAACCTGGAGGGTGGAAAGAATTCCCGTCCCTGTGAATAACAAGAGTTTTGACCACAGAAATACCCTGAAGTAACTCCAGGACAGCCTGTTGCTCAAGGTGGCAGCCCCATCATCAGGCTCAGGGGCTGTAGGCTAATAACCTGCACCCTTTAAATTTACTTATTACTGAAACTGAAACAAGAGCAAACCGGACGGATCTAACGATGACGACTTTTAGCATTAAGAGGAAAACTAGAATTGGTTTATGGAATGTGAGAACAATGTGGGAGACAGGGAAACTGGCGCAGGTGGAAAGAGAGATGGATCGGTACAGACTGGATATACTCAGGGTGAGAGAAACAAGGTTGGAAGGATTTGGAGAAATCAACACAGCTGATGGGCACATACTTCTCTATTCGGGTACAGATGAGGGCACAGGACACCGTGAAGAAGTCGGATTTCTACTAACCAGAAGATCTAGGAGCAGTCTAATGGAATGGAAGCCAATATCAGAGCGGATCATAACTCTCAGGTTTAGATGTGATGCGATAAATGTTCATGTGGTCCAGTGCTACACCAACTGTACAGGCAGACCAAGAGCAAAAAGGCCAATTCTACGAACAACTTAACAGTGTTCTTTCATCCATCAAACGTAAATATGTCAATATATTAATGGGAGACCTCAATGCAAAGGTGGGAGAGGGCAACGAGGGGCAGATGAATATCCTTGGAGTCCATGGAGTTGAGACCCGTAACGACAATGGAGAGAGATTAGTTGATATTTGCCAGTATCGTGGAATGCTAATAGGAGGCACAGTATTCCCTCATAAGACATGTCACAAAGTGACATGGGTCTCTCCAGACAGTCGAACCAAGAATCAGATCGACCACCTTACTATCACCAGAATGTGGAGGCACTCACTCTTGGATGTAAGAAACAAAAGGGGAGCGGATGTGCGCAGTGATCATCACCTAGTGACGGCAGAGGTGAGGATAAAGATAGCAACGGCCAATCAGAAGAACCCAAGAGTACATAGACGATTCCATCACAGGCAGCTGATGAATCCTGACACAAAGAAAGCGTTTAATCTTGTACTAAAAAGTGCTTTGAATGCCTACAAAAAGAGGAGTAGATCAGAGGGATGTAGAGTCAAGATGGAGACTTTTTAAAGACACCAATGAAGGCACGTGCAAAAATGTTCTTGGATTCGAGAATAAGGAAGCAAAACCGTGGATGTCAACAGAAACATGGAATAAAGTGGAAAGGAGGAGACAAGTGAAGACCCGCCAACTGCAGTGCAAACCTGAAGAGAAGGCAAGACTCATAGAGCAATACAACACTCCAAACCGAGAGGTGAAGAGAAGCGCGAGGAATGACAAGCGTAATATGATAAAATATATGGCAAGAAAAGCAGAAGAGGCAGTGGTTAAAGGAGACACCCAAGAGTTGTATCAAATAACTAAACAACTATCAGGAAGTTTAACTTAAGGAAACCCATCATGGATGCTGCAGAAAATATATTGACGAACACCCAAGACCAATTGATTCGTTGGAGGGAGTTCTTTATACAGACCCTCAACAAAGAGATACCGCCATCCACTGAAACAGTTGAGGAACATGATGCACCCCGGCTGAATATTAATACAAGCCATATCACCAAGGCTGAGATAGCCAGAGCAATAAAAGACTGAAAAAGTGGCAAAGCACCTGGCATAGATAACATCCCAGCAGACGTACTTAAAACCGAGGCTGGCCTAATCGCAGAGAGGTTGCTTCCTCTTTTCAACCAAAATCTGGGACTCTGAAGACCTGCCTGTAGAATGGAAAAATGGAATACTTATACAACTATCAAAGAAAGGAGACTTCATGGAGTGTAATAACTGGAGAGGCATCACATTGTTGTCTACGCCTGGTAAGATTTTCACTAGGATTATTTTGAGTAGGATTCGGAAAGCACTAGATGCTAAACTGAGGAAGGAACAGGCTGGGTTCAGAGATAGTAGATCTTGCACTAATCAGATCAATACACTGAGGATAATCATTGAGCAGACTTCGGAATATTGGACACCATTGTATCCCCTGTTCATAGACTTTGAGAAAGCGTTTGATAGCGTGGTTAATTTTGAAGAGCTAAGGTATACCACAGATCATGCAGCTCGTTAAGACTATGTATAAAGGATGCAGTGCACAAGTTGCTCACGAAGGCCAACTCTCGGAATCATTTGGAATATCATCAGGAGTGAAACAGGGTTGTCTGCTCTCCCAATCTTATTTTTTGGTGGTACAGAAGGAAAAGCTTGAGAAATTCAATGGGGACTAACAAAGCAACTAGAAGATCTGGAATTCGCCGATGACATATGTCTTCTGTCACATAGAGACATGCAAGAGAAAGTTAATTTTCTGAAGGAAGAAGCAGAAACATTGGATAGGAAATTAACATCAACAAGACCAAAGAAATGCGTATCAGTTCTAAGAACGCCAAGCCTGTCATGATGAATGGAAATGAGATTGAAGCTGTCCAATATTTCTGCTATCTTGGGAGTATGGTATCAACAACTGGAGGCACAGAAGAGGACATCGCAAATAGGAATAGGAAGGCAAAGGCAGCATTTGCCCAGCTGCGACAGTGTTGAGATCCAATGAGATTTTGCTGAGGACCAAATTGAGATTGCTGGACACCAACGTTAAGTCTGCTCTCTCCTATGGATGTTTGCTGTTACGCCAAGCTAAATCAGTCCATACAGACTACCGTAAACTGATTCCTGCGGGCCGTTATGTGCATACGCTGGCCAGATATCATTTACTACTACAACGTGGACCTGTGGCAGAGAACGGGATATAATAAATGTGAAACCCAGATCAAAGGAAGAAAATGGAGATGGATAGGCCACACCCAAAGAAGGAGCCTAACGCAAATCCCGAGGCAAGCTTTGGATTGGAACCCACAAGGCAGCCCGAAACGAGGGAGACCGAAGAAAACCTGGAGAAGAACTGCGGAAGAAGAACTTTCCACTTTCCTGGAACGGGGTGAAGAAGATTGCTGCAACAGGGTTCGCTAGAAAGCTATTGAGGAAGACCTTTGATCCTTGGAGGAACTTAAAAGGACATAAGTCAAGTAAGTCAAGTGTTGCAGGACTGACTCGGTGAGGAAAGCAATTGAAACCTACCTTCCTCCACACCCTGTCTAATAAGCCTCATTATAGTGCTCCCTTGGGCTGTTGTGAGTTTCTAGTCACATTAGAAACGGTGGTACTTTTTTGTAGATCCAACGAAATGAATACCCAACAAAAAGATGACTTTATCGACAATGAATGTAGAAACCACTCAGAGTGCTATCGTGAAACTGATTTCGATGGTTATTTATATTATAAACGTCTACAACTCTCTTATACAATATTGAACCAATCGCTGCCATTATCCAAAGTACCATCCACTAGTAATGAGTGTATCGTATATCCATTCTTTAATTGTGTTCCTAAATGTTAGATTACGTCCATACATCTCTTTCACGCGCGTGTTATTTGGGTGTATATACAAAATGTTTCTGGATTCTGAATTTTAATTTCGGCAGTATTAAAAAGGGAAGATCAAGAATCACTTTCAATGGTGTAATTACAATTCCAGCGTAAGTGAAGACTGATTGGGTTTGTTCCTCTAAAATTGGTATTGTGGTATAGGCTGTGAAGAAACCCTACCTGTAATGAGCTGGCCGATGATTGGTCCGCTCCACGAGTGAACTCGAGGCACATTGCTTACCTGCTCCTGCAACACAGAATGCACACACTAATTATATATCATACTAGCAGTAGTGCCCGGCTTCACCCGGTGGATTTATTTGTTTTATGTATGATAATGAATACTACTACAGAAATGGCACATGATACTTAAACTAAGATATATATATATAACTTTTTGTGGTGGTGGTGGTAGTTGTAGTGGGACGTAACATTCAGTTCATTTTCCCTTAATGATAATAATAATAATAATAATAATAATAATAATAATAATGAATAGGGAAATGGCTATTTACTAACTACAGCACTGACAAATGTAATTTACAATCGAATTTAAAAAAGATTAGAAAGAGGAGTAAGTGAAATAAAAGACACTGCCTAGGGCCTATATCTCATTGGCTGTTAGAAATGTAGAGACCAATAGTGTAGTCTTTCGTCGCATAGCATCGTAGGAAAATAATCAGAACACTTTGGAAAACTTCGGCTGTCCCGAGCTCCTGAGATAGCAATAGTATAATTTATCGCTACATAGCGCTCAACGATAAAGTTCGGAATAAATGTAGGTAAATTTGAAAGCACTAACGCTTATTGCAGCTGATAACCTCAATGTACTGCACCAACACCATTACAATTATACAGAGGCATAATATTATGATAACGGTTTAATGGGGCCTAAGAAATCTTTTTGCACTAATTACTCCCCATGACTGCAATTTATAAGCGACGCAAAATTTAACTATTTTCGCAATTCTGCACCAGAACACTGGTAGGGGCGATGTGATGCAGTCCAAATTGCCAGTCAACAATAGACTTATTAAAAGACTCTTACAGTTACACTACTACGGACATCAATGGTTTTAGGGCCTTAATTCGTGGTTTTCAAGTTCATTTTGTCTGTTATTCTAAGTGTAGGGAATGGAGAGCGTTGTCCAAAATATCAAGTGGACAGTGTTACTAGCAGGATTTCAAAGTGTATGTAAAATTTGGTGCAATTAGGAGAAACGGTGTAGATTTGTGATAAAGGGCCTAAATGTAGGGAATGGAGTGGTCTGTCCAAAAATTAATGTGGACAGTGACACCCGCAGCGTTCCAAAGGGTAGGTATACACATTTTTGTTCAGATCGGTGAAACTGTGTAGATTTGTGCCAAAGGGCCGAAATGCAGGGAATGGAGTGGTCTGTCCGAAATTTCAAGTAGTGAGTGTTATTCGTAGGGTTCCAATGGGTAAGTATGCACAATTTGGTTCAGATCGCTGAAACGGTGTAGATTTTTGTCAAAAGGCCTAAATGCAGGGAATGGATTGGTCTGTCCGAAATTTCAAGCAGACAGTGTTACTCTTCTGGTTCCAACGAGTAAGTAGGTAAAATGTGGTTCAGATCGGTGAAACGGGGTAGACTTGTGCCAAAGGACCTAAATGCAGGGAATGGAGTGGTCTGTCCGAAATTTCAAGCAGACAGTGTTACTCGTCGGGCTCCAAAGGGTAAGTATGTAAAATTTGTTTCAGATCGGTGAAACGGTGTAGATTTGTGCCAAAGGGCCTAAATCAGGGAATGGAGTGGTCTGTCCGAAATTTAAGTGCACAGTCTTAACCGCAGGGTTCCAAAGGGTAAGTATAAACAATTTGGTTCAGATAAGTGAAACGGTGTACGTATCACTAACCATAACGCCAGCGCACGCGGATAAAGCTGTTCGGGAGCGCTTGTTCTTTCGACCTATTGAACAGAAATCAATCTTTAAGGCTACCTGAGAGGTGTAGCCTAATTGTAAATTGCCTAAACTGTTCCTCTTGAATCGGGTTATAATATGCAAAACGAATTTTTTGAATCCGACTGGTAGTTACTGAGATTCGCGCGTTTAAACACACAAACAAACAAACTCTTCAGCTTTATTATATTAGTATAGATATAGATTAGCAATGAAATTCCAATGGCATATGCTTAGTAAATATACCTTGAGGGATGCTGCAGCAAGTCCAGAGATCGGAGGTTCGTATCCCGGTGCTGACAGACTCTATACTGATTGTGGTTTCTTCCCGGGATTTTCCACACTTCCTCCAGGCAAGTGCCGGGATTGTGACCTATTTCAAGTCCAGGGGCACATACCCCATCCCATTCCTACAGTTGCACTTACTACTACGGTCATCACATAAATACAGGTTATCAGACAAGTTCAACATACAGCCAACTACACGGGGCTGAAGACCAAGATGTCTCAAGCCCCTAAAATGAATTAACAACAACATGCCTGCTACATACAGAGTGAATTTAAAATGAACATGATGGAAGAAGTCCAACCAAAGTTTGATCTCACACTACCTAGAAAATTATATAGAGCATCAGAGTGATTATCGATTCCCCCTAATGTGGCCAGCTATTTCGTTATGCAACCAGCTACATTGTGTAAACGATAAAGCAGGTAAAGAGAAATATTCAGGCACTATTACTTTATTTTATCCCTGACGCTACATCGACATGGGAGTGAGACTTCATGATGATGGCTGATGCTTTAAGGGGTGGAAGATCGAGGTCATCTGCACAAAGTGATCGTAGTAATAAAGATAAATTGTGGTATCAGCAACTTAATGCAGCCTTTTGTTTAGTTAACCAACTGAAGGGGAGCTTACCGAATTAATGCCCTCTGGATCAAAAATTAACGTGTGAAAAATTTAACATGTTATTACACTTCGTGCATGATATCATAATTAATGCCATTGGTTCCATGTACATTTTAACAAATGAGGCTTTTAGAGACTTCAGGATGCTGTAATTTCACCCTGAAGGGGATTTTTAACTTGCCAGTAAATCTACTGACACGGCTCCTAGTATTTGCGCACCCACACATTCCAGCTGATTGCACCAAGATTCGATCCTGAAACCTTGGGATCAGCAGGCGAGAACGTTACCGCTGATCAACATAATCAGTCCTATGATAACAGTCATCCATAAGGGAGGGGCTCATATTCTGATAACGCTCTGTACGGGAGTTAATCCACATTAAACCAGACAGTGTTTGAACTTAACATCTGGAACATTTTTGAAATATTGTCTATTGGTGATTTGTGTTACAGTAGAGCATTTAGGCTGGTAACAGAGGTAAGCACATATCTTTATTCCTTTAAAACGAAATTGTTGAATATCAATCTTAAGGGAATTAAGATTTTTAGTCGCTTCCACTGTAGAAACTGAAACCAGTTCTGAGTGCGATGCAAAAAATTCTATTTATTTTCCATTTTCACATAACTTTTCAGGCATGTATGGAAGGTTACAATGATAACATGGTTCGCCTATACTGTACACATGCATTCAAAAATCTTTGCATGCCTTTTAATATCAGAAAATTCTACTCATACTGGGGCCGATAACCTAGATGTTAGGCCCCTTTAAAACAATTATCATCATCATCATTATCTACTTATACTTCACCCTTCGATTAGGACCAATACTGTGTAAATATTTGATTAAATCAGTCAATAATAGTGCCTTATTTGGATAATCAAACACCTTGCCTGTTATTACTGTACTATTATCAGACCTTCCTTTATTGTTCACATTCATTGGGATACGGATTCGATCATTCGTTTCAAGACGGTGTACAGATCACATGTTTATGAATACATTAAAACACGATATGGTGCTCAAGATTTAAAGTAATACCTAGCATAACCACGAGAATTTAAAGAATTGCTTCAGGTTATTCGTGAAGTAGTCGCAAAAAATGCAACTCGTACTATTTAAATCTTCCGGATAAGTGACCATGCGACTTCATGTTCGGGCATATTTTGATATTTCCAAAGGAACGTATGACAGTTTTCAGGAGTTGCAGGCGTATGATAGGAGTTCGGTTCGCACGTACAGTACATACATCCTGTTTCTAAAACTCGCACAATCTGAGGTATCTTCTGTTCGCGAAAAAGTGTTTATTCACATTCGAACACAATGCGGACGGGTACAAATCATTCGTGTCCATGGCCTGTGAAGGGAGGGAGGTAGGGAGGGAAGACGTTAGTTAGCTAGTTATTGTTTTACGGGGCGTAACCACGAGGTCATCTACCCCTGGGTGAAAGAAGGAAGGAAGGAATAGAGGGAGGGAGAGAGGGAGGGAGGAAGGAATGGAGAAAGGAATGGAGGAAGGAAGGAGGGGAGGAAGGGTGGGAGGGATGAAGGGAGGAAATGAGAGAGGGAGGGATAAAGGAAGAAAGGGAGGGATGAAGGAAGGAAGGGAGGAAGGACGGGAGGGAGGAAGGAAGGGAGGAAGGTAGGGAGGGAGGAAAAAATGGGAGAAGGATCGAAGGAAGGGAGGGAGGAAGGAAGGGAGTGAAGAAGGAAGATTGGAAGTAATGGAAGCATGGAGGGAGGACGGAAGGAGGGAGGAAAGGAGGAGGGAGGAAGGAAGATTGGAAAGAATGGAGGAAGGGAGGGAGGAAGGAATGAATGAAGGCAGGGAGGGAGGGAGGAGGGAGGAAAGGAGGAGGGAAGATTGGAAAGAATGGAGGAAGGGAGGGAGGAAGGAATGAATGAAGGCAGGGAGGGAGGAAGGAGGGAGGAAAGGAGGAGGGAGGAACGGAGGAGGGAGGAAGATTGGAAAGAATGGAGGAAGGGAGGGAGGAAGGAGGGAGGAGGAAGGAAGATTGGAAAGAATGGAGGAAGGGAGGGTGGAAGGAAGGAGGTAGGGGGAAAGGGAGGAAGGGAGGAAAGAAGGAACGGACGAAGGGAGATGGGAAGCTTGTGCGAGTAGTTATACGTAACCATTAATCTCGTGATCTTAAACCATGGTATCTCCTTTGACGTGGAATCCAATCCATTGGACGTAACCTACCACCTCAAACATTTTACATGCATTAACAGAGAATCGTATTGGGTCCATCTTAGTGGGAGGCAAGCAGCTCGACCGCTGCACCATCACGCCCTAAAGCCTGTGAAAATGCAAGGTTTAGCAAATACTGAGTTGAGCATATATTCTTACTGCTGTAGTTTCAGACATAACAGGATGATGGAATACTACTCTGAATGGTTATTTAACGTGTTGGTGTACGTACAGGCAAGGGCATCTCGGCTTTAAGCATCCTAAAATGCCAACTAACTTTGTCATTATTTGATCCTATATTCTTGGGTAGAGTACATAACAGGCACGTAATTGGCCCAGATAAATAGTAATGGCCAATGTAATCACTATACGGCGAGTTAAGACTGTAAATGACCGCATGGACTGGGTTTGTGCACAACTGGGATTAGTGTACGTAGATGCTGACTGCTGGATTGGTGGCCGTGATTTCGCCCGAGACGGGCTGCATTTAAATCGACGGGGCGCTTTTAACCTAGGGAGCCTACATGACAGGGTCATCAGTTCGTGCCGGCCATTGTGAGGAGGAGCAGGTCCAGAGGTTGCCAGCCGACGGAAACAGAAGGAGCTACTTCGTGATATTTGCTGCGGAGGTAAGACTCTAACTGAAGGTTAATTGTCAGAGTTAAGGAAATAAATTAATTGAATTTTGGAATCTTGTAGAGACGTATTCTCCGGACATTGTCATTGCTACTGAATCTTGGTTATATGAGGATATAAATAAGAATGAAATAATTCAAGGGACCTATGAAATGTACAGAAGGGATCGGGGGAAGCGAGGTGGTGGGCTATTTATTTGTGTGCGCAAAAATATAGCTAGTTTCTTAGAGTGGGCTGATACGGATCATGAAATGTTATGTGTACAAATTTCGGATAAAGGGAATAAATTCACTCTTCAGGTGATAGGGGCGTATAGAGCACCGAAAGATAACTTTTCGCTTCTCGACACACTGTATGATAAAACTTGTACGGGTAATGCTATGAAAAAGAGCATAATAATTGCTGGAGATTTAAACCTTCCCAAAGTAGACTGGTCTGGTGAGTCAACTAGCTGTGGTCAAGCTCAGAGCGCTGCAAACAAATTCTTAAGGAAGGGGGGATTTTCCCAAGTAGTTGACTTCCCAACTAGAGGCAATAATATCTTAGATGTTTATCTCTTAAGGCCTGTAGAGCTGTGTATTAACTGTCTGAAAGTACCAGGAATTAGTGACCATTCTGGGGTTGAATTAAATATTAGATACGGTGACATTACAAAATTAGACTCTGATGTAGCAAATAAGATCATATTCCAGTATCGCAGGGCGGATCAGGGCAAATTTCAGGGGTATTTGAATGAGCTATTTGTAGGATGGGCATCGGAAGGGAATCACATTAATATCCTGTGGACTAACTTTTTGAAAATTTTAAATAGCGCTATTGATAAATTTGTTCCATTTAAATTACTGAAACAAAACCCAGATCCTGAGTATTACACACGGGAAATCAGGAGTCTTAATCGGAAAATTAGGAAATTATACAATAAAAGACATGATAGTGACAAGTATAAGTTGAAATTTAAGTCCTTATCAAGAGAGCTCGTCTTAAAAAAGAGGGCTGCTCATGACAATTATATGCAAGGTTTACTTGGTTCGGGAGGCGATGGGTGGAAAAAAAATACAGTTATGTTAGGAGAAGAAAGGGAAATTCAAATAATTTGTCGATGATAATGTCCGGTGACGGTAAATTAATTACTGAGAAGCAAGCCATTGCTAATGAATTAAATGTCTTTTATGGTAGTGTGTTCAATAAATCCAATAGCTGTGTGTTGGACCTTAACGGTGAATCAGGGGCTTCACTTCTCCAAATAAACCAGTCACCAATTGTAAAGCTAATACAACAATTACGTTACAATATATCGAAGGGTCCTGATAATATTGTTAGTGAAGTACTTAAACTAGGAGGTAGGGCCGTGGCACGATACTTAGAGGTGATTTTTAATGTGTCCATAAACAATGCGCAAATCCCGGATGACTGGAAAAGAGCTACGGTAGTCCCAATATTTAAGGGAGGGAGCAGACTTGAATTGGGCAACTACAGGCCGGTTAGTCTTACGTCCATCGTTTGTAAACAGATGGCGCATCTCATTTGCGACTACTTGGGGGAACAATGGGAAACATTATCAAGGTTTAATGATAGGCAACATGGATTTCGGAAAGGTTATTCATGCGAGAGTCAGATGCTATCACTTTTTCAAGATATTAGCGAATCGTTAGACGATGGATTTTCAGTCGACGCCGTAGTTATAGATTTTGCGAAGGCATTTGATGTCGTGCCGCATGACATGCTACTCCATAAATTAGCTTCGACGAAGATTGATAGAAGAGTAATTTTATGGATCCAGGAATTTTTGATGGGTCGTTCCCAGAAAGTGAAAGTTGAAGGCCGATTCTCGGATGAAATTACCGTAACGTCGGGTATCCCTCAGGGCAGCGTAATCGGAACTTTGTTATTTTGGCGTTTATAAATGACTTACCAAATGGGATTCGCAGTGATTGTCGATTGTTTGCGGATGATTGTGTAATATATCGAAAGATACATGACTCACAAGACAATGCAGTATTTCAAGATGACCTGAACCTGGTCTATAAGTGGGCGATTAAAAATAAAATGAAAATAAACACAAGAAAATGTAGTCTAATAAAAATAGGGAAAGTGCGAAGGCAAGATTTTCAATATAACATTGGCTCGGAAATACTTGTAGAAGAAGATTCTTGCAAATATTTGGGCTTTCACGTAAGAAATTATATGAAATGGAGTAGTCATATAGGATGTGTAGTTTCTAAAGCTTACAAATCCCTGCACTTTGTAATGAGGGTATTAAAAGGAAGTAGAACCTCTGCTAAAGAATTATGATATTTGTCACTTGTAAGACCTATTCTGGAATACGCCTCAGCGGTTTGGGATCCATATCAAGTAGGGCCCATAAATGAGTTGGAAATGGTACAAAGAAAGGCCGCTAGATTTGTGCTCAGTGACTTTAATCCCAGGAGCAGTGTGAGCCGTATGTTAAAGAAACTTGGGTGGGAATCACTTGATGCTAGGAGGATGAAATCTAGACTCTGCGCTATGTACAACGCGTATACAGTACACATCAACCAGCATGGGGTGAGCTTAGCAAACGTATAGAAAAGCCTACTTACATGGGTAGGAGCGATCACCCTTTCAAAATTAAGGGCCGACCACAGCGAACAAATTATGGTAAATATTCTTTCGTAAACCGTGCCATTGATAATTGGAACTCTCTACCTGCCGCAGTCTTAGAGCCTTTTCCCAAACATATAGATGTGTTTAAGAAAAGACTGACTATTTGTGTAAATACTCCAGTTTAATTGTTAGTGAATCGTTATGTACAATTATTTATTTGTTATGTATATCTAATTTTTCCACCGGGGGACACACCCCCAATTGCAAATAAACGAATGAATGAATGAATGAATGAATGAATGAATGAATGAATGTCTGCAATTCAGGTAAACCCAACAACAAAGCCCGTCCAAAAACTTCCATGTATCAGGTTATTATATTCCTGGTGAATTTTTTAAAACTTTCAGGTAGTAATTTTAAGACACCAAGTATAAGTAATGAAGTGGCAATGTGAGGGCAGTACTGGTATGGGCGACGGGTGGTTTACTTCTTCTAGAAGACCGGCGCAATTTATAAAAGTACTGACTTGTAGCAGTGATATTGTGTCACAAAACACAAATTTTCCAGGATCTGCGATATCTCATTTGCTTTTTAATGTGGACATGTTACGGCTTTAGTGAAATTGACACATCTGGCTAAAATATGGAATGATCTAATCACACCTAGTGGTGAATTACTACATTTTGTCTAATATTTGGTCCTACGTCGTTGCATCAAAATAGATCACTTACATAATTATAATTTATTCTTACACAGTGGTAAATCACCAATACATCTCACACTGACCTGCTCTCTGAAGCCTTACAGGGTCTTAAAGCCCACGAGGGTGACATGCAATCATTCTGTTTATAAGACAGTACATTCATGAATTATAATATTAGAATATTTTGCATGGTGTTTGATATCACCGTTGTAAAATATCCTGCCTAATTTGTATAATTTCACCAATGAAAGTATGGCATGTTTATAACAGCAATATTACTGAGGAGGTAACAAGATGGGTGTGAGCGGAACAGCATATGTACGTATATTTGAGACTACGCTCGAAACCGCAGTCTGCTTTTCCATTGACGTGTGAAGGAATTTCTTTCAGGCAAGCGTTAGTAAGCACGAGAAAAATTGCTCTTTATAGTCACATTCACGCATTCACGTTGCTGAAGAAGAGCTCTTTGACCACTGGAGACGAAGTGGCATGCCGCGTTCTTCATTTAGAAACCATTGAGATAGAGCCTACAGTTTTGTGCTAGACTTATTGATTGAAAATACACTACCACAGCCCCCTACCCCGCAAATATGAAGCCATATGAAAGCGCTGATATCATATGGATATACTGGACAAAGCTCAAATACTATTCATAGATCAATGCCTAATCATGTCACCGATCTGATTAGGGAATCCTGTGTAACGTACGAGATGGCAGGTCTTAAAATTACTGGGTTCCTAGCACTAGCCTCTATCAACTCGAGGACCGAATGGATGTAGCCTTGAGATATGTCCAGCACATGGGAGACATCGTTTATGAGAGGTTTGTGCTCAGGTTCTGATAGCCCTACAATATCTGCATTCACACTGCACATCTGCCTCACCACAAAAACTTGAACATCCTCGTCCTGGGAACAACACACTAGATCCTACGACGAGTCTTGTTTCCCATTATTCATCATTCTCTGTTTAATGAATTAATATTATTTTCCAAAGACGTTTCGTCTATTCCAAATACTGGTCCAGCCTGAGCAACCACTTCCCGGTTTGTCCAAATTTCATAGAGAAATTTTCTGATCAGTTAAATGTTACATGTTCGACTAATTCATAAAGAACGTTCAATGTAGATTAATGAACTTACATTGTCAAAATACGATTACATACTTAAATTCTGAGATAATAGGTAGTCAGAAATGAGTCTCTTGGGATCCAACTGTAGCCAGTTTTTATACCACCAACTAGCCTACCTTATGCTTACCATTTATCATTCCAATTTCCACCATGTCTAGGGTTTTTCAACAATCCATTGATAAATAAAAATGAACTAAATAATTAAACTCATTTTATTTTCATTATCTTGGAAGAGACAATACTTCAGTCTATATTTATAGACTATTAGCATTATACTAGCACATGATTCGTCTACGTACGATGATGCACTGTGACGTAAATATAATATACCTCGTCCACATCATAATGGTAAGTAGTTTATCTAATAATTGATCGCATCGACTCTCCTAATTGAAATTTCAACCATTGAATAAAGAACAACGGTTGAAATTCGTAATGGACGATAGATGTACAACATATTTTTCAGTAGAATTTCATTAAATGGCAATACGTTTTTAAGTGCATGTTGTTGTATGATTAATTCACTTCCCGGTCACTTAACGTGCTACAAAACAAGGAACAGAAGATGATATTGTGATGCAGTGCACATTTTCAACACGTACAACTGTGCAGTACCACTTCCATTCCGGTGTTCACTATACAACCATAAATTTCGGTTAATATTTAGTGTCCGATGCATTACCTTTCTTAGTCATTGTTATAGCATCTCCTTAAGTTTCCAGTCTAAGTAAGGCATTTTCACTTGACTAGCATTAGGTCGTAGCAAGGAAGTTGTTCTTGGGAGTACTAAGGATACCAGTTCCTAAAAAAATTGAGATCATGTTATGGCATTCGGGATAATATTGCAACATCTTCTCACGCCCAACCAGCATTTTAGTATTGTCTTCCAGGAGCCACGTAAATTATAATACGAATTCATCAGCAATTGACGCATAGGTGCCGTTCAGTGTGTGTGATTAACGTCTAGGACAACAAAATGTTATGACAGGCTGACCATGCACTTTCCTTCCGGGATTAGCACTCATTTTGCACTCACGTATTCATCTAATGTGTGTGTTAGTGCCTGGTACATTTACACGAGCGTGAGCACATATGATTGCCGATAAGCAGCTAATTCCTGCCAAACGTCATCAAAAGCTTCCCCTGTTAACCATTATATGCCCATTACTATAGATCTCAGACTTGTGGGCATGCACATCTTACTGCTAGCCCCTATCTCCGTTACCAGCGTGGCGGTGAGGACACCATGACTACCTGGTGGCAGGGCAGCACACATGCACACACAGCTATTCATCCCAATTAAATGGATGTGTTATTGGCATGAAATCAAATGCACAAATGTTATTAATCAATCATGAAGCTCGTTACCACTGCGGTATATATAATTAAATTTATCGCATATGTTTGATGTAAATATTAGCGAGCAACATTTGTCTTCCGTGTAATTACATTTGTTTCTCTAAATTCCAGCAGATTTGATAATGCAATCAGTAGAAGGATTGCATCAAGTCACCACACCATAAAGGGCCATTGATCACAAAAACACCGAGTATCAAACTAGCATCCACATACACCCAAACAATTTCTGCCAACTAGACAAGTATTTTCCTGCTCAATAAGTTCCTTCAAGGAGAGTAGACCAAAATCAATCCGGTATGTGAAAGTCCACTTAGATTCCAATACATTTATTGCTAGGCTAGGCTTCTTTCTAAAGCAACCATTGAAGTATTGTCTACTTCATGAAATACTTCTTCGATCCCTACCACACAGAGATTTGTTAGCGGCTAGCATATAGCGCTAATTAAAGTGTACTAAGCTAATACGCATTAGCTAATTATACGTATATGGAATTAGCTGAACATCTGGAATGAGGTCCTATCCGGAGATCGACATGAAGGTCGCTATTATACCAGACTACTTACTGTGCTGTCCCAGATAAACAACATATAAGCCCATTGTTGGGTACAGGACTGAATGCGAGCTGTTAGACTAGGCAGCTGGTAGTGCAGCCAATCAACTCCATTCCCCCAGGATTGACGGGATGCAAGCAGAGCAAATCCGTTTTTGGGTATTGTTTCAAATATAGGCCATTACACTGAACTGCTTGGCTGCAGTGCTGGTTACACCACCCTGCTACCGTTTATGGGCAGATTGTTCCAGCCGAGTGCTCACCTGTGAGCAGTGGAGTACTCGCCGCCTTGCGCGAGTAAACCTGCAACATGCAATACAGCTCTGCTGTGGGGGCTGCCGTCACTGCGCGGTGGATACATCAAGACTGGCAGGAAAAGGATGGACTTGTGTTATGACCTTCGCCCAGTGACGTACTGGCTATCATCCCCAGTCCCTCTCCAACCGTACTCCGAGCATTGCTGCTGAGTACTCGCGTGTACGCTTACTCAAACTCTTGGATTTGGAACAGCCTGGATGCACACGCATTGAAGATCACCCAGTATCTGATGAACGAAAACTCAATTTCGTTTGTTATTGCTTGATAGTGACTACTGAACGCTAGAAGTGCTTAGCAGTTTAGAATAATGTAAATGTGGCGAGATTTTTCGTTGTGTCGTAATAAATAAGGCGAGAATGGTAAACTAGTATAACATAAATCCATGGAAAATGAAGAGACTGGAACCAAACCTAAGAAGGAGAAAAAAGGAAATATATTGAATGAAATGTCAACATTTAAAGAACACAGAATACACTGAAGACTTGATTTGAGTAGAGAAAAAAACAGAAATTTGGGACTACAAAAAATAAGAATATTCAAATGAAACAGTCTGCCAAGCAGTTTTCCTGGTCTAACAACGCTTGAAGACTTAAACCAACCTTCACAATCACATTTCCTAGTGCGGATAAATGAATTGGGGCTATGACATCACCCCATTCAAAAAATTGATAGCATCAGCTGTGATGAGTGCTTATGTACTATAGGCTTGTGTCGTGATGCTTGAAGAGTGCGACAATATGTACTGACAGTTAAGAGAAATAAGGAAACAGTTCTTAATTAGCACAATGTCTATAATACGGAAAGGCACAGAGCAGCCAGTATAGATAGTGCGCTTGTTTATGGCCAGTCCGTATACTGGGAAGTCTAAATAAGTCACAAACAAGGGGCAATGTGAATAACAAGACATGCAATTTTTTTTTCTGAACTTGTGTTTCGTACCCTCGCCCCATCATATTGGGCAAATAGCCTGTTGACCGACTGAACATTATAAATTGAAAGTGTGTACAGGTAAGACTGCAAAATGGTTTCAAAACTTCACACCATAGTTATAAGCCAGCAAAGATATTACAGATGGGAATAATTCAAATAGGCATGATCTAACGGAGAAAAGAAGACCAAACAAGCTGAAGTTGAAGACTGTTTGTAATGCACGGGTGTTCTCAAACTCTCTTCTGACTCTGTACAATATAAATATAGTATCTGTGATACAAAACTTAAAATTGACGAGCATGATGGAGACATGAACCAGCTGCGTCACTCTCAACAATGACAGATGACCTCGCTGTTCCGCCCCCACAACAATAATTAACTAATTCTCACCAAGGTGAAGTTGTTTCAATTCCCGGTTAATATATGTAAGATGAAGAAGTAACGTCATGTGGTTTGGACTTACCATAAAAAGGAGGTCCCAAGACTTAAGAGACACGTCGATCTGTTGTACAATATACTTTTTTAAACTCGAACATTAATTTAGATTTTACCAGTAAAATAAAATTAGACTATTTTCTTTCCTTTCTTACTCTTTTCCCTTTCTTTGTAAATGAGATTAATATATCACAAATTGTATTTAAACTACAGTTATAATAATAATACTAATAATAATAATGATAATAACTTAATAATTATTAGGGAAAGGCAGGTCTAGTGCAGAACAAATCCTCAATCTTAAGACCATCCTGCAAATCCGTAAACCTAGACAAAATGTGATCACATTTTAGACTTCAAAATAGCCTATGACTCAATAGACTGGCCCTTTTCCGTAAATTAGGAAAATTCGAAGTAGATAGGAAATCAAGAGAATTCGTCAAGCAAACATTAACGGGTACCACTGCAAAAATTGAATTCTTAGGCAAACTGTCTGAACCTTTTGATGTAAAAACTAGATTACGACGAGGAGATCGACTGTGTCCCTTATTATATATTATTGCTCTTGTGATTAGGATATGGGAAAAGGAAGTTAAAGGGATAACCATTGGCAGTCAACGCGAGAACAAAATTCATTTACGATTGTTAGGCTTTGCAGATGATGTGGCTGTTTTGTCAAATAACAAACAGAAAACGATTGAATCCAATGAAAACTCTATGAAATTGCAGTCAATACAGGACTCCAAATCTCATACCAATAAACCCAGTCCATGAAGGATCTCGTCAGTATATGGATAAACAACCTTTGTTAACCATGTTCGGCAAAGTAACTGAAGAGTATAATTTCAAATACCTAGGAGAACTATCCAAACTTCAGGCCTGAATCTTGAAGCAAGGAAAGAAATAATCTCTAAATTGCAAGGAGCCTACGGAATCACATGGAACAGGTATAAAAAGATAATAATGTTATTGGTTTTACGTCCCTTTTAACAACTGCGGCTTTTAGAGACGCCGGGGTGCCGGAATTTTGCCCCGAAGGGGGTCTTTAACGTGCCAGTAAATCGGTATAAAAAAATCCCTCTGCCATAAAGCAAATTAACGACATTACAACACAGTAATCAATCCCAAGGCAGTATATGACTCTGAATCACTGATTATAGGGGGTATATCACTAATGAAATATATTCAAAAACTAGAGAGAAAAATGTCGAGGAAAACTTTTGGCTCAGTATTTACTGAGGGAATTTGGATGAAAAGGAAATCCCAGGATCTTTATCATTATTCGGAGAAAATCTCGGACACATTCGGGAAAATTCGTTTGAAATTTTATGGGCATTTTCTGAGAATGAGTGATCACAGGTTGACTTAAATAAATCTTAATATTACACTCTAAATGAAAGCTAAGAACAACTGGCTGCTTGAAGTTGAAGACTTCCTTCAGCAAATTGACTACTAAAGTGATATTGTAGTTGGCAAGACTTAATTCAGGTATCTAGTTGATAATTATATACTTTCAGACCACCCAAACATTACAACCAACAGAACGTGGACGGGGGAGCGCAGAAAGAGCCATACCGAGAAGATATAGAGCTATTGGAAGGACTTGAAAGCATAATCAGCTAGATAGGTCCAATCGCGCACCGTTCACGGGCATAACGATGTAAAAAATTAAATAATAAATAGAAATAGATAAATCAATAAATAAAAATCATAATAATAATAACTTTTGGAGAGCACCTCATCAACATCATTAAAGGGCAAAAATGGGGTTTTCACAGAACCGTTGTTTGGGAATGACTGAATGTATAATATTATTGCTAGATGCCGCAATGTTTACTTGTATTCTTGAACACATTATACCAACGATTCCTACATTACTGATATCTCATATTTCATATTGACAATATGCACTACAGGAAAAAGTTTCATCATGAAAGTAAGGTTTTGAGTATTTACGGTTTTGGTATTGTGCCAATAATATAGGCTATGCTATTTTTATTTCGCAGAAGGTGGCAATCCAAGCGTATTCTGAAAATGGAAACATCATTTGTGTATGTTATTACTACGCGTGCTGCCGAGTAAGGAGGCTTTATCATTAAGTTGGCGTTGCTCTGACCCACCAATCACAGCTATTTTTGTGTTCATATGACCTGCGAACTTAATACAACATTCATTTGAAGTGACCAGCACATTAAAGTCATCAGCCTGGAAATGACTCATAAAGAAAGATGAATTTACGATTGAATGCATGTCCACTTTCCCTAAACTTTGAAGCTGAGTTATTTTATGTGAAAACAGTTTCAAGTATCTCCTCATTGCCACGTGACAGGAGCCATTGGATGATTAAATTTCTCTTCTTATTGGACGGACGAATATTCTAGATCAACCACACGCCCTCTTCCCTCCTGCAAGCAATTCAACACTCCCCAGCCACCTTTCCTTCGCGCCACCAGCCCTGCGATGCAGCCTGTATCCTGCAATCAACTCACCTATCTTCCCATCTCCATTCTTGCAGACTCTTCTACATGGGAACCACTGAGTAATGAACGCGCACATTCTATTGCAATTCAATAATAGCAATATAAATAAAGTTGAAATTCATTTCCACTAAGACCCCTCCTGTTAACAGATTAGCCTATAGGCCTACGTAAATTTTGTAAATGCTCAATTCGCAGATAAACTTTGCATACGTTTGCTCAACAAATTAGAATTTTTGCACGATCAATTTCTCAAGTAATACACGTACTGTCCATCAAACTGACTGTATGTTTAATTTGGTTTGAAATGTTCAAGAATATTGTCGCCAAACGCACTGTGCAGTGCTTGGTTGGTGCCTCTGATAGAACAATATTATTCAACTGAAAAAATATTTTCCGGCGAAACAAACTTTATTAATTCCTCGATCCCACTAAGCTACTCGTACGTAGCGTTGTCCACTTCATCCCTTATAAGCTCAGTTGACGGACGTGGCTTGAACATCAAGTACTAAAAGATAAATCCATGTGACTCTAGAAAACGTCACAGCGACGAAAGATACGTCATTTAGAATGAGTAATGAAATCCAGTGGGATACATTCCGTAAGGTATAACATTGGGATTACAGTGGGTACGACATTTCAGGAACATAACTGGGGATCGAAAGGGAAAACAAGACCGAGCAAACTTATAGCGGAGTAGTGCAGCTTCGCAATTTAATATCCGTACCCCTTTGATGCATTGATCGACGGGGGAATAATTATCTGCTTGTTACACGCCAG
Organism: Meconema thalassinum; assembly: GCA_946902985.2. NCBI lineage: Eukaryota > Metazoa > Arthropoda > Insecta > Orthoptera > Tettigoniidae > Meconema > Meconema thalassinum. The sequence continues at coordinate 381,787,218 of OX336389.2, read as the reverse complement.
ACTTGTGAAGCAGGTGCTAGGACTCCCGGCGCTTTCCCGCAGGTTCCGGGGTCCAATCCTGACGCAGTTAGTCTGCACTAATAATAATAATAATAATAATAATAATAATAATAATTAGAATAAGAATAGTAATAGTAATATCTTTAGGTCCGATTTCAACAGAGAATTCACATTCACATTCACTTTTCAGTGTTTCCTAATTCTATTCCAGAAAGCTTTTGAGTCGGTCAACACATATTGCGCTGAATATATTAGGTAACCTGAAGGATATATTACATAAGATATTTATCACCAAAAAAGGCCATTTATTCACAAAAAAGGGAAGGGTACATAAAAATGTGTTATTTTGTGATGAATATCTCATGTAATATATCTTTCAGGTTAGAGTGTTTAAATACTTGTTTTCCCTCCTAATGTGACTGGGCACAATTTGTGTGGACCAACCTAAAAGCTTTCTACAGCAGATATTTCAGTTATTCATTTTTAAAGGAATGTATAGTCTCATTCGGGACTACTGCATTACCTCTGCCATCTGTGGTACCGGACTACATATTGAGACTCCGGTCCCAATGGTCCAGGGTTCGATTGCCAACCCTTTCAAGAAATTTCATTTCGACCTGAGGGTTAGAACGGGGTACACTTAGCATCGTGAGGCAAAACTGAGGGAGGTTGCTTCGATTCCCACCATAGCCATCCTAGAAGTGGTTGTTTCTCAGTTTTAATCTAGGCAAAGGCCGAGACAGTTCCTATCTGAAGGTCACGACCACTTCCTTCCAGATTCTAGCCTCAATTACTTAAAAGAATAACAAACACAACTACAGACACCACAATAACACAAGTTATCACACAAATTCTACTCACACCCAAAGTAAATGGGGCTGAAATGCCTACGAGTTCCAAGACCTAGCACATTATAGATTGTGTCACAGGGGTACCAATTTCCAAAGCAGTCTCTATCTTCAATTCTGGTATTCAGGTACACTCTTTGGGCACCTTCGGTGACAGTCGTAAATGGGAGCCATAAGAACTACCGGGTGTTCAAACTTACAGTACATGGTAAGGACTGGCAGCGTGGTGCAGTGGTATTGTTCACGCCTGCTGTGTCTGTTTTGATGCTCTGAGTTCTTGTTTTCAAATCTGTTACACAATGGTTCCCAATCTACACTGTAGTTTGTTTCAGCAGTTGGAACATTTTTAAATGCTGCCCTTTCTGGACCCTGAACTGCTCCTAGTAAGTAATGAAACTTCTTAATTAGGTGATACATTTGAATTTTTATGTAATATCAGTACCAAGTTGTCTTGAAATGCCATTCAATCTTCATATTTACCATTGAATGTGGGTAATTTGATTGCTGATAAGCGGATATTGGTGATTTTATGAGAGGTTACTGAACCACTACCTACCGCACTACTTGAATTTCCACCATGTTCTGGCTATAACAATCCGTGCATTTTTGCCTTTAAAGTGTATCCATTGTCTTCAACGACATCTCTATCAGATATATTATCTATTTAACGGTCTTCAACATCAATTTGTGATTGGATGAAATCATACTTATTCTGTAAGTCAAGAAGTGTTTCATATCTGACCTTAATTTATGCTAGGTTTTGTGAGGGATCATATTATTCTATTTCTACAAAGTTTTAAATTCAGATTTGTTCATCATCCATTGTTAAACACTTGCTCACACAAATTCTCCGTGAGTAAAAGGGAAATTATTTAAATGGTTCTGGCCTGATACCTCTGACTCCTTTGCTATTGTTAACACTATTAGTGTCGCTAGTGTCGCCGTGGTGGTCTTCCATAATTGAGCTAATATGGTCGCAATGATTATAAATGGATATTACGACTTTAACATGCACTGGAGATCAAACCGTTGCTCTCACATGCCAGTGACATCGTAGTGGGTAATCACAATGCATAATTAATATTCCTTTGTATCAATCAGATATTCTGACCGCACGAGGACCAATGTTGCGGCGTAATAGAGCAATTAGTACCAGTAATTATAAGTGGACTGTATGATATTTGGCATGGCGTGGTTTTATGCACAAACATATTTGATTAGGAAACAGGAAAAAAAAACATTTATTTCCGCTATTGGCATTTGCATTTGTCTATTGGCACAAGCTAGAGTAAAATGTGGCTTCCAGCGATGTCTCAGTCTCATCCATTGCTGTGATTATATGGAAGCTACTGAGGTATGGGTGGTAATGGCCTTCAGGGCACAACTGGTGCCTTTGTGTACTGTGATAGGTTCTACTCATTGAGTCAGTGCTACTGTTCTGACTCAGTAAGGAAAGCAATGGCAAACTACCTCACTCCTCATCTTGCCTAGTACGCCTCATTATAATGCTGCTTTGGGGTTTTGTGGGTATCTACCGACCTAACCTGGGACGGTGCTTAATGAGGATCCAACCAGCCTCTGGGCTGACTACCTAACAGACAGACAGTAAATAATATTAAACACATATATTTCTGAATGAGATTATTACAATGATACAATAATGTTCAAAGTATATTATATATGCTTAATATGTATTATTGAGCTAGCGAACCCTTTTGTCACAAGATCTTTGGCAAAACAGTCAGTTCAAAAATTCCTGCACCTTGAGCAGTTTCACGAAAGACAAAAACCTTATGCCGTCTAGTGGCCAAGCATGAAAACAATTGCAATAATACGCGCAATGACCACTACAAGGGCAAGTCGCCAGGCTAATACTAAAACGAATGAGAGGTCAAAACAGATAGATACATCGATGGTAGTTTACTTATAGCTACTGTTCTTGTCCGATGTATCCATCCTGAAGTTCTAGGTGAAGTTCGATGAGTTTTCACTAAATTTGCTTGTTGCTGCCTGAGCCATGAATTCGGAGGTTATCGGCTCTATGTACTTACTGTGAGTGTCGTTTAGTAGTTGGTGGCTTGAGTGCCAACAGTAATATAGGATTTCCCAGAAGCACCGTCCAGGGTCAATCCCTGGCTTGCTCATAGCTGAAAATACAAAAATACTTGCACACCCAGTAAAACATTTCGTTATATTGTCCCCCCAAATCTCACATTTGAAAGAAATTTTATCCTAAATTTAAAGTTAGGCGCACACAAAATTTTATGTAAATCTCTGTCAGCAGTTTCTTCAGATAAAATAACGAACAGAGAAGCAGGAAGACATGAATTAACGTATTGGGACACTAGGTCATAAAATACTTAAAATGCCTGTACAAAACGACTTTCCGTCTAAAAGAACAAAGAGATCGGTGGAAGCTACAATATCTTTGGCAGAGTTAGTGTGAGTCATCCTTATGGAACATTTTGGACCTGATGCAGCAATGAATTCTATTGGACAGGGGAATGTTTGTCTGGGAAATTTATATTTATGTGGAGGCAGAGGTTATACTATCTACGTGAGTAAGCTACCAAGTAACAGGAAAGCAGTTAGCACAGTACCCTACCTAATGGGGGTATAAAACTAGGCTCTAAGAACCTCATACTTTATCTCCCCCGGGAAATTCTTTAAGCTAATGTGTGAAAGCGATTGGCTTGTAAGAGCCTCATCCCTTTAAGCCGTCTTCCCCACAGCGCAGTTTAGATAGATTATTGAAGTGTGCTCAACTTGCAATCACTTACAAGATCGGTTTTCGAGCCTTCAATTTCGTCATGGGGATCGCAAAATAATATTGACGTGACGTCGCTGGTAATCAAGCGATTAGAGATCGGCAAGCAATTTCATGTTTTTGCAGTCAATGGAGTCGTGTAGCCTCCTGACAAGTGTATTGAAGTTATAAATTAGGGATTGGATTATCATGGCCGCAATGATAACAAATGGATGATTTAATCCCTTAGGTCGTGTTTCAAACAGCCTCAAGGCAACCAGACGTCGTTTTGGGCAATTGGTGAAATCTGATCTAAGCGTTTGTTTAAAACGTAGGCCTACGTAAAACGAGGCTTTTGGCATAGGGGGTCGATGTGAGTTTCAAAACAGTAAAACACAGCAGTGAAGTTTTTAAAGAACAAGAGAGGAATAAACCCTCAAGGAAGCCCTTGGATTTCAGGAAACAACTCGGAGGAAAGGTACTCCCTGGATAGTGGAACGAAAGGAATTGCATCGGGAAAGGATGCGACAATATTGGGTAAAGATCAAGGGCCAACAGTTGAACAAGCGTGGTCAAAAGTAGGCCTATTCGAAAGAAGAAGAAAAGAAGAATCAACAAGAGTATGGTATGTTTGAAATTAAAATCCTACGGCAAGGTCTCAAAATTTAAGTTCATAGGATAAGTATTCAGACAGACCCAACAATAGTTCCTTACTATCGGGCATGAGTTCATTAATACGAAACCCTAAGATATTTCCAGTTGGTACGGAAACACGGACGAATGGATTATGTGGTGTCACTTTTCTCTTTCTTTTATCCAAGATTGGAATACCAGCAAAATTGACAAGATTCCTTTTGGGTCAGCAGCTTTTGTATTTAAGTATATATCCAGTAAATTGAACAGTAATGGGTAAAATATCGAGTTCACGGAAATGCTCTGAAATGTATTAGGTGATAAATTATTGCATGGAGCATTTGAAATGTGATATTACAGGAGAATGGTGAAGATCAGATGGGTAGATAGGGTTACAAACGAAGAGGTATTAAGACTAGTGGGAGAGGAGAGATGTTTCTGGCGACTGCTAATGAAGAGGAGAGATAGGTTGGTAGAACACATACTAAAACATCCAGGAATAGCAAGCTTAGTTATGGAAGGAAGGTTCGAGGGCAAGAACTGTAGGGGTAGACCAAGGTTAGTGTATGTTAAACAGATCACCTCAGAAGTAGGGTGTGGTAGCTATGTAGAGATGAAACGATTAGCTCAGGACAGGGAGGCATGGAGGTCTGCATCAAACCAGTCAAAAGACTCAAACAACAACAACAACATTCTACAAGAGGGGAGGGGTGAGAATGGGATTTCAAATTCCCAGAGAGTGGGAAGAGCAATTGCACGATGGGGAGCAAACAGCTGTGGCCATAATTAAGGAACCATCCCGCCTGGAGTTGAAGTCGGAAACCACGGAAAACCACTTCCAAGATGTCTCAGGTGCGAATCGATACTGCCTCTTCTCAGTTTTGCCTCACGACACTAAGTGTACCCTGTTCCAGCCCTCACACCAGAATTACATTTCATGGCAAAACCGGGAATCGAACCCGGGCCTCCGCGGTGACAACCAAGATTGCTAACCCCTATGCAACGAGGTGGACTGTTACAGTTGCAGATGATCTCGCAGTTGTAGACTCGTTTCTCCCACTTCACGATTTCACGTTCCTTGTGAGGGGCTCGCACATAATAGATTATGAATTTTAAAATGTATGCTGACTTTGTTGATTATCACGTTATATGTATATATTCTGTGTTCAATAAAATAATAAAGAATGTAAATTAAATCAGTGCTTGTATGCATCAATGTATACAAATTTGTAGGCTCACTTGATCTTTTCAATTTTTACTTACCATGGAGAAAATTGTAATATTCCTGTTCTGTTTTGATCTTCTCTAAACTCTTTCAATTTTATTTGGAGAATCTTATTATATAATACGCTACGGTGTACGTTTCACAAAACTCAAGCTTAGAAGGTGTGGTTTGTACCAAAGTCTTCCAAATCGTCTCAATAGTATAGGAAAAATCTTGCATTTCTTGATAAGTCTACGGAAATATATTTATTTGTTTATAAAATGCTTTTAAACAAATAAACAAGACGATAGCCCTTTGCATAGCATAGCACTAGGGCCGGGTGGGTAGTCTGTACACATGGGGCGCACGCAACCCAGATAGCCCCTGGCAGAACTGTGTCGCGTACAGCCCGTATTGCACTAGATCCGGGCGGGTAGTCTGTACACATGGGGCGCACGCAACCCAGATAGCCCCTGGCAGAACTGAGTCGCGTACAGCCCGCATAGCACTAGGGCCGGGTGGGTAGTCTGTACACATGGGGCGCACGCAACCCATATAGCACCTGGCAGAACTGTGTTGCGTACAGCCCGTATTGCACTAGTGCCGGGCGGGTAGTCTGTACACATGGGGCGCACGCAACCCAGATAGCCCCTGGCAGAACTGTGTTGCATACAGCCCGTATTGCACTAGAGCCGGGTGGGTAGTCTGTACACATGGGGCGCACGCAACCCAGATAGCCCCTGGCAGAACTGTGTCGCGTACAGCCCGTATTGCACTAGAGCCGGGCGGGTAGTCTGTACACATGGGGCGCACGCAATCCAGATAGCCCCTGGCAGAACTGTGTCGCGTACAGCCCGTATTGTACTAGGGCCGGGCGGGTAGTCTGTACACACGGGGCGCACGTAACCCAGATAGCCCCTGGCAGAACTGAGTCGCATACAGCCGCATAGCACTAGGGCCGGGTGTGTAGTTTGTACACATGGGGCGCACGCAACCCAGATAGCCCCTGGCAGAACTGTGTCGCGTACAGCCCGTATTGCACTAGAGCCGGGCGGGTAGTCTGTACACATGGGGTGCACACAACCCATTATGCGAGATTTCTCGCACTGGTCCGCTAGTATTGTACAGTATAATACAGTACGAGAACGATAGAATATTTGCTTTTTCTCTGTACTTAAATACAGTATGATGAACTGGAGAATAACCTGGACACGCTACTTTATATGACTTTGGTTATCTCATCCTGATCAAAGAATTCAGAGTCGACAAAATAGGCCTTACTTGGAATGCGAACCACAGGATGTGATATTTCACTTCGAAAATCTCACACTCAATAACTGGGAATCAAACCCTGTCCACCTTCGTGAGGGGTAAGCAGCTTGGCCAGTGCACCATCACGCCCTATCTGGAATTGAATATTTAAACATTGCATACATTATCCTTAGGGATCACAAATCTTTCAATAGCATCAGTAATCTTAATATAATTATTATTAATAACTAGGAACAACTATAATCCTTAACATGTGTGACATCTATTATCGGCAAGAATAATCCTCAAACTCCATACATTATTCTACACACAAAAATAAAGAAGTAACCGTGGCTGACGTGAAAAGGAAGATTGTAGTTTTACGTGACCGTTAATCTCGAGATCATAAGCCACGGGACCTCCTGTTTTAACGTGGAATCCGAACCACAGGACGTGGCATGGCTTACGTGCTTATAATACAATATTAGTTCATTATCTATTCAAAGTACTACCAACTAGTTACTTACAGTATGCTACCGATATTCCATTTGCAAATGTATTAACATTGAATCACTACATTGCTAGCTTGCCACGGTGGGTGAGTGGTCAACGTGTCGGTCTACTAACCCCCAAGCTTGCAGGTTCGCTCCTGGCCATGGTAAATGATTTTTGGAAGGCGGCAAAAATTACGACACCATGTCATACGATGTTGGCATGTCAAAGAACCCATTTGAATTCAGTACGCCGTGTTCATAGTGGCAAAATTAATCTCGGAAGTTTTCGCCAACACAATGTTCCTCATTTCTCTACTAGAAAGCGCTATAGTGTTCAAGGAGCTTAGATATCTAACCTACTTGACATTCATAGTGCTTCAAGGAACAACTAAATTTGACATGCAAGCTACCCTTTGGGTGCAAATAACAAAACTTGCACCCGGCACCCGAGGTCAAACGATATTATTAACTAAATTTCTTCTTTAAGGCAAAATAAATGATCCATTAATTTTATTGCTATCCAAGCATAATCTCAATATGATATTAAATCCACAATTTGACATACATATTCTGCAATAGCCTATCCTTGATCAATCTCATGTTCGCATATGGCGTAAATATTCCCAAATAGTTTAACATATAAATGTACGTTACTTAACAACATCCATAAGAAAATAACTATTCAATTTATATTATTAGAATTATTAATAATGCACTTCATTACCTCAAAATATGGAAAGTTTGGAAAAAGAAACGTTAATTATTTACGAGATCACAGAATCAATAGAATTTATACTGGAATAACAGAATTCATAAAAGAACATAAGCTACACAAGCATTATGGTACTCAGTTCCCATACAATCTTATTCTGTGAAAGTTACTCATTCCTGCATGACGCTACAGTAAGCCCTTCCATCTCTCAAGGCAGCACGACTTGCATTCTTGGTTCCTCAGCACTAGTTCCTCTTCTGAAATAGTTACCTTGAATACTCATGAATATCTATGACTTTAGTCATTTAGTCATGTCAACCACATGGACGAGAAAAAACATAATTTCAGTTCGATACTGTAGATAAGGATTTGGAAATTGTACACATTGTTAATAAAAGTAAAAAACTTAATGTGATAGAGAACATAGAAATTCATATCGCCCAAAAACAGACCCTGTAAATAACTTGAACGAATTAACTTTCAACGACAACATTTTATTTAACACGATCTCGAAATTAAGGCGAAGAGACCGACATAAACAGGAAGCGTCCCTCCCTCCTCCATAACGTAAGGTTCTGATGTACGCTATGCCTCCCCCTCCCGCGACCGTTGACCTCACACTTGCAGTGTCAAGTCAACCAGTGATTAAAGGCAGAAGAACAAGACGGACACATTTGTGGTATCTCTTTCAAAGTTGTGAGGTGACAGTTCATAGTCTCCAAACTGCGGTATGTAAACATTGGTCATTTATACGTGGGTTTTGTTATTGTTTACTTTTTTATATTTCATTTAGTTTTCCGCTGTACAGGTTGTTGAAAATATTTTGCAAAGCACTAAATAAACAACTTCCGATTACCTGTTTCTACATGACATATTTATACACGATCCTTTTTCAAGACGCTCGTACAATGGGGTAAGTTCTTAACCCAACTAGAGTCATCTTTTCCTGTTTCCAAGTAGGAACCGTAGATTGTCAGGTAATTTTGTATTGCTCCTGGTCCCCTGTTTAAAAATGGATCAACAAGAATGTGGCCCACGTTTCGAAATTTTGTACATTTAAAAAAAAATCTTTAAGCATTTTATATTCATGTGTTTCAATCATCTTGACGATGTAAAAATGTTTTACAAATTTTTATTGAGAGACCAAATATTAGACTGTTTTAGGAGAATTTTTTACTGATTTTGACTGAAGAAGGCTCACAGAGCCGAAACATGTCTCAGAATGTATATTGACATCAAGTGATATATAAAAAGATAATTTTGTATTGTAAAGTGGACATTTGTATAACATATTGAATACTCATGCTGTTGGAAATCCAATGTTGGCTTAAAGCAATCCACGTTATAGTAGCTTGTTGTTGTTGTTGTTGTTGTTGTTGTTGTTGTTGTTGTTGTTGTTGTTGTTGATTCAATGAGGGGCTTTGCGACATCGTGGTCATTTAGCTTAGGTGTGAGTTGAATTTGTCTAATAACCTGAGCTATTGTGATGGCTGAAATAGTGTGTAGCTGAAATTCAGAGGAGGATTGGGGATGAAGCAGCCGTGGCCATAATTCAGGAACCATCCTGCATTGAGTGGAAGTGTGAAACCACGGAAAACTGCTTCCAGGATGGCTCAGATGCGAATCGACCCCTCCTCTTCTTAGTTTTGCCTCACAAGGCTGAGTGTACCCCGTTCTAGCCCTCACAACAGATTTACATTTCTTGGCAGAGTCGGGAATTGAACCCAGGCCTCCTCGGTGCTAGAGTCCTAGCCACTACGAAACGAGCTAGACTGTTACAGTTCCAGATGATCTCGCAGTTGTAGACTCCTTTCTCCCACTTCACGATTTCACGTGATCTCTTGATTTTTTTAACTGTTCGAATGAGTGCGCAATATTTATTGATCACCGTGTTTTCCTCGTATTGTACATAAAGTTCAAAAAAATGTTACATTTGCATTCCTATGATAGCTATTCCGGGTTGAAATTTTATCACAGTCCCTAATGACTCTGACATGGCGCGTTTTACTAAGTTCCATTTTAATAGTATCACAACATTTATGTTTAAATTCACAGTTCGGCTACATTAAAATCATCATCACATATACCAGGCAGCAGATACGAGATAAATGTCCGTATTTATTATTCATCTTTCTATAATGAGTCCAGTACTGAATACGTATTTTGAAAATCTCTGCAAGGAATCGCTGTTCACGTGCACGGAAGAAGAACTTTGCCTTATTTATTGGTCACAAATTGTGCTTTATAATTTTTGTTTTGTTGTTATTCCTTCTCTTAAAGGCTTGATACATCATGGTCATCAGCCCCGTGTACTTAAGCGTGTCTTGAGCTTGTCTGATAACCTGTATTTCTGCGGTGTTCTTGCGCGATGACATTGGTAGACCAACTCGTCAATGACCTGGCGCGATGGCACAGATAGAATAACTCGTGGATGACCTGACACGCTGGCACAAATAGAATGACTCGTCGATGACCTGGCACGATGGCACAGGTAGAAGCACTCGTCGATGACCTGGCGTAATGGCACAGGTAGAATAACTCGTCGATGACCTGGTACGACGACACAAGTAGAATAACTCGTAACTCTATTAGGGACCTTTGGTTACGATTTAATTACTTACCGTATGTCCTCTAATCGACCAAATGTGTTACAAGGGATCTTGACTATCACACATCGTATGAATCCAAGTGTCATTGATTTTGTCGCCCTTCAGAAATTCGACTCCCTCTGGCAGGACGGAATGTCAGTGGAAAAACGGCCAAGGTTTTTACATAACCATAGTTACCACTTAAAACTCGGATATTATTTTGATTTTATTACATCCTGTAGAAAATACAATAGGCTATATGCAACGGTGAACTGGTAATGGGACATCAAGTCCATAATGATTACAACATTTACATTACCTCTAATTCCTGAATAACTAAATTAGAATTTGAAATTATTATTTACACCTTTTTAGTGATCAGCCTTGTTTAGCAAAACCGTGAATTTTACAATTACCCATTGTGGCTTAATTTATTTTTTTGGCTACAAATTTGTGATACAATCTATACCTTCCTTGAATGGACCTAATTGGCGTTTGCTTCATCCACTTCTTTCTCTTTAGCTGCTTTGAATCCAATGGTACTGAAACACATTTCATGGAGTTTGAGTTATTTCAATGAATAAAGAGTATCCATTTGGGATCCAGGCGTTGTTCCAAACATTGACTCCCAATTACTTCATTCGTTCAAATATTTCAAAGTCTAATTGAAATATATTTTCTAGCGAGCAATGTGGTGTTTCCTGTCTCATATTTTATTAATATATATATAATCACTAATATAGGATAAATATCTCTGTTTTGAAATATACTGGGAATGGAAAGGAGGGGGGATACGCCAACAATTACTGTAGTTTAATATATTTCCAGATAATCTGACAATGCCTTCTTTTCTGTTGTATGAGAGAGACGTCATCTACCCTTCAATTTCACTCGTATTTAGAGCCGTTTACAGGAATCAGTGCTATGTTTCGTCTTCCCAAAGTCCGAGATATTTTAGTCATGGGGGCTTCATGACCATTGCCCTTGAGTATCCAACCAAGAACCACAACATAGAGGCTGAACCTTATGTGATATTGGACGTGACTGTACATTCAGACTATTAGGTTTATACACTGGCGGAAAAAATATCCCAACACCATGAAATAAGAAATGTAGAGTACGGAAATTTTGGCAAGGTAAAATATGTAATTGATTGAAGGTACAAGACAACAGGTTATGTCCGCGCGAGAAAATCCATCGAAAATGAGCCATGCTGGTCCATTAATAACCGGTATAATCACCCGAGTGTTGAATGCAGGTATGCAAACGTGCATGCATTGCGTCGTACAGGTGCCGGATGTCAGCTTGTGGGATGAAGTTCCATGCCTGTTGCACTTGGTCGGTCAATACAGGGATGGTTAATGCCAGTTGTGGATGTCGCTGGAGTTGTCGTCCAATGATGTCCCATACGTGCTCGTTTGGGGACAGATCGGGGGATCGAGCAGGGCAAGGCAGCATGTCGACGCTCTGTAGAGCACGTTGGGTTACAACAGCAGCATGGGGGCGTGGGTTATCCTGTTGGAAAACACCCCCAGGAATGCTGTTCATGAATGGCAGTACATTAGGTCGAATCAACAGACGGACGTACATATCTGCAGTTAGGGTGCGTGGGATAACCATGAGAGTGCTCCTGCTGTCATAGGCCTAGGAAATTGTTTCGCAGACCAGAACGCCCAGTGTAAGTCCAGTGTGTCGACGCCGCAGACAGGTAGAATGCAAGCGCTCACTTGGCGTCCTGATAACCAAAAAACGGTCATCACTGGCACCAAAGCAGAATCGGCTTTCATCGGAATGCACCACGGACCTCCATTCCATCCTCCAATGAGATCTCGCTTGACACCACTGAAGTTGCAGACAGCGGTGGTTTGGGGGTAAGAGGAATGCACGTCGCAGGGCGTCTGGCTCGGAGCTGTCCTTCAAGGAACAGATTTCGAACAGCTCGTTGCGTCACTGTGGTGCCAACTGCCGCTCGAATTGCTGCTGAAGTCGCCGTCCGATGTGCCAAAGCCATACACCAAATACGGAGGTCCTCCCTCGCGTTGCTGCCACGGCAACGTCTGAAGCCAGGTCTTCTTGTGACCGTACCTTCTCGTGACAACTGCTGCCAGCACGCATGCACAGTGGAGATATTCCAGCATAGTCGTTCCGCAATAGCGCGGAAGGAATATCCACCTTCACGTAACCCTATTTCATGGCCTTGTTGAAACGCAGTGAGCTGTTAATACTGGCCTCTTCGTCGTCGTAAGGGCATTCTTGACCCACTCACAGTCACACCGTCGAATCTAACAGGTAGCTAACGCTCTCGCACAATAAAGCCCGTATTAAAAACAAACCTGATGTGCATTGTCATGGGACAACTACTAGCGCCACGCTAATGCGATTAGCGGGAAATTTGTATCAACGTCATCTTTCAGATGTATAAGGTGCGTTCAAAATGTAACGAGCCGGAGGCTGGAATGCGCAAACCGGTGACTACATCGGCTAATCGTGGCGTGTGTAACGAGGTGTGGTTCTGACCAGAGCGTGGAAGGTCACAGCCCGTCGCTAGAGGGCACGCGTGCACCTCACGTGACGATACAAAGCGAGCAGCAGCATGCATCAATCGTCGAACGCTGCCAATTGCATTGCAAACAGTGACATGGAGGCGTCAACCGAAGAGCAAAGAGGTGTTGTTCGGTTTCTGACAGCGAAAGGACGGAAATTCATCGCCGAATGTCACAAGTGTACGGCGAACACTGCATGTTCCTTGCAAGGGTCAAGGCGTGCACAAGCGCTTCAGGAAAGGACGGGTGTCGTTAGCCGATGATGCCCGGTCTGGGGCACCCCCGTCCATTACCGATGACAACGTCCAGCTGGCTGATGCACTCATTACCCAGGACCGCCGAGTGACAGTGAACGCCATAGCCGCCGTGGTCGCTTCACGACAATGCACGACCTCATATGGCCAACACAGTCGCGGCACTCCTGCAGAAATTCAAATGGGAGGTTCTCGGCCACCCTCCATACAAACCAGACCTCTCACCCTGTGATTACGTCATGTTTGGTCCCCTTAAAAGGGCTCTGCGGGGCCAACGATTCATCTCGGTCGCCGACGTCCAGCTGTACGTGTGGAACTGGTTCACATCGCAGCCCAGGGAATTTTATGAGACAGCCATTCACCGCCTCGTGTCACAGTGGGACAAGTGCCTCAACAGCCAGGGCCAGTACTTTTAACATACAGGTACTGGTTTCTGTAATTATGCCTCCGGCTCGTTACTTTTTGAACGCACCTTATATAAACACGCCTACCAACATTCGTTAATTTATCACAATCCCTGCTTGGTGTTGGGATTTATTTTCCGCCTGTGAATTCAGGACGCCTATTTTTGTAACGGTGAATGCAATACGATAACCTTTAGTACAATGTCGTAAAAACCTTTAGTGTGATGATTGACTAAGAGAGCAAGGAGGACGGGTTTAGTTCTACAGTGTTTGTGTGGAAAACAATAGAAATAATAGTTTGGGTTCTCTTGTGCTTGGAATATTCTTAATGTGTTTATTTATTAGCCAAATTGAAATGTTTTCATTTACAAAACCTGAGGTACATAAACTCGTCCTTGTGCACGTCACTCCATTCTTGTTCGTGATCTGATGACACAACAGACGCAATATCATCATTGTAAAGAAAGAAAGAAAGAAAGAAAGAAAGAAAGAAAGAAAGAAAGAACTTACTAAAATGCCAAACAGTACGCGTACAAAACTTTGTACCGTGGCGTGTGAAGTGCCATCATTACAATACATTTTAGCGTTTTCATCTCGTATGCGATATTCCTGTCGCGTACCGGTAATGCTCTGACTTCTTGTCAGGAAAATAATGGATAATACTTCCATCTTTTCGTTGCCATCATCACCCTTTTCTAGTTCTCCACGGCGATTCAAAGACCTTGTCCGACATTCGAGAGGAAGCTGTAGGAAATAGGCATGATGGATCGGTGGAACAATTGTCATTGTCTTTTGCTTTGTTTCTCCATAATTGCCCGGCGCGAGTGGTACCCTTTTCCCACTTGACCAACTATTATGGAATTATGTGTAATGAGTTGTATTTTTGGATGTCTAGTGAATCCTGGGACAGAAGAAATATGTAAAAATAAAAAAAAATAAAAGGACTTTTCGGGGAAGACACCTGTGCCGGCTATTCAATGCTGGATAACGTTGAGCGAGGGCGACCACGATCTTTCTTTTCCAAAGAAACGGTGCTGAATTCTTCACCTAAATCGAATGAAGTTTTGAATTGAAGGCTAAGGTGAGATTCTTTTTCAAACGACACTGAATATTCAATCATACTTGCAAGTGAGGAGCTGACCTTGAGGACTTATACGAATTGTGTATCGGCTTCGGTGGAGTAATCGGTAGCATGCTGAACTACTATACCCAAGATCGCGGGTTCAAACCCGGCCGAAGTCATCGGATTTCTTAAGAGCGTTGAAACCCTTCAGTATGCCTTCCTTCGGAGGGGAAGTAAAGCCAGCGGTCCCATGTCATAGATTTATGGCATGTAAAAGAACCTTCCACTAATTAAACTTGTGTGAAGCTAAATTTTCAGGTTAGATTTCGTTAAATCGCTCTATCAAAGTTCCAACGTTCACCACTAGGAGTCAGTGACATCTGGTAGCGAAAGTTGGAACTACTTGAAATTGAACGGAACTTGTAGCTCACCCCATGGGTGTCTGCATTGAAGCAGCTAGAGCCTCTGGCGAGCCGAACATATCCTCGGACACTCCCGGCACTTTTTTATTTTTTATTTAGCGTATGGCTTTTAATGCTGGGAGTGGCCGAGTACATGTTCGACTCGCCAGAGCTAGTAGCTCCTTCTATGCGGACACCCATGGGGAGAGCTACAAGGACCGTCACGCGTGGAATGTTGTCTGGGGAGGAAAGTGTGAATGTAAGGACTAGGAATTGGAAGGTAGCGGCTGTGGTTTATAGTTAGGGACCAACCGCGGAATTTGCCTGGAAGGAAGATGGGAAACCACAGAAAACCATCTTCAAGGTTCCCGGTGGGGAGATTCGAACCTCCTCGCCTCCCGGATGTGAGCGACTGCCTGCAGCCACGCCGTAACAACCACGGCTAACTCACCCGGTACTCCCGGCACTAAAAGCCATACGCTAAATAATAAAATACTAATTGTGTGCTCCGAAGACACATGACATTCAACTCAGTTCACAAACAATCTCCACCTCTTGCGACCAATATACAAACTACAGAGCCTTGCTGATATCAGAGGTTATCCTGAGCAAACCAATGACTTGTTTATAAAATGGACTTGATCCACTTGTGATCTGAACATATTGTGGCACTGTCTGTGAGATGAGATGCACGCAGAGCTCGCCTTTAACCGTTCAATACATGATATCTACAACATGCTATCTGCTCTTGGAGAATTAAACTGCGAGCTCCCGCCCTTGATTTAGGGGGAGCAACGTGCCGGGCTCGCATTGGTCCACTGAGGCCATAGCTTTGTAATGTTTTATTGCTCATTGGGAAACTTCAGGTAAATGATTATAATTGCTTTCCAATCATCTAAAACAAGCCTCTACCTGCTACCGCTCCACGTTACACATTACATTCATATTGCATTCCATCAGTGCGGTAGGCTGGCTATACGGGCAGGAAGGTGGTAGAAAGAGCTCAAATGCATTTATAGGATAACAGTTTGGATTAAATAAACGTGGCATATTAGATACGCAAGTTTTATCCCGGATGAACTGCAATTGTTGGAGGTCTGCTTTCTCTTCACAAACAGCACCTCATTAGACACCTTTGGGAAGCGTGCTGGAACAGTGGGCAAGTTCCTTGCCTCTCACCAAATCGGACCATGTTTGACTCCAGGTTAATAAAGCAAAGCCAACTCCGTACAGGCCATGGAGGCTCTGGAAGTAGTGGAAGGTAGAGGCTTCCCCTTTTTGTGGCATCGGCACTAGATGGGAAGAAGTTGTCAGCTCCACGCCCGGCCGTCTTTGCTCCCAGGAATTACCCTGGTACTCATTTCTGGTGTAGGCTGAGTGAACCCCAGGGCTATTTGCGTTTCCGAAAGTGGTAGTTTTGTTTCTATAATCCACTACCTGGGTGGGGATCGAACCCACTTCCTTTCAGTTAGATGCTCAGCGCCTCTACCGACTGCGCCACGCAGCCCCCTTAATGCATTTTGGATTTTCAAGATTAAGTCAAATTAAGTTATTCAGATTCCGCTTTAAAAGAAGGTCCTGTGGCTTACAATCGCAGGGTTGAGAGCCCTGTAAACTACTAGCTTGCTTGCAATCGAACACATCATTCTGCAGTGTTGTGAACATTGTGTCGTTGGCTCCAATGTGCAGCATTCATCCATTTGCTGTAAGCCAAAACACAATACTCAAAATTAGAGAGGAGTAGAGGGGTCAATGGAAGTGAATGCTATTCATAACCCATTTTCAACAGCTCGAGTCGTGTTTTCGATATCGCCAACTTTAAAATGAATATTTTAATTTCCATGTTGTTACTGTTTCATTTGAGGGGCTTGAGCATTGTGGCCACTGAGCCCCGTGTAATTGGGTGAGTAATAAAATTTGTCTAACAAACTGTGTTAGTGTTGTGTCCTTAGTTGTGTGTATTTGTAATTCAGGCGAAGATTGGTAAGGATAAACACTAATAAACACATAAACAAATAAACACTATTATATCCATCATAGTTACACAAATGTTATACACACCCAAATACACGGAGCTAAAATGAACCAACAACAACATCAACTACGAATAAGGGATGGGGCCACAATCTAGCCTGAACTCTGGAGTCGAAACATTAATACAATGGTCGATAGCTAATATCGTCACATTTGGTGCTTGACATTACACAGTTGCGTTAGGTCCAACCATGTACTGAACCAGTTAATATTGGGGAAAATATAGATGCCTCACCCTCATCAATAATTTTTCCATTCGGGAGTGCAGTATATATCCCGATGTGCAATTTGTTCATTAAATGTCCATGGCTATTATTTTGAGGGTGAAAACCTCGTGGTGTAGCGGCCAGCATTCTTTGCCGTAGCCCCGGAGGTCCGGCTTCAATTCCTGGCTCTTCCAGGGAATGTAATTCTTATAATAATAATAATAATAATAATAATAATAATAATAATGTAATTGGTTTTACGTCCCTTTTAATTACAGCAGATTTAAAAAGATGCTGGGGCGCCGGGAGTTTGCCTGGAAAGGAATCTTGAACGTGCCAGTAAATCTACTGACACGACTCCCTCGCATTTTCGCACTCTCAAATGCCAACTGGCTCCGCCAGGATTCGATCCTGCAACCTTGGGAACAGCAGGCGAGAACGTCACTGGTGAGCCACGCAGCCAATCAGAATTTAATTCTGGTCTGAGGGCTGGAATAGGGTACATTCAGCCTCAGGAGGCAAAACTAAGAAGTGATGGGTTCAAGATTGTCATGTCAGATATCCTGGAAGTGGTTTTCCGTGGTTTCCCCATTTCTACACCAGGAAAATGGTACCTAACTTAATGCCACGGCCGCCTCCTTCCCAATCCTCATCTGAATAACAAACACACACACACTAATACAATACTAATACATTGAAAGTACACCTCACTATCTCTCTTGTAATTTTCGTTTTCTTTTTTTCTTTCATGATCGTCACAAGCGATCGGGATCTATAATTGCAATTCCTCTACATCATTCAACTGCCTTCAGTGACTCTTTCCTCGTGTCGGGAACTAGAATTTGGAATGATTGTCCTCCTGACGTTAGAAATTGTACATCCCTAACAACTTTCAAACGTGCATGTAAAGATTTCCTCTTGAATTCGTAGGCCAACTACAACAATTTGTGTATGAATGTGTGAGTGAATGACCATAGTAAAATTTTGTAAAAAATGTATGTCATTTGTATAGCTTAGTTAATATCACGCAGTCGCCAATTTAATTCTACTGTAGTATTTAAGTTTTCCTAGTACTTAAGTTTGGTAGGTTAAGATTAACATATGTGAGTACTGCTCGGGTCTAAGCTGCGTGAACCTGAGAGGAATGTGCATCGCGGACTATGAGAAGTGGTGTTGACGAGTGATGAGGTTTCTCGGTCCGTGCATAGTTCAGAACCAAATACATTGGTCAGTGACTCACTCACTCATTCGTAACACCACAGTGGTTTGAGCAACGGCCCTATGTTAGCAATATTAGAATAGAATGGAATACCAGGTATCACGGTGGCTGTTGACAGACCCTTCTCTTCCCACCTGACCCTTCCCTGCTCTTTCCCCTCACCCCGCAAGTTCACAGAGCTTGGACCCGAGCTGCATTCATGTAAGTTGCACTGTGTGTGATTAGAGAGGACCTAGAGCCCTAACTTCGCCACAATAAAGGCACCAATAAATAAAATAAATAAATAAATAAATAAATACAACAATCACAATTACACAGATTTTCAGACAAATTTCACACACACACACACACACACATGCACACAGGGCTGCATGACCACGATGTCGAAAATCCCCTAAACCAATGAACAACAACAATATTTTGAATCAAAATGTTGCACAAATATTTCATGAACGCAAGTTATGGGTATGAGCATTAGGCTACTGTAGTCCATACACAAGAATTTCCACGCAATGCAAAGTTTACCTTAGAAGTGCCACACAGCACTCCAGTGAAGTAGCTTTGCATATTCAGGAAGCATGTGGAGTTGAATTCAACACAGGTAGGGCCATAGCTCTGCGCGGTGTTTACGTGGACCTGTTTTACGACGCGCCACAGGGAACTACTTCCCATTAAGTATTGATACGTATCGGCATTTATTATTGATATGTTTGTGATATGTTTGATGGATAGAACCTTCCCTTACGTTCAATTCTTTATTAGATGAAATGGAATATCTCGGCGTCTTCCATACTCCATCATCAGTGACGCGATGAGTAAGATACCAATATCCAAACGACAACCAATTTTTGTTTGTTTGTCTCAGTTCCAATAACGGCGCCTGGACAAAATGATGGTATCATCCCCGGCCTTGTATTGAGTGTGTAGTAGAGTGTGTAAATTATTTGTAATTGAGGTGTGGAATGATAAGAAGGCAGCCATAGCCTTACGTTAGGCATATCCCAGTATCTACCTGGAGAAGAAGTGCAGAAACCACGGTATGCACTTCTAGGATTGCCTGGGTGGAAGTCGAACCCACTTCTCCTAAGTTCTGCCTCACGAAGCTGAATGTATCCTATTCCAGGCTTCAGACCAGAATTAAATTTCTTGACTGAGTCAGGAATCGAAACCGAACCACTGCAGTAGGCTGCTTGAAGTAGTCCGTATGGCTTGCGCTCATAGTGCCCAATATTGCGAAAATAAATAGCCTATTGGTGTAATCAATTAGCATCTGAGTGTGTTTAAATATGAGGGATTTGTTTAACAATAAGTAGATTTACTTGTAGGCTATGTTCAAGATTCACTTCAGGTTAAAGTTCTGGCACTCCGGCGCCCATAATCACGTAGGAGTTGAGTACCAAACTACAAGACATTCACGTGTATTCGTCACTAAACTGATCGCAATTCTAACAGTGCTTTTGCTAGTGAGTAGTGCTGATGTGAATGATGATGATGATAATTATTGTTTTAAGGGGCCTAACATCTAGGTTATCGGCCCCTAATGGTCTGGGTGATAGCGAAAATGTCAATGAAGTGGAAACCAGAACGAAAATTAAGTGAGAAGGAAAATACTTACAAAAAGGAACTCAGATTGAAACTACTCACAAAATGGAGAGCGGTAATACTTACAAAACGGATTTTAGACCGAAAATACTCAAAAAAAGAATAGAATGAAAAATACGCACAAAATGTAGGTTAGGTTCAAAATACGTACAAAATGCAAGTGAAATTCAAAATACGTACAATGATGTGAATGCGCATGCTATTTATATCCATCAGTTTTACTGGCATGTCACCTCGGGGAGGTTCGATTCCAGGCTCAGGCAAGAAATGTAATTCTGGTCTGGGGGCTGGACCGGGGTACACGCAGCGTGTTGAGGCAAAACTGAGAAGGGGCTGGATCTATTCTTACCTCAGTCATCCTGGAAGTGGTTTTCCGTTGTTTCGCACTTATACTCCAGGCAAATGCCAGGATAGCACCTAAGTTAATTACACGGCTGCTTCCTACCCAAATCCTACCTCAATTACAAATTCACACAATATTTGAGACATCACAGTGGCACAGGTTATTTGACAAAACTCCACACTCACACTCAAGTACACTGGGCTACAAGACCACGATGTTCAAAACTCCTGAAATAATTAACAACTCTTACTGGCATGATTCTATGACAATGAATGGTCTCATGACCTGGAAGGAATATAATCCTGAGTTTCACAATTGGCTTCTCCATCGCAACATCAGAGCAGGAGGACCGGTGTAGACAACCCTTGGGCAGCAGTCATACTCAACAGAGAGCCAGTACAACAGACTACCGGCAGCAAGGTACTACCCGACCAGCGAATTGTTACCGGTGGCGAGAATCGGAACTAATGCGCTCCGCCCGGCCACACGCCTGCGATAGACGTGCAGATGTCGCCAGCGAAACCTCATCGCGTATCATTTGTGTGAATGATTCGTGCTGGGTCATGGCTGTGTGGTGTGTTCTCATTGTATGACTGTACTTGCGTTCCCCTCTTGCCCCGGAACCGCTCGCTGCAGCCATAACGAGGCGAGATGACGTAATGTATACACTATAGCTGCGCTCCACAGCTAGCGGTAGGGTAGGGTAGTACTTACGTCAAGGCGCTCGACTTCCGTATTTGTAAATCTGGAACTTACCATATTAAACCCAAAATAATCACGGAGAATTTATAATTCTAAATATATTTTTACACAAACATCACATTCTTACAGTAACTGTCACCTTGGTGGTCCGAGTTCGATTCCAGGCTCTGCCATGAAATTCAATTCTGGTCTGAGGACTAGAACGAGGTCCATTTAACCTCATTAGGCAGAACTGAGAAAAGGCGGGTTCAATTCCCACCTCAGCCATTATAAAAGTGGGTTTTGTGTTGTTTCTATTTACTACACTGCTGCATGCAAATGCTGCGATGGTACTTAATTTAAGGCCACAGCCGCCTCCTACCCAAATCCTAGCCTCAATTACTAATATACACACCAGTACAGCCTTCACAATAACATAGGTTATCATGATAATTCATAATAATTGTGAAGCCCCTAAATTAGTGATGTACAGCTGAGCGCTCCCGGAGAAGTAGGGGGAGCTTGGGATCGGATCGGCCTGCGTAGCTTGGCCGTAAATATAGCGGCAATCTTCGAAGGGCTGACCAACGTTATCGGCAGGGTGTGACTGTCAGTGCGCGCTATCATTCAATACCATGCCGAGTTTTAAAAACACAGTGATGTATTAAAACTCCTTGAATTACTAATGGAATATTTCAGTCCTTAGAAACACCGCGTCAACAGAAATACCATTAGATTGTTTCTGGTTGTTGCCTTAGGGGGCATAACATCTCGGTCATGTACCCAGAAAAATTATTGGAGATTATGTTAACATTATGTCGGAATGACCTCAAAACTATAGGTAACAGTCGCATGAGTAAAGCGGAGTGGATAATGTTCGGAAGAGATAAAGAGTAGGGCGTTAGAATCAACCCTATTTCAAACGAAGTAGATTTAAATAATTCTCTTGGAACTTACAAAGCTGTTACTCATGAATGAACCATCCTATCAGTAAACCCACTCTAACGTGGTGAGAAGAAGATTGTTTTTCATTTTTCTCTAAACAAATGGCGTCAATATACATTTATATCAAAGTCGTTTCTTTGTTTAGCCTGGAGGAATGGTTGCCTGTTAGAATGTCATCGAACACGAATAACATTGTGACTGACTGTTATAATAATTAAGACCTCCTTCCATAAAACAGTTGTTCATTCATTTGAGGGGCTTGGGAAATGTTGGTGATCAGCCCCATGTTGTTGGGTGTGTGTTGAAATTGTATTCCTGTGATGGGTTCAGTAGTTTGTGTAACTGTATTAAGGATAGAGACGAGGTAGGTGCCCCACGACTTGAAGTAAGGTACTATCCCAGCATTTGCCTGGAGGAAGTATGGGAAACCCGGGGAACACCACACACATGAGATAGCCCCTGTCTAATGAACATTTGACTGTCACCCACGTTCAACAGAACACGCGTTGGGCAAACATCCTTCAACACCACCAACCAGGAACTGTGATGATTCCAGCCGGTCTGTCCACAGATACCATCTGTACGTTACAAGAGATGCTCAACATGGTTACCACGAATTCGTACACATGCATCGGCTCTTCTTCGCAAGGAATCCCGATCTCGTCCAAACACGGCTGACTGCTCGCAGATGTGGGCACACTCACCGGTCACACCCTTTTGTAACATCTGCACATTTTCGATGGGTGTGGCATACACCAATGTCTTTAAATGTCCCCATAGCCAGGAATCCAATGGATTAAGGTCCGGCGAACCGCACAACCTCATACTATGACTGAACATCCGACTCATGCGAAATACCTTCAACGGAAAGACGCCTGCACCACCGAACACAACGCCTCTTCCACGCGGGTGAAATGGCTCATAACTCAACAGGCATTTGCTTCTGGACATATGTTTATAAGAACATTTCTTCTCGTTTCTACCAATCCCAACCCCTGTTGCCATATCGGACACTTTTTTCGAAACACCCTGTATAATAATATCATTGTTCTCAGTTTTGCGTCCCCTTTACGTCTTAAGAGTTGTCTTAACGAAACTGAACATCTATTATTAAATACCTTACACCAGGATTTAAATTCCTCCTTGTGAGAGCTTGGAATTAAACCTAAGTCGTGTTAAAGGATAACTGCTGCACTTAATCAACGACTCCGCGTGATGCCCTATTGCTGCTTATAACGGTTCCGAGGCTGGGTTTTTCAACTGTTACTCTACACAGGGTATACATTGAAATATCAACGAACGATGTCACTAGTAATCCTACTAGCGTTGTTGTTCCAATCAACTGGTTGCAATTCAACAAGTGTAATTAAGGTTCGGATTAAATAAAAAAACTATAATACGAATTGCTCGTTAGCTAATTCTACGTTAAAGAGAAGCATGCCTGTAAGCGATCATTGGGGTTAATATGCTTTAGGTGATGATGTTATCGTCATCCATAATTAGGTGGTGCGTATGGATTTTGATAAGTGCAACAATTTTATAGTTGTTAATTCGTATTACGGGCTTGGACATCAGCCCCTTGTACTTTGGTGTGTATTGTATTTGTCGGAAGGGTGTGTGTAAGCCTACCCCTTATTATTCCCTTTTTCAACAGGGTCGGGGATATGCCATGAAAGTCTATGTAGGGGTGATTTTTACGGCCAGATGCCCTTCCTGACACCAACCTCATGAGAAGAGTTAGAGATGAAATGAATGAAGAAGAATGAAACTGGGCAAGGAAGTGGGTGGAAAAAGCCGTGGCCTGTCAGAAGGTACCATCCCAGCCGGGAGTTAAAAATGGGGAATCCACGAAACCATTTAAAGGACGGCTGATGGTGGGGCTCCAACCCACGTGTACTGAGTCCATAGATAGCTTGATCTAATGCCCTAGCACTGCACGTTAGCGAGCGTAGCTACCGCTGTCAATATTGAATTTCACGGATACCAACAGTACAGTAAATTAAGGCCATGGCTGCCTCTTTCCGAAATACAAGCCCCAATCAAAAACACACCCGCTAATACAGCCATCAGAATGACAAGTTGTTCAACAGATGCCACACACACTTAAGTGTAGGTGGTTACATGACCACGATGCTGCAAAGCACCGAAATAAATCATTGACAACAAACAGCAAAGCATGTCCTTTGATATGATTGGTACAGTAGGCCTATATCGCGTGAGTAGGCAGGCTTCAATCTAATTCAGACCATCGTCCTATCATGTATATCCCCCTTGGTTATCAAGACCTCAAATATTAGTACTTGTTCAATTGAAATTCCACAGCCAATATGTAGGCCTAACTAAAAAAAACTTTGTTGTTTACTGTGAAATGTACGTGTCAAAACAACAGGAAATAATTTGCGCATCATTGCGTAGTGCCTAGCACTCTTGGCTGTCACCGCGGAAGAAAATTAATTCTAGACTTAGGGCTGGAATGAGGTACACTCAGTCTCGTGAGGGAAAACTGAGAAGAGGTGGGTTCAATTCCCACCCCAGCCATCGTGGAAGTGGTTTTCCGAGGTTTCCCCACTCCTATTCCAGACGAATGTTGGGATGGTTCCTAAATAAAGGCCACGGCCACCTCCTTCCCAATCCTCATCCGAATTACAAATACACACTCTAACCATCACAATAACGCAGATTAGCAGACAAATTCCACGCACACACCCAAGTACACGGGGATACATGACTACGAGGTCGCAATGCACCTAAATGAATCAGCAACAACAACAATAATAATAATTCGTGGTGCAAATACACATTCCTTCATCTCACCTCTTTAAAATAGGAAAGCACGTTAAAGATCCCCTTCGGGGCGAAATTCCGGCACCCCAGGGTCTCTTAACACCACAGTAGTTAAAGGGGACATAAAACCAATAACATTATTTATTATTGAAAAAGGAAAGGTTTTAAGAAAATTATTGTTACCAATTTAAACTCAAAATGGCTTAATTGAGACAAATCGTAGGAATTAATCAAAAAATGATTATATGACCTCCTGGCCTCCTCAATTATATTGACCCTAAATATAGCCTAAACTTTGTTGGGAATTAATTCAAAGATTCACTGTGAGAGACCAGGCAATGGCAACCAGGAGTGTTTCTTGAGTAAGATACGCGTTCTCCCCCAGCATTGCATTTGGGACGGCTGAGTTTTATCTCAAATCAGTGACTTCATGGTGATTGGGTCTTCTGCTGCGTTTGGTTCCGGTCTAGCTCTCCTTTAACCCTAAGTCTATGAAAGACCTGAGACCCTCATTATTTCAGGATTGGGGACTGCTATTTTTCTACCATAGTTGTTTGTAACATGATGCTCATTTATTGTATAACGGGTGAGTTAGCCGTGGTCGTTACGGCATGGATGCTGGCAGTCGCTCACATCCGGGAGGCGAGGAGGTTCGAATCCCCCCGCCGGCAACCTTGAAGATGGTCCTCTATGGTTTCCCATCTTCCTTCCAGGCAAATGCCGGGGTTGGTCCCAAACTACAGGCCACAGCCGCTACCATCCAACTCCTCGTCATTACATTCAAACGTTTCTCCCCAGACAACACTCCACACGCGACGGTACTTTTAGTTTACCCAATGGGTGTCTGCATAGAAGTAGCTACAAACTGGTGAACCGAACATGTCCTCGGTCACTCCCGGCACAAAAAGCCATACGCTAGAAAATAAAAAATAAATAAAAAATAAACTTATTTTATTCAATGCTACCGACCGATAGTTACGTACGTAAGCCTTTTTCGGCATGAGACATCATCGTCAGCATCATAATCCTCAACATCATCGTCGTCATCGTCGTCGTTATCGTCCTCGGATAAGACTGGTCTCTAGAATATCGTAACCACATCGTTTGTCTGTCCGTTTCCTCCACCAGAAGGCAAGAAACATTAATTCTAAAGGAAGGAAACTTGTTGTGTTACGTGACCGTTTATCCCACGATCAAGAGTTACGGGACTTCCTATTTACGATGAGGCCTAATCACTGGAAGTGGCATTTCGCCTTGAAAATCTAACATGCATTGACCAGAAATTGAACCCGGTTCACCTTGATGAGAGCCAATCAGCTTACCACACGCCTCCCCCCGTTCCCCGTTCTATAACTGAAGTGTGTTGATGAAATTGTCACTTGACTAAGGCACGCCCAGCTTGAAATTTATGGTAGATCATGCTTCGAAATTCAAATTCGAACTGTTTTTCACAAGAGAGCGTTAAGTGATCAATTGTCATTGTCAGCCTGAATATTGTCCTAACGAATAAATGTTACTTAACATGCAACTTACCATATCAAGCAATACGGGTCACGGGTTACATCCTATTACAAGCAATGTGGGGGGGATTAGTTGCATGGACGAAGTTCCTACTCTACCGCCCATAGGCAACCACACATAGAGTTCAATAAATTGTTCATTGAATTTAGGTATCAAATCAAATTATGCCACCCTCATCGTCACTCTCCATAGAAGCCAACAGCTGGCGACGTGAATGTGAAAACCACCCAAGTTTCTGAGCTGGGTGTAGCAATGCATTCATTTGCTTGAGCCCGGCGCCGTGCCTGCAGCTAGCTTTTTTTTCTTCCGTCCCCTGCACTATTAGATTTCGAAAGCAGGGCTCTTCATTCTGAACTTTATATCATTGGTTCTTCTTCCTGTCCACCTTAAAATTCTCATTCATTGAGCTGGCGTGGACCTTTGTTTTGCTGATGACCAGCACGGTAATTTCATGTAATCTATACTAATATAATAAAGCTGAAGAGTTTGTGTGTTTGTGTGCTTATGTGTTTAAACGCGCTAATCTCTGGAACTACCAGTCCGATTCGAAAAATTCTTTTTTTATATGATAGCCTGATTCAAGAGGAATAGTTTCGGCTATGTAGCATTAGGCTACACCTCTCAGGTGACCTTCAAGATTGATTTTTGTTCAGTAAGTCGGTAGAACAAGTGCTCCCGAACAGTTCTATCCGCATGCGCTGGCGTTATGGTTAGTGATACGTACACCGTTTCACCTATCTGAACCAAAATTTGTATACTTACCTTTTGGAACCCTGATGGTAACAATGTCTACGTGAAATTTATGACAGACCAGTCCATTCCCTGCATTGAGGCCCTTTGGTTCAAATCTACACCTTTCCCCCGATCTGAACCAAAATTTGTATACTTACCCTTCGGAACCCTGCGAGTAACACTGCCTACATGAAATGTATGACAGACCAGTCCATTCCCTGCATTTAGGCCCTTTGGCACAAATCTACACCCTTTCACCAATCTGAACCAAAAGTTGTATACTTACCCTTTGGAACCCTACGAGTAACACTGTTTACATGAATGTTCGGACAGACCATTCCATTCCCTGCATTTAGGCCCTTTGGCACACATCCATACCGTTTCATCGATCTGAACGGCAATTTGTATACTTACCCTTTGGAACCCTGCGAGTAACACTGACTGCATGAAATTTTGGGCAGACCCCTCCATTCCCTGCATTTAGGCCCTTCATCACAAATCTACACCGTTTCTCTTAATTGCACCAAATTTTACATACACTTTGAAACCCTGCTGGTAACACTGTTCACTTGATATTTTGGACAACGCTCCCCATTCCCTACATTTAGAATAACAGACAAAATGAACTTGAAAACCACGTATTAAGGCCCTAGAACCATTCATGTCCGTAGTAGGGTAACCGTGAGAGTATTTTAATAAGTCTGTTGTTGACGGGCAGTTCGGGCTGCATCACGTCACCCCTACCAGTGTTCTGGTGCAGAATGAAATTGCGAAAATAGTTGCATCTTGCGCTGTTTATAAATTGCAGTCACGGGGGGTAATTAGTGCAAAAAGATTTCTTAGTACCCTTTAAACAGTTATCATCATGAAAATATTATGTCTCTGTATAAGTGCAATGGTGTTGGTGCAGTACATTGAGGTTATCAGCTGCAATAAGCAAAGGGAAGCTTGTAGTTTAACGTGACCGTTAATCTCGAGATCATGTGCCACGGGACCTCCGTTTTACGTGGAATCCGAACCACAGGACATGGCATTTCACTTCGAAATTCTCACATGCAATGACCGGGAATCGAACCCGGACGGCCGCTGCAATAAGCGTTGGTGCTTTCAAATTGACCATCATTTAATCTGAAACTTATCGTTAAGCGCTTTGTGGCGATAAATGATACTATTGCTACCTCAGTAGCTCGGGACAGCCGAAGTTTGCCAAAGAGTTCTGATTATTTTCCTACGGCGCTATGCAACAAAAGACGACACTATTGGTCTCTACATTTCTAACAGCCAATGAGATATTGGCCCTAGGCAGTGTCTTTTGTTTCACTTACCGGTACTGTTCTTTCTATTTTTTTTTTGTAAATTTGTTTGTAAATTACATGTGTCAGTGCTGTAGTTAGTAAATAGCTGATTCCCTATTCTTAATTATCATTACGGGAAATTGACCTGAATGTTACGTCCATTATACTGTACTACTTATCACCCCCACAACCACCACCACCACCACCACCACCACCACCATCACCACCACAAAAATATATATTTTTAAAATATTGGTTTCTGTTAGTTACGTATCATGTGCCAGTTCTGTAGTAGTATTCATAATCATCCATAAAACAAATAAATCCACCGGGTGAAGCCGGGCACTACTGCTAGTTCAATCATAACTCATTCACAGATATATTGCTGGCCTTGTCAGCACTTCTGGGTAAGCATTGAGCTCATGTAAGTGAACTACATCTGTCTGACGTAAGGTACAGTGCTGCTGTACAATTTGGGACATTGAGGTTATGGCGGTGGTGATTATTTCTACAAGGGGTGGAACATACAGCTTGTCGGTCCCTATTCATGAGCTCATTCAACTAAACAACTTCTGTCTGCCATACATTAGATTGGCGTGCAGTTGTACTATTGCAATCAATGAGGACTTTTTTTTCTAGCGTATGGCTTTTAGTGCCGGGAGTGTCCGAGGACATGTTCGGCTCGCCAGTTTGTAGCTGCTTCTATGCGGACACCGTCGCGTGTAGAGTGTTGTCTGGGGAGGAAAGTTTGAATGTAAGGACGAGGAATTGGAAGGTAGCGGCTGTGGCCTATAGTTAGGGACCAACCCCGGCATTTGCCTGGAAGGCAGATGGAAAACCACAGAAAACCATCTTCAAGGTTGCTGGCGAGGGGATTCGAACCTCCTCGCCTCCCGTATGTGAGCGACTGCCACCAGCCACGCCGTAACGACCACGGCCAACTCACCCGGTAATCAACGAGGTATTTCATGGAACTGTCGTACAGTAGCACGTTTTGATTTGATCTAAACTGTCCACGTCTTAGCGCAGTAGCTAGCCGTCACCCCTTAGGTCCGGGTCCAATTCCCGGCTCTGCCAAGAAACTTAATTCTCGTCTGAGGGCTGGAACGGGGTGAGAAGTGGGTTTGATTCCCATATCAGCTATCCTGGAAGTGTTTTTTTGTGATTTCTTACCTCTAGTTGACACAAATGCGGGGATGGTTCTTGATGTAAGGCCACGGCCACCCCCTTCCCAATGAAATCTGGTCACATACACACACGACTATAGGTTCAGATATATTCTATATACACCCAGGCACATGGGGGGTAAAAGATCATGATCTCCAAGCCCCTGAAATGAAGCAACAATAACAACATGATTTAAACTGGTGCTCAGCTAAGTCACTGAATGTAGCAATCAAGTGGAGATTTTAGCAATTCTTTTTATCCCCTTGAATAGTTACAATTTGATTCCCAATTGAAAGTATGACGGAGTCATAACTACATACCTTTCAGCCAAGTCTACGAAATGACCGTAAAGGCAAAAGCTATATTTTGTTGAGGGCTTTCAGTGAATGCACATGTGAGCATCTCGTTCATATTTAATACAACGCTTCAAAGCTTGGAAATATTGCTACTGTATATAAAATATACAGTGTGGTTACAGCAACAACCTAACTACAATCACTAGCAATGTTCAGCTTAGTGCATAGGCGTATTCAAATTGCTGTCGAGCAAAATAATGTTACGTGCCACCCCCCTAGTGGCACTTTTGTTAACTGGATTACGGAGGGTTGAAGCACAACACAGGTGGTTCCTTTAAATGAAATAATTAACTTTATTGCGGCCAGAACATACACCACTCATCAGCAATTACAGGCAATTAGAACCTTACTCCAGTTTCCTCAAGTCTCTTCCTTGAGCGCTCTTGCCCCTTTCACTTGTCAACAAACCACAGAAGTTAAACCGTCTTAATGAGTCCGGTGGCCTTGACAGAAACTACCTGCCCCTCTTCCTCATGTACACCAACTAAAGTTACTTACGGTAATCCGCTACCCGCTGATTCGCTGTCCACAAGCTGGGGAAACAATGTCACTGGATTTCGTAACTCACACGGCACTTCGTCACCACACATCTGTCGCACTCGCTCAAAAACACACACCCACAGAAAACTCGGTCCCCTCATTGTTGAAGCCGCTTATATAGCAGGCTGGTGACTCAATGAATTCTAGAAGCGTCCAGGACACACGGCTTCTCGACATTTCCTTCGCTGGCGGGGTCACGAACATTCTGGACCATCCCTTTGTCCTAGTAGCCCTGTTGCATAAGGCACACGCAATACACGAGGCAAGGCACAGCCCAGCCCTGGGGCAGTTGTGACTCATGCGGCGAGCGATGACACAAACTCACAGCCGTTAACACCACCCCCTTCCTAAAAGACTGATCGTCCCGATCAATCATTGGTCCGTCTGTGTCCCTCCGTAGGCTGCCAGGCGATCTCGATGCACGATCTTCATCTTCGCCCTCGGGCTCCGCTGGATCCTGTAGACGACATCGTTGATCCGTTTCACGACTCGGTACGGGCCCTCCCAGGACTTCTGCAGTTTGGGTGACAGGCCTTTCTTCCGTAACGGGTAGAAGAGCCAGACCAGGTCGTCCTCGTGGAATCCGCCGGCATCCGTCTGTTGGTCGTATCGGGTCTTCATTCGGTCGGTCTCGATCCGCAGTTTCCTCCTCGCGAACGCGTGCACGTCCTCCAGTTGGTCGACCAGTTCTTGACAATACTGGCTTACCGGGACCGGATCATTCCCAGGTCGGCCGAAGGCAAGATCGACTGGTAGACGGAGTTCCCTCCCAAACATGGCCCGGGCTGGTGTGCACCCGGTGGCTTCATGCACGGCGGCGCGGTAGGCCAGGAGAAATAGAGGAGGATGTCTGTCCCAATCCCTCTGGTGCTCGCTGACGACTATTCGGAGATGGTTCTCGATGGTGCGATTGAATCGCTCTACCATCCCGTCGGACTGAGGGTGTAGCGGCGTCGTCCTTGTCTTCCTGATTTCCAGCAGCTGGCATAGGTTCTGTAACACCTGCGACTCGAAGTTCCTCCCTTGGTCGGAGTGCAGCTCCAGGGGCACTCCGCACCGGCTGACGAATTCCTTCACCAGGGTCTCTGCGATTGTCGCGGCTTCTTGGTTAGGGAGCGCATACGCCTCCGGCCATTTGGTGAAGTAGTCGCTGACGACTAATATGTAGCGGTTCCCTGCCTCGCTTAACGGTAATGGCCCAGCAACATCGATGGCCACTCTCTCCATGGGGCCGCCCACGTTGTAGGTCTTCAGTGGACCCCGTCGTCTTCGTCCTGGGCCCTTGCTGGCTGCGCAATCGTGGCACCTCGCGCAGTGGTTCTCCACGTCAGTTCGGCATTGAATCCAGTAGAACCGCTCTCTTAGCTTCTCCAGGGTCTTCTTTATCCCTAGGTGTCCACCAGATGATCCTCCATGGACTTCCTTCAGGACTTCCTCCGTCATAGCCTTTGGAACGACCACTTGTCCCCGAGATGTCTTCCCGTCGGTGCTCTCCCAGGTAAGGCAGATGAGGCCATCCCTTACAATCAGCGAGTCCCACTGCGCCCAGTAGGACTTACATTTTGGGCTGCAGTCACTCACAATGTTCCACCCGGGTCTGGGGACACAGGCCCTCTTCCATTCGGCTATCAGTCCCAGGTCATCATCTTCTGCTTGTGCCCGCGTGAAAGATTCGCGGCTCCAGTTCCCTTGAAGTTCCACAGTAGTCCGTCGGCACTGTAACCCGGTGTTCTCCTCCCTCCTAGTACAGAAGGTGCAGTCTTCGGGGCACGGTCTTCGTGACAGGGCGTCGGCATTAGAATGCAGTTGGCCTTTCCTGTGCTGGATCTTGAAGTTGTACTGTTGAAGCCTCTCTAACTACCGCGCGAGTTGACCCTCGGGCTGCTTGATGTTCAGAAGCCACCGCAGGGATGCATGGTCGGTCCTGATGAGAAATTCTTGCGCGTACAGGTACTTGTGGAAGTGTTCAATGGTCTTCACGATGGCGAGCAGCTCCTTCCTGGTGACGCAGTAGTTCCTTTCTGGCTTTGACAAGGCCTTGCTGAAGTAGGCCACTACTCTCTCCTTGCCGTCCACTACTTGCGACAGGATCCCCCCTATGCCAAAGTCGCTGGCATCGGTGTCGACGATGAACCTTGTTCCAGGTCTGGGGTAGGCCAGAATAGGCGTGGTGCTCAGAGCCTGCTTGAGTTGTTCGAAGGCACTGTGGCATTCTGCTGTCCACGTGAAGAGTTGGTCCTTCTCAGTCAGTCGATGTAAAGGTTTGGCGATGTCGGCGAATCCTCTCACGAAGCGACGGTAATAAGTGCAGAGTCCCAGGAAGCTTCGTAGTTGGGACTTGTCCTTCGGAACTGGCCACTCCCTCACAGCTGCGGTCTTCTCTGGGTCGGTGCGCACCCCTTCCTCGGAGACGATATGCCCAAGGTACTGGACCTGCTTCTGGAAGAGCTGACACTTCTTGGGGCTCAACTTCAGCTGGGCAGCCCATAGCTTCATCAAGATCTCCTTCAGGTTTCTGTAGTGCTCCTCGAAGCTTCTTCCTAGAACGATGACGTCGTCTAGGTAGACCAGGCAGGTATTCCAGTGTAGTCCCCTCAGAATGGACTCCATTAGCCTTTCGAAGGTCGCAGGGGCGTTGCACAGACCGAATGGCATGACGGTGAACTGCCAGAGCCCGCTGCCCACAGAGAACGCCGTTTTCTCGCGGTCCTTAGGGTGGACCTCCACCTGCCAGTAGCTACTCTTCAAATCCAAAGTGGAGAACCATCTTGATCCTGATATGGTGTCCAGCGTGTCGTCAATCCGGGGTAGAGGGTAGCTGTCCTTCTTCGTGACGTCGTTCACCCGCCTGTAGTCCACGCAGAATCTGGTGGAACCGTCCTTCTTCATCACAAGCACGACCGGGGAACTCCAAGGACTATGTGATGGCTCGATCACCCCTTGATCCTTCATCTCTTCTACCATCCGGTCGACTTCGGCTTGCTTGGCGAGCGGGACACGTCGGGATGGGGCCCTAATCGGTGCGCTGTCCCCAACGTCGATTCTATGCAGGACCAAGCTTGTCCTACCGAAGTCTTTGCTCCCCACGGAGAAGACATCCTGGAATTCGTGTAGCAGGTCCCGAAGTTGGCGTGATTGTTCCTCGTCTAAATGGTCCTGGGATCCAGTCGGGATGGCCTGAAGGACGTTAAGGGCGCCACCTCTCAGCGCTACAATGAGAGCTGTAGCCTTTTCTGTGTTGTTCCAGTTATTTATGGAACAGGCCGCCTCGAACTGACGTAAGTAGGTGCTCCACGGGACCTTTCCGTCGAAGGTTGGGGGCGTCACTCTGCTATGACCCGTTCCTGATATTCCCGGTGTAACGGTGGGCGGGCGTTGGCGCAGCTCGGCAACTTCCTCTTGTAGGGCGTTGAATCTCGCTTCCATCCCCGTCGGCGGGCGTTGGCTCAGCTCAGCAATTTCCTTTTGTAAAGCGTTGAATTTCTCTTCCACCCCCGTCAGTGGGCGTTGGCGCAGCTCGGCAACTTCCTTTTGTAAGGCGTTGAATTTCTCCTCCACCCCCATCAGCGGGCGTTGGCGCAGCTCGGCAACTTCCACTTGTAAGGCGTCGAACTTCTTTTCCACTGCCGTGACTTCCTCACGCAGACCCAGTTCTAATTTCTTCAGGTCCTGTGTCAACTTATTCTGACCGTCTTCCATCTTCTTCTGGCCGTCCTCTATCCTCTTCAGGTCTCCCGCTAGCTTATTTTGACCGTCTTCCATCTTCTTCTGGCCGTCTTCTAGTTTGGCAGTTAGGTCCTCGGCTAACTTCTTCTGGCCGTCTTCTAGTTTGGCAGTTAGGTCCTCGGCTAACTTCTTCTGGCCGTCCTCCATCTTCTTCTGGCCGTCCTCCATCTTCTTCAAGTCATCCTTCAGGTCCCTGGCTAATTTCTTCTGGCCGTCTTCCATGCCACTTAACTTTTCTAGCAATGCTGCCAATTGCGCCTCCATTTTAGTTGTTTGTCTTGTAAAGGGCATGCACTCACAGGAAAATTAGAGAAAATGACTTGCTCGGGTTTTGAAACCAGGACCGTCAGGTGTTGTGCTTGAGTTCGTAATCCGGCTTCTGACACCAGTTGTTACGTGCCACCCCCCTAGTGGCACTTTTGTTAACTGGATTACGGTGGGTTGAAGCACAACACAGGTTGTTCCTTTAAATGACATAATTAACTTTATTGCGGCCAGAACATACAGCACTCATCAGCAGTTACAGGCAATTAGAACCTTACTCCAGTTTCCTCAAGTCTCTTCCTTGAGCGCTCTTGCCCCTTTCACTTGTCAACAAACCACAGAAGTTAAACCTTCTTAATGAGTCCGGTGGCCTTGACAAAAACTACCTGCCCCTCTTCCTCATGTACACCAACTAAAGTTACTTACGGTAATCCGCTACCAGCTGTTTCGCTGTCCACAAGCTGGGGAAACAATGTCACTGGATTTCGTAACTCGCACGGCACTTCGTCACCACACTTCTGTCGCACTCGCTCAAAAACACACACCCACAGAAAACTCGGTCCCCTCACTGTTGAAGCCGCTTATATAGCAGGCTGGTGACTCTATGAATTCTAGAATCGTCCAGGACACACGGCTTCTCGACATTTCCTTCGCTGGCGGGGTCACGAACATTCTGGACCATCCCTTTGTCCTAGTAGCCCTGTTGCATAAGGCGCACGCAATACACGAGGCAAGGCACAGCCCAGCCCTGGGGCAGTTGTGACTCATGCGGCGAGCGATGACACAAACTCACAGCCGTAACAATAAGATACATTTCTGGAAACGGGAAAATTCAAGATCAATTTCAATCACTGAACACATCACACCCATTTAATTTCATCGGTGTTTATTTCCAAGGTGGACATATTAGTTACGAATATTGTGGTAATCATTACCGTGTATGCACCGTCATTGAAGGCCGAAAGGGCCCCGTCCACCCAGTGCCGTCTGGCCATATTACACAAAATATATTTAATTAATGTCTTACAAAATACTTTAAATTACAGATATTCTACTTTAAGTGCCTTTCCCATCTAGAATTTCTAAGAATAATTCAATAAACATATCACATCCCTAACATAGGTTTCTGACAGTCTCGTACGATGCATTGTAATACATAACTTTCCAGGTAAAGTAGGTGGATTGAAGGGCCAGTTGAGAAGACTGTCTAGCACGCACGCACGACGCACGTGCTATGAAAGGATTTTCCTTTCTCTTTAAGGGCCTGGAGAATTGGCCCATAGTGTTGCGTTGAAATTGAATTAGAAGATCTCTCAATTTCCCTTCCTGTTCTGTCCCTGTTTATACTCTGAGAGCAGCCAGAATAGGATTGACAGTTCTCGCCTCGCCATGTGGTCAGGGAACAAGGTTGCCAAACAGTTAAAATTACAAGCTAGAAATATTGCTGACCAGGCACTGACGCATGTGGGCTGTGATATTGCAACGCAGAGTATTATGACATCAACTGTGCGACATGGATTGGCCAAGAGGCAGAGGGGTGATGACTGACGTGGAACTTCCGGCCAAATGTCAATCCTATTCAGGCAGCTCACAGAGTAAGGTAAAACCGGATTGCGGGAGAAAGGTCTACTGCACGCCCTTGAACAGGTGTTCCAAGTACAATATCAGCATGACGAATAGAAACAAATAGTGTTATCACTCACCGAGTTCAACCGCGCCCCGCTCGGCTAGCGCTAGCGGCGCTGATCCCCAACGCTACACAGTCAGCTGTTCAATAGTGGGATACGCGCTGGGCTACGTAAACCTCTTTACGAAGGCTGCGGTTACGCTGATTACAACAAATTGTGTGTTTAGACTTATGAATAATACTGTCAAAAAGTTAGTATTAATATTCTCAGTCCCCATGTAGAACTATCGTTTTAAACCCTCCGTTAGTCGTGCATTGATCTGACAGCTCCATGGTTCGTCATATTAGTTTTAATATCAAGCCAACAGTTCAAGTTATGATCTTATCTCGTGACATCTTACACCAAACCTTAGTGAGCATTTCTCTGGAGTTGTGAAATAGCGTGCCTAAAAATTACTTTAACACGTGTAACATTTTGTCAGCGTGAGATTGATAGTACCAGCGCTCCCAATGATGTTACATTCTGTCAGTGAGTGGCAGGTGTGCTGTTATACCGATTATTTGGCTTAGTATGTTGCCTTAGTTAATATCAGTAAGGAGATTGCGCCTTATGAAAACCTAAGGATGCAGATGAAGCGTGTCAGCTTCTGCTGAAAGATAACGAAGAGCTAGTTCATGATTCAGTAATTTCAAAGGAATTTGTGACTCTGATACTGAAGACAAAGTTGAAACAAGATCCGAGGAGGACGGTAACGGAAGCGAAGAATTGGATGACCGTTTATTTTATTGGCAGGTTGGCCATTATTATATGTCCGACTCATTCTTTGGCCACTTGGTTATCACCACGGAAGTCCGGGTTCGATTCCCAGCTCTGCCATTACATTTAATACTGGTCTGAGGGCTGGAACGGTGTTCACTCAGCCTCGTGAGGCAAAAATGTTAAGAGGCGCGTTTAATTTCTACCTCAGCTATCATGGAAGTGGATTTCAGTGGTTTCTCACTTCTCCTCCAGGCAAATGCCGGGATGGTAACTAACTGAAGGACACGGCCGCTTCCAACCCAAATCCGACTTCAATTCCAAATACACACACTACTACAGACATTATAATCACACAGGTTATCAGACGAATTCTAAACAAACCCAAACACACGGGGCTAGGTGGCCACGTTGTCGTTAAGTCCCTAAAGAATCAACAACTTTTATTATTTTAGGCCTATTATTATTAAGACGGATTTTTTTCGTTTTAGGTAAGGATGGCACGAAATAGAACAAGTAACCATGGAAGGCTGCCTTCATTCCGTAGCCTACTGGGCGGCTTTCGTGATTTTACATCAGTGGATAGATATTTCGGTAAATTTTGAAAAATGTGAGGTACTGATCCTGGGTTTAATTTCCACTTCACGCGAGGAATTTCCACGTTCTCATAGTTCACTACGAAACAGTCCGCCTTTATAATAATTTAATCTTCCGAAAAAACGCTCGTCACAGATTCTATTTTTGATCGACAATTGCTTATCTTTCCAAGGAATAACTCTCGCCTATTTCGCAAACAGATTTGTTTCTTTTGGCGGTGTGAAAAAATGTCTACCATCAGATTTTCTTCGTAACCCGATTTACTTCCACGAACAAAACATTACGGCATTTTCCCGAAACAACAGAAAACTTAGTTGTTTGCACACACAGAGCACTGCACAGACATTCGTAAACTATTACAAAGAAACAAATTCCCTCGCATAATATGACTTCTCGCGCACAGGATATTACAGTACTAACCTCGTGGGTTACTGTCACGCGTGCTTATGGTTCGGCGCGACTTCCGCGCCACACACTGGCTGGACCATGAACTAAAATGCTTAAGTAGCGGAGTGATGACACTGTTTATTTCTATTCGTCATGATATCAGTATGTTAGAGTTCTGTCAATGAAGTTAATTTCTATAAATTAATATGTTCTTAGCTTTTGTGGTAAGATAAGGTATCGGCACGTAGTTGTTAAATATGCTGATTCTGTGCGATATAAGAAAATAAATGAAGTGGATTTATTTTATTAACAAATCAATTTTCTTCTTTGCCATTGAACACAAAATTAGAAATAAAAAAGATACGGGTCTTACAGTAGTCGCATATGATGTGTAACATCTGCCATATTATCCTACCTTGAAGTTGTTACCATTTTCATTATCCTTGACATTCATCAACACACAAAATCTTTTTATTTTTTACACTCTCATAATACATAACAATTCCAAGAATTTCTTTTTTTCTTCACTGCCTACTTGATATTTCTACTCTCGCAATGCTTTCTTGATACTCTGCTGTTACAAAGTAATCCGTATGTGATAAACATTCCACATGGTACCACTGCCAGCTGGATCACATCCATTCCAGGAGGGATGCGATCCAACTGGCAGTGCGTATTACACACTTCCGTCCGATCCACTTCCGTCCCATTTTTCAAAATCACTCCCACAAAAATATCCAGCAACCGAGTGGAAAGATGTTACACATCAAAAATTAGGACCGCATCAACCAACCAAGGTGATAGATAAATTTTCTTCATCCAAGCAAAGGACTGGAAAATATATTTCCAAATAAGGTGTTATAATATAAGTACATTCATAAGGATAGAAATAGAATTCAAGTTGTAAATCACGGGTATGAAACCAGAAGTATTACAGCGAATCACTCTATTTTATATGAACCTAAGTATAGAAAACGTAACTTTCTGTAATTCTCACCAAAATTATAGAACACACCAAAATTATAGAACATTCTCCCAATTAAATTAAAAATAATTTAAAGGAAATCATGCAAACCTGAAGATGCATATAAAACATTTTCTCAGAGAAAATAAAATTAAAATTTAAAATATAATTAGTTCAGCCTACAAGTTTACACAAACGCAAATTCAATTTTCCTTCTTATTCATTACTTTAGTACATAAAGCACTTACGTAGAACGTGTTATTCGACTACGCCATTATACAATTTTAAGAAATAGTAGTCAAAGATATGCATGCCATAAAAAAGTTGCACCTTTTAGTGGTATATGTGATTGCTCTTCCTGCTCTGTATGAATTTGATATCCTATTTCGACCTGTCTTTATCATATTGTAATAATAGAATTTAATAATGGTAAATTTACAGGATAAACCAATGAGTAGGAATTGTAAGGAAATTCATAAAATGTGTACAGTCTTTCTGAATTTTGCAAATTGCGTATATTTGTAACGATTTAATTATTATTAATAATAAATAAATGTGAGTACAGTTTTGAATACATGAACTATGTATCGAAAATGTTTTAAATGTTGTGTGGAATTATGAGAATAACAATATTGGCAACAATGAATATCAAATATAAAACAAGAATAATTCCATCTGGCCCACCCTATTTTTTTTGTCAGGACCCGCCCCTGTGTGTATGTATGAATGTATGTATGTATGTATGTATGTATGTATGTATGTATGTATGTATGTATGTATGTAATGTACTCTAATGGACCATGCCGGGTATTCTTTATTGTCAGACAGATTGAATCCACGTGTGACAATAATATAATTAACAATAAAGTTTACAAGTAGGGGCCTATAGACAAAACAAAACAAAACAAAACAACAAACGCGAACAAAAGACACTATTATCTATCAACAACAACAACCATACAGACACGCTTTCAAACATCTTACCTCCAGCTTTCATTCATTAATTCATACAGTCCTAAGTGTTCAAGATACATTAACATAATTAGTTACAGAAAATTAAAAACTATCTACAGTAAACGGAACAAAGGGTAACAAATAAATGAAAAGATAGGAAGATAAAGATCAGAAACTGGTAAAAACCATAGTACAAAAATGACATCCGAGGATCTAGAAAAAACAATTAACCAATGAAACACAAATATAAATGAACACTAACATTACAATATTTTACAGCCCACTTGAGATGTTTCTCATAATAGTTGACAGAGAGTCGAAGTGAATATCAGTAGCAGTTTTACTCTCCATCAAGCTGTATGTTGACTGTATTGGTGCATTGTAAATGCTGTCTGATAACCGCCATCTACGTAGTGTACGCTGGTGTCGATTTCCATGTACTGTTAGTAAAACTATTTGGGACCTGGAAAAGTTGCATCAGAACCTGAAATAAGGCACCATCAAGGAATGGAGTGACTATTAGCAGAATAGTGAACTCAGCGATGTGACTTGAACCTCGGAACTCCGGAATGAGGTAATGCACTGACTGCAGTAACGTAGGAAGGGCTGTGTGGTTGGTGCGGTCGGAACCAGGTGACACAATACTGGGGCAGCTTATCTGGGAAATCTAGTCGTCTATGATATGCTGTAATGCAATAAAATACTGAAAAGTTACAATCGTTTCAGCATCGAGAAATCATGGTACGAGCGGCACCCTAAAATCTAAGACTTCTTCCATAGTCACATGCCACATGTGAATTGACATGGTTTAAATGGGACCCTTTTATACAGGGCGCCCGAGAATGTTCTCCGCAGTGGCTACGTACAGCTGCGAGTGGTTGCGTCATCAGTTTAGTTGGCAGCACTGTGTACTTGAAAGGGGAAATCCCGCGCGTATGGGCTGTAGGCTGTCAAAATCGTCAGATAAGTGAGCGTGCATGTATTGCGATAAGCGAGCGTTCAAATGGATTATTGGAAGAGTGCAACAGTATACAAGCGGCGATGTTTCCTACTGAAGAGAGAGTTTTTATTCTTGGTGGAATGCGTTTTTCATGAAGGCGATCGGTTTACAGAAAATGTAAAATATAGATTTCAGGCGTGATTTCCTAATTCAAAGTGTCCAAACCGTGATACCGTTCGGGGTTTGATAAGTAAATTTCGTGTGACTGGCTCAGTTCACGATGTACCGGGAACAGGCAAGCCTACGCTTTTAACAGACGAAAGACTTGATGAAATCTTCGATATAATACTGCGTAGTGCAAGTAAATCAACACGAAAATTAGCTCAACAAACAGGAATCTCTAAGTCGACAGCACATAAAGCTGTAAGAGAGAAGCTTCAGTTGTTCCCTTATGAAGTTACCGTGGTTCATGAATTAAAACAAACTGATTACGGAAAAGAGTGATGTACTGTGAATGGTTCCAAATATTCATAAATCGACATGGACTTGAAGTTTTAAATAAAACTTTTTTTTTCAGATGAAGCATGGTTCCACTTAAATTCCCAAAATTCACGAATTTGGTCTTCAGACAATCCCAATGCACTAAGAAAATTACCATTGCATTCACAGAAAATTGGCGTATGGGTTGCCATATCACGAGCATGTGTAATAGGGCCAATCTTCTTTGACAGTTTGGTGAATTATGATGTCTACGGCTCTGAGATAATTTACAAGTTTATTGCTCAGTTAAATGAAGACGAAATTGAATGCTCTTTCTTTCAACCGGACAATGCTACAGCACATACGTCCCACCAGTCGCTTCACCTTTTAAATCAATTTTTTGGGGATAAAATAATAACTAAAGGCCTCTGGCCACCACGGTCTCACGATTAACCCCACCAGATTATTTCCTTTGGGGTGCAGTGAAATCTGAGGTATACAAAACTAATCCAAAAACGATTGATGAACTTAAATGCAGCCCATTCCGTAAGAAACTTTAGTGAAAGTCTTCGACAATATGTGTAGACGTGTTGATGTCTGTCTTCGAACACCAGGACAACACTTCCAGCATCTGTTATGAATGGCTGTAGTGAGTACAAAGTTTACTGATTGTTTGTTATGATGCAAGCGGCGGCCGTGCTGCCAACATAACTGCTGTAGCTAGCTCTCGCAGACGCATATAGGCGCTGCGGAGAACATCTCCGGACTCACTGTAGTTACCTCGTGAAGCCTCACGGCAGACATGTGACTGAGGCGGGTCAGGACGAGCAAGCAGCCGCCACGCTTGGCATGTTATCGCCACGCGGATGGAACCAAAGCCTAACGCAAATCTTAGGTAGATTTCAATAGAATGGAATGAGAATCATGTTGCGATTTCTGGAAAATTTCGACATATGTTTGCGTTTCACGTCCCACAGCCCCCAAAACCACCACCAGTTTAAAAGATTGTATATAATTTATATATACAGGGTGAAGAGAAAATGCCGCACTTGGAGGTCGGCATGAGACTCCTCATCTAAATCCAAGACAAAAGTTTTATAGCAAAATTGGAACGGGTGCAGTTTGAAAACACAAATATGAAAACGAGAAACTGGCAACACTGTCACTTCCAACAGCGCATCAGAATGTGTATCACCCCGCACTTCCGTACCAGCCGTCGTAGCTCACTGAGTAGTCTTCTGGGTTTTTAAATCTACATCCACCATGGAGCTACGGTTCAAATGTACTTCAGGTCATTCTTTCCCTAGTTCTCGTCGTTTACCTGCGTTTATAAGCAGGACATCATATTGTTACATGACAATAGCCTAACACATGACAGTGGTCGCTTTGAACATCTGTGAAGTGACCGTTGCTCGTAAGTGTACCTACCGGTTCTGTGAAGATAAGACTGGACGTAAAACGTACAGAATGGAATTATTGTGCGTAGCATAATGCACAACCTAGTGTATTCTTAGTGAATTCGAAATATTCTTGTGTTTTTTTGTACCTCATTGGGTAAAGACGATGTTACTGTATCCACTATTGGCTTTATTTGTGCCATGGACGAAACAAAGTTGTCGTTTAGGTGTGTAAGGAGTTCATGTAAACACATAACGTATTGCATTGAGAAGGTATAGATTGGATAGAATTTGATGCATGAACTGAAAATAAATTTTGGCTCGAATGCGACTCGACCATCGGTACGTTCGCAGAACAGTTATTCACGGCACTACCTCGTACCACTGAGCTTTTTTTTTTTTTTACAGAATTACAGAATTTTCAGATATGATAAATACCATACTATTACATCACAAGAAATCCAGATAGTGTCCATATTTATCGTACAATTGTCCACTTTCACTAAGCT
This sequence comes from Meconema thalassinum, assembly GCA_946902985.2. Classification (NCBI taxonomy): domain Eukaryota; kingdom Metazoa; phylum Arthropoda; class Insecta; order Orthoptera; family Tettigoniidae; genus Meconema; species Meconema thalassinum. The sequence continues at coordinate 381,744,050 of OX336389.2, read as the reverse complement.
TCCAACGCTCTTTCTGCAGGTGATACCTGAGATCCAGGAACGAGAAATGTTGATCATTGTCCATCACGAAGTGTACATATTGGCCCATTATCCACACAATGGCAGTCTGTTTAATTTGGGGGAAGGCGGTCACCGACAAACGAATCAAATTCCCGTCATCAAGGTCATCCGTGGGCACATTTAATAGTTGGCATACTTTTCCCTTACACCACAGCCACGTGGAAGCAACTCGCGTGCATGATGTGAAGCGGTGTATCGCCATATCAATTTGACCACATATAGTACACCATGGGCAAGCTTCAAGACGGATGGTATATCGCCGTAGAGCGGTTGGGATGAGATCGTTGAGGAAGATAAAAACCTGGGAGTGTACAGCAGAAGAAATGGTCATAGCCCCAAAATTTTTCCAAACAGTGGGCCAATGGACGTAGAGGGAGGGGCCTCGATTCGCGGTTTGGAGTGTACCACTTGCCGCAACATGTTATAAATACTTTTCGTCGTTGGAACAGTCCCTGAAGGCATTTGGCGAACAGTTTCCAGAAGGTGCTGTTGATGGTCCCTAAATATCTTCGGCAAAGCTCTATCACAACCACGGGCTGTGTTTCGAATATCTTTGTATAGCGCTTTCGTAAAAGTGTCATGTTGGGAAAGAATGGTGATATCGTTCTTGCAGAGGAGTGCACGTCATTTCATGCCATGAGCTGTTAGCCCTAGCCCGCCTTGCCGGGATGGGAGATACAACTGTTCCCGTTGTACTCGGAACCAAAATTCTTGCCATATAAACCAACCTGTATATTTTGCCAATTGGCTCTCAAACATTTTGGGAAGTGGGAAAAGTTGTGCGACATACCATATTTTAGAGAGCGCAAACACGTTGAGGACCATGACCCGTTGCACTATATTGAGGTTTCTTTGACCAAATTGGATCAGCACTCCCCTAACTTTGGCAATGACCTTAGTCCAGTTTGCTTGCACTGTGCCCAGAAGCGATTGCTTCCAGGTAATGCCAAGAATTTTCACCTCATTTACTATCCGGAACCAGGGCTGTTGGGTAATCACTGAGTTAGTATTGAGCGGAAGCAAAGCAGTTTTCTGGGGGTTCGATTGTGCTCCAGAGGCGATATGGTAGAGCTGAAGGACGCTATCGATGTGGGAGATGTCTTCATTATTGCGGATCAATATTGATACGTCATCAGCATAGGCGCACATGCCAAAAACATGTGTGGACAGTTTGTAACCCTGTAGCTTCACCTGGGTAGTCCGAATGAACGGTTCAAGGCCAATGACAAAAAGTAGCATGGAAAGGGGACATCCTTGCCTAACTGATCGTTGTATTGGAATCAGAGGGGAAAGAAAACCGTTGACGAGCACTCGAGACGTAGCATTACAATTTATCATACGAATGTAGCCAATAAGGATTTCAGGAAATTCAAAGTGTTGCAAGACCATGTACAAGTATTCATGACTGATGCGGTCGAAAGCTTTATCAAGATCTAAGGTGAGAAAACTCATTGGCTCAGTGGGGAGCATTTCGGCTTTTAGGTGTAGGTCCCGTAGTATCGCTAAGTTTGTTAACAGAGTTCTTCCAGGAATACTGCAACATTGTTCATCACCAATGATATCATGTAGAACAGTCAATCGGCATGCAAGTACTTTGGTAAGGACTTTATAGTCACGGCAGAGCAGAGTAACTGGTCGGAAGTCACCAACTGCCATGGGAGAGGATGTTTTTGGTATGAGGACTATGGTACCCTCGTGATGTGATTGACAAAGAGCACGACGTTGGAGAATGGTACGCAGGACATGACAAAATTCTTTGCCAATGAGAGGCCAGAAGTGTTTATATATTTCATATGGCAGTCCATCAATGCCAGGTGAGCGGTTGTTTGGGAGGTGCTTAACCACAGAGTGAATCTCTTCATCCGTAATATCCGCGCTGAGCAGAGTTTTGTTGTCCGGAGATAGCTGGGTACTGCAAGATGAAAGCAATAGGGTCACCTGCTGTGGATCAATTGGAGCCTTAGCGTAGAACCGTTGATAAAATAATGATATTTCACTACGTATAGCGTCAGGGGAGGTGACGACACTTCCAGTACTGGTGCGGAGGCGGTGGATATATTTACGTTGCCGCTCACGTTGTCCTTTGGCGATATGGTATACACTTGCACTTTCGTCCGGGAGCACTGTACGATCTTTTAAAGCCACGTTTATATGAGCAAGCGTTCGTTGCTGTAGAGACAGGAGCTTGGTTTTAACTTCCCGAATCTGGTCATATATACGCTCCCCAGCGTCAGATCTTTGCTGGAGCTGGCGAAGAACTCGATAGTAAAATTCAACTGTATCCCGTCTTTCCCGACCTCGTTGGTAAGATATGTTCTTAAAGACGCGGCGGATCCCTGGTTTAACTATAATATCCCACCAGTCTGCGCAGTCGCGAAATTTGCATTTTTGTTGGACCCATCGAGTCCAGTGTTGTCTGAAAATATCTTGGCATTCCTCCTCCAGTAACAGCGAGCAATTCAGTTTCCAATAACCTCTTCCTATGTGAAATATGGGATGGGGGTAAGAGATTGTACATACGACAGCATGATGGTTAGTGAAACTGGCAGGTATCACTTCACATCGTCTAGGCTGGATAAGTTCCTGTGAAAAGTAGATGCGGTCAATTCATGATGAGGAGTTGTGACTTATACAGGTATAATGGGGCAGGGGCACCCTTAAACTATCCACAGCATCAATGAGGTGTAGGGAGGTAAGAAGGGTCCTGAGAGCCGGGTTGACACCTTGGTATGGACTAGTGGAATCCTCTGTGCGTTGAATACAATTTAAATCCCCTGCAAGAATAAGTTTTTCCTTAACGTCGTGCAGATGAGGCAGTATACTCTGTTGAAAGAACATTTTCCGTTCCACACGTTTATTGGACCCGGATGGGGCATATACATTTATCAGGGTGGTATTGTTTATGTGTCCAGATATTATGCGTCCTGGTGGATGACATAGCACACCTTCGAGTGGGATATCATGTCTTATGAGGAATCCGGTCCCTCTATTCGTATTACCGGTATTGATGTATTGTTTGTAGAAGGCAGATATGGGCAAACAGGGTATAGCAACTTCTTGAATGAAGGCAATGTCAATGTCTGCATCTCGAAGGAATCTCTCCAACAGTTGAAATTTCAGAGGGCATTCTATTACATTGATATTCACAGTGGCCACAGTGAGAAATTGCGCCATTAAGAGAAGTACAAAAGCTGTGCTAGACATACTGGAAGGTGGACTCGTGAAAAAAAAAGAAAAAAGAAAAAAGACACAGGTGAGAAATATACTGGTGCACTATGTCAAAATAGGTTGAGATAGTTCCTTATGACTGCCATTCATAGGCCGGCTGTCAGCGTTTGAGAGCGTTCGTGGGTCCCTAGATGACGTAGAATGAAGATTTTGTTTCTTTTTCACAGCTGCGGGAACGTTTGTAGAGCCAGTTTGATTCTTCGGGGCTGGTACGGCAATCGAGGCATTTGTTTTAATCTTCTTAGATACGTTCTCGGATCCCCGATCAACCTGCTTAAGTGAGTCGGTAGGTACCAGAGAAGGTGGGGGCAGTGAAGACAAAATTTCTGTGGCAGCCTGTAGTGACGGCAGAGTTGGTTCTAAGGCTGCGATACAGGTTGCCGATAGCACAGGGGCACTCTGTGGCTCGCTGATCTGGTCAGTGCAAGGTACCAGTTCTGCGTCATGTGTGTCCGAGGCCACTTCTGGTGTTGTCCCAGCTGACTGATCAATAAGCATGTTTTCATGTGACGTTTGCTGTGTCACAACTTCCGAGTGTTGGACACGTCGTTGTTGTGTAGGAGTTATACCGAGGGGAATCATTTTCTTTGGGCAGTTGATACGTAGATGTGTGTTAGCATTGCAAATTAAACAGGTCTGTTTCTGTCCATTATACGATATATAGCCAGAATGGCCACCAAAAGTCTCAGTGGAGGGGATATCTTGTTTGATTTCCATAGTGACTGCACGTATTCCATTATACACCGGGAACTGATAAGCAGAAGACCATTGTTCTTTCCTGACGTCACTCACAGTGCCATATTTCGACAGGACGGATTTGAAAATTTCAGGGGGAACTTCGAGTGGGACATTAAATATACGCACTGTGGTAAAATTGGAATCCGCTGTGGAGAGCTTAACATTTGTCATTTCGCCTGAGTCGTACTGAAATTTAATAGGATCTGCAAAAGTATTTAGCAATTTCTGGTAAGTAGATATGCTGATTACCTTGATGTACATGGTTTTTTCTTGCGCATTTAACTGGATGGCTTCTACTTGGTCGACAGTCAACCGGAGGGTATCGCTAATCCAGCGGTGAATTTCTCCTGGGGTGGGGCGAGAACTCTGCCTGTCCCATTGGCAGCGTACGGTGTTTTTCCTCTGGTATCCGGACATGATTTTCAGCGGGGTTTTCTGGGTTTCTGGTTTTGTTGTCCTATCTGGAACACTACTTGAAAAAGTATTTTCCGAATGACACACGGTAGGTCAGTACACCCGTGGAACTATCGGAAGCACCGGTATTAGGAAACGTACACTCTTCCAATGCGGTCACACAGCGCGCACACACGTACCTCACTCGGCCACGACTAGTGACCAACTATGCGCTAATGAGACACCTGCGACGGAGCTTCGAGTTCATGCGTCCTGTTCTGGGATATGCTGCAAGCAGTTACAGCGTTGCCAGATCCTCGCATTTCTATTCAACCAACTGCTGGGGCTAGGGTTTGCTAGAAAAAAAATTGTCGTGAATTTCGACGAGGAACCACATGCCGACTTCCAAGTGTGGCATTTGCGATTGCCCTTTACATATATCACTACCCTGTCATTTGACACGAATCACTTTAAAACTTGTACATAAAATATAACCTATCATAGTCTCGGTCAAGTTTGTGAATAGGCAAAATTGAACTAAGGAATTTTATCTAAAAAGTAGAATATCGCTATAAATTTATTTATATGTGAAAAAAAACAATGCATTCAATTCATACAATTCTTCGGATAAGGGATAAAAACGTACGGTATATCATTTTTTTGATAGCACCAACCATTGACAGGGGTGGCAAAAATTTTTTTTTTTTAGAAAAAACATTCATACCACCCTATATAGGCACAGAATCAAAACCGTTTCAAATAGCCAATAGTTCTCTAAAACTACCTAAAACTTTTGAATGAAAGCATATCTGATATGACCCACCCTTACGCCAAGGGACGAGCGAAGTGTTTTCGGGATTATAAGGAGATGGGGCTTCTCGTGAGCTAAACATAGGAATGTTTGTAGGCACAGGTCTGACGTTTGTTTTTGGCCGGTAATTGCTTGTTGCGTAGAGGTCTACGACGAGCCAGGAAGCCTTCTTATTGTGAGCATGTGCAGTAACAACTGCACGCACGATCAGAAGGAACGAAGGAAAGAAGGAGGGAGGTTGAACGGTTAGCACAGTAGATGCGCGGAATTCACGGCCACCGGCCAAAAACAAACGTCAGACCTATATACAGTAATTGGCAAATTTAGTGAATTCGAAATATTTTTGTTTGCCCGGTAAAATCAACCTCCGCTTTCCGGCTTATCGAGAGCAAAATGTGTATAGTTGGCGCGTCATACCGGGCAGTCAAGTGCAGTTCGTGGTCTAAGAGAGTGCTAACCTGGTCAATGAATGTTGGGAGCCATTAGCAAGTAACTACATCCCAATCTCCATCTACGTTATCTGTTGGATTATTGTGAATTGACTATTCTGGATGAAACGCTATGCAGTCAATGAGATAGGTATTTGTAAATTCAAGTTACAGCTAGGGCGCTGCACCGAGTACCCTTCAAGCATCGACCGCCACTGCTACTGTAGTTTGGGGCGCAGAGCAAGACACACACAAAATATGTGTGACTTAATAAACAGAGTGCGGACCTCGAACTGTTTTAACAGACGGCTTCTCAGTATCACAAATCGTCGATCAAATTATACAGGAGAGTTCTTCCAATGTGAAATAATGTAGGAGAGAAAGGGTATTTTAAAATCCATATCGTACCGCTAGGTAAAAGTAGACTACTTCGAAACATTCCAGTAATTGAAGGCGACGAGCATACAAATACAGTATGTTTACGGATAGGCTAAGAGATACACATACGCATATTGTAACGCAGGCATTTAAACGTAGCAGAGGTAAAAGAAAGGTTTGATTTTATAGAAATGTTACTGCAGGGATCTCGATTAATGATCAGGCATTAAGAAATTTCTGCATATTGGAAATCTGTCACTCTGCTAAACGACGCAATTTGTGAAGCGTGCTGGGTGGCGTTCGACGGTTGTGGGATTTTGCTCTCTACATTGAATTTCAATCACACATATATAGTTTGAAAACTGCTCTTTTGTGTAAAATCGCGGCTTATTGAATCCGCTCCACACGCGTATGTGGCCTTGGGCGTGTTCAAAATAAAAGGCCATCATTTTCGTAACACATTTATTTCATTGCTTTTTTGGCTAACATTTTACTGAGTTCTGTATCGGTCACGGTTTGTTTTCCTCGTAATATTTCCAGAAATTGTATTTTATGGACTGAAATGGAAGACAAAAGCTTGTTACAGAAAACAACGCGTCACAGTAGAAAACAGGTATAAAACAAAGCCTGAACATTTTATGAAGCTGTAAAATGCAGTTCAGAAGACTTTCAGCACCAAAGAGAAATAGTTCTGGAGGGAATTAAAAGAAGCCGTGAAGCGAATGAGGAAATTAAATGCTCCTTCACGAATTACTGCAGAGTCTTTGACACCATGCGGAATACAACAAAGAACGTTAATGGAAAACATGTCAAAACAGTTAATGGAAACCACGGCTAAATGAAGCCAAAATCACAACGGTTATTTGAGGTGGTAAAGTGAATCGTTTATTGATATTTATATTAGGTGTCAGTTAATCCCAGAGTCAAACACCAATTCTGTTAGAGGTACAAACCGTCCACCGAGGCATCGAATACCTCAAAAAAGATTTACGAAGTTTGTAGATTTAGTATTCTCGACTGTCACCCTTTCAGTCCGGATTCGATTCCTGGCTCTGCCAATAAATTTAATTCTGGTCTGAAGGCTGAAACAGGGTACCCTCAGCCTCACGACGTTGAACTGAAATATGAAGTTTCGAATCCCCCCTGAATCATCCTGCAAGTCGTTTTCCATTTCTACGCCAGGCAAATGCCGGGATGGTACCTAAATTAAGGCCACGGCCACCTTCTTTCCGAATCCTACCTTCAATTACAAATATACCCACTAATACAGTCACCACAACAACACAGTTTATCAGAGAAATATCACACGCTGCCAAGTACACGAGGCTACAAGACCACCATGTCGCAAAGCCCGTAAATGAATTAAGAACACCATCAAGGCATCGAGTTATTTGTTTGATTCTTCATATTTACTTACCTGGAGGTAAGTCATTCATTTTGTATCATGATAGAGGACTACAAAACAAGTTCACTTATACCAGGTGGCTTATTTTCTCCGTTAAATCTACCTATAAGCGTCCTGCATACACTACTGCTGTATGGGATGTCTAACAATTGATTTCCACAGGGGCCACACTGCATGCTCGCAGATTACGTCAAAGTACGGAGGGATATCAACCGGATGGCAGCTCGCTACATGTCCCTCAGTGCTTAACCGTCTAATGCGCCCCATTGCGTTATGAAACCTCGCATTTGAGAGCGTAATAGGCTCATATGGGGTATATCAACACAACAGTTGCTGGCAACATATTGGCAACGCCTGGTGTATTCAACAACAACGAGCACAAGGGCATCATGTTAATCCGTGGGGAAGCTGGTCGTAAAGCTGTCGAAGCTCGAGGTTTCATAACGCACTAGACGAGAGCACTGAGGAACATGTAGAGAGAGGCCATCTGGTTCTTCTCTCTTGGCATTATGACGTAACCTACTTTCATTAAAGGGTATCTCCTAATTATTTCAGTTATTAGACCTCTCGTTCATTATCAGTACATGCGGGACACCTAAGAGTTGATTGCACGAGGCAAATGAGCCACCTGGTATATACTAATTCACAATGCGTATCACGAAGCCAACATATCGGTCACTTGAATTTTCAAAATATAGTTGTCCTTCCTGGGACCTATTTGTTTTAAGACTGAAATTTGGTATTATGATAAAGGGCTATAAAGAAAATTCACTGATATTGCCTTCAAAATCGTTACAAATTAGTAATCAACATGTTCATTGTTGAACTTGCATTTATTTGAACCTAAAACAGATACAACCCTTACATTTCCTCACATTACCTAGGTTTACAGGACTAAAAAGTACTGATCTGACTTGTGAAGCCGTGACAAGCAATAAACCAACATGGCAGCAGCGGGAAATTTCTAAATTTAATTGCCGTTTCTCGAAACCTATTACTGTCATAACCCCAAAATGTTATTCCATGATAGAGGGTTATGAATCAAATTCACTAATAGGGTTTCCAAAATAGTGGCTGTGCAAATGTTCAAAACATTATTTTCTTAAATTTCAGAATTCAATTTCTCGAAACTTATCACAGCCATATGATTCAAACATTGTAGCATTAAAGAGGAAAATATGAATTTCACTGATATGAACTTCAAATAATGACTTGTGAATGATCGTGTGGCCTCCTGGGAGGCTGAGTGCAGGTCTTTCGAGTTGACGCCCGTAGGCAACCTGCGCGTCGTAATGAGGATGAAGTGATGACGAAAACGTCACTTACAACCAGTCGCCGAGCCACGGGAATTAACCCCAGGAGATTAAAATCCCTGATGGCTCGGCCGGGAATCAAACCCGGGGCACTTCGCGCCAAAGCCTAGCGCGCTAACCATTTAGCCACGGAGCCGGACATCATGAGTCTTAAGAAACCCAGATGAACTTTAAAACAATGTTAACACTCTTTATAACGACCAACAGTCTAAGGCAGTGAAGCACTACGTCCTGTGAACATAGCAGAGCAGTAATAGGTTATGTCTTATTTCAACCATTCTAGAAGTGATAACCCTTGATTTACTATTATTTCAGAACAATTTCCCATTGTAATATCGATCGTTTGGTGAAAAATGATCATCCTTACTTACGATATTCGTACGAGCCTTAGAAATTGAAGCAAAACTTAACTGGAATGCTGTAAACTATAACATATACTGTATGCAAGTTAGGTATTTTTATGATTTAGGCCAACATGCATGGTCAACACTACTTTTAGGAACCCTGTAACCACTGGTGGCAGTTAGCTTCGTCTGGCATTCTTGGGACTGTAGGGTGATTTCAACTCCTGCTGTCTTAAACGGTAAGTAATTACCGACGAGAGAAGGTACGGTACTTTGAAGAATGGTTGTGGTTTTGTTCAAGACGGGGTGAATTCCAACAACACAATAAGATTGATTTTCCCCTTTAAATTTTATATTTTACGTATATCGGCTTTTTGTGATATTGATTTTATTATTTATTTATCGTATGGCTTCTTTTTCGGGAGTGTCCGAGGGCATGTTCGGCTCGCCAGAGTCTGTAGCTGCTTCCAGCGGACACTCTTAGGGTGAACTACAAGTTACGTTCAATTTCAAGTCGTTTCAACTTTCGCTACCAGATGTCAATGATACTTAGTGGTGAACGTTGGAACTTTGATAGAGCGTTCCAACGAAATCTAACCTAGAAATTTAGCTTCACACAAGTTAAGTCTGTGGAAGGATCTTTTACATGCCATACATCTATGACATGGGACCGCCGGCGTTACTTCTCCTCTGAAGGAAGGCATACTGAAGGATTTATAACGCCCTTGATAGAAAAATGGGAGAATTGAGCACGAGTGTAGTATTGTAGTACAAATTTCTTCATAATATATGATAAATAGGCCCTCACCTGTATTTATCTGGCTTCTAAACATCATATCAATATAGGCGTTTCAGTTCTTCACGGAAATATTTGTTTACCTAATGTTCCAGTAAATTCTAAATCTACTGACTTGGAACTCTTGCACTGAAGCACTCGAACTCAATCGCTCAACCTCCGACACAACATACGAGAAACGTACTGATTAAAACCCAAGTTCTGAAGTGTACACTATCCTCGTTTCTCTAGGGTGGTAATGAGGTGAAAGAGATCTAATATGTTGGAAAATTTTTAGGCCGGGCACATTTACTGACATCATCTTCGTCAGAGGAGGTAAATACAGATATCTTGAATGAAGATAAATGAAACTGAGCATTTCTTTCATACAGAATTTTAACCTATTTCCATCATGTAAAATACATGTTTATAGGATCACCATTTCATCGTGTGTGTCCCCTAATACATTTTGATAGGATGGAGTCATTTGCCTTAAACTTGGCAAGTACTTGCCACTACCCTATCCAACCTCGACCGTGTCTTTCAAATTTGACTAAATATCACCAATCCAGCATTACGAACGCGTAACATATTTCACCTCTTCTCAAATTATCCGAAACTGTTGCAGCAATTTAACCTGAAATTTTGTTGATGACAGAAGACTATAAAGAAAGTTCTCATTATGTGACTTTAATGGCACGATAGGCACAAAGTCAACATGGTGGTCTCGCAAAATCCATATGCTTAAATAAGAAATTCCGAGCGCAGTGGGAGTTGACATAGCTTTACACACAGCTTACTATATTGGCATATAATACAAAATTGCCATGGCGGATTAAATATAAAGGTTAGTTTCGTAAATTATAGATGGTGTGCATGTTAATTCCTCAGAGAAGAATTCCTCTATTTCGTTATGGACAGATTCCATCTTCGCATTGCTATGACTGAAAAGTTCCGACATAAATTTCTAGTGTAGTACCCCTCAATATATAAGGTGCGTTCAAAAAGTAACGAGCCGGAGGCTGTAATGCGCAAACCGATGACAACATCGGCTAATCGTGGCGTGTATAACGAGGTGTGGTTCCGACCAGAGAGTGGAAGGTTACAGCCCGTCGCTAGAGGGCACGTGTGCACGTCACGTGACGATACAAAGCGAGCAGCAGCATGCATCAATCGTCCTACCAAGACCAAGACAGTAGGCTATTCGACATGCTTCCTGATGTGGTTGAAGACTGTGGGGCACCCATTGGGCACACACTTTCCGTAAGTGCAGTCGTTCCTTCATGATGGTGTGCACACTTGGGACGCTCAATCCGACCACGACGGCTATGGCGTTCACTGTCACTCGGCGGTCCTGGGTAATGAGTGCATCAACCAGCTGGACGTTGTAATCGGTAATGCAGGGGGGTGCCCCAGACCGGGCATCATCGGCCAACGACACCCGTCCTTCCGCGAAGCGCTTGTGCCACGCCTTGACACTTGCAAGGGACATGCAGTGCTCGCCGTACACTTGTGACATTCGGCGATGAATGTCCGTTCCCCCTACTCCTTTTGCTGTCAGAAACCGAACAACACCTCTTTGCTCTTCGTTTGTTGCCTCCATGTCACTGTTTGCAATGCGACTGGCAGCGTTGGACGATTGATGCATGCTGCTGCTCGCTTTGTATCGTCGCGTGACGTGCACGCGTGCCCTCTAGCGACGGGCTGTGACCTTCCACGCTCTGGTCGGAACCACACCTCGTTACACACGCCACGATTAGCCGATGTCGTCACCGGTTTGCGCATTACAGCCTCCGGCTTGTTACTTTTTGAACGCACCTTATAGATAACGCTCGAGTTATTATCTGTCACTTAGGGTCCATTGAGAGTACGTCCGTGAAAATAACTAGTACGGTGAACTGGTATATTGTTTTAATGCCAGATAAAGAGATATGAATACAAGGCAAAATGAACAAATCATTTTGGAGGTAAGCACATTCTGTGAAAGCTTGTTATGTAGCATCCCTTATAATCGGATTACATGCAGCCTCAGCTCCACCCACCTAATGTGTTGGCCCATTTCATTATCAGAAGTAACAGTGCCCATCTCATTAAGTCACGAATGTACTTATCTTGAGTGAATAATTCAGCTCTGTGTCCACTAGAAACGTGCGTACATAATACAGAAGGGAATTGAGCTGCATTTCATCGCACACAGTGCACTATTCTCCTTGTTATACTAATATTACCGGAACATACTTTTAAAATGAATTAATTATTTCCACCGCACTCTCATTTCTCACAGTCTCGCGGCGTAGCCATGCTCGTTAAATCGTACACCATGACCGTGAGGGCAGCTGCAGCAAGTCCGGAGATCATAGGTTCGAATCCCGGCACTGACAGCGGCCATCCTGAGTGTGGGCTTTCCACACTCCCTCCAGGCAAATGCCAAGACAGCACCTTATTGGAAGTTCTAGGCCACCAACCCCCCCCCCCTTAGTCCCTGATACAGTTACACACACTACTACAATCATCACATAAATATAGGTTACCAGACAAATACAACACACACCCAACTACACGGGACTGATGACCAAGAAGTCCCAAGTCACTAAATTGAATTAACAACAACTCATTTATCACATAACCTTACCTACAATGTGTTGGACAGCACATGAAAGTGTCGTTTATCGAGATACTGATAAGCAGCAATCCAAATGCGTAGTGATTACTTCCAAGTATCGACATATTGTTATGGGAAACATGCATAATCAGTATAAACTGTAATGCATTGAGGACTGTTTTAGCTTAGCTGGGGTGCCAGAATTTTGCCCCGAAAGTGATTTTAAACTTGCCAGTAAATCTACTGACACAGAGCACTTGCACTTGCGCACCCTCAAATGCCAATTTACTGCGCCGGATTTCATTCCTGCAACCTTGGGAACAGCAGACGAGAACGTTACCACTGCACCACGCAGCCAGTCAACACGTGTGTGCCCAATTACATTGGGCAGGGAGTTATAATTAATTACCTAATGCCTGAAATAAATTACATGAATAATTTATACACTTAAAGAAAACCCAATTACATTGGCCCTTAGTCCCGGGCAGACCTTAAGTGGTCAGAGGGTGCGAAGAATCTCCCGGTCAGCCCTGAAGATAGGAACGTGGAATGTACGGAGTATGTTTGAAGCAGGAAAGATTCACAATACAATTCATGAGATGAAGAGGATGAATGTGTCCATAATGGGTATAAGTGAGATGAGATGGCCGGGGACAGGAGATTGTAATGTGGAGGATTGCATGATATACTACAGTGGTAATAATGATGCCAGGCATTTGCATGGAGTGGGTTTTATAGTGGACAAAAGTTTGCAGTCTGCTGTTATCAGTTGTATACCATTCTCCAGTAGAATAATGATGTTAAAGTTACGTGGTAAACCTTTCCACATTAATCTCATTCAAGTGTATGCCCCTACTAGTGACAAAAGCGATGAAGATGTTGAGGAATTCTATGCCCAAATTCAGACCGTCCTCAAAGACACCAAAGAACATGATGTAACCCTAGTTATGGGAGATTTTAATGCAAAGGTTGGGAAAGGTCCTGAAGAACACATTGTGGGCCAGTGGGGTCTCGGACAAAGAAACAACAGAGGGGATCGTTTAGTGCAGTTTTGTAGAGAGGAGAACTTTGTCATTGCTAATACTTGGTTTAAGCTTCCTGCCAGGAGACTTTATACGTGGAAAGCACCTGCTGATAGTCCAGACAACATAATAAGAAATCAAATTGATTTCATTCTAATTAAAAACAGATTTAGAAACAGCGTGATTTTTGCAAAAACCTATCCAGGAGCAGATGTTCCTTCTGACCACAATCCTCTCATTAGCAAAATTTGTGTCCGGCTTAACAAGATTCCGATAAAAACAACACAAAATAAATATGATACTGATGCCCTTCGGGAAATAAATACAAGGTCACAGGTGGCTGCTGCTCTTGCCACTGATCTTAAGACGTTGAATTCAAATGACATGCAGCCCTTGGAACTTTGGGACACTTTTAAAACCTCATTGAAGAGGGTTGGAGATCATTTTCTTAAGAACAAGAGACAACATAAAAAAGGAAGGCATGGATGACGGACGAAATATTGAATCTAATGGATAAACGAAGAGAAGTCAAAGGAAGAGATAATGAAGAATATTGGTTTATTCATAGATTGATAAAGAATAAGATCAGACAAGCCAAGGAAGTTTGGATGTCAGATAGGTGCAAAGAAATTGAAGAACTTAATAGTAAATATGATACTTTCCAGGTCCATAAGAAAATCAAAGAAGTTTCAGGTAGACACAGGAAAAGAAACACAGTCAACTTGGTTGATAGTCAAGGTAACACGGTATTTGAAGTTGAAGAAAAATTACAGGTTTGGGAGAAATATATACAAGAGCTTTTTAATGATGATCATCGTCCTTCCCGACCCGAAATTCCTTCAGTTGTTGGACCCATGATCACCATGGATGAAGTGAAATATGCGATTAGGATAGCGAAAAATGGTAAGGCTCCTGGTCAAGATGACATTCCAGTGGAATTATTGAAGATCTTGGATGATGATAGCATTGTGACGCTCACTAATTTATATAACAAGATATACGACACGGGCATATTACCAGAAGACTGGCTCTTGTCTACATTTATTGCTCTTCCGAAGAAACCGATGGCTAAGTCATGTAGTGACTTCAGGACAATCAGTCTTATGAGTCATGTGCTCAAGATATTTCTCAAAGTTATCCATAATCGCATGTACAGGAAATGCGAGATGAATATCAGTGACACGCAGTTTGGGTTCCGCAACGGTCTAGGAACTCGTGAGGCATTATTTGCGCTTCAAGTTCTTTTCCAGAGATGCCGTGAGGTGAATCAGGATGTATATGCATGTTTTCTGGACTATGCAAAAGCCTTTGACCGTTGTCAGCATGATAAGTTGTATAATGCACTCAAGAACTCAGGAATAGATGAGAAAGACATTCGGATCATCATTAATTTATACTGGGGTCAAAAGGCTAGTATCAGAATTGATGGACATATATCGAGATCAGTGGAAATAATGCGTGGTGTGAGACAAGGATGCATTCTTTCACCACTTCTTTATAATATCTATGCAGAACAGATTTTCTCCGAGGCACTTGATGGCATTCAACAAGGTATTAAGGTCAATGGTAATTATATTAATAATATACGGTACGCAGATGATACTGTATTGATTGCAAATAGTTTCGAAGGACTTAAAGAGATTGTTACTATGGTGTATCAAAAGAGTAAACAATATGGCCTTGACCTCAACATTAAGAAAACAAAATATATGATAATATCGCGAAAACCAGCATTGTCACAAGTCCTTTTAGTCGATGGACATCAGATTGAGCGAGTCAAGAGTTTGGTTTATTTAGGACAGAATATTAATGAGAATTGGGATCCTTCGGTTGAAATAAGATGCCGTATAGAGAAGGCTAGATCCATCTTTATGACAATGAAACAACTACTATGCTGTCGAGATCTCAGTATGACGCTTAAGAAAAGAATTGTGAAGTGTTATGTTGTCTCCACCCTTCTTTATGGTGTTGAAGCTTGGACCTTGTCCGTAGCTACAGAAAAGAAGATTCGAGCTTTTGAAATGTGGATATACCGGCGGATTCTTAAAATTTCGTGGACAGAACATGTGAGTAATGCCGAGGTTCTTCAGCGTGTGAGCAGCCAACCTGAGCTGTTAAACACAATTAAGAAGAGGAAATTGGAATACTTGGGACACATGATGAGGAATCCAAAATACCGTCTGCTCCAAGTTATACTTCAGGGTAAAATTGAAGGACGGCGTGGACCAGGAAGGAGACGAATAACTTGGATGGATAATTTAAAAACGTGGTTTGGGCTGTCTTCCACGGAACTCTTCAGGATTGCACAGGATAAGAAGGTGTTAGCCATGGTGGTAGCCAACGTCCGTATCGGATAAGGTAGAAGAAGAAGAAGAAAGAATAATTTATGTTCGTCCCTGACTATTATATGTCAGAAAACTGTATCATAATGATGGTCATTATAACACTAGCTTTCATTATGAAACAGTTTCTCCCACAAATCACAGCTCAAGAAAAAATTGTTTGACCAATTAGATAAGGTTGGCATCGCACCCGCGCTGAGTTCCAAGGCCTTCTAATTTAAATTCCACTGCGTTGCCTAGTGTCATAGTGGGGTGATCGAGAAGGCCATGGTCAAATACATGGCATTCTCTGCGTCCCATGCGCTCTGTTCGGTACATAAAACTGGCGAAATCTCGACAGATATTTATGAATATTTATCTTCGAACATAAAATAGTTATAATAATTATCGTCGAACATAAACAGTCATACGCAACTCGCCTATAATGGTAATTAAGATACTAGTATGTAAATTATAAAACTCGCATACGCTCGTTTTATAAACATACTCGTGTCTTAAGTATTGCCATTATAGGCTCGTTGCACAATGTACTATTATCACATACATGGGAGAGGGGGGGGGGGGGTTAAATTGGATAACTAGTTTCGTTCGTCAAGCAAACATCATCAGATCCTGCTCACTTAGGCTTAATTTAGGTTCAGTGTTTACAATAAAATTAAGTTACAGAAATTTTTAATTTAACTTTGTAAAGAGTCTGATCTTTTTGGTTTATTTTTTCTGTTACGCTTCTAAGGAAGCTTGTAGTTTTACGTGACCGTTAATGACGCGATCATGAGCCACGGCCCCTCCATTTTGACGTGGAATCCGAACCACAGGACGTGATATTTCACTTCAAATTTCTCGTATGCATTAACCGGGAATCGAACCCGGTCTGCCTTGGTGAGAGGCAAGCAGCTTGACCACTGCACCACCACGCCCCTACTACACCTATATAGTATTGAGTTTTTTGTAAGCACTTTTTAGGTGCATAAGTTTGAAACGATTGCGTTCTGGACTGTTTGGTTATAAGCCATTAAACTTTCTTCGGCTTTTCCCAATTAATTGGGTTCGCCCGAGCCAACCAGGCTCATTTTGGTTCTGGCCGGGGATTTAAGGCCGGATGTCCTTCCTAACACCACGTGATTTTTCAGGTGAAAATTCCACCCCGCTGTCACCGGGATTCGAACCCTGGCCGTCCGGGTGAAAGACGAGCACCTAAGCCACTGCCCCATCACGCTCTCCTTTTGGTTATAAGTCATTACTTTTCAAATTTCTTATGTACTTGATGAGTTATTGTGATTACGAGTAGATACTTATCCACTAAATTTAATCATGTCTAGGTGTTTAGGATCTGATGATGTTCGCTTGATGAACAAAACTAGTCACTCAATTTAGACCCTCATTTAAGTTGGAAGTGTTTTATTTCTACATACAGTGAAACCTCTCTAAAAGACCACCCCTATTAAAAGACCTCCCCTCTTAAAGACAGATTTTTCTTGGAACCGATTTAAAACCTCATAAGGTCAATGTATTTGTTACCTCTATTTAAGGACCACCCCTCTCCCGACCAAAGACCAGGCATCTTCTCAGTCGGTGTCCGGACAGTTCCCCACACTGACACTTCCACACACTGCAAAAAATACTGACACTTCCCCACAGCCCTTGGACGTGACTAGCTGTTTAATGACTCAGAAATAATCTCGACTGACAGTTCCACACACACATCCCCACTAAGGCTGAAGACAGTTGCCTATTCACAGAAAATGGAGTAGGTTAATATTATTGTTGAAAAACTATGACAAAATGATTACAAAAACAAACAAAACAAAACAAAAAATACAAAACAACTGACGAAGCCTAGAAAGTTGATTTTAAACATGCCAAAATTATCAGTTTTGTTATTATTTTGCCAGTCCACAGCCTGGATAAAATGTGATGGAAATTAGACTCTGCATTTATTTTATTTTGATGGAAATTACACTACATCACAATGATATTTTCAAGGCCATGTTAGTAATGAAGTAGGCCTACATAGAACGAGCGTTTTTCTCAACTCCGAAGGAGTATTATGTTAAGGTGCATTGTCACAGGTGTGGCTGTAAGGATGATCGCTGAAGCCTGTAGCCTTAGGGAGGGATGTGTGTGGAACTGTCAGTCGAGATTATTTCTGAGTCATTAAAAAGGTCGCCGCGTCCAAGGGCTGTGGGGAAGTGTCAGTATTTTGGGCAGTGTGTGGAAGTGTCAGTGTGGGGAACTGTCATGTAATCTCTCAGTCTGACCTCTTTCAAAATACCACTTCTCGTCTGCCTTCCCATTGAAGATGGTGATGAGGGTGATGATGTAAACAATGGTTCTGTTCGCACAGAACTGCATCAGCATACAATGTCATTAGAAAAAGTGTTATGTAACGTATAAAAAATACCAAAAAACGGCTCTCCTAGAAGATTGTTCGAACCTAGAACAAATTAATGGACTTTCGAACTCACTCAGAAATATTATAGAAAGTGAAATCGTTAAAAAAAGATGTGCTAATCTGAAACAGAGATCAATTTGCGACTTTTTTAAATGACAGAGCTCCGAAAATAACTAATTGTAATTAATGTGTACTAAATGTGAACCAATACAGATACATTCTAATCAAGTATGTGTTCCAACTGTACTTTATTAATAATGCAGTATAACATTATTTTTAATTCCTACCCCTATTAAGAGACCACCCCTCTAAAAGACCAGTTTTCGATGGAACCGTCAATGGTCTCTTAATAGAGGTTTCACTGTAGTACAAAACAAAGTCCCCGATTCTTCAATGTAACGGGTAATCTCGAGAACCACTAGATCGATTTTGATGGGTTTTTGACCATTCCGTAGAGGATTTCTTGAGGAAGGGTTCTGTAGGAATACATTCATTTATGACCAAATGAAGCCAAGCAGTAACTATTTCAGTGATTCGAGTCGAAGGAAAACCTGCCGTCCGTGTGCCTTTTAAGCTTACGCTGAGTAAACCGTTAAAGATATCTATATATAATGAGTGTAAGTGTTGTTCAGCATGAAATGTTCTACAAAAACGTCCGCGATAGCATATCTCTATCTTTAATACATCGCCCACTATAAGTATAGTTACGTTTTCATTTCTTCCAACATCCCATTCAGTGTAAATTTAAATTAGTAGTTTTGGAACGCGTATACGAGCTAGCGAGCCAGCCTATCATCCCAATTTCGGCCAGCTTCAAACTGCCGAGTCGTGTCGAGTTACGCTGGGTTACGTAGGCAATGCAAAGAAATGGCGTCTAATACTCCAATAATGTAAAGATACCAACGTAAAGACTAATAATGTTGTTTTTGTTGATTCATTTAGGGGTTTTGCGACATCATTGTGGTCCAGCCCCATGAACTTGGATATGTGTGGAATTTGCTGATAACTTGTATCATTGTTATAAGAATAATAATAATGTTATTGGCTTTACGTCCCTTTAGCCCACCTGAATAGATGCCAAAATTTTCCCCTGAAGGGGATCTTCAACGTGCCAGTAAGTCTACTGACACAGCTCCATCGCAATTTCGCACTTTCAAATACCAACTGACTGTGCCTCGATTCAATCCCGCAACGTTGGGAACAACAGGCGAGTACGTTAACGCGGCAGCACACTGCAAGTCATTATTGTAATGTGTTTATTTGTAATTGGAGCTACGATAGGGAAGTAGGTGGCCGTAGCCTATAAGTGTGTCCTTCAGGTCTCTTCTTGGTTTGCAAGTAGGAAGCAACGGAAAGCCACTTCTGCGATGGTTGACGAGGGCAACGAACACACATTCTCATCTCAGCCTCTCGAGGCCGTGTGTACCCCATTCTATCCTTCAAACCATAAACGAATTTCTTGGCAGAGCCGCGATTCACCCTGGGACCTCAGGGTTGACAGCCAAGAATGCTATCCAGTACGCCATGAAGTAGTCCGACGTAACGACAAGTCGTTGTGATATCTCCATTAATGAGATTAAGAGAGAACTTACGTTACAGATTTACAGATTTATATTTCTGGGTCCATGCGATCATGTTTACCAAACAGTGTGCCAGGCTGTGTGAGATGCAGAATTGTTTTTCATGTAATCACCAACATGAAGGTGTACTTATCCCCTTAACAAAGTAGAATATCAACATGTAATTGCATTATTAGAATCCTGTCATGCTATATTATAGTTATGTCCCACGGGTCCCTATGGTAGCATGTAATTTCCTTTCGTAGCAGAAAACCAACTCCGATGATAAAAAAGAAAGCTATCAAGTATGTTGCCTCGGAAGCCCGAAATACTGAGAAAATTGTTCCTGTCGGGGAGAATTAGAGCTCCTATCTTCACAATATGCATACGATGTCGATGTTGTTATTATTATTTTTATTAGATGAAGTGATTTTCCGTGGTTTCCCACTTCTAGTCCAGGAAAATGCCAGGATGGCTCCTAACTGAAGGCCACGGCTGGCTCCTTCCCAATCCTCATCTGAATTACAAATACACACACTAATACAGCCATCACAATAACACAGATTCAGACTAACTCCACACACGCCCAAGTACACGAGGCTACATGACCACGAAGTCACAAAGCCCTTAAATAAATCAAAAACAACTACTGTATCTTATTAAAGAGCCCAAACAATAACAATAACAATATTAATTAATTTTATGAATGTGCTTGTATTACACAGTATACACATTTCCGAGGAAACAAACTACTAATTGTTCAAAATGGTTATCATAAGATTTTTATCCCATTCTCAAAGTTTTCTCTTGCTTTGAGTTGTCCTTGGCTGTTGTTGTTGTTGTTTGAGTCTTCAGTCTTTTGACTAGTTTGATGCAACCCTCCATCCCTCCCTGTCCTGAGCTAATCGTTTCATCACTACATAGCTACCACGCCCTACATCCGAGGCAATCTGTTTAACATATTCTAACCTTGGTCTACCCCTACAGTTCTTGTCCTCGAACCTTCCATGATTAAGCTTGCTATTCCTGGGTGTCTTTTAATGTGTCCTACCTACCTATCTCTTCTCTTCATTAGCAGTCGCCAGAAACATCTCTCCTCTCCCACTCGTCTTAATACTTCTTCATTTGTAACCCTATCTACTCATCTGATCTTCATCATTATCCTGTAACACCACATTTCAAACGCTTCAATTCTCCTCTTTTCTGCTGCTCCAACAGTCCAAGTTTCACTTCCATAGAGAGCCACGCTCCAGACAAAGGCTTTGAAGAATGACTTCCTAATACCTAAATCTATATTCGATGTCAACAGATTCATTTTCTGTAAAAATGCTTTTTTCCCCGATCCTACCTACATTTTATATCCTCTTTGCTTCGTCCATCACTGGTTATTTTGCTTCCTCAGTAACAGAAGTCTCCTACTTCCTTTAGCTTTTCACCTGCCAATTTGATGTCAATAGAGGTTTCTGATTTATTTCGGCTGCATTCCAATATATTTGTTTTACACTTTCATCATGAATTCTTCGCTATTTCTCTCATATCTCCCATTCCAATAGGCATGTTTTACTGTTCCTTCTCAAAGTGCTCGTTAAACCTGAAGGTTATCGTATTAGAAGAAATTCTTCAGTGTTGCCTTAGTAAATGAAATGCTAACGTGAAAATGAAGTTCCTATCTCTTTAGTATAATCGTGGGGGGGGAATGGAAATTGATCTTTAATATTTTAAGATGTAGAGAATAATATAACATGCACTTTATCAGGACGTACTGTATCTAGATCTGGCTAGCACAAACACATCTTACAAGCGAGACAACACAGACAATTAGGAAAGCGAGGTCAGACAGAAGAAGGGGAGAGATAATGAGGTACTAGCCCCACAGAAGTACGATTACAGAAAAAATCCCTATCAGTTCGCATCGGGCAGTGAATTGTGACAGAAGCTGAACGAGATAGATCACCATATCTCCCTAAAACAGGAATTAAGCTAACCATTTTAATCCATATACAAGGTGAAACAATTACCATTAACTAACCTTTACAGATTAACACACTAAACAATTAAACTTCAGTGTCAATAGCCACTAACAAAATCAAAACAAACAGCACATAATAGTAAACAAACTGACAATTTGCGCAAGTTTAAAATAAACTTCTGTCACTAAAATGGTGTATATAGTGTATATATCTTATGATGATGACGGTAATTGTTGTTTTAAGGGGCCTAACATCATTGTAATCGGCCCCTAATGGTCTGGGTGATGGCGAAAATGACAGAGAATTGGAAACCAGAACGAAAATTAAGTGGGACTGAAAATACTTACAAAATGGAATTCAGATTGAAGCGATTCACAGAATGGAGAGTGGTAAGACTTACAAAAGGGAATTTAGAAGGAAAATACTCACAAAAGGAAAAGATTGAAAAACACGCACAAAATGTAGTTTAGGTTCAAAAGACGTACAAAATGCAATGTAGAGTCAAAATACTTACAAAATGCAATTGAAATTCAAAATATTTACAAAATGCAAATGAGATTGAAAATACGTCAAAATGCAATTGAGGTTCAAAATTCTTACAAAAAGCAATTGAAATTGAAAATACACAATGCAATTTAGATTGAAAATGCACATTTCAGATCCAAAATACTCACGAAGTGCAATTGAAATTGAAAATTCTTACAAAGTGTATGGTAGATTCAAACTACTCATTTGGATCGACAATACTACCAAAATGCAATTTAGATTGAAAATACTTACAAAATGCAATTTAGATTGAAAATACTTGTAAAAAGTGGTTGAGGTTGAAAATACTTACAAAATACAATTGAAATTCAAAATACTCACAACAATCCCAGCCCCTATATTGAAAGACTTACTAAAAAGCAATTTAGATTGTCAATCCTTACTAAATGCAATTGAGGTTGAAAATTCTGGCAAAATGCCATTTAGATCGAAAAGACTTACAAAATGCAACGTAGATAGAAAATACCCTTAAAATGGAGTGAAGATGCAAAAAATTCGCTAAAGGAAATTTAGATACACGGGGAGCCAATTAACAAAAACAATGCGGGAATCTTAAGGAGAAAAGGAAATATAATGAATAGAAAACAAGAGGTCTGACCCCTCGAAAAAGGAGGGATTAGGAAAGACGATACAAGAGCCAATTAAGGCGGGAAAGTGAAAGTCTCCCTAGGCCTCGGATACCCTAATAACGTCGGGGTCGGAAAAGAACAAGAGTTGACCAAACGAGGTCGACAGGAAAGAGGACGGAGAGGAGCCCGGCACAAGTAAGTGGAAGCAATACCGGACTCGGCTGGGGTCCCGTGGTCACCGACCCACGGTCCACTAGATGTGAGCCCCTGGGGGTGTATATATCTTAACCAACATATAATAGCCTGATTGTAAAATATCTGATGATCGCTTGACGATCGAGTCATCTCACTGTATTAAATTATCTCATGTATTTTTTTTCAGTTGTAAGGGGTAACATCCATTACAATTTGGGTTCAAGAGTATTGACTGGCTGAAAGCATTTAAATTTTAAACTTGAAGGTATAAACTGAACCTAGATTATACTGTAGAATTATAGTGGGATTTTCTGTAAAACATTTATTTGAGAAGTATTTGCTTTCTTAAGTTGTCCGGAATGAAAATGAGATAATAGTCATTAATTAGGAGGTGTATATATTATTGAGGTTTACTTTGGTAACAGGTGCTATTACAACTTTCTTAACATTCTGCGCTCCTCAAACGTTTCAAGTTAGCTGACGCTGACAGTATACACAAATGTTTTAAGACCTGTTCTATTGTATGGGTCTGAAACATGGACGTTAGCACAACAAATCAGTCATGGGAACGCAAAATACTGTGGAAGATACAGTACAGTAAACTCTCGATTATCCGCGGGCGGTTTATCCTCCTTGCGGATTATCCGTGGTGCCTGTAGGAGAACATTTTTTTTTATTAAAAAGGAAGGTTTTGAAACCGAAAATTATTTCTCAAAAATTGAAATAAAGTTACTAAATACTTAAACGTAATACAAATCGTAAATCGCAAATACAGTACATTACACTTAACAATGTACAGTACAAAACATGTACAGTAATTCAGTATTACTGTACAGTGCTGTACTGTATATCGGTATACACACTGTACGTCATGTGTACGCAGATGCAGAGGACCGTTACTCATGATGCAGCATTTGGACACATTGACGGGATCCTTCAATACCTTAAAAAGCAAGACGACGCATCACTTTGTGACAAGATGGTGTTGAGAAAACTCAAATCACAAATAAAGAAAAAGTGTTTCACTATGAAAAAGCAAAAGCAAATGATCGATTTTTTTGTTAAACAGTAAACAAGACTTTTTAATAACCCACATAACATTGACTGAGCTTTGTTATCATGTGCGTCCTTTTATTGTATAAAAAACTTATTTAAAGCACTTTTGTGTTGTTTTTTAGTGCCTTCGACCTTTGTTTAACCATTACCAGCAATTTTGCGGCTTATCCGCGAAATTCGATTATCCGCGGTATCCGCGCCAGTCAATTCTGCGGATAATCGGGAGTTTACTGTATATGCAAGAATGGCACGTGGAGAATCTGGACAAATGCAGAATTGTATGAACATGGCAAGAACCCATCAATCACTGCAGATATTAAGGCAAGGAAGTTGCGATGGATGGAAGATGTACAGAGAATGGATGACCAGAGAGCGCCAAAGAAGGCGGTGGCTACAAAACCAGACGGTAGTCGGTCAGTTGGACGACCAAGTTTACGGTGGGAGGATGGCGTAGAGGCAGACTTGAGAAGATTAGAAGTGCGGAATTGGAGAAGGCTGGCGAAATCGAGAGTCGACTGGAGGAGACAGGTGGTCGACAAGGCCCAGGCCCTACATGGGCTGTAGCGCTGGATAAGTGCTTTGTTCTTAGGAGTTTGACATGCGCTTTAAGAAATGAAAAGAAAAGGTGAGGGCGTGGAGGCGCAGCAGTCAAGCCAAGCTATTTGCCCTCACTATGGTGGTCTTGGTTCGATTCCCGGTCAATACATTTGAGATTCTCATAATGAAATGCCTTGTCCTGTAGTTCGGATTCCTCATAAAATTGAGGTCCCGTGGCTCATGATCACGAGATTAACAGACACGTAAAACTACAAGCATTTTTAAGAAATGAAAATGTAAAAGTTTCTCTTAACGTGGGAGGTATGAAGAAACTCATGAAGAAGAGCTGAAAGCAAGAGCAAGTTCTGAAAACTGGATAAGACAGTTATAGTTGGAATATTTAGAAGTAGACTAGACCTATGTTTCAGGTAGCAAATATGTTATTGCTTCTTTGGGAATGTGTGTAAATGTTGTGCAAGTTTTATTAATTTAATGATGTTACTTGTTTTTGGCTCTTTAAGCAGCACTTTAATATGAGAAAAATAATAAGATTGCATGCAATGAACATTGTTGAACAACTAACAGGCAATGATTGATAATCAATTTTGAAATAAAAGTAAATCTGTCAAATAACTTAGGAAATAACGAACACGAGTAAATAATTCCGTTGACCTGCAGCTCCGTCAGCACCTGTCTGCGTGGCTTCCGTGACAGCCCACGGCTCTGAGCTGTTCTCTTGTTAGGGTGCTCTTTAAAGCATTTTTGTCACAACGCTTTGGGGGTTCTGTACGGAAACTGATGACAAATTATGGAAAGAATTTCCTTTAACTCCCTCTCGAGGAAGAGAAAACAAACATCCCTGCCTGAGGGTGAAGCAGAATCGATAGTCCAGGAAAGTCGAGGAACTCCATTGCGAGCGCACGTTTGAGAGCGCTCAGTTATTCAATATATCGCATTCCAACCATGGAAGAAAATAAAATCATATCAAATTACTTATGACTGCAAATCATGGAGACAATCGAAATATAGTCAGCTAATATTTCTTATTTGCTGTTATATCGCATTTTTTTCAATATTATGTGGTTACAGAGACCTGAGTTATAGGTATGAAATAACAATAGAAAAGCACGTGTCTCAACGAAACTTTGAACCAAGTCCCATTAGGCTATATTTGTAGCCACCATATGAGTTTTCTTTATAATATGACAGAAAAATCATTCCATTCAGACTGGTATTTCTTGTTAAATCGTGTTTTTTGTGATTCATGACGTCTAAAAAATCACAAATATTGTCCTATCAATAAATCACGCAATGCTTTATATACTGATCGATTTTATATCTTAATATTCCCTACTGTCATACAAAATTTGAGGATAATATCAGAAACAGTTTCGGAGATATAGTACGCCCATGAAATATTTTGAGTACCACCATGTTGGATTTGTGGAAAAACTAAAAAATTTAACCCTTTCCACGAATTATTGTAAGTCCTGATTTCTCCCAACTCGTATTTATTTCTGTCAGCATTCTTCATATTTTAAAACCTGGTATTAAGTGCAGGTTGTAACAATATATACAGGAAGGAAGTACAAAATTAATGAAAGTATGGCATTTACATGACACAAAATAATGTTTTTAACTTTCTTTACGGTATGTATTGAGTGTGTGGAAACGTTCAAAGCAAATGCCTGGATTGACCCTGATTGCTTCACATAATGTTATCGCCTCCTCCATGATTTCTTGCGACGCTGATATCATTATCGTCACTTGAATCACTCACGGATATATCATTTTCATCACCAGATTCAAAAATTGCATCGCTCTTATGGTCACTATCATCAAAATCAGCCGAAATAGACGCCCGGATCTCAGCTTCGGTCAGACTGTGCGCCGCCATGTTGCTTCACCGCGACTGCTTTTCATGTCAAGGAAACGGAGCAGTTTTCCCGAGCAAAGAGAAACCAAAACACTCGTGTTTCGTTACTTTCGATTTCCGGGACCAGCAGTTACCAAACGAAGTACAAAAGACCTGGCATGCCAGGTAACCTAGAAACGAGCGGCCAAACAATGTGTCGACTCAGGGTCGACACACGAGCTATAACGCCATGTTGTTTTACCGCGACTGCTTTCAATGTCAAGGAAACGGAGCAGTCTTGCCGAGCAAAGAGAAACTAAAGCACTCCTGACCGGTTTCTGGAACCACACTTACAAACGAAGTACAAAATCCCTGGCATGCCAGGTAACCTACAAACGAGGCGCCGCGCCGCCATGTTGCTTCACCACGACTGCTTTCCATGTCAAGGAAGCGGAGCAGTTTTGCCGAGCAAAGAGAAACTAAAACACTCCCGTTTGGTTCCTTCCGGTTTCCGGAAGGGGCCAGCACTTACCAAACGAAGTACAAAAGCCCTGGCTTGCCAGGTACTAGAAACGAGCGGTCAAACATTGTGTCGACTCAGGGTCGACACACGAGCTATAACGCTAAGTGAAGGCTGTCGACCTCAGGTCGACACACGAGCGGAAATTAATGTCACGGTCGAAGTCGGAGGAGGTAGTAGTATGATCTTACTAAGTTTCATTGAAATCGTTCGAGCCGTATAGAATTTTAGGGACACATACACACACACACATGGACAGAAGGTGATCTCATAAGCCTATACAATATTTCATATGATAAAAACAGGCTTAAAATGGATCCAAAACTTTCTTGATTGCTCTAATTTGAGTGTAAGCAACCAGTGTACAAGCAACGAAATGCTCTCATCTACTTATTTAGAACGTAGGCTTACGCGGCCGGTGT
This sequence comes from Meconema thalassinum, assembly GCA_946902985.2. Lineage (NCBI taxonomy): Eukaryota > Metazoa > Arthropoda > Insecta > Orthoptera > Tettigoniidae > Meconema > Meconema thalassinum. The sequence continues at coordinate 381,716,590 of OX336389.2, read as the reverse complement.
CTAGGTTATCATCTAGGCATATAAGATGGAGCCGCGTCGTGTATCGGTAATTGTTTCCCGACGTTTCGGCTGTCATTGCAGCAGCCTTAATCATGCTTAGGAACGAGTTGGTGTCCATACTCCATGTTTTGAGTACGGACATCAACTCGTACCTAGCCAACTCGTACCTACGCATGATTAAGGCTGCTGCAATGACAGCCGAAACGTCGGGAAACAATCACCGATACACGACGCGTCTCCATCCTGTAAGCCTAGATGAAAAAATGCTCTCATCTACGCCTTCTTCCACAGGACACTCAATTACTACTTAATTTGATTACTGATTAATTTTTGTTGCAGTTGTTCGCCAAAGCTGCAAATATTTTGTCTCAGACAAATCCCCATATTTTTAGTGCTAACCCTGAATCAACACCTGTTTATCGTGCTATGCATGCTTCGATAGAAACAAAATGCAATTACCATTTCCTGGGTAATATGAAAGTACTGATATCCCCAAAAGGAAATCCCAGCGTTCATCTAATACAGAGGTGTCCAAACAGCACGCCTGCCGCGCTGGCACGCTGGCTTCACGCCGGCGTGCTTCTGGCACGGACGGCCTTGCGGTGATAGTAGGGGAAGACTATATGTCTGTCTCTCTCCCTCGCTTTCCCGTCTCATTCACTCCCGTAATGCCTTCGCTGTGTTGAACACCAAACGGTCGCGGTTTGGTGTTCCTTGGCTAATATTGCTATCTGTTGCGTCACTTGAGATTATTTGATCGCGAGGATATATAACGTAACGTTTGACTATGGCTTCTCTTTCTTCTAGCAGATTTCAAGAACTTACAAAACTTCGAACTGCTCTTTTAGTTGTTCGTCAAGTCATTTACAATGTAGCACTCGACTTAAGGACATTTCTAACTCTGTGAAAAATCTGCCAAATTTCTATTCAAAATTAGCGCAGCAAGAATATCTGAAATTGCACAGGCAGGCCGCACAAGAATGATCAATATTTGGAGCAACCTGCGTCTGCGGAACGTTTTTCTCTGCATTGAAACTTACGCTCTGATGTCTGACGATAACCTGCGAAACAGCCTCCGGTTGATTGTTTTTCAAACAATCGTACCGAACATGGAGCATATTGTAAATATGAAAACAAATTGAAACAAATTGATTTTAAAAAAATGTGACCAAAATTGCAAAGTCTTAATGACTCACATGATACCTTATCAGTATTTCTGACTGATTTAATTCTAAGCACGTAATCTTCAAATAACGGTACGAGGAGAAACGCACCAAACACAATGTAGATGTGTCAGACAACCAACGCATTGGACGAACAGTTTGTTTGTTTGTTCGGTGCGCTAGTGATCCCAAACTGACTCGGTCAGACGCGCCGCGGCAGTCAGGGCAGGCAGCCCAGCTTAGAGAGGCGGAAGTATGCCTGCCTTCCCGTGTATGGCGCAGCATAACTGGAACGCCGGGCGTGCAAAGGCTGGACGCCCTTGATCTGAATCAAGGTTTGTATGTTGCACCAGTACTTAAGTCAACAATGCTTCTGCAAGCCTTCTCATGAAGGTTCTCCCCCGTACCATTTACTCCGGCTGAATATTGCCACGCCTACTTCGCTCGGAGTGCTGTTAAGGGTATACGGAAAGTGATTTTTGGAAAAAAAAAAGTAATTTTTTTTGAATAATATTAAACTGTGGAGTTTGCTCTTTTAAATGACATATAAATCATGAGGATACTACGCGTAGAAGTATTTTATTTTAACCCTTTACTGCCCCGCAACATATCTCTTTTCACCTATGTATGTAGGGGCAGAGTAAGTTTTACGGCAAACCATCAACGTCCATTCAATTGTGCACTCATTCAAACACACATAGAGTTAAAAGCTTAGCGTAGGAGTCGCAAAAGATCATATATATATTCCATTATGGCATTCCACATCACATACGAGTGTTAAGGTTTTAGCGCCAATTAAAAATTGTTGGTAAATCTAAGACACTAAACGCCAATTGAATATTGAAACTCGAAATTTTGTACACCAAAGGAAATAATGACAAAATATCCATCAATAGAGGGTCCAGGAATGCACTAATGTTGAAACTTTGAAGTCGATTTCCCACAAGTTCATTTTTTTAGCCTACTTTTCACATTTTGCAAAAATGAGGAAAAAGTAGACTTACGAGATCGGGCAAATGTGTGTCTGTCTGTCTGTCCTTCTGTCTGTCTGTCTGTCTGTCTGTCTGGCTGGCTGTGTGTGTGTCCCCCCCCCCTATCAACTCCTAAACGGCTGGAGCAATCGAAACAAAATTTGGTAGTAAAGTTCTATTCCTGAATATCTCACGGCCATATTTGAAAATGATGTCAGTGCTACCAACTGCTGAAAAATCGCAATTGAAATTTGAGCTCCATGTTGGATATCATGGAAGGTATGAATGGGAGCTATTTCAAAATTGGCACACGCATAGATAATAATATTGCAGTTTAATTTCCAGGAGGCCATACATGGCAGTGTTGCCAAAATGATTATAACCTTGCTGATAGGTCAATTTTTAAATGCATATAACTTCTACACTATCAATTGGAATTCAACCAAATTTCGTATGTACTATGTGTACATACACACATATGAATGAGCATATTCTTAAGAGCCACCAGGGCTGCCAACCGTTAATAAATGCACTCCCTATTGTTTTTATCCAAATACCAATATATCAGAAAGTATGCAATCAGACAGCTTTAAACTATGCACACGCATAGTACCTGACATTCTATATTAATTTGGAGTAACTTATATACGTCAGTGCTACCAACATGATTCTAAGCCTGCTGAGAGGTCCAACTTTAAATACACGTAACTTCTATACTATCATTTGGATTTCAACCAAATTTCGTGTGTGTTATGTGTACCATAACAGATATGACTATGCGTATATTTAGGAGCAACCAGGGCTGCCAACTGTTATAAATATTGACTCTATTTTTTTAGCGTATGGCTTTTAGTGCCGGGAGTGTCCGAAGACATGTTCGGCTCGCCAGTTTTTGTAGCTGCTTCGAGACGGACACCCAATGGGTGAGCTACAAGTACCGTTGGGGAGGGAAGGAGGGAAGTTGGAATGTAAGGACGAGGAGTTGGAAGGTAGCGGCTGTGGCCTATAGTTAGGGACCAACCCCGGCATTTGCCTGGAAGGAAGATGGGAAACCATAGAAGACCATGTTCAAGGTTGCCGGCGGGGGGATTCGAACCTCCTCGCCTCCCGGATGTGAGCGACTGCCATCAGTCATGCCGTAACCACCACGGCTAACTCACCCGGTTCTATTTTTGTTACCCTAATATCAATATATCAGAAAGTATGCAAGCCAATAGCTCTAAACTTTGCGCACGTATAGTACATGGCATTCTAGATTAATTTGGAGTAACTAATATAGGCCTACGCCAGTGCTGCCAACATGATTCTAAGCCTGCTGATAGGTCCAATTTTAAAATACATGTAACTTCTCTACTAACTAATGGATTTGATTCTAAATTGACACAACAATAGAACATATTATTTCAGATTATTTCTGACCAATACATGTATGTCATTGATGCCAACATGATTTTACGCGCGCTGTTAGATGCAATGTTTAACTGCATGGAACGTCCATGCTATCCTTTGGACTTCAACCAAATTTTGTATTCTGTACCTTAAGAGATGGAACTAAGAATATACTCAGTCACCAGGGCTGCCAACTGTAGTTCTCTATTAGGCTACATTATGCCAGATATACAGTATTTCGAACTAATTAGAAATTTCGATATTACCAACTTAATTTCGTTATTATTTTAGATAGATCCATTTAGATTAATCAATGGCATGAATCTTAAATTTTAAGAAAAGTTGGCTCTTTAGTTCCTCACGGAACTTCTTGTTTCCTGCCAAAAGTGTATTTGTATGAGTATTCTATACTATCTGAAACTGTAAAAACAAGCATATTGTTTAATTTCTGGGTTATTTTGAAAAATATTCGTGAGAAAATTTGCAAAAAAATTTGCATTATTTTAAAAATCCCTGTTTTCTAAACAGTACCTTTTTTTAAGAAAATAGTTTCAGTACTATGCCAACACATTAGTTTATAACATATCAGAAAATCAACTCTATATCTTGTATAGTCCCTGAGAAAATGTTCCTTAAAATGCCACAACTTAAGCATTGTTAAGATAGGGATTTTCGAATATCCTTAAGCAGTTATAGATTACGTCATCATATAGGGTTCGGTTGTAAACTTGAAGCACTCGATGTTGCCCGAAGGTCTCGAAGTTGCTGGCACAGCTTGGTTCAGTGAAGAGCTGTGTACCAGCCAGATTGGCTCACGCACCAATTGGACTGTCTGACTGAACTTGCTCTAACAAGGAACTGAAACGTCACAGGCTGGCTCATGAGCAGTGAAAAGAGTGCAATGATGGCCTCAGAGAGGAATCTCAGCACTGTTGTCCACGCTACAAGACACGAGCGAGATATTTGTAGGGTGGCTCATGGATAGAATGAAGGGAGGACTGCTCTCCTGAGTGAGGAATCACAGGTCCCACCTTCATGGTGTAGGGGCAGCACACTCTGTCCTCACCTAGGAGGCCTTGGGTTCAATTCCCGGCTCTGTCAGATATTTAATATTTTGCGTGAGGTCTCGAACGGGTAATCTCATCCTCTTGAGATCAATTGAGTAACTGCTTGATATGAGAACTAGCGCCAGATGACCTAAAACCAAGACAATGCGACTGAGGGTGTCAGCAACGCATTTCCCGTATTCCCCAGGTTGTGAGCCGGCTGGTTTAGGCAGTTCGTTAACTTCGGGAATTTGCAGCGCTGCTCCCCACCCTGTAATGCTATAGAAACAATATGGACTGGCTGGTGAGCAGTATGAGGAACTCGCTGCTAGCGTCAGGCGGGAATTCCAAACCTATCCACGCTCTTGTTCTCCCTGATAATTTCATTGGAGTAATAATTCGTTTATGTATCATTGCCCTGGAGGATTACAACAGGCCTGGCCACTCGCCAGTCGGCACGTGTTCATTCCTTGGCGCAAGATGCAGCATTATTCGTGACATTGCACTTGGCTGGAACTACATTATTATTAGTGAACTTTTGTTCTTGTTAGTATTATTATTATTATAATTATTAAATTTGGCTGGGGCAGGTACGCGTGTAACATGTGGAGCGATAGGGCATGCTTATGTCCGTATTGGGCAGCTTAGTGGCATCGAACCTCTCAGTCGGCCACGATTGAAATATTTGTCTTGATTTCCCAGTTTTAACTCCAGGCAAATGATGGGCTGGTATCTTCCCATAGGTCACAACTGCATCATTATAACTGCTTACCCTATTTCGCTATTCTTCATTAATTTCATTTCGCAATGACTAATTTCATGAAGTTAGCGTCAGGAAGGGAATTTGGTCATACCAGACTTTTGCCACATAGAAACTCATTTCAACTCATCCCCGACCTCGTAAATTAGGTTGTAGGGCGTGGTGGTGCAGCGGTCAAGCTGTTGGCCTCTCACCAAGGCGGACTGGATTTGATTCCCGGTCAATGCATGTGAGATTTTCGAAGTCAAATGGCATGTCCTGTGGTTTGGATTTCACGTAAAAAGGAGGTCATGTAGCTCACGATCGCGAGATTGACGGTCATGTTGAACTACAAGCTTCCTTCCTTCGTAAATTAGGGAATAATAATGATGTAATAATACTAATGTTATTGGTTTTACGTCCCTTTTAACTACTCTGGCTTTTAGAGACGCCGGGGTGCCGGAATCTTGCCCCGAAGGGGATCTTTAACGTGCCAGTAAGTCTACTGATACGGCTCCCTCGCATTTGCGCACCCTCAAATGCCAGCTGACTGCGCCAGGATACGAACCTGCAACCTTGGGCCCAGCAAGCGAGAACGTTACCCCTGAATAATAATGAGTGGAAATACATGATTATTTCTTCATATTCTAGACTCACAGTTGGTAAAATGACTCAAATCGGTACCCGTACATCAAGTACAAGAAATTGAGTATAACACTTTGAAGAGCCTATAACATACATTTTCAAAGTATATAATATGAAAGTATGAAAGTAAATTTATTTCCAGGAATGTCATCTTCCGCGTCTCGTTTTCTCAAAAAGGTAAAGAACATTCTAGTGCGTATTCAAAATCCCTCTAACGATGCTGCAGGTCTTATAATTGCAGCCGTTTGTGCAATAGTGTGGATGCATATCGGATGACTTGGCACGGCTAGGTTTACTGAAAATATTTGTGTGTCAGGCCAGTGGGAGAAAGGAGGAAGGGAAGGATTGTCACATTTTTTTTTGCCTAATTCATTCTCGCTACCTCCTTACCTATACGAAACGTCAGGTCAAGTTCTGAGGAAAATATTCCTCCGCGTATGTCCTCTCTCTGTCCCTTCTATTTTTCAGACATGGTAACTCGAGAGTGTCATCTCTCAACCTAATACATTTAAAATCATTTGTTTGCACCTTTGACTCAACTTATCTCCACTTTTATTACGTTTGAAATATTTTATTGGTGATTCAAGCTTTACAGCTGAAGTTTGATCACTTTGTCTACTTGAGTCTTGGTAACTTTGAGCCAACCTCTGCGGCTCAAACAAGCTTTATACAAAACTAAATGTAATATAATATCAAATTAGAACTGAATTACTCTGCCTATCGTTCCAAATACCACTAATAACTATATTGACACATACAATTCATCACATAAAAAGCAAAGTTGGTCAAGCTCCCAATTAACGTGAAAATTATTTTTTTACAACGGAAATTCTGAAAAGTAATGTAGCCAGTGTATGGAAACACAGCAACATGCGCTGGATAATCTTGTACGTCAAAAACAAGCAGAAAAAGTGGGAACTATTTACTGGCGCGTTTGCCTCCTCACAGACCAGAACATCAAAGGGACCGCTTAGGTCTTGAGGTGTCTAGAGGTATAGTGGAGTATATTTTTCAATTTTCTACCTGTATTTATGGCGGATATTAAGGTCATTCGGAACAGCGACGTCAATCAAGTAGGGCCTACGTGAGGTGGTTCTTCTTGTCATTTAAAGTTATTACAGTAATATTATTAATTTCCTTATTATTGAAGGTCTTGAATGTCCTGGCGTCTCTAAAAGCCACAGTAGTTAAAAGGGACGTAAAACTAATAACATAATATAATATCTTGAATGTCCCAAAGAATGTGTAGCTCAAATGTCATGTATAATTTGATTGTACACCAATGAGTTGTATATGTAGGCCTATATACAGTATAGCTATCCATCCACATATGACAATAACATAATTAACTATAAAATATCAGAGTTTAAAAAGAACGAAAACAAAAATAACAAGATTACAAATGGAACAACCCCATATATACAGACACGCACTCACACACTCTGGAGAGATAGGCTAATTACCTCTAACCTTCATTCATTCATTCGTCCAATCCCGAAAGCTCAGGAAACATTAACATTTTTGTTGTTGTTAATTCTTTTGAGGGCTTTGTGACATTGTGGTTATGTAGCCCCATGTTTTTGGGTGTGTGTAGAATTTGTCTGATAACCTGTGTTACTGTGATATCTGTACTAGTGTGTGTATTTGTAATTGAGGGAGGATTTTGGCAGGAAGTGGCCTTACGTTAGGTAACATCCCGGCATTTGCATAGAGTAGATGTGAGAATCCACGGAAAGCCACATCTAGGTTGACTCAGGTAGGAATAAAACCCGCCTCTTCTCAATATTGTCTCACGAGGCTGAGTGCACCCCGTTCCAGCCCTCAGACCAGAATTATTAGCCTACTTTTCACATTTTGCAAAAATGAGGAAAAAGTAGACTTATGAGATCGATCCGGGAAAATGTGTGTGTGTCTGTATGTCTGTCCTTCTGTCTGTCTGTCTGTCTGTCTGTCTGGCTGTGTGTGTGTCCTCCCTATCAACTCCTAAACGGCTGCAGCTATCATCACCAAATTTGATAAGAGTAAAGATCTATATTTGAATATCTCACGACCATATTTGAAATTGACGTCAGTGCTACCAACTGCTGAAAAATCGCAATTGAAATTTCAGCTCTATGTCGGATATCTCAGAAGTTATGCAGGCGAACTATTCCAAAATTGGAACACGTATAGATAATAACATTCCAGATTAATTTTCTGAAGTTCATACATGCCAGTGTTGCCAATATGAATCTAAGCCTGCCGGTAGGTCCAATTTCTAAATGCATGTAACTTCTATATTATCGATTGGATTTCAACCAAATTTCGTATGTACTATGTGTACTACAACACATATGACTGTGCATATTCTAAACAGCCACCAGGGCTGCCAACAATTAATAAATGCTCTCACTATGCTTCAACCGTAATGTCAATATATCAGGTAGTATGCAAGCCAACAGCTCTAAACTTTGCACACGTATAGTACCTGATATTCTACCCAAGTTCGGTGTAACTTATATACATCAGTGCTGCCAACACGATTCTAAGCCTGCTGATAAGTCAAGTTTTTAAATGCATATAACTTCTATACTAACAAATGGATTTCAACCAAATTTCGTATGCTCTTTGTGTACCATAACAGTTATGATTATGCTTATTTGTAGGAAGCAGCAGGGCTGCCAACTGTTAATAAATGTTCACTCTATTTGATTAACCCTAATGTCAATATATCAGAAAGTATGCAAGCCTTCAGCTCTAAACTTTGCACACTTATAGTACCTGACTTTCTATGTTAATTTGGAGTATCTAATATACCTCAGTGCTGCCAACATGATTCTAAGCTTTCTGATAGTTTCAATTTTAATTAAATGTAACTTCTATACTAACAATTATTACCAATTGGCACTAGGCTATAATAGATCGTATTATTTCAGATTAATTCTGAGCATCACATACATGACATTGTTCCCAACACGATTTTACGCGCACTGATAAATCCAATATCAAGCAGCATGTAACATCCGTACTATCCATTAGTCTTCAACCAAATTTTGTATGTGCATTCTATACCTTAAGAGAGGGAGCTCAGAATATATTCAGAGTCACCAGGGCTGCCAACTGTAGTAAGTTACTGTATTAGGCTACATTATTTTAGGTGTATTTCAAACTGCAGTACTTAGAAATGTTGGTATTAGGAACTTGATATCGTTATTATTGCCTATATAGATTGGCATGAATCTTACATTTTAAGAAAAGTAGGCTGTTTAGTTCGTCACGGAACTACTTGTTTTTTTTATCATTTCAAATGATTTTGTCGACTTCATCGTTATGCTTTGGTCTACCGTTATGCGTTACGGTTACGGCGTCTATGACGTCATCATGTTGTTCAGTGCATATGCACCGAGTCTGAGTTTACTCCTGGGGTCTGGCGTTATGCGATACGGAGACGGCGAGTGCGTGACGTCATGCAGCAGAGTGCACCTCCCGCTATAGGTTCCCCGCGCGGGAAGCCTATGTTAAAGGGTAATGGTGTCTGTTGAGTCTGAGTTTACTCCTGGGGTCTGGCGTTATGCGATAAGCAGACGGCGAGTGCGTGACGTCATGCAGCAGAGTGCACCTCCCGCTATAGGTTCCCCGCGCGGGAAGCCTAAGTTAAAGGGTAATGGTGTCTGTTGAGTCTGAGTTTACTCCTGGGGTCTGGCGTTATGCGATAAGGAGACGGCGAGTGCGTGACGTCATGCAGCAGAGTGCACCTCCCGCTATAGGTTCCCCGCGCGGGAAGCCTAAGTTAAAGGGTAATGGTGTCTGTTGAGTTTGAGTTTACTCCTGGGGTCTGGCGTTATGCGACAAGGAGACGGCGAGTGCGTGACGTCATGCAGCAGAGTGCACCTCCCGCTATAGGTTCCCCGCGCGGGAAGCCTAAGTTAAAGGGTAATGGTGTCTGTTGAGTCTGAGTTTACTCCTGGGGTCTGGCGTTATGCGATAAGGAGACGGCGAGTGCGTGACGTCATGCAGCAGAGTGCACCTCCCGCTATAGGTTCCCCGCGCGGGAAGCCTAAGTTAAAGGGTAATGGTGTCTGTTGAGTCTGAGTTTACTCCTGGGGTCTGGCGTTATGCGATACGGAGACGGCGAGTGCGTGACGTCATGCAGCAGAGTGCACCTCCCGCTCTCCGTTCCCCGCGCGGGAAGCCGAAGTTAACAGGTAATGGAGTTTGTTGAAAGAGCCCTCCTGAGCCTTTCTAACATGTGTAGCATTTGTAGCATGCATCATTTGAAACGATATAAGGTCTAGTCTCTCAGACTGACGTATCTTTCTTGGCAGAGCCAGGAATCGAACCCGGGCGCGGTGACAGCCAAGAATGCTAGCCACTACGCAACGAGGTGAAGTAAATATTTATTTACAGAAATTAAGAATTATCCAAACGAAAACTTGAGACAAATGTATACAAAATAGACAAAAATTAAATACAGTAGAATAAAGTTCAGTTGCTCGAGAAACGAGAAAATAAATTTCTCACTCATAATATTTTTCTGTTCTATAAATTGACTAGCAAACAGTACCCGTCGTTGACGTATTCATAGAGTATAGGAAGGCAGTTCATGAGGATTGCCTTGCCCTCTCAATCACTAATAGTGGAGTAAGTTGCATTAACTCGATGTTCCCTGGACCTCGCGTAGTGAAAGAAGTTCAAATTAAAGTAGATGTACTTGAAGATATTCACTGTTCTTCGTTTTCGTACAATTGAATACTATGAAATTTGTGTAATGTTTACATTCAGCTTAAGAGCACGTACTTCCCGAGAAAGTTACAACTGCTTGTGCAAGCATACTATGCTCCATTAAATCTCAATGATAAACAGGAATTTATTTTCGTTGTGAAACAAGATATTTCCGAGCTGTAAGTTATTTTTTTTAGCTTGGCTCACGAGGCCTCTGGGCAATTGTTTCATTCCACTTCATAAACAAAGACTAGAGTTTAGATGGTTAGCTTCTCATATGGTTGGAATATACCACGTAGAATTGAGCTCGAAATGTTGCATACCCTCCGGGCTCAAACCTGAGTGGAAGCTTAAAGGTTAAAGCTTCGCAAGAGTGGCAGAGGTTTCCACCTCAAAAATGACGACTTAAATGCACTTTTCACTGTGGACATTCTGGTCATCAGCCTCGTGTATTAGTGTGCTTGTTAACTTGTATCATTTTGCTGACTCGAGTCGTATGTTAAAATGTAAATACTAATGTATATAATTGGGGCAGATGAGTCAGGACTTGCAATAAGTTACCATACCGTAATTTGCCTGTAGTGAATGTGGAATAATCATAATCTGGTTGTTCACTCTTATTGCTGGTGATCGAGAACCTTCGATCTCCGAACGCCAAGTTACTGAGTCAAATCGTGGAACGTGCCTTAAACCACTCATAATGCAGCCATTACAATAACACAGGTTATCACATAAAATTCCACACTCACCCAGGTACACGGGGTTAAACGGACACGATGTCCAAGCCCCTCAAATGAAACAACAACAACTTAAACTACTCGTAAACGCTAGCGGTTGTGAAACATAATTCATAAAAATTCTACTGGATTTAAAAAGGAAGAAAGAAAATTAAGCAGTGGGTGTGTGCTCTACATCGTCGTTGGTTCATTGACCGGATGATTGGAATTGAGAAAGAGACCACATATGGAATGTTAGACCGCTTTGATGTATTCGAAAAGCACATCTGAGCTGAACTGGATTTTATTTACTTTTAGCCTACCGTCGAATTGATAAATGAAGGGGTTTTCGGCAGTTATGTAGTGCTTTGCTTCTCATTCACATTCATCAATAATAATCATTTATTGCAGCAAATAGCCATGCCGAGATACAAAACTAATACTAATAACTTAAATCTTACTCATCAAAGTGTCTATATACAAAGTGTCTGACAGGTTCTTTGCTATATGTATAGTTATTCGCAGCAGAAGCGTGTTAGCGATACTTTCCTCTGGGCGCAGGAAATGGCGTGATATCTATCACAAGCACTACCACACAGAGAGCAGGTGCATTGGGGGCCTGGGTCATGAAATTCTCTTGCTGTGCATATCTTAAAATGAAAACCGTGGACTGCAAAACGGGTGATCGTATGCCGCAGTTCAAAGTTGGCATTCATCCAGTCCGTCGACATAAGAGCTTCTGTGGAATAGAAATCAGGCCATATGTCATTACGCTTGAGGTTTAGTTCTTCGATCAGTCTCTGGTATTGCACTGTTGATGGTAGGGAGTTCTCCAAACGCAGGTCTTCTATGAAGAAAGTCTCCCTTGCTAGTACGTACGTTAGACGAGATGGCGTGTATTTTGATAAGTGCAGAATTTTCTTTAGAAAAGTAGACTTGACTCTTTCTATCTCTCGAAGGTTACTTTGTGTCAAATGATCCCAAGTTATTTGAATGCCGTATGTCACTATTGGAGTTATTTTCGTTCTGAATAAATTCATTGCGGTTTGTAAAGATAGATTTCCCAGTTGCATTATGTCTTGCATTGCTTTTATGGCGGATGTTGTTCTATCCCTGACATGTCGCGTGAATACGTTCCCTTGCGTTTGCATTACTACTCCTAGGTATTTGAAATGATTTACATTGACTAGCGGTTCTCCATTTAGTAGTATATGCTCATCTGCGGATAGTTTCCCGCCTTTACGGAATGCCAGCATTACTGTCTTGGTGCAGTTTATCGTCATATCATTTTCTTGAGCCCATGTGGCAAGTTTATCAATGGACGATTGCAAGGTTTCCTTTGATGTCGATGCCACAACCATATCATCCGCGTAGATGTAAATTTTCGCTCCCTCAAGGTAAATAGCCTCAATGACATCAGCTGTAGCGATGTTAAATAGTAACGGACTCAAAGGGTCACCCTGAAGTACACCATTTGTTTGTTCTATTCGTTCTGATTGAACTATACTGTCATCTATTTGTAGGCTGTTTTTGTGGAGAATGTCCCTTATTATCCCAAAAAGGTAATGTTCTTTTCCGATCATATTTTCAAGTTTCCTGAGCAAAGTGTTTCTACTCACTAGATCAAACGCCTTGGTGTAGTCGACGAATACTGCATATAGCTTTCCTCTTTTCTGTCTTAGCGCGTCTTCTACATTCGTTAAAAGACAGTTAACGGCTTGTAGTGTATTCCTTCCTTTCCGGAAGCCAAACTGTTCTTCAGGTATCTTGTTGTCAACTAAATCTGTGAGTCTTCTAGTGAGTATTTTCGTAAAGATCTTAAAGATTGTGTTTTCCAAAGCGATACCACGATAGGAATTTGGGTCTCCTGTATTACCTTTTCCTTTATATAGCATCTTCAAAGTCGAGGTTCTCCAGTTTGACGGTATGTGACCTTGAAGTAAACATTCGTTCATGAGCTCTGCCCATAGCCCTTTTAACAGCGGAGCTGTCATCTTCAGGTGCTCGTAGTGAATAGTATCTGGACCACATGCTTTCTTTTCTGCGCAGTTGTTTATCTCAATTAGGACATCTTGTGCCGTGATCGGCACTGGTAGTTGAGAAGGGTTGCTAACCTGAATAGGTCTGGTGTCCCGCGCTTGTAGGGTTGCTGTAAGATGCTGAATCCACGTTGTCATAGGAATGTCCTTTGGGAATTTGGGTCTTCTGGGATTTAGGGCTGAGAAAGGGTTTGTTTCAGCCTCCTGTATTAGTTGAGCTTCCTTCAATTGTTGATAGCTTTCCTTTGCTCTTTTAACTACCTCCTTATAATATCTTCTTTTCTCGACATACTCTTGTAGTGCTGTATGTGTACTTGCCCTTTTTATCTTGTGTAATGCTGCTAGCGTCTCCTTCCTCCGTTGGTAACATTCGGTAGTGAACCATGGTTTTGCTCTTCTTGTATTTTGACCTATCTTAGGAGTTGCGTCCTTGATATGATTCTCGATCAGTGTTAGCGCGGCGTCTATGTTTCCAGATTTGATTATGTTCGTGATTCCTTCCATGTCTATAGTGCTCAATTTGTTCATGTCTATTTTCCGCGAAATAGGGGTTCTGGAGCTTTTTTGAATGTTTATATTGATGTTAACTGAGAGGGTGGTTGCTAATGGGAGGTGTTTTCTTGCTACAACATTGGATAGTACTTCTTGATGCAATATTTCTATGTCGTTGCTTATGAATAAGAGATCTATCGTGCTTGTGCCATTGAAAGCTATGTATGTCTTCTCATCACTTTTGTTCGTTAAGGAAAAGCCCTCTTCTTCTAAGTATTCAAGTAACGCGTTTGTTTTCCTGCATGGGACATCAATGCGGCAGTTGAAGTCTCCGGCTATCATTATCGGATTTGTGGTAGGTACTATCGACATTACTGTGCCTAATTCGTCTATAATGTCTACTTCTGTTAGGTCTGGTTGGAAGTATGCACACAATATTGATAGCCTGTTCGTTAGCACCAGCATCACATTGTCAGTTTCAAACGGTTTTGTGAATGGTGATAGAGACGGTTTGAGTAGGCAAGAAATGCCGCCTTTAGGCCTGCCTTTGTCTCCCTTTGATGCGTACCTGTGGAGGCAGTAAAAATTATGCGTTTCCCAATGTTTTGTGAGGTAAGTTTCATTAAGAATCACAATGTCGTATCGTTGTAGTAGGTTGTTCGGGGCAAGGTCTAGCGCACTAGTAATTCCTTCAATATTCCATAGTAATGTCTGTAACCTGATTGAATTAGTCTTATCTCTCAGTTCGCTAATACTTGGATTAATATAGTTTACTTGACTTGAATTTGTATCCAAAAGTCATTGGGTGGGCTCACTTGTACTTGTAGTTATGAGTCCTGGACGTTGTCTTGGAAAGCGGTAGGGTCGTACTATCACATTTCGCGGCCAGAACAGTGGGTCCTTAGTTTTTTCCAGATCATCGAAGTTGAAACTCACTTTAAAAGCCTTGTTTCGCCCCCTAATATCTATCTCTTCACATGTTATATTTTCTACGATACCCCCCTCTTGGAGATGTGCTATAATGTTTTCTGCTTTGGTCTCTTCATCAAGTCTTCCTACATATAACCAAGCTTTGCGCAGTGCTGCCTTCAGCCTGGTATTCTCCTTTGTTCCTATCATTTGTTGACTCCCTCGTTTGACCGCCTCCGTCCATTGACCATTTGGTGGTCGATCGGCTGGTTCTTCACAAGGAACTTGGGAACATGAGATTGTTCTTCCTTCCTTCTTACGTTGATCTGTCATAATTACGTTATGTACATCGTTTCCCTCATATGCCATAACGTCGCATGACTGAATTGGTGGTTTAGGAGCCCGTGACTTTACTGTTTGTGGTTCAGTATGGTTGATTATGTTAGGGGTCAATGCTGATTTAATTCCCGCCTTTATAGCTTCTTGGATGCCTTCCATCATCGATTCTATAATGGCCTTCATTTGCGTTAATACATTTGTCGTTACTCTCTCTTCTATGTCGGCCATGCAAAGGAGTTTTGGTTTACACTCAGAGCATAACCACGTGAGCTTGCAAGTTTTCCGTCTCATTACGTCAAATTCACCCTTTGTCAGCCCGCAACATTCTAAGTGCTGCCATTTACGGCATTTTTCACATTCTATGGCGTCTTCCTTATTATTTACTCTCATGTTGCAACTGCTACATTGAGCTAAGTCGGTTATTTGCTCATTGACCATTATGAGTTACCAAAATGACGCGGGATACGTTAGAAATTAGTACCTAGTGATACTCTCGGTTGTTACTGTCAACAACAATTCGCGGGATACGGGAGAATATTTTCTCTCGTTGGTCTCGAATATTACGGAATTTAGTAAATATGGCTGAAGATTTTCTGTTTAGTTTGATACTAACCTTATGTTATTACAATGTATTATTATACCAAATCTACAGGCTGATGGTACATACAATTCCGCAATCTTATAGTAGAGTATTAGTTACACTTTAAATTGTTTTGTATTCTCTGTTATTCGAGTTCGACACGATTATTATGTACATTAACACGTCATACGTCATTCACTTTTCACTTGTTCTCAAATGTTCACTGATAAATGTGTAGTACTGATAAAAACAAATCTGTTTTTGTGTTTTCAGCTGACGGTGGAGTGGAGCAGTGATACCAACTCCACCAAACCCCACATCATTCGCTCCCTTAGCTCTCACAGCTCTAGACACACTCGTGTGTTAAATTTTTGTAGTAAACAACTTGAAACATTTTGATTGTCTGTTCAAATACAATGGATTCTCAATACAATGTCCGAACTTGCTATCGTAGAATTTCAAAACACGATTTTGCGGTAGAGAACTCGCGTCACGGATGTTTCACTATCACTCCCGGCGGGTTTTAAACTGTTCGCATGCGGCAATACTATACGGCGTCTTTAGACTCGCTTTACTGTGGCTGGTTGCACTTAGAACCATGATCTGCACTGTTTACTGTTGATGCCGAAGCAAACTAATGATGTATTACGTTAATAGGTCGACCAATGTTAGACCTGATGGTCACTAAAGTCATTGGTCCAACAACGTCAGTCTGTTGGTACACCGACAACGTATGTAGCAAGGTCAATAAGTTCGTGGACTGGGTGAATGGTGTCCTTGTTGTGCAATACAGCAGACAGGTTGCGCCACTGGATGGTGCAGTGGGTGGTCATTCTCTAGTCCCAGTAAGAGACAGTTGTGTGCATACAATGTCATTAGCCTACAGGCTTTGTTGTGAAGGGACGTCGAATACACGTGGCGGAGGTTGAGAATGTCCGAGTTTGAGCAACGGGCAAACTTAAAGTTCTGCCAAATATTAGGCAAATCCATTTTTTGTTTTTTGTTTTAAGCGTATGGCTTTTAATGCCGGGAATGTCCGAGGACATGTTCGGCTCGCCAGAGTTTGTAGCAGCTTATAAACGGACACCCATGGGGTGAGCTCCAAGTACCGTCGCGTGTGGAGTGTTGTCTGGAGAGGAAAGTTTGAATGTAAGGACGAGGAGTTGGAAGGTAGCGGCTGTGGCCTATAGTTAGGGACCAACCCCGGCATTTGCCTGGAAGGAAGATGGGAAACCACAGAAGACCATCTTCAAGGTTGCCGGCAGGGGGATTCGAACCTCCTCGCCTCCCGGGTGTGAGCGACTGCCTGCCGTCACGCCGTAACGACTACGGCTAACTCACCCGGTGGCAAATCCACTAGTGAAACGTTTCAGATGATGAAGCAAGTGCACGGTGACGACAAATTGGGTCGCAGTGCCGTGTTAATGTGACACAAACGTTTTGCGCAGGGGAGAGACAATTTGGCGGATAATGAGTGCCTGGTCAGCCACAAACGTTTGAACTAAACGTAGGATACAAGAGGTTGGTAAGCTGGCGCGTGCTGATACGGAGTGGACATCGCAGTGATGTGCCTCCTACTACAGATGTACCAAGGACAAGCCCAAGCAAGGTTGAATAAGGTTTGGAAAGGAGTACAATGAAATAAGGAAACAAAGTGAAAATTACAGGTTAGATACAATGAAGGAGAACAAGCCACAGTGCTTTGTATTGAAGTTTATTCAGGAATGATTTACCCAACGAGCAAAGGCTATTTATACAACTGGAATAACAATAGATGGGGGCTCCATTCATTCCATTCCTGACCCGGTCGGAGACTGGAAGCAGGCTGTGGATTTTCATTTTTCAATTTGGCTGAATGTTCCAATAAATGAGCAAAAGCTCTTAAAATAATTTAACAAGAGGCCTAATTCACTAGGGCCTCTTATTAGAATTCACAAAAGTCAATGGCAGCAAGATCTATATAGGTATAGATTAAATAGACATTGGACATTCTACAAATATTTAAGACAGGAAAGAAAATAATTAAGGCAGGTTAGCCTTGAAGTTACACAGAATGACTGGCTGAAAAGCCTTAAGCAATTATGAGCGGCCTCAAACAGAGCCCATATGAGAAGATTGAAAGCTGACTTTAGTTCAAGATCATGGTGATCACCAGGCTTCGGATAATTATGCACTTAAAAATGCCAAATATGCATGCAAATATGCACTAAAAAGTGTCTAAATAAGCACTAAAATATGCATTAAAAATAAACATATATCTGATATCAATTAGTGGTTTATATTACAAGAAATCAATGTTACATATTAAATATCGCCAAAATAAAGAAAATCACTTACAGTACTACAATAGATTGCTCCAGTTTGTCAATAAAATTTACAAGTCTTGATTACACTTAATCACTGCATGATGTAATAGGTTTTCAAACACAAACTTGCACCTATTTTCACTTAAAATGACTTTGTACTCAGAAAACACTCTCTCCACATCACATGCCACAATTTGAGCATACTCCAACTTAACGAAATCAGAGATCTCCAGTATCGATGCACTGTCAATTTTGTCTTTGCCTTGGATAACACCACAAATGCTTTTAAGTTTGAGGAGACCGGAATTTTTCAGCACTACATTCTGCAAGTTTTTCGAGAAAACTTGTTTAGTTGGGTTCTTTAGGGATCGATCGACTTCTTCAACAATTCCAATGCTAACATGAAGAGGCAGTCCTATTTCTTGCAATTTCTTGATGACTGAAGTATGCAACGCAAATAGGAACGAATGAATATAAGTTGCTCACGAACACCATCTTTGCTCGAGACTTTTTGAGCTTCTTTAATAGAAGCAGCTTCTTCAGAATCGAGGTCTTCAACTACCTTTTTTACCACCTCGAAATAATTGGCATAATAAACAGCAGCATCGAGCCACGTTCCCCATCTTGTACGAACTTGTGAAGGCGGGAGCGGCATCAAAAGATTTTTCTTTGTGACTTGGAGCCTTCAGAAACACTCTTTTCACTGTGGAGATCAACGTGTTTACTTCAGGAAACGAAGCCCGGACTGCTTCAGCGACTCGATGAAGTCCATGTGCTACACATGTGACTTGTATCATCTTGGGATATAATATCCCAAGACCTCCCATGGCTTTACACATGTAAGGTGCGGCATCCGTGCAGGCCACGATAACATGATCGTAAAGAATGCCTGATGGCCACAAACAAGAAAGTGCATCATTGAAAAATGCAGCAACTGTTGAGTGATTCACCGTAGGCAACACAGCCATATTTAGTAGATATGATTTGTCTCTCTCTTCTTCTTCTCCTAAAATTCCAAACACGAAGTTAGCTACATATATTTGATCTACGTCCGCTGTTTCGTCTAGTGAGACCCAAATATATTTTCCATGTGCGTTTTCCCTTAGTTTACCTAACGTTACATTGTAAAGCTCAGGAACGTAATTCTTCCTAATTGTTGATTTATCTGGAACTGGTTGTTTCGTATAGGGTAGAGCGGGGCTATTCCGCTCATTTCAAATTGTAAACATTATAAATCAAAAACTATTCATTTTTCTAAAATGGAACCAACAGCAAAGCACACCTTATTTATTGCTTATTACATACGAATGTTGTCAAAATACGGTTATAACATTATACCGGCATGATGAAATAAAATATAAATCAAAGCAAAAATGACGAATCACAAATTTAATGGGGCTATTACGCCCATGCTTGGGGCTATTTCGCTCACTGTAATAATGCCCTTTCCTCAACGGCATTTACCACAAATGAAGTTTTTTCTTCCTATAGCCCCAACATACATGTCATGATACCAAGTTTCACAGTCTTTGCATTGAATCCAACCACCCTTTAATGACGACTGAGCGGTATAAAAAGTTACGCCACAAAATCCACATGGTGTTTCTTCCTTGTCAAAGTCTTTTGGTCGTACGGATTGCAGGTCCCGGTCATTTGTCTTGCAAATGTCTCGAAAATGTTTTCGGCAACCTTTCCTTTACGGGCCTTATCAAATTTTAAGCCCCGTTTTGCCCTTCGAATCTGTTCTGGTGTGCATCCAAAACATCTTGCTGCCAAGCATTTTAGCCGGGAAGCTAACTCCGTCTCCTCTTGCATACTGAATGCTGTGGGATGACCCGGTGGTTTGTCCACTATGATTTTCCCTAAGAGTCCTTGTCGTTTACGCAAATGAACACGATTTTTAAGTGTTGAATAAGGCACATTGAATAGTCCAGCTGCACCTCTCATGCTCACTTCGCCTCGTAATACAGTTGAAATAGCTCGGTCAATATCTTCCTCCGTCCATTTTCGAACTGACCCTTTCCATTTATACGTCCGTAACATCTCTAACGTAACAAGAAAGAGATACTAATCTGCTATCTGAAATAATTTGGTTGCAATATTATAACAAGAGAGAAGTCTTGGCCGAGCGGAGTAGCCCCCATATTTCTGGGCGGAGTAGCCCCAATTACTGGAATTTACAACAGCGCGTCTTGTAATAGCTGTGACCAAGGAAACGTGCTACCTGCTATGTCCAGATGTAACTTAACCTTCAGACTGCCAGGCGCCACACTTCCGGGAAAAGAAAAGCAGCTACTGTGGACACTAATCCTTAAGTTGCAAGCACAAATTCTTAATGACTACAAATTCCACAACATAAACAATGTACCTTGCAGTATTCTTCCTTTGTTTTACTCAACACTCAAGCTGTCGCTCTCAAACAAACGATAGATGTAGTAGCACAGAGACCGAGGGTCACACTGAACACAAAGGGCGATATCAGCTGAGCAGCGTGGCTGCTCAGTGCAACGTCAAGCTTATTTTGAGCGGGAAAGCCCCGTGGGCGAATTAGCCCTGCCGTACCCTACACCTGCAGAAACTGAACTAAGTTCTTATTGTTTAGTTTAGCCAACGGTATATTTGCCGAGAGAAATGTTTTATACAGATCTTCATTGAATGTAATACGTGTTGGTCCAGGTTTAACTAAAGCAGTGGTTACAAGAGCCTGGTGTTTTTGTTTCAGGTTTACTTCTTTCAATTTTATTGTGTTTCGTTGTTTGAAGATGTTGTTGAATTTGATACTTTTTAGTTGCGTTTACGACTGTTCTACAGTATTTGCAAAACAATACACTTCCGTCAGTTGAAAAGTCTTGAAACTCTCGTACATACCCTTTCATTACCTCATTAACAGTTCTTCTCCTTAGGCATCTTAAATACAGTAGCTATTTAACGTGCTATGAACCACAGCCTGTTTCAACTCAACGAAAGTAAGACTGACAAGAACTAATTGTGCATGAAAGGTAACTATTTACGGAATGAGGAAAAGATAACCTGCTTTACGGGAAATACCAAGAATCAGTCCCCACCTAATTGCATTGCAGGTAGAAAAAGCTATGGCCGGATGTAGGGCTAGTGTTGCTAAATTTAAACACGATGCAAACCTAGCACTGCTCAACATTCCTGTTAGCTGAAATGCATGTCAAATAATCCAAAAGTGTCCTGCAGAAGCTGATGTCTACACTCAAGATTAAGAATGTTTTTGAAATATGCACTAACAGGAAGAAACCCCTAAATATGCACTGTTAAGTTAAAACTGTCCCAAATATGCAATTGCATATGCAATATGCAAAATGCATAATTATCCTAAGCCTGGTGATCACTATGGAAAATATAATGTTATGTTATGTTATGTTACGGAGGCTCCATTTGACAGTTTTTACTTATCTTGATTCTTGCAGAAAGCCATCTTGAAGCGTTTGTGAGATATAACACAGTAAATCCAAAAGTGGGCCTACTGCTGAAGTAAGAAGTACAGTAGTAGCCTACTAGTCACCAGGAGGAGCAGTAAAAAATAGCTATGTAGGTAAAGTTCCATGTGGCGGATAAAGAGCCGTGGTTGAAGAATTTTAGCCTAAGTAAGGTATGACCAAATAACGTGGCCTGTAGAGTTGCAGAGTTCCTGCTGCTTGTTATTAAGGACGACTACTATTGAGCGCACTTCAACTAATTTGCTTTGCCTGCGAACATGGTCAGAGATTCGACCAGCGAACACTGTAGAAGATGAAGAATGCCGAGAGTTACGACATAGTAACTGCGAGTGTCTTGTTGACGACGAGTGCCAGGCGGTTGCAGTAACGACAAGTTGTGACAAGTGAGTTGACTAGCAGCGGACTGGTATAATAATAATAATAATAATAATAATAATAAATAATAGTAATAATGCAGCCTCCGTGGCTTAGGTGGCAGCACGCCGGCCTCTCACCGCTGGGTCCGTGGTTCCAATCCCGGTCACTCCATGTGAGATCTGTGCTGGACAAAACGGAGGTAGACAGGTTTTTCTCCGGGTACTCCGGTTTTCCCTGTCAACATTTCATTCCAGCAACACTCTCCACTATCATTTCATTTCACCTGTCATTCATTTAATCATTGCCCCAGAGGAGTGCGACAGGCCTCGGCAGCCGGCACAGTCCATATCCTCGCCGCTAGATGGGGGCTTCATTCATTCCATTCCTGACCCAGTCGGAGACTGGAAGCAGGCTGTGGATTTTCATTTTTTCAATAGTAATAATCATAATATCGTATGGCTTCGGGTACCGGGTGCAAGCTTTGTTATTTGGCACCCAGAGGGCAGCTAGCAAGTTGAATTTTATTGTTCCTTGAAGCGCTATGAAAGTCAAGGAGGTTAGATATCTAAGCTCCTTGAACCTATAGCGCTTTCTAGTAGAGAAATGAGGAACTTTGTGTTGGCGGAAAATCCTGAGATTAATTTTGCCATTATGAACACGGCCTACTGAATTCAAATGGGTTATTTTACATGCCAACATCGTATGACAGGCGTGTCGTGATTTTTGCTGCCTTTCAAAAATCAATTACCACGGCCAGGTGTGAACCTGAAAGCTTGGGGTTAGTAATTCGACACGATAACCACTCACCCACCGTGGCAAGCAGCGGACTGGTCATTCATAGTTGATCGTGGAGACAGCCTTCCAGAAAGGGCGGACGTGATTTGCTCGCCAAACGTCAGTAGCCAATGAGATACGCTGACACAGAAAGGAAGGTTCGAGAAGCCAAAATGGCTGTTCACTTTGGCAGGTGGAGGCAGCATGATCTGACGTATTAAATAACTGTAACAGTCCTCAGGGAAATGTTTCAAAGCCAAGCAAAGGTAATCGCTTTAACAGGTACGGTAAGTGATACAAATAATAAATGCTGAGTGAATTGGTCAACTAGACACAAAGCGAAAGTATAGAAAACTCGTTGACATGTACCACATTTAGGTTAAGAAAAAATGAAATAAACAAAAACTTAACTTTTTCTCTAAATTAGTGCAAAATATTTAAATGGAAAAATTAATGGCATTGTAGCCTTCGCAATAGCGAACACGGGTCAACCGCTCCCAATTGATAGAAGATCTTGCTGCAACAATAGAGATCGACCATGCGACGTGGCACAATATTATGTGGGATGTTCTGAACATGTCCCATGTTACACTGCACAGTTTGTCACGCATTTTGACGCAAGACCGACGTGGCAATCGCATGACCATTTTCGGTGACCTTGTCACTATTATAGGATTTTTTTTATTATGGATACTGGAGTTTAGGCCTTAATTACAACCAAACCAACAGGCCTATTGATAAACGAGTTATACCAATATTTTCTTTGTTTAATTCTGCGTTAGACTATATAAGCCAAATATTTTCAAGTTTATTAATTATTTATTTATTTGTGGTTGTAGGAAAAATTGTCCGTGTTTTTGACGTCATTTCTAGGAACCGCTCACTTAAAACAATATACATGGAAAACTACTTGGCTGAGGGTAATGACATTTTATATGTGATAGGCACAAGTATTGGTAGTGCAAATCTCAAGTTTCAATTTTTTTGAACTACCCAATAAAAAGTTCTTATACTTTTTCTGACGTAACGTTTTCTCAGCCCAGGATAAACGTACAGCAGGAAACTTGGTCTCATTTTGGAGCTCTCATTCGTGATTATCGGAAACTACGACCACTGTAAACGTACAGTGTGATGACGAATTTATGAAGAGTAATATAATAATGGTAGGTTTTGCGCGTTCCGGTCCGTGCGAGTAAAAGCGAGCGAGCCGGTGAATTCGAGTGCAGCGTTGCCGGGCAGTTGTGTAATGGAATGCGAGTCACCTGGCTATGTCCACATGCTATTTCCAGTCTTCCTGTTTACTACTTATATGCCACTTCACATCACATCCAAATGCCTCAGAGACCACCATTGTCTGAGGGCGAACTTGCGCTACAAGCCGGACGTTTGTTTTAGACGATTGCCCTTGACCTTGAAGCCTGCGGGTGAGCCTACACACACTCACTCTCTCACCCTATCGCTTCACACTTGTCACCACCGATCTGATGTAATGGAATTCCGACTTGAGCAGAGAGTACAGTCCACGTTGAAGTATTGTGTGACGCGGAAGTACACATTACGTAGTTACGAACAGAACGTCATTATATTCGCCAATGACTGTACTTCAGTAGTAGTGTGAAACAGCTTTGTCAATCATCGGACTGCTTGGGGCAGCTGATAATAACACAGGTACTGTAGTAACTCGCCTCCAGGCTTCCATTAAGATTTTTCACTCGTCTAAAACAAACGTCCGGCCTGTAACGTATCACAAAATGGTAGAAGTATGGAAGCAATGAATGTTTTATGACGAGAAGCCTTGCTTACCGTTGCTCCTGAACTCTGGAAACAATGTACTGTATTAAACACGCTAAAAGAATTGAAGACCACTACTGGGAGATAGATGGCCTGTCTGAAAATGTCCCTCATTTCGAGCAGGTCATAATTAACATGAATGCCAGCAGTTCTGATTAATCGGAACAGAGCCATTCTTCAGACGATGAATACTGACTGAATTACATATTGTAAAGATATTATGTAAATAATGCAGATAGCCCATGTAAAAATTGTGTAGTCTGTCATTTCCAAATTAGGAAGACAAACCACTTTTAAACCTGCCATTGAATGTCTAAAGCCCTTATGTGAAAAATGTTATGGAAAATGAAATTTGTACGAGGAAAGAAAATAAAAGGTTGAAAGGAAACTTAAAGCAGTGTTCGTTCGTAGCGAGCCGCAGCGACTGCAACTTAACGCGGCAACGCTGCACCGGATTTCACAAGTTCGCTCGCTTTTACTCGCACGGACCGGAAAGCGCAAACCCTATTGCAAATAAGAAGAAAACGTCAATTCGTCGAGTAATGTTCTCATTAATCTCATTCCCCTTAATAATAACAAAATGTCTAATGTTCATTCGTCACCTGATTCTTCTGTAGAGTCCAGAGCATCGTAGTCATTGCTATACTGGTCTTCATCATTTGATGTCAAAGTTCCTTGGAGGTCATTAAGTAACTCAATAGCTTCCATAGGCAGATTACCTATGTACGTACCGGGTGAGTTAGCCGTGGTGGTTACGGCATGACTGATGGCAGTCGCTCACATCCGGGAGGCGAGGAGGTTCGAATCCCCCCGCCGGCAACCTTGAAGATGGTCTTCTGTGGTTTCCCATCTTCCTTCCAGGCAAATGCCGGGGTTGGTCCCTAACTATAGGCCACAGCCGCTACCTTCCAACTCCTCGTCCTTACATTCCAATTCCCCTCCTTCCCTCCCCAACGGTACTTGTAGCTCACCCATTGGGTGTCCGTCTCGAAGCAGCTACAAAACTGGCGAGCCGAACATGTCCTCGGACACTCCCGGCACTAAAAGCCATACGCTAAAAAAAAAAAAAAAAAAAAAAAAAAAAAAAAAAAAAACTATGTACGTGGCATTGTTCTTTCTGCACTCTCCCATTTTTGTTAATATTAAGGGATATGGACTTAATTTTGTTTCTTAGCTCCTGCACCTGAGTGTCAGTAAGAGTTGTAGGATAAATTTATTCATAACATATTGAAATATGACGTCTGTACGCCCCTATTTACGACACGACCGCCTCGCGTTGAAAAATTCTTCTCGCGGTAATGCCCACATAGTCACTGAAAATAAGAAAATAAACCATCATGCACATTCGTGCGCAACCAAACCACTACAGATCCTGAATCTACATTAAATTTCCTATCGAATGAGGTTAAAATAAAGTGGCACTATGTGGCACTCATAAAGTAAATAATTTTTTAGTGCAGAAAGCTTGTATTACGCATAAAAGTGCGAACACATACCTCTTTTCACTATTCCATGAGCCGCAGAAGACAACACCTCGTTGAACTCACTAGAATCACAACGTTCGGTTCACTCCGACACCTCCTATCAAATGACCTGATAACTGCCAGGAAGACGTTTCAGCACCTATAACCTCTCTCCTACGCACCAGAGAGCGGAAAGGAAGACCAAAGGTCACCATCTGGTTTGTTCACTATCGAATGAGCCAGTTTTCGCTTTCATTTGCGACAGTGAATTTTTTCCACCTAGATATGGGATTCGACACACTGTGCGACGGCAAGAACCCGTCAAGGCAGATCAAAAGACAAGGTGATGCTTGAACTGTTTTTCGACTCATTGTGTATTGTTCACATGGCATTCATCCCACAAAGAGCAACTGACAACATTACCCGCTACAAGAAGATCCTTCACCGTCTAAGTGATTCAGTTCGTTGTAAACGACCTGAGCGTTCACGTAGGAACAACCGGTTTTCCCTGTATATTTCCCTTATTATTCTTTAGTTTTCCATTTCTTCTTCTAGTATGTTAGTCGGTAGATAGTTTTAGTCATGAGTTTGTAGTTAGAATTTCTGTAGGTTCATATTCAATTTCACTATCACCCAAACCATTAGGGGCCGTTCACCTAGATGCTAGGCCCCTTAAAACAACAATTATCATGATCATCCTTGACTTCAATGGATGATATTGAATGTTTCACCTACTCTCTGCTTGGTTTCCATTTGCTTCTCATGAAATAAACATCTCATGGTTTATCAACGTTAACGGACAATACCTGCATTTTCTTCCCAAACGGTACGCTTGCGTGTTCTCTGCACAGCAGTATTTGTAGCTGAAAACCTAATAATAATAATAATAATAATAATAATAATAATAATAATAATAATAATAATAATAATAATAATAATAATAATTATAATAATAATAATAATTATAATAATAATAATAAAAATAATAATAAAAATAATAAAAATAAATAATATTATTAATGATAATAGTTCAATAATAATAATCTTATTGGTTTTACGTCCCTTTTAATTACTTTGATTTTTAGAGATGCCGGGGTGCCAGAATTTTGTCCCGAAGGGGACCTTTAACGTGCCAGTAAATCTTCTGACACGGTTTCCTCACATTTGCGCACCTTCAAATGCCCACTGACTCTGCCAGGAAACGATCCTGCAACATTGAGTATAGCAGGCGACAACGTTACCGCTGAGCCACGCCACCAGTTGTGTAGTTGATAACTCGGCTGCTTGGCTGCTTATTACAGGAGCTTATATGAGGTGGGTGCCCGAGAGACCCTCCCTCCGAAAGTTTTGTCACATATAATATTTGTTTATGAATTGAATCATTGAAGACTTATACACTTATCATGTACTATTGTTACTAAGTGACGTATGGCTACATTGCAAAGCAAGACAACGGTAGAGCGATGTAAACAGTGTGACGATCAGTTTGCTCTGATCTTATGTGTAATAGCATAACCTTTTGTTACTCTCCAGTGCCTTCGTTCTTATGAACGTACCAAGAACAGCAAACAAGTGCCCTTGAAGCGTGTGTCAAACGTTTTTTCTCTAACTTTTATACCCATATTAAACTTTTGGCAAATTTGCCTCTCCCTGTAACTACCGGTACTGCCGAACGGAGTTTGAGTTGGTTGAAAACATACTTAAGAAATTCCACTTCTGAAAACAGTCTCAACGGTGTAGCATTGCTACAGAGACATACATCACTGACGATGAAGTTATAAACCGATTTGGTAATGCTTCAAGAAACCGTGACTTGATATTATATTGTAAATCAAAACAGTAGCATTATTTTTTTCCATGTAAACACTAACAAGTGAACAAGGTGATTTTATTAATAAAGCGTAACATAAAATGGTCTTATTTGTGTTTGACATCAACCAAATATAAAACATCACAACAAATTGGTTGAAAAAGTGATGCCAGATAGCATTGAAACTCATCATATTTCTACAAATTATACAAACGTATCCCGGGGAGAACTTCGGATCCCCTATTAAGTTATTTGGGGTCTATACTATGCCCCCGAACCCCCGGTTGGGCACCCCCCCAAAACAAAACTCTATATACGCCCCTGGCTTAAGTCATTACAACAAACAATAGGCCTATTGTGTTCAGTCTCGTCATGAGTACCAAGAGAACTGAAACAAACACCCGTGATTTCCGGTAAATACTCAGATAAATATAAATCATCTCACTTTAATATTTAATATACTGCTCAAAAAAATTAAAGCACCACTTTTTTCAAAGGCCACCAAATTTTAAAATTTGACCGCACAATCTCGAAATCTCAGTATGACGTTTGTCCTGACGCTTAACAAGCATATGCTTCAGCACAACTCCCCAACTTGAGTAGTTTCGGGGTAGCGCCCCGAAAAACAGCCCATTTTCGAAAACCGCAAATTGAAGTTTGCGAAAAACGCTGTAGGACTTGTCGCAGGTTGCCCAAGCAGTCGAAAATGAACGAGTCTTTCTCTTAAGGTTCCACCAACACGTTGAAATCGTTAAATTTGACGTTCGAGTATTTTAACCCCCTTCATCATCCCCTAAACATGGACTACCATTGGGGGCGTCTAAGAAGGTACCGGGTGTATTTAACCACCTGAAAACCTGCACACCGTCCTCAGTTGCTGATTGCAGTAAGTTGTTAAGGCCTCCGGCAATGTTCATCCCCCCTTACACCCTCAACTGGCATGGGACCAAACCACCCCCTCTCGATTCACCCCTAAGGAAGGTTCTAATCGAGATGTTTATCAGTGCTGTGAATGAGGGGGTCTTCCCCTAACGTTTCAAAAAAGGAACTGTGCCTGTGTCACCACCAGTTCCTCTGCTACCCCCATTTGTATGATTTTTCGAATCAGGCCCTTTTTAAGAGCTGAAACGAGGTCTTAATCGATGAAAGGGCTGTAAAGGTCCTTAGACGTAGTGGTGACACGAAATCAACCCCTTCCGATCGTTGATTGACATTCCATCCCCCAAAATTGAAATTGTTGCACCCTCAACCCTCCCTGTCTGGACGCGTAACGCGTCATGGCAGAGTTTTCAGAGTTGGATGAAAATGAAGCTTATGGCATGCTATCGAGCCCAAAACAGCAGGTTGGATGGAAATTCATCGGTAGGGTGGGAAACGGGTCCAAAAATTTTCAAAAAAGTTAACAGCC
Source organism: Meconema thalassinum (assembly GCA_946902985.2). Lineage (NCBI taxonomy): Eukaryota > Metazoa > Arthropoda > Insecta > Orthoptera > Tettigoniidae > Meconema > Meconema thalassinum. The sequence goes on along the minus strand of OX336389.2, from coordinate 381,687,485 downwards.
TCTAGTAAGTACACCCATGCATAGGCAACCCACATAACGTAATTTTTCTCCCATTTCCAAACTTCGTAACCTATTGCCGATCAGGGGCAACCCGCAAGCTCGGACGTGATGTGGGTTGCATATGCATGGGCGTACTTACTATAGGTTGTTAACTTTTTTGAAAATTTTTGGACCCGTTTCCCACCCTACCGATGAATTTCCATCCAACCCGCTGTTTTGGGCTCGATTGCATGCCATAAGCTTCATTTTCATCCAACTCTGAAAACTCTGCCATGACGCGTTACGCGTCCAGACAGGGAGGGTTGAGGGTGCAACAATTTAAATTTTGGGGGATGGATTGTCAATCAACGATCGGAAGGGGTTGATTTCGTGTCACCACTACGTCTAAGGACCTTTACAGCCCTTTCATCGATTAAGACCTCGTTTCAGCTCTTAAAAAGGGCCTGATTCGAAAAATCATACAAATGGGGGTAGCAGAGGAACTGGTGGTGACACAGGCACAGTTCCTATTTTGAAACGTTAGGGGAAGACCCCCTCATTCACAGCACTGATAAACATCTCGATTAGAACTTTCCTTAGGGGTGAATCGAGAGGGGGTGGTTTGGTCCCATGCCAGTTGACGGTGTAAGGGGGGATGAACATTGCCGGAGGCCTTAACAACTTACTGCAATCAGCAACTGAGGACGGTGTGCAGGTTTTCAGGTGGTTAAACACACCCGGTACCTTCTTAGACGCCCCCAATGGTAGTCCATGTTTAGGGGATGATGAAGGGGGTTGAAATACTCGAACGTCAAATTTAACGATTTCAACGTGTTGGTGGAACCTTAAGAGAAAGACTCGTTCATTATCGACTGCTTGGGCAACCTGCGACAAGTCCTACAGCGTTTTTCGCAAACTTCAATTTGCGGTTTTCGAAAATGGGCTGTTTTTCAGGGCGCTACCCCGAAACTATTCAAGTTGGGGAGTTGTGCTGAAGCATATGCTTGTTAAGCGTCAGGACAAACGTCATACTGAGATTTCGAGATTGTGCGGTCAAATTTTAAAATTTGGTGGCCTTTGAAAAAAGTGGTGCTTTAATTTTTTTGAGCAGTATATAAACAGCAAACTGATTGTTCAAACTAACCGTGAATATAGCACGACAAAAATTTTAATTCAAATAATTGGTTTTAGCATGCGTAGGCTACAACTAGCTCTACCTAACCGCGTTCGTTTGTTGATTTAATGCGAATTCTGATATTTTTGCTTCACTCATTCGTAAAATATTGACGGAGAGCTCTTCCGTTAATATCCTAAATTTCCAGCAAATGCACGAATTACAGTGTATACATTATATTAATTATACTACCGTATATACTGCCTACTGTCCGAAAGGGATTTCTGAATTTTCGAGCATGAACACACAAAGTGCAATTTATAACAATTATCCACATTTGCATAATATTTCCGAATCAAATGAAAATCCACGGAATCCACTTCTGTCTTCAAACATGAAAATTAACACTGTTCTCCTCTGAACATGTAGTGTTTCATGTTAATATACAGAGGCGTGGTGGCGCAGTGATCAAGCTGTTGACCTCTGACCACGGTGGACCTTGAGTGATTCCCGGTCAATGCATGTGACATTTTCAGAGTGAAATGGCATGTTATGTGGTCCAGATTCCACATAAAAATGAGGTCCCGTGGCTCATGATCACGAGATAATGGTCTCGTAAAACTACAAACTTACTTCCATCCTCCAGTTTAATTTAATTTAATTGTATTTTGCCTATGGCTTTTAGTACCGGGAGTGTCTGAGGACATGTTCGGCTCGCCAGAGGCTGTAACTGCTTCAAGCTGACACCCATGGGGTGAGCAACAAGTTCCGTTCAATTTCAAATAGTTCCAACTTTCGCCACCAGATATCACTGACACCTAGTGGTGAACGTTGAAACTTTGATAGAGCGTTTCAACGAAATCCAAGGCTTCATAACTTAACATAACGAAAATGGTTGTTTGGGTAGATTATGTAACAAAATGGGTCTTGGTCACATTGTGGTCGTTACGTTTCATATCCGGAAGTCATTTGTATCGCATGGTAACGTTATTGGGCCATATAACGTTATTCTGATATTGGTTATCGTAGAAACGAAATAGTATTGTCCGACAGAAATAACGTTATTTGAATAAGTCTCTCGAAAAATATCCCCTAATACCGTTATTCGGACTAATAACGTTCTTCGGATATCGGTTATCGTAGAAACTAAATACTAGTGCCCACCTGAAATAACGTTATCGGAATACATTACTCGAAAAAAATCTCCTAATATCGTTATTTGGACTGATAACGTTATTCGAATATCAGTTAACCAAGGAACGAAATGGTAGTGCCCGCCTGAAATAACGTTATCGGAATACATATCTCGAAAAACATTCCTCCAATACCGTTATTAGGATTAATAACGTTATTCGGATATTGGTTATCTCAGGAACGAAATGGTAGTGCTCACTAGAAATAACGTTATTTGAATAGATCTCTCCAAAAAAATCCCCCAATACCGTTATTCGGACTAATAACGTTATTCGGATATCGGTTATCGCGGGAACGAAATGGTAGTGCTCACTATAAATAACGTTATTTGATTACATCTCTCGAACACTATTCCCCCAATACCGTTATTCGGACTAATAACGTTATTCGGATATCGGTTATCGCAGGAACGAAATGGTAGTGCTCACTAGAAATAACGTTATTTGAATATATCTATCGAAAAATATTCCCTCAATACCGTTATTCGGACTAATAACGTTATTCGCATATCGTTTATATATTACAAACGGCATCATCGATTGAGAATGGCACCATTTTGATACATTTTGCGTTGGAGAACTCCATAGAGTAGAAAGAGTGGAAGTGTCACTTTGCGACCTACGTCGTGTTAGGTTCTGAGTTTAGCCGCGAGGTTAATAAATACTCGGAAGTGCTTACTGTGATAGGGTATTGTATTTTTAGTCTGCTTTTCACATTTACAAAAATGAGGAAAAAGTAGACTTATGAGATCGATCTGGGCAAATGTCTGTCTGTCTGTCTGTCTGTCTGTGCATGTCCCCCCCCCCCCTTTATCAACTCCTAAACGGCTGAAGCATTCAAAACTAAATTTGGTATGAGTAAAGATCTATATCTGAATATCTCAAGGCCATGAAATTGAAGTCAGTGCTACCAACTGCTGAAAAACCGCAATTGAAATTTGAGCTCCATGTTGGATATCTTGGAAGGTATGCATGGGAGCTATTCCAAAATTGGCACATAATTATATAGACCATAATATTTCAGTTTAATTTCCAGGAGGCCATACATGACAGTGTTGACAAAATGATTCTAAGCATGCTGATAGGTCAATTTTTTTAACTAATAGAACTTCCACACTATCAATTGGATTTCAACCAAATTTCGTATGTAGTCTACTATGTGTACATAACCAGATATCACTATGTGTATTCTTATGAGCAACCAGCTGCTGACAACTGTTGATAGCCTAATTGCTGTCTGTACTTTTTTACCCTTATATTAATATATCAGAATGCATGCAAGCCAACAACTCTAAACTTTGCACACGTATAGCACCTGACATTCTAGATTAATTTGGAGTAACTAATAGTATGCCAATGCCGCTAACATGATTCTAAGCCTGATGATAGGTTTAATTCTAAAATGCATGTAACTTCTATACATACAAATGGATTTCGTCCAAAATTGGCACAACAATAGATCATAATATGTCAGATTATTTCTGACCAAGACATGCATGACATTGCTACCAACATGATTTTACGCGCACTGATAGATCCAATATCTAACTGCATGTAACGTCCACGTTATCCATTGAACTTCAATCAAATTTTGTATTCTGTACCTTAAGAGATGGAACTAAGAATATATTAAGTCACCAGGGCTTCCAACTGTAGTGCAGGTATATTTCGAATTAATTAGAAATTTTGATATTACCAACTTAATTTCGTCATTAACTTAGATAGTTCCATATAGATTAAACATTGGCATGAATCTTTAAGTTTAAGAAAAATAGGCTCCTTAGTTTGTCACGGAACTGCTTGTTGAACTTGCGAAAGTGGCGAATGTCCGGAAAAAACTCTTAAATGCACTTTTGAAGAAAGGAACAACAGACCGACACCACTTGAAATACATAGGCCTAGGTGGATAGCAAACGACCTGAAGCTTAATAGAGATCAAGTACTAGCGAATCAACTAGACAACGGGGAAAATTCAGTGTACATTAAATTAGTGTACACCTTACTTTATGAAAACATATTATCTCGACATGAAGGTGTGAAATCCTTCCGGCTAGCTAGCGGTAACACCACAAAGATAACTATCACTGCTTCAGACTCTTTAACAAAACGTGTGCGTGTCTGTTTAATCTCCTCCCGAAGTCAACAATGAAAGGCTCTCCCGCGTGCTTTCTACGCATGGAGTTCTCAAGGACATACGGAACGAGTGCTGGAATGAAGTATACGATTTTTATGCTGTAATGGCATACGTATTGTAACAATTGAACTTAAATACCCCATGGGTAGTTTATTGGCTGAGGAATAACCCACCCACCAAGGGAAGATGATTAAAAAAAGGGAAGTAGGTTTTGGATTGAAAAAAAAAGGATAGAAAATAGGAGGAGAGTCCCACAAAATTAATAAGTTTAGTTTTAAACACACTTAAAGGTGGTTGCCACCGAAAATCCGCTTTCGGATACCTAAAATGAGTAAGGACTTTGTCTAAGCTGACGAGAAACACAGATAGAACTTGGGCGGTTTGCAAGAGAGTGGCTTTCGTATAATCCCTCTCAAGCATATATAAAACTACTATGGGGAAGAGTGATGGTCTGGCAAGACTGAGAGGAACAAATTTACTGTATGTCTTCTCAAAGAAATTAGGTTTTACAAAGTAATTCGAAGAATGCCAATGATTTAACTCAGTTTTGGTATTTTCAATTTCCAAAATTATGGAGTTCCTGTAAGGGCGACCAAGTGTCTCTAAGAAGGAAAATGATAAAGGATTATGCCTTATGGAGTAATCTTGGTAAATGAACCAATGGTTGCATTGGAAAATGGCTAAGCTTTTACTCAGCGAGGAGCCGGCTAAAAGTTTAGACAAAAAGAAACACTTATCTTTTAGAAAACTGACCATAAGTTTTCGGAGAGGGTCTCCACAAGCAGGTAGCTGGCTTAGCGAGCTTTACTTGCCTTACTGGCCAATTAGAATTAGCTATTAAAGCTAAAAAGAACTTTAGTGAGGTGAAAATTAAGAGTTCTTGCTCAAATGCAACAAATGGTGAAAGCCCTATTAATGATTTTAATGTCATTGAGTGAGGAGAGTCAAGGAAGACAGGATTTTGCCTAAACTTTGTATTCGCAAATGAAAAAGCGAAGGGAAACGATTCATTTATTTTACAATTAGAAGAAGTTTGAGGAAATTAACAATTATGCAATATAATTTTGACAAACATAGTTCATTTGAACTTTTTAACAAATAGGGTCGCAGACCTCTCAACATTAAACGGTTGCTCAAGGCAATTGACAATTTACAAGGTTTCAAACCTTACATGTTTCTAAAATCTTTATAAGATTTAAACAAATGAGCAATGAAATAATTAAAGCTTGAACGTGAATTGGAGTACAAAGAGTGCACCTTAAGAAATTCTTGAGAGAATGATCTAGAGAAAGTGACAACTTTGAAAATAACAATAATAACAACATGAAAAATAAGATAGAAGTTCCTACAACTTCTTATATTTATACAGAATTAATATATGAGAATTATACAAAGAGGGCAGGTCACTTACTGTGAAACCTGAAGAAAGTGAAAAGGAAAGTTCTAGACTTCCCAAGTTTGAGCAGGAATCACTAGCCAAATGGGACAGTTTCCATTTCGTGAAACCTGAACATGACTCGCTCAAGAGTTTAAAGAAATGTTTTCCCTTATTATAGGAAAGGAACAATGTGATTTAAAACTTGTATCACACAAGCAATTATGCAGAATTTAATTAATGTTAAACTAGCAAAGTTGGAAGGGCACTTCGTGAGTGACGCCTTATAGAAAGTTACAATTTTATTAATAATGGTTGTTAGTAGAAGGTTGAGGAAAGATCATTGGGATATAGGATCAATGTTCATGGCCGTATTTAATGTAAACGGACGAGCGCGACGCGGTAGAAACGTGGAGCAAGCACTGGTTATCACTGTAGTCTATAAAGATGGATGCAAAGTTCACTATAGAAACACTGAAGTTTATGAGAAAGAAAGTTATTGCAATTATGGAAATAACTGATTGCACTATATAGGTGAGAGTCTATTTCTTGAAAAAGTTGTGATTTACAATTAAATGCGCCATAGAATGTTCCAACGGGGGAAGAAAGTTCGCTATTGCAGTAATTTAAGGAAGATTCCTCATTTTAACTAGCATTTTCACAAGTGCGTGAACAATACTTGACGGCAAGACTCGCAGATAGAGTACAAGATCTCGAAGGTTCCAGAACGACCTTAGCAGAAAATGGGGTTGAGAAAATCCAACGGAGGAACTAGCTTTATAATTATAGACAGCGGGTATTAGATAATATCCCACGTAGCGAGAGGATTTCTCGTTTGAATAGCTTAAGAAAAGCTCTTTTTTAGTAAGGTTGGCTTATACAAGCAAAAGCTCAACATGGCAAATCCCACGAAGAATGATTTTTGCCCCAAAGTAAATAATTTCACACTGTCTATAAAATATAATTAAAAGCACTTGGAAGTTAAAACCCTGAAGATGAGGTTAAAACTTTTAAAATGGTACTTATCTTGATTTCATGTTGAAGTCGAAGTTTCCGTTGATGACTACCTAGCAAACATGGCGTAGAAGAGGGTGAGCCTCTTGGTTTGAGGAGGCTAGCTCGAGCGGAGCTTTGACTGACCGAGTCAACTGCAGACTGAGAAGTGAGAGCTGCTCAACGGAGCACGGAGGGACCAAGAAAAAGGGGAAAAGAGTTGGGGGTAGGAGACAAAAGGAGAACATATAAACATTGCCAATATTGTAACAAAAAATTAATCTCTTGCTGAGCTGATCTTCTAAGAGTTGATAACAGATGATACTAGCGCAGCATGGTGAGTAAAGAAGTAGACGTAGTCCTCTTGCTCAAGGAGAAAATAGCTGGCGATGGTAACAGGATCTGGTGGCCAAATGGATAAGTAAGTCCTCTAGCACCAGGAAGAGTTGAGGAGCTTCAGAGATTCGCTGCGAGGTGACGCTAGGTGGGTCACAGAAGTTATATATCTAGAACAGACTTATGAAGACATAAGAGATTTGCCTATCAAGGAGAAAACAAAGGATCACTGTTGGTGTTTGACAAAGAGAAAGGAAGAAATGAACATGCAAGGAGCAATAAAAATTATATCCTAGGTACCGTGTATTCAAAGAATACACCACCCCATTCCATCATATTTGACGGTCAATGATTGTAAAGTTCTGTTAACATATGAAGGACAAGCTAAGTATTGGTTTTATTGTAAAGAAACCTCCCACTTACAAATAGACCGTCCGAACAGAAGGAATCGCCCGGTCTTCATGTCAGACTACAAACCTACAGTACGGTGCTGGGCGAGTCAGATGGGAGTAGTAGGCTAAGCAACACTACCGACATGGAAACTGCGGTACCTTCCCCTGAATATCCAGCCATATCAGAGGCCTTTCATAACAGGCCCCATTCTACAAACACATATAGCATTGCGGAAGTAACCCAACCATCAGATAACGTAACTGAAACATCCCTGACTACTTTACATAGCAATGAAGAGGGAACTGTGACGTCACGATCGGACAGCACGGGGAAGGGACACACTAGCAGGCAACACAGCAGTCTGTGCAGCAGCCAGATACTATTAAGACTAAATGTCCCGATTTTTAGTTTGTAATTCTGACACCATGTAGCAGCACCAAAGTGAGGCAATTTCTCTTGAATGGAAGCTCGTATTTGCAATGTCAAAACCACTATGTATACTAGAGTGCAATAGAATTGATATCAATTCAATGCATTTTCCAAAATGTGAAAAACAAAGACGTTACTAGCAGTTTTTTTATATTTCTGCTTAAAAAATGAAAAAAACTGGAAATACGAAAACGGAGATTTATTTCCTGATTCCAATGCATTTTTCATAAATAAAATCGGGTGATGTATTTGATGTATTAGGATTACAACGCGACCAAGAACTACATTTTCAAACAAACCCGAGCCGAGAAAAAGTTACCTTACCAAAATGATGACAACTTTGTTTCTTGGCCGTACAAAATTTTAAAATTAATGAACCAGTTATACAACATTCCAATTTATATTGTGTTAAAATGTGGATTCGATCTGTTGACGGGTTTGTGAGATAATAATTCTTTAATGTGACGCATGGTTGAAACACGCTTAAAACGGGCACTTTATGTGTTCCAACTGCGATAAGAAATATTCAAATATATTTTAAAAAATCCAAACCAACATGAACTAACGTAAAACAGAACGACGAAAATGATGATGTTATTGGATTTTATGTAGGTCTATTGGTTACTTCACAAACAACCTTCAAACTCGAGTACACATACTATTTTGGTCAATGGTAGTCGCAATTCCCACTGGGATTTAGTGGTATGCCCTTGAATCAGGGCTGGCATGCGAAACGAAATGTATGGCTGTGGGGGCGAATATATTTGAATTTCGCCGTGAGCACGATACTCGGAAGCAAAATGACAATGATTGTCGGCGGGAAATTAAATCGAAGTGAAACTTAATTCGAAGCGAAATGACATAGCGAAATCAACGCGAAACTTAATAGCAACGCGAAATTACATTGTACAATTGAATAAAATTTCACTCACGGCGCGAAAAAAAATCGTTACAATCTTTTAATTTCACTCCCGGTGCGAAATACAATTCATTACAGACTTTTAATTTCACTCGCGGCGCAAAATAAAATTCGATACAGACTTTTAATTTCGCTTCCGGTGCGAAATAAAATTCGTTGCAGTCTTTTAATTTCACTCCCGGCACGAAATACAATTCATTACAGACTTTTAATTTTACTCGTGGCGCAAAATAAACTTCAATACAGACTTTTAATTTCGCTTCCGGTGCGAAATAAAATTCGTTACAGACTTTTAATTTCGCTCCCGGCGCGAAATAAAACTCGGTTACAGACTTTTAATTTCGCTCCCTGCGCGAAATAAAATTCGTTACAGACTTTTAATTTCGCACCCGGCGTGAAATAAAATTCCCAAACGGTATTTAGTTTCGCCCTCCGATGTGAATTTAAAATGAATGGAACATTTCATTTCGTTGTTGAAATTAAAATGTATTCGTTTCGAGAGAGAAATTATGTTCGGAGCGATGTTCAAAGTCCTGACGTTGGCAGCAGTAGCAGTCTTATTACCGTTCACCGCCTGCACAATCTGCAGGGCTGCAACAGCAAAGTGAGTCATTCAATGGTCATCACTCCAGTAGAGGAGAAAGTCAGCGCTATGGCATCAACATCAACATCGTCGTTGACTGCACCTCGGACTCGTGGCTGGCCCTCCCTGACGTTCATAACGCAATGGGGCAACAAGTACCTTTACTTGTTCTATAGCGAACAAGAAGACGAATGTGCTGTGTGGACAGACATTCAAGATAAGTGACGAACTCCAATTACAATACAAATTGTCAGTTGTAACTCTTCAGTCAGTCAACACTTATTTGCCCAATAACTGGGAGGGGTACAATGTATATACAGTAATATGTAAATAACATTATATGTATTAGTTTATGGTCACGATTATAATGCAGCAATTTTAGTGATCTTAAATCTAATACATGTATTTTTTTTCAGGAGTGTTACTTGCATCTTATATGCGTTGTACCCACCCAGTTATCGGGTAAATTAATGTTGACTGACTGAAGAGTTACAAATAACAGAAAATCGTCTGTGGTAGTACCGCGGCGTATATGGAGTTCTGTTTCGGAGGCGGGTTACTCGAACAACAGGGTTGAGGGGTCATTCCTCTCATTTCTACATTCTTTATTCTTACACTTCCGGAAATTTCGGGGTGGGGGCTTGGCATTCCTTACTACTTCCTTCTTAACTCAGCGCATTTATACTGACCATGGTACGAAAGTCAAACCCCTGTGCCACGTACGCAATTAGTTTTGCGTCGCCTTTCACTATGTTATTGGCTTAGAATTACATTGAGCTTCCATTTTAATTTTCGCGCTTACAATCAATATCATTTCGCACCCGAATATCACGCTCATGGCGAAATTAAAATGTTAACGCGTCCACAACCATTTTGTTTCTCATGCCAGACCAGATTTAATTTCAGACATGAAATGATATGTTCCATGCATTTTAAATTCACGCCGGGGGCGAAACTAAATGCTGTTTGGGAATTTTGTGTCATTAAAATAAACCGTGGCACTACATCCCATGAAAGGCCTAGGCCTACCAAGCGACCGCTGCCCAGGCATCTACAGATATTGGTCAGCGCATCGGGTTCCCTCGGCCGTTAATCTTGGTTTTCGCGACTTTCAGACAGCTACTCTCGAGGCTGAGTGCACCCCGTTCCAACCCACATGTCCGTTTCTAAAATCACTAACGGAGCCGGGAATCGAACCCGGGGCCTCCAGGTGAGAAGCAGGCACGCTATCCCCAACACCATGAGGCCAGCAATTTTTGTCATACCAGGAGCAAAATTCGCAGTCGTTAAAAATGTTATTTCGCGCCGGGAGCAAAATTAAGAGACTGTAGCGGTTTTCATTTCGTGCCAGGAGCGAAATGAAAAGTCTTGTATCGAATTTTATTTCAGGCCAGGAGCAAAATTAAAAGTCTGTAATGAATTTTATTTCCAGCCGGGAGCGAAATTGAAAGTCTGTAACGAATTTTATTTCGTACCCGGAGTGAAATTGGAAGTCTGTATTTTTTTTTATTTCGCGCCGGAAGCGAATTTAAAAGACTAACGATTTTTATTTTACGCCAAGAGCGAAATGAAAAGTCTTTAATGAATTTTATTTCACGTCAGGAGCAAAGTTAAAAGTCTGTTAAGAATTCTGTTTGTAGCCGGGAGCGAAATTAAAAGTCTGTAACGGATTTTATTTCACGCTGGGAGCGAAATTTAAAGTCTGGTACGAATTTTATTTCGCACCGGGAGCGAAATTAAAAGTCATAAATGCATTTTATTTCACGCTGGAAGCGAAATTAAAAGACTAATGAATTTATTTCGCCTCTGCAGCGAAATTAAAATTCTGTTACCAATTTTATTTTGCGCCAGGAGTGAAATTTTATTCCTTTGAACAATTTAATTTCGCGACGCTAATTTAAATTGATGATACATTTCGTTTTGCATGCCAGTCCTGCCTTGAATCGGTTTTGGTGGTGGCTCCATTTTTCACCTAAAATGTAAAACTAACTGCACTTGATGACCGTAATGCTCTCCATCACTCGTACTTGTATGTACATCGTTCATTTATATGATCAACCAGAGATACTGTCCAAAAATAAATTGCCTAAAATAGAACACCTAACGAACACTAAAAATAATGGTGTTGCAGGTAAAATAAACTAAGTAAAAAGTAATTAAAGGGATCGATGAACTAAAAACAGGAAAAACAACATGGAAAATTAGAAGTCGTAAGTACAAACTGGTAAAATTTCAAAGGATCACTCAGAAATATCCAGAACTGAACAATAATTCAGAACTAGCCATCACAGTCACAGTCAATCGCAACATCGGACTAGATGCTCAGGAATCCCATACCGTCAGGTAAGGGGTAAGGTCATCACTCTCTCACTTGATTTTCGCTCCCCTTTCCTGCTGCTGCGGTGGCCTTGGTCGAGCTTGTGGCGCGCCGTGGCCGCCTGCTTTAAGCGTGTGTACAATCCTGTATGAAATATTACCTTATAAAAGATGCTGGAAGTGTCGTCCTTCCTGGGTTATACAGGCATTGTATCCGGTAACCACATTTTGGCTCACGCGAATGAGTTCTGCCACAGTAATGTTTCTGATTTTGTATTTTATGTTCTTTATTGAGCACTGAGTCAGTAGGCCTAGTGGAAAACTTATTTACAATGACGTGAATCTGTGCTAGTGAAGGTGACACTTCATCAGGAAATTGCTGAACTTACCCACCGGGCCGACTCGTACTTAAAATAAGTTTTACATACAAAAATACGATGTTGCAATGATAACTGTTTGAACATGTTACCATCTGAGGTTCAGACTGGCGACTGACAACACCTGCACGCTTATTGCAAGGTCAAGTTTGTACTATGCGCGCGCTTTCAATACTACAGCAGGGGGCCGTGGAGTGCCAGAAACTCGGCCAAGTCCGCTGCAGTAGCGAATAACAAAACCGCCGCTCGTCGTTCTAACTTAATATGAAAGACCCTATATGTAGACCATAGAGTTATGTACTATTAGATGACTATTATTGCGTAGGTTCATTATTCAAACGTTGACTTCTATCGCATGATTGGGACACAAGAAATAAATTAATAATTTAAAAATTTTGCACAGCTGCAATCTTGAGTGTATGTAAACAATTTAACAAAATTAGATATCAGTTCATTACAATGTATATAAACAATTGCTGTACCAAATTTCACTGCGTTCGGATGGTTAAATCGCCAGAAAAGTCTATTTAAATGTTCAAATTCACTTGGCCGCCATGTTCGTTTTGTAGTTAACAGGTTAATGAAAGTCACTTAAGTGACTTGTATCACCGTACAAAATTTCAGGGTGATATCGGTGACAGTTTCGGAGATATAGAATGCCAGTGAGATATTTCGCACAGCCACCATGTTGAATTGGTGAAACATAATAAGCTTTGAAGGGCACGATCGGGGTCGGCCAAAATAATAGGCCTACTATGACCTTACCGAATTTCATTGAAATCGCTCCAGCTGCTTAGATTTTATTAGGTGGGGTGTGGGGGAAGAGGGGGGATGGGTGGGGATGCACACCAAGGCCCGGCGTAGGTGCGTGACGTCATGTCATGTCATGTCATGTCATGTCAGTAGGTAATCTGTGTCCTTGACTCTCCCCGCCTGCCACTAGCTACGTGTGCGAGTGAGCTGTGTATTGTATGTCGTGGTACCCTGCAAGCCAGGCAAGTGCTTTTAGGGCCATATGACCAAGGCGCACACTGTCTACGCTGGAACTCTCAGTTCAGGGGCGCTGGCCGGCCTGTCGCGGCTGGATTTCTCGAAGTCGTTCTTCTCTTCTCTTCATATTATTATTATTATTATTATTATTAGACTATTATTATTGGCAATAAAATGTTATTGGATACCAATAGACTACGTCTCATACTGTTCCCGAGTACATTGTTGATCAATTCTCTATTATTGAATGGATTCATTTGATAGCAAAATTATGCCATTTACACTTAAGTTAGGCATACCCAAACACGATAAGTTATTAAAAAATGTTGATGTTGTTTCTTTCCCTTATTCGAAACGTACCACAAGCTTTGAATTCTCTTTGAAGCCTATCGTTAGCTCTAAACGACCTGTCTTGTTATGCCGATGGTTACTTCACATCTGATGGTGGGGTCCAGCATATATCTTGTATCCTTCTTACGGCCAATAACAATTATTATTCTATTGTACTTTTGCTTCTAACACGATGAAGACACGAAAACATGGATCGCGTAACATTTCTGAAATGTTACAGATGCATCTTAGATCTATGTCGGTGATTCCCTTCTTAATTTTGGTGTTTGAACGGAGCTAGGTTATCAGACACTCCACAGTGGTTGCAGCATACAGTCTCACACAAGAGCAACCTTTGCCTCCACCTATTTGTGCTTGACTACTCCCTTTCATGTGTACTTTTGGATAAGTTGTTCTCCATAAAATATGGTGATTAGACACTTTCGCAATCAACCTGCAAGTTCATTTTGTTTTTTCCATACATCCGCTTCAGGCTCAATTCTCAAGTATTCCTTTGGTTCCTAACTAATAAATCACCGTCTTCATCGTTACCACCATCTTCATCATCATCATCACCGTAATGAAAACCTCATTCGTTGTACAAACACAAATTACGCACCTTGTCACATTGCCTTCAAGCAATTCTTGCACTCTCTGTATATATGTGGCACGGTGTCCCTACATGATGATTACTATACTTTGGTTGTTCATTCACTGAAAATTGCGAAATAAGCTTCGAGGTTTTCCTATGCCCAGAATATAGAATGCTATGAAAATCAAATGTTCTTAAATACGATGTGTTGATTATATATAAATATGCAATTGGATTTACTCACGACAGCTACTTGTAGCATTGGCCTTTGAGAATATTTTACGGAAGCTATTCTAACAACTCTACGAGGTGAGTTTCTCTCCGAGTTCCCATATGAATGTTCGAATTGCAGAATAAGAATGTAGAAAAAAAAAAAAAGGAAAACTTGTGCTCACTGACCTGGTGCAAGTCCTCAAAATGAACACCCCTTTGATGACTTCGGTATCATCGATACCATTTCAGTACCTCAAACCGAAATTAAATTTCTTGACAGGCCAGGGAATCAAACCCGGACCACCGGGGCGACAGCCAAGAATGTTAGCCGCTACACCACATTCATTGTCAGTGCAATCTATTGCACGATGCCATGTAATTTCAGCACGAACTATAATAGTACACCTTTCTTCGTATTTTTGGCATTACAGTGCCCCTGGTAATTTAGAGAGATGGTTCGCATACCATAACCAAAGAGCCGAATAGTTCCAAAAACCAACAAACAACCAAAAGAAATACCGACAAGCTGAGAGAAAGACAGACAACAGATTTTGTAATTTTCAGAGCAAAATTGTTTTACAATGAAGAGCACTCTCTTGGTCTCCATACTGTTGAAATAATGAAAATTGTCCTAAAACTTCAAAAGTTAGAAGGATTTCATGTCAACTTGCTTATTTTGCCGTATATCTTATGTGTAGGTAAATTCCATGAGTTATTGTTTCAGGCGATGTTGAAAATACGAATAAAAGACATAAATTATCTCAGATTGCGACGGAATATTGTTCAGTTTAAAAACCTGATAAATTTACTAACGCACGTTTCTCGAATTCACATATCCCTGAACAGCACCAATCTAATCAGTTGGTGAATTCAGAATCTTGTTATTGAAATACTGTAGACTATAGCTTTATAGTCCTAATGTAGTTTCTTTGTTCTACCCGTAATTATTTAGGTTGCTATGAGGAAGGGGATATGGTGAGACAGTTTCCTTGTGGGAATGATATTACGGATAGATGCCCTTCATGACGTCAATCTAATGAGAGGATTTAATGACAAATGAAATTAATGAGGCAAGGTATGAAAAAGTTGTGTGTGGTATTTCGAGTTCGGTGTAGTCTGACCATGCACGTTAGCGTGTGTAGATACGTCGGCTGGTTTGTGACAGTATGTCAACAAATTTAAAAAATATATTTTAACACTCCTGATTCCATACCGGCCCTGTTACTGTCACATGCATGATTACCAATATGCTTGATTCTATTTTTAGGATTATTATATCTCGCTGCACCTGCTACATCACCCAAAAAGTAGGGGCAGATGACCTCGTAGTTCCGCCCCTTAAAACAACAATAACTAACCCAACAAGTAGTTCCGCGAAGAATTATACAGCCTATTTTCATATATCCTACTTATGTTAATTGCCTCTATCAACATACAAAAGTTCAGTTTGATTGCTGTAATAGATTCGTAGATATTGAGATCCATCTAAATATTTCGGATGGTCGCCATGTTGGATTGTTATATGTATAGGCCATAGAGTCACGTACCATTAAAGGAAAATTATTGCAAGGGTTCATTACTCAAACTCTCACTTCGATCGCATGATTACGACACAAGAAATAAAAACTTAATTTTAAAATTCGCACATTCGCCATCTTGAGGTTATGTAAACAATTGAACTAATATAGATCCCAGTGCATTACAATGTGTATAAACATTTCCTGTACCAAGTTTCATTGCGTTTGGATAATTAAATGGCGAGAAAGGTCTATTTAAAATTTTCAATTTCGCTTGGCTGCCATATTCGTTTTTTAGTTAACCGGTTTTTGAAAGTCTTATAGATGAAATGTCAGTAGTACCCTTTATCTCCGTACAAAATTTCGGGGTGATATCGCTAATAGTTTCAGAGATATAGAATGCCGGTGAAATATTTCGCACAGCCGCCTTCTTGAGGTTATGAAAACAATTGAATGAAGTTAGATGTCGGTACATTACAATGTGTATAAACATATACTGTACCAAGTTGCATTGCGTTTGGTTGGTTAAATCGTGAGAAACGTCTATTTAAAAGTCGCAACTTTGCTTGGCCGCCATGTTGGTTCTGTAGTTATCAGGTTTTCAAAAATCACATTGGTGAACTTCTAGTGGTTCCCTTTATCACCGTGAAATATTCCAGGGTGATATCGGTAATAGTTTCGTAGATATCGAATGCTGGTGAAATATTTCGCACAGCCGCCATGTTGGATTGGTGGGATGTAACAAAGTTTGAAGGGCACGGTCGGGGTGGTGTGCAATAGTGCTATGAACTTACCGACTTTCATTGTAATCGCTCCAGCGGTTTAGAAGTTATTAGGGGGGGGGGCACACACCATATCACACACACGCGCGCACACACAGACAGACACACTGACAAAAGGTGATCTCATAAACTTATTTTTTCATAAATGAAAATAGGCTAAAAAATATGCATCTTCTTGTATCCTTGATGCAGATCTGGTTCATGTACGTCCAAATATCATGTTTTATACGTCTTCGGTGTGTTTCTTTAAGGTGTGACTTTCCCACTATGGTATGTTTGTGCTCCCCAGGCACAAAAGACGTTATGAGCACGGCAGACCACAAGCATATGACAAAATGTTGGCTCCAGTGCGCCTAGTGTCCAGGCTCTGCGTTCAGTACTAAACGTACTGCAGCACCCCGTCAAATGGACAGTGCTTGTGCGACTAAGCGCTGCAGTGCTAGTGTGATGTCGTGCTGCACTGCTCAGAAATAGGCAGAATAGGTCTGCGCTTCACCTGCTAGCACTGCTTCACCTTGCCCATTGCATGGCCCTGGTGCACACACACACGGACAAAAGGTGATCTCATAAGCCTATTTTTCATAAATGGAAATAGGCTAAATACGAGATTTTAAAATTTCGCACAGGCGCCATCTTGTGGTTATGAAAACAATTCAGTTTGATTGCTGTCATTGATTAGTTGACATTGAGAATCGTCTAAATATTTCTAAATATGTGTAGACCATTGAACTATGTACTATTAGATGACGATTATTGCGTACGGTAGGTTCATTGTTCAAACGTTGGCTACGATCGCATGATTAGGACTCAAGAAATTAAAACGTAATTTTTAAATTTCACACAGGCACCATCTTGCGATTATGTAAACAATTGAGTTGAATAAGATATCAGTGCATTACAAGGTGTATAACATTTGCTATACCATTCGACGGCGCTCGAATGGTTTAATCGCGAAAAAAAAAGATCTATTTTAATGTATCAACTTCGCTTGGCCCCCATGTTCGTTTGTTACTTAACAGGAATTTTGAGAGTCCCATCTAGTAGTTCATTTTATCACCGTACAAAATGTCAGGGTGATATCTGTAATAGTTTCGGAGATATGGAATGCCAGTGAAATATTTCGCACAGTCGCCATGTTGGATTGGTGAGCTGTAATAAAATTTGAAGATCACGGTCGGGGTTGGACAAAATAGTACTATGACTTTACCGAGTTTCATTGAAATCACTCCAGCCGTTTATATTTTTTTAGGAGACACACACACATACGCACACACACCGACTAAATGTGATGTCATACGCCTATTTTTTCATAAATGAAAATAATGAAGAAAGCTTTTCATTCGGTCGACGCGAATTTCGTGTTGACCGACTGAATAGCTTTCTTCATTAGAAATAACCATCACTGAAAAATGGCTTCTATCACTACTAAATGAAAATAGGATACCTAGTAAACGAAAAGCAAGAACGGGAGGTTTCATTTAGGAAAGAAATACTCTTATTGGTCACAAAGGAGTGAAAGTTTGGTGTGTAGGTTACACTCTGCCTTATATGGCAACACTGCGAGAAGGTTAGTTCGATTCCTATCTTAGCTATCTTAGAGTGTTTTTCTGGGGTTTCCCACTTCCACTCCAGGAAAATGCGTGGATATTTCCTAAGTCAAGGCCATTGCCAACTCCAAAAATAACAAAGTTTATCAGACTTCAACTACATGGGACTGATGAACAATAGGATATGTTCCAAACCCCTATATGAAGCAACAAGAAATATTTCGAATCAATGGGAACCATAGTATTGATTTTAGGAAACATGTTTCTAACGTAGGCTACAATATGACCGCGATCGAAACGAGCCAGGTGCCTTGCCCTGTCTGATGGGGCACGGGCACAGATTGAAATCATTATGTTGATTATTATTGATATTTCAAGAAGTAATTATCCTATGTTTGAATAAATAATTGGCCTGGAATTACATATGGCCCAGCATCGTCAGTTCACGGTCACCTTCCATGCTTGTCCGGGAAGCGGGCAAATAGACACTTCCATAACGTTATTGACGAGATTCTTTTCTGAAATAACGGAATCAATTTCTCCGCTTAGAATAATGTTCCTGATAGCGCATAGCTGGTAAAAATCGCATGTATACCGTTACTAGACATATAACGTTGTTGGTGGGTTCGCATTTCAAAATAACTGAATTAATTCTTCTGCCCTGAATAACGTTATTGATAGCGTATGGCTGGTAAAATTCGCTCGTATACCGTTACTAGACTTATAACGTTATTGGTGGGTTCGCATTTCTAAATCACGGAATTATTTTTCTGCCATGAATAACGTTATTGACAGCGCAAAGCTCGTAAATATTGCTCGTATACCGTTACAAAGCTTATAACGTTATTGGTGGGTTCACATTTCTAAATAACGGAATTAATTTTTCTGCCCTGAATAACGTTATTGATAGCGTATAACAGGTTAAAATCTCTCGTATACCGTTACTAGGCTTATAACGTTATTAGTAGGTTTGCATTTTGAAATAACCGAATCGATCACTCTGCCTGAATAACGTTATTGATGGCGCGCAGTGGGTCAAAATCGCTGTCATACCGTTACTAGACTTATAACGTTAATAACGGGAGCGCATTTTAAAATAACGGAATCTTTTCCTCTGCTGGTTATAACGTTAATAACACAAACCAGGGAAAATTATAACCCCTTATTTCGTTGCTGCACTAAAAACGTTATTCATATACCATTTGTTTTGGGTACGGAAGCAGTAACGTAACAAAAATTAATTCGTTATTTCTGACAATTCTGTTACGTTATGAAGCCTTGACGAAATCTAATCTAGAAATTTAGCTTCACACAAGTTTAGTTAGTGGAAGGATCTTTTACATGCCATAAATCTACGACATGGGACCGCCGGCTTTACTTTCCCTCCGAAGGAAGGCATACTGAAAGATTTTAACACTCTTAAAAATCCAACGACTTGAGCCGGGTTTGAACCCGCGAACTTGCGCACAGAAGTCCAGCATGCTACCAACTACGCCACCGAAGCCACTTCCAGTTTAATATACAAGCATTAGTGAACTAAAGATCCATCACGCACAAACGAATTCATATTGTAGTGTCTACGGCGATTCATTTCTTTAATGTCAAATGCACACGATAGCGAGAATTTATTTTTTCAAGTCCACATTTTCGTCCTACTTTTGATCTGAACTATGTTTGAACTTGCCCAAAGGCCTTTGGCTAGATTGCACCCACTATTGCTTCTGTATCATTGCAGGTATTCTGGTACTGAGTTTACCTCAATGAGACTTAAGCTTGCGTGGGAACTGTAGTTGAAATACTGGCTTCGGCAACTCAGGCCGATCGTCCTACGTGGGTCCTTACCTTTGATTTCACTCTCGTTAAAGTAACTTGCGTCCGCCTCGATGCGTGGCTATTATTCATGGCTGTCAGTGTGGAGCCACGGGTTCGATTCCCGGCTCTGCCAAGAAATTCAATTCTGGTCTGAGGGCTAGAACGAGGTACACTCAGCCTCGTGAGGCGCGTTCAGTTCCTACCGCAGCCATCCTGGAAGTGGTTTTCCGTGGTTTCCCACATTTACTCCAGGAAAATGCCGGGTTAGTATCTAACTTAAGGCCAAGGCCCCTTCCTACCCAATTCGTACCTTGATTACTAGTACACACACTAGTACAGTACATACATCACAGTGTGCTATTCCCAAGGTTGCAGGATCCAATCGTGGCAGCGTCAGTTGGCAATTGAGGGTGCGCAAATGCGGAGGAACCGTGTCGGTAGATGTACTGGCACGTTAAAAATCCACTTCGTGGCAAAAATCTGGCACCCTGGCGTCTCTAAAAGGCCGCAGTTGTTAAAATGGACGTAAAACAAATAACATTATTATTACAATCACTGAGTAACAGGTTGACTGACATTTTCTACACACACCCAAGTACACGGTTCTAAAGCCTCATGCTGGAACTGTACACAGTGTAAAATTACTGGCCAACGTGAAAGAGTTTATTGCTTTGCATCATTTGCTTCTCTCTAATCCGCGTTTATGTTGTTCCTTTCATTCAAATATATTTCAAAGAATTGTCAAAATTATTTGTTATTAAAATAACCGCCTGAATTCAAAGTATATACTGTAGGTCCTACTATTCGTGATGCACGGCGCACCATATCTCACACTATTCATCGTATTCATGGATTTATTTTGAATATTCGATGTATTTTGTACAATCACATAACCATGGGAGTGAAATCAAGTTTCATCTCTCCTGAAAAGAACTTCGGTTCTGTGTTTGTGTACATTCTGCAATGTACATACATCATCAGTGAAGTATCTCATTTTGTACAGCACTGCTTTACAGAGTTATACCCTAGAGTTCACAATGTTTCATTTATTAGGCGAATAGTTCACGAGAGAGACCGTCGGGTAAGAACTGTAAAGCACATAAAATGTTACGACCATCAAGCATTCTTCAGCTTGTTAATTAGAATTGTGTCATTATTACGTGCATGTTGAACGCATCGTGGTACAGGTTAGCCATCCCTCCCCCATGTAGAAGGTATCCCTATGAATAAATCATTTTCACTGGTAGCAGACAGGGCTTTATAGGTGTATAATTTATCAGCCGAATATCGATGGCAGGAATATTTGAAACTGGGAAGAGTTAACATTAAATGAGGTCTGGTGTGTTTTAAGTTAGAAGTTACAGTCATAGGCGACTCCTGCCTCTTCACTGGATATCTGAATATCTTACAGTAGCCTTCCAGACACCAGTCGCGTCACGTAGCTTACACCAAAATAGTTTAGCTCATTTCAATTCACTTCCAGGGCTTATTGTTAATAATTCTGCGCAAAAATTACGCTAAGTGACAGGCTTCCCGCCTTGGCTTTGAGTGAAATTATTGTTACGTGCCACCCCCTAGTGGCTCTTACGTTAACTGGATTACGGTGGGTGAAAGCACAAACACAATTGTTCCTTTAAAGTAATATAATTAGCTTTATTGCGGGCCTGAAAGATACACCACACAAATAGCAAATACAAGCAATTAGTACCTCACTCCAGTTTCCTCTCGTAGGGCAACACTTGCCTTTCACTTTTCAATAAGCCACAGAAGTTAATCCCTCGTAATGAGTTGGCCCCGTACGCTGGCTGGAATCTGCACTCACGCGACGAGGCGACAAAGCAAACTCACAGCCGTAACACCACCCCCTTCCTAAAAGGCTGATCGTCCCGATCAATCATTGGTCCGTCTGTGTCCCTCCGTAGGCTGCCAGGGGATCTCGATGCACGATCTTCATCTTCGCCCACGGGCTCCGCTGGATCCTGTAGACGACATCGTTGATCCGTTTCACAACTCGGTACGGGCCCTCCCAGGACTTCTGCATGGGTGACAGGCCTTTCTTCCGTAACGGGTTGAAGAGCCAGACGAGGTCGTCCTCGTGGAATCCGCCGGCATCCGTCTGCTGGTCGTATCGGGTCTTCATTCGGTCGGTCTCGATCCGCAGTCTCCTCCGCGCGAACGCGTGCACGTCCTCCAGTTGGTCGACCAGCTCTTGACAATACTGGCTTACCGGGATCGGATCATTCCCAGGTCGGCCGAAGGCAAGATCGACAGGTAGACGGAGTTCCCTCCCAAACATGGCCCGGGCTGGTGTGTACCCGGTGGCTTCATGCACGGCGGCGCGGTAAGCCAGGAGAAATAGTGGAAGATGTTTGTCCCAATGCCTCTGGTGCTCGCTGACGACTATTCGGAGATGGTTCTCGATGGTGCGATTGAATCGCCCTACCATCCCGTCAGACTGAGGGTGAAGCGGCGTCGTCCTTGTCTTCCGGATTCCCAGCAGCTGGCATAGGTACTGGAACACCTGCGACTCGAAGTTCCTCCCTTGGTCGGAGTGCAGCTCCAGGGGTACTCCGTACCGGCTGACGAATTCCTTCACCAGGGTCTCTGCGATCGTCGCGGCTTCATGGTTAGGGAGCGCATACGCCTCCGGCCATTTGGTGAAGTAGTCGCTGACGACCAATATGTAGCAGTTCCATGCCTCGCTCAATGGGAATGGCCCAGCAACATCGATGGCCACTCTCTCCATTGGGCCGCCCACGTTGTAGGTCTTCAGTGGACCCCGTCGTCTTCGTCCTGGTCTCTTGCTGGCTGCGCATTCGTGGCACCTCGCGTAGTGGTTCTCCACGTCTGCTCGGCATTCCATCCAGTAAAACCACTCTCTCAGCTTCTCCAGGGTCTTCTTTGTCCCTAGGTGTCCACCAGATGATCCTCCATCGACTTCCTTCAGGACTTCCTCCGTCATAGCCTTTGGTACGACGATTTGCTCCCGAGATGTCTTCCCGTCGGTGCTCTCCCAGGTAAGGCAGATGAGGCCATCCCTTACAATCAGCGAGTCCCACTGCGCCCAGTAGGACTTGAACTTTGGACTGCAGTCGCTCACAATGTTCCACGCGGGTCTGGGAACACAGGCCCTCTTCCATTCTGCTATCAGTCCCAGGTCATCATCTTCTGCTTGTGCCCGCGTGAAAGATTCGCGGCTCCAGCTCCCCTGAAGTTCAACGGTAGTCCTTTGGCACTGTATCCCGGTGTTCTCCTCCCTTCTGGTACAGAAGGTGCAGTCTTAGGGGCACGGTCTTCGTGACAGGGCGTCGGCGTTAGAATGCAGTTGGCCTTTCCTGTGCTGGATCTCAACGTTGTACTGTTGAAGCCTCTCTAACCACCGCGTGAGTTGACCCTCGGGCTGCTTGAAGTTCAGGAGCCACCGCAGGGATGCATGCTCGGTCCTGATGAGAAATTCTTGCCTGTACAGGTACTTGTAGAAGTGTTCAATGGTCCTCACGATGGCGAGCAGCTCCTTCCTTGTGACGCAGTAGTTCCTCTCTGGCTTTGACAAGGCTTTGCTGAAGTAGGCCACTACTCTCTCCTCGCCGTCCACTATTTGCGACAGGATTCCCCCTATACCAAAGTCGGTGGCATCGGTATCGACGAAGAACCTTGTTCCAGGTCTGGGGTAGGCCAGAATAGGTGCGGTGCACAGAGCCTGCTTGAGTTGTTCGAAGGCACTGTGGCATTCTGCTGTCCACGTGAAGAGTTGGTCCTTCTCAGTCAGTCGATGCAGTGGTTTGGCGATGTCGGCGAATCCTCTCACGAAGCGACGGTAATAAGTGCAGAGTCCCAGGAAGCTTCATAGTTGGGACTTGTCCTTCGGAACTGGCCACTCCCTCACAGCTGCGGTTTTCTCCGGGTCGGTGCGCACCCCTTCCTCGGAGACGATATGCCCAAGGTACTGGACTTGCTTCTGGAAGAGCTGACACTTCTTGGGGCTCAACTTCAGCTGGGCAGCCCGTAGCTTCATTAAGATCTCCTTCAGGTTGCTGTAGTGCTCCTCGAAGCTTCTCCCCAGAACGATGACGTCGTCTAGGTAGACCAGGCAGGTCTTCCAGTGAAGTCCCCTCAGAATGGACTCCATTAGCCTTTCGAAGGTCGCAGGGGCGTTGCACAGACCGAATGGCATGACAGTGAACTGCCAGAGTCCACTGCCCACAGAGAACGCAGTTTTCTCGCGGTCCTTAGGGTGGACCTCCACCTGCCAGTAGCCACTCTTCAAATCCAAGGTGGAGAACCATCTTGACCCTGATATGGTGTCCAGGGTGTCGTCGATTTGGCGTAGAGGGTAGCTGTCCTTCTTCGTGACGTCATTCACCCGCCTGTAATCCACGCAGAATCTGGTGGAACCGTACTTCTTCTTCACTAGCACGACCGGAGAACTCCAAGGACTATGTGATGGCTCGATCACTCCTTGCTCCTTCATCTCTTCTACCATCCGGTCGACTTCGGCTTGCTTGGCGAGCGGGACACATCGGAATGGGGGCCCTAATCGGTGCGCTGTCCCCAACGTCGATTCTGCGCTGGACCAAGCTTGTCCTGCCGAAGTCTTTGCTCCCCACGGAGAAGACATCCTGGAATTCGTGTAGCAGGTCCCGAAGTTGGCGTGATTGTTCCTCGTCTAAATGGTCCTGGGATCCTTGGTACAGCTTCTGTAGTTCTTCTGGCGGGGCGCGTCTTCTTCGGTTGTCCGTCTGCTGATGTCCGTCCGTCGTGTCTGTGCTGCGGGCAATCCAGGTAACGGGCTCGCACACTCCTAGGTTGGTGTCCCGGTGAACCGTAATGTCGTAGTCGTTCAGGTTGGACAGGCGGACGTACGGCCGAGACGTCGTGTTGATGAGAGTCTTGGCAATTAGCAATCCTTTTGTCTGGATGTCCTCATATTTTGGCTCGATGATGGCCGACACTCCCTCAGCAGTTCCGTCGACAATTACGGCAGCGCTGACTTCCGTCCTGGCGGGATCGATGACGTCCTCTCTCAGCCTTACTCGTCGTTCGGTGACGGCCTCGTGTGCTGGTTGCAAAGCAAGTTCCTCATCTCCGAAGTGCAGAGTGTTGGTACTCAGGTCCAAGATGATGTTGTTCTGGTCCAGGAAGTCCAGTCCGATGATCACTTCGTTTGATACGTCAGCCACAAGCACTGGATGATTTACCGCCCGTCGACCAATGACGAACTCCAGTGATGCTTCGCCATGTACCGGTGCGGTCTCTCCGGTCGTGGTTATTAGCTGGAGGTTCCTTTGTGTGGGTTTCACTCTCCACTTCTGGAACTCGGTGGGATTGACGATGGTCCTCGATGCTCCCGTGCCGATTAGCATGGGCCAGCTCTCTCCGTTGACGACTCCGTCGACCATCAGGCTGCTATTATCCCTCCGTAACTGCGTCACACGAACTTGGACTTCCGGGGCTTGACGACTGTCACAAGCCAACCTTTGCCCCCAAGGCTGGCTAATACTCGATTCCCTGGGCCGCGCGGTGTTCAGACGACTGATTTCCCGTCGGATACCCTCGGCGGCGGCGATCACCGCAGTCCTTGCTCAGGTGGCCTTTCTTACCGCAGGTCCAGCTGGTCGGTAGCCCTCTTCCGGGCCGCCTCTCCGGTTGTCTTCCGGCTGTGTCGTTGCTGGTGGTGCCGCGACTATCGAAAAAGCGACCTAGCGCCTCCATCAATTCGTCGGCCAGGGACTTGGTCTCGTTGGTTTTTGCTGGTTCGGTCGGCGTCCACTTGACGCACCCGCGCGTGCATTCTAGATGCCTGTTTTGCCGTCTCGAACTCAAGTGCGTGGCTCAGCGCATCTGCCAGGGTCTTATTGCGCGCGAGTCGCAGCGCCTGTTGAGTGTCCGAGTCCCGTAGCCCGTCGGTGAAGGTCTGCGTCGCTATCTGTTCCAGAAAGTCGGCCGGCGCTGTTGGATAGGCGAGCCTTACGAGGCGTGCGATGTCCATCTCGAACTCCTGCAGGGTTTCCGCGTTCTTTTGTACCCGGGTCTGGAGCTGCATCTGATAGGCCTGCTGAAGATGGCTATCTCCATATCGGGACTCCATATGGGCGATTAGTGAAGCGTAGTCCTGGGATCCAGTCGGGATGGCCTGAAGGACGTTAAGGGCGTTCCCCCTCAGCGCTACAATGAGAGCTGTAGCCTTTTCCGTGCTGTTCCAGTTGTTTATGGAACAGGCTGCCTCGAACTGACGTAAGTTAGTGCTCCACGGGACCTTTCCGTCCAAGGTTGGGGGCGTCACTCTGCTCTGTCCCGTTCCTGATATTCCCGGTGTAACGGTGGGCGGGCGTTGGCGCAGCTCGGCAACTTCCTCTTGTAGGGCTTTGAATCTCTCTTCCATCCCTGTCGGCGGGTGTCGGCGCAGCTCAGCAAATTCCTTTTGCAGAGCGTTGAATCTCTCTTCCACCCCCGTCAGCGGACGTCGGCGTAGCTTAGCAACTTCTTCTTGTAAGGCGTCGAACTTCTTTTCCACTGCCGTGACTTCCTCACGCAGACCCAGTTCTAATTTTTTCAGGTCCTGTGCTAACTTATTCTGCCCGTCTTCCATCTTCTTCTGGCCGTCCTCTATCTTCTTCAGGTCCTCCGCTAGCTTATTTTGACCGTCTTCCATCTTCTTCTGGCCGTCTTCTAGTTTGGCAGTTAAGTCTTCGGCTAGATTCTTCTGGCCGTCTTCCATCTTCTTCTGGCCATATTCCATCTTGGTTTCCATGCCACTTAACATTTCTAGCAATGCTGCCAATTGCTCTTCCATTTTAGACGTTTGTCTTGTAAAGGGCATGCACTCACAGGAAGATTAGAGAACTGTGGTAAAATGACCTGCTTGGGTTTTGAAACCAGGACCTTCAGGTGTTGTGCTTGTGCTTGAGTTCGTAATCCCACTTCTGATACCAGTTGTTACGTGCCACCCCCTAGTGGCACTTCCGTTAACTGGGTTACGGTGGGTGAAAGCACAAACATAATTGTTCCTTTAAAGAAATATAATTAGCTTTATTGCGGGCCTGAAAGATACACCACACAAATAGCTAATACAAGCAATTAGTACCTCACTCCAGTTTCTTCTCGTAAGGGAACACTTGCCTTTCACTTGTCAATAAGCTACAGAAGTTAATCCCCCGTAATGAGGTGGCCCCGTACGCTGGCTGGAATCTGCACTCAGCCTGTCACCGTACTACACACTGTTTCACAATTCACCACAATGACCTCTGTCACACTGGAAAACACACACTCGTTCAAAACACCGTTCTCAGAAAACTCGGTCCCCTCGCTGACCAAGTCGCTTATATAGCGGGGTTGGTGACTCAATGGACGTTTCCATAGCGGGCCAGGGTTCACGGTTTCTCGAAAGTTCCGTTTCTGGGTGAGCTGCGTAGATTCTAGACCGTACCCTTTGTTCTACAGCCCTGTTACGTAAGGTACTGGCAACACACAGAGGCAGGTCATAGCCCGGGGGGCTGTGACTCACGTGGCGAGGCGACAAAGCAAACTCACAGCCGTAACACCATTCTTCACCTACCTGAAATAATTTAGAGCCCATATTTTTTGGTTTGATCCTGGACCATGACAACCGTTCTAAATGTAGTTTACACCAGACGTATTGTCGCATGTTCATAGAGGGCAAGTTGTAGTTCACCCAGTTCGCCAAAAGCATATAACAGACCTCTCCAGCTCATACCTGTTTGGCAAGGTGGCCGCTGACAGCTTCAAACTATTCTGACTTTCCTCGCCAGGGGTATCAAGCGTGCTTCGTTAAACTCAGCTATTATGAAACATCTCACCACAACTCCTCCTTCTCTTGCACACCCGGCAAAAGCTCGACCCACTCACAGGTTAGCAGTGAGCAGTATAGCAGGGGAGGAATGTCTCATAGTGTCCAGGAGCAAAACAGGGCAGGCACACGTATGTAATGACAACCAATGTCCACGTTGCCTCTGGCACCTAAATGAAGTCATAATCAAACGTGTATAAATTAATTCGTGGTGAAAGTGGACTATAATGTATCGTTAATATAATCATAATCTAGGTTTGTGCTCAATGATGTTAGTCCTAGAGGCAGTGCAACCCGAATGATAGAAAAAAAGGTTGGAATCTCTGGAAGATAGAAGGACGAAATCCAGACTATACGCTATATTTAACACATACACTAAAAGGCCAGCATGGCGAGAAGTAAGCAAACGTCTGGGAAATTCCCCCTTCCTGAGCACGGCAGATTATCCGCATAAAGTTAAGGGCCGACCGCAGCATACAAATTATGCGAAGTATTCTTTCGTTATTCGTGGTATTGATAATTGGAACTCATTGCCCGCTACAGTCTTAGAGCCTTTTCCAAATCATATTGATGTGCCTTAGAGAAGACTGAAATGTTGTGTAAATAGTCTACTACGGTGTAATTACTATCGTTCCCAAATCGCGACTTGTGTACATTAAGTGTGTTTGATATTACCGTTAGTAATATTCTGTATTTGTACAATTTTCACCGGGGAATTACCCCCATTTGCAAATAGAGTGAATTAATGAATGAAGAAATACCATGGGACTGTGAAAGCTGTCAGCGTTCTATTCGAGTAGGCTACCACTTGTATGATTTCATGTTGCCTACAGAGCTAGTCTCATAATCATCACCATAACTATCATCAGTCATATGGTTCCCTAAATTAAGTAAGTTAGATTTAATGTTCGGCATTACTTTCTAGAAAGTGCGGTATTGGGCAATCCTCTGCCTATTCTGGTGTTTCTTCATTGACCTTTGTTCCAATGGCAGGATGATCTTCGTCTTAGTCTCTAATAGCCACCATCCTATTCCAACCTTGATCTTTATATGATTCTTTGAGCTTATGTTCGTGATCTGGAACAAGATACCTATTTTCTACTATATTAAATTATTATAATATGTGTGCTACGGTTGGTCCTGCAGTTGGTGATAAGAAATCAACCAGACCAAGTAGGCTCAATCGGCACCGCTCTAGTCACGGCTAAGATAGAGATGTTAATAATAATAATAATAATAATAATAATAATAATAATAATAATAATAATAATATCGTATGGCCTTCGATGCCGGGTGCAAGCTTTGTTATTTGACAACCAGAGGGCAGCTTGCATGTCGAATTTCGTCTTTCCTTGGAGCACTATGAGGGTCAAGGACGTAAGCTCGTTGACACTATAGCGTTTTCTAGTAGAGAAATGAGGAACTTTTGTGTTGGCGGAAAATCCCGAGATTAATTTTGCCGTTATGAACACGGCCTACTGAATTCATTATGGGGTTTGAAGCCATTTTTCAATGTTGCCTCAGTAAACAAAAGTTTGGTGCTTTTCAGTCGGTCAACACGAATGTACCCACAAGAGTTGGGTAATACCCTAATCCTGAAAATAATTACATGAAATTAATAAATACACTAGTGTATTTCATGTAATTAGGGTATTACCCAACTCTTTTGGGTACATTCGTGTTGACTGACAGAAAAGCACCAAACCTTTGTCTACTGAATTCAAATGGGTTCTTTAATATGCCAACAACGTATTGCACCCGATAGTGCATGTTCGATTAGGCGATTCGACACCAAGATGATTGATAGAAGGCGAAGCAGATTTGGAACAGCAATGAATGTACTCTATTGGCATGTAAACTCTTTGTACCCTGTGGGAATTAATAATTATGCAAAATTCAATTTGTGGAGAATTTATACATGGTCTGAACAACTTGAAAATTATTTTTAATTATTTGAGAATTTTTGGTAACATTTGTTAAATCGCAGAAAGGTGAAATATGGATTTTGTAAGGCACACGAGGCTCGATGTCAGTTCCGTCGACTGCTCACACCCCACCTCTTGTCGTGCGTCTCGAGGAGACGTAGTCTTTGTATAAGTGTATAAGTGATAATTTTGCTCATAGCAATAGTGAAATCCGACTGTATTTGTTGAATTAATAAGCATCCTTGTTTCAGTAGCAGTGGAAATTGCTGTATGTGAATTTATAAGTGTATCGGAGGCTGTATTGGGCTCATTTACGTACGATCAGTGAAATTAATAGAAACGTGACTGAATTGGTTTGTCGACCACATGGTTGAAAATGCACGTGCATTAGTAAGTACTTATTGTGAGTGATAATTAAGAGAACGGTGATAAATTAATAATTGTAAAAACATAATTACGAGTGCCACGAAAATCCACGTAATTTGAAAATTGGGTTGCAACAGTAATTTGTACTATTAACTTTGACCACGCGTTCAGCGTATTGCAACGTGCCAGTATCCGAGTGAGCATATCACAAATGTGGTATCGTAGAAGCAGTGGCGGAGTTTTTATGGGCAATTTGAGA
Source organism: Meconema thalassinum (assembly GCA_946902985.2). NCBI lineage: Eukaryota > Metazoa > Arthropoda > Insecta > Orthoptera > Tettigoniidae > Meconema > Meconema thalassinum. Next base: position 381,657,204 of record OX336389.2, on the reverse strand, counting down.
TTCGCACCTTAAATTCAGTGAGATAATATGTGTGCACAGTTATACATGTCTGTGATAAATCCCTGTGCCACAATTATATCATACAACATGGAGGCTAAAACATCCCAAATTATGCTGACCAAGGATGAATATAACCCTGTTATCGAAGGAAGGATGACTTGCTAAACCAGAATGCATTGGGGTAGCTATCGATGCAACTACACGCATGAGCCATGAGGAGAAGACATGAGCTGAAGACCGAGCTCGCTATTCCATCCTAAAGCGAGGCTCGACCCACCTCGTACATCATTTAGTAAGTGAACACAAGTCTTAGTACGTTTTCGTAAAGGGTTGGAACTGTAGAGTAATTTAGTTGGTTTCACATGATGCACAATCTAGGCAGGTTTTACTGTTAGAAGAAGTGTGAATTTATTTGTTTTACGAAGTCTAATACACGCCAAGCAGTCGACACTTTTCACAACGTATCATTTTCTGCGAGCAAGCCTGAGTTGCTTGCGGCCCACATATAATTGAAATGAAACAGGTTACCAGATGTTAGCCAAGGTCAATGCCAGGAATCTTGCATGGAATTGATAGGCTACACTGCCATAAAAATCTTATGTAACTGTGAAGCGTATCTAGAAGGCCATGCCATTCCTTAGTGTTATCATAAGCAGACCAGAGCCAGTTGTTCGCTAGCATGAAACAAATGAACCGAGAGTGCAGAGTTTTCTTTTATTATTAAGACTTTAAGTGGACTACTAGCACATGAACTGTGAAGGACTTGGAAGCGAAGTATCGCCAGTTCGATACAGGTTTATAATTGAGGACTTACAAAAATTATGATTAAAATACAAGCATTTGGATTAGATATGAGGCGTGCTATTATGAAAGCACTGATTGAATAGTTTAACACACGATTATATTTACCTTTGAAACAGCTGACAGCTGATATCATGAACCTGGTTATTTTTGATCATTGCAATTATGTATAAATTAGGGATCCACGCTAGGTGTTGTCTTGTAGCAGACGTTATTATGAGGTATTTCTCTGAGCTATGGAGCTGATATTTTCCGGTATCAATGAACTAGTTATGTCGTGTTGACCGATGATTATGGGATTAACGAATCCGTGTTATTGTTCAAGACTCAGGGTGTCTGTGAAATTAGTTTACAGTGGGCCTATTGCCACTGGTAATCTACGGGATGTTTTAGATGGATCCATTTACCACACATAATTACACTGGACGCGTTTCATGGTTCATAACAATTACAAGTACATTTTGAGTTACAAAAAGGAATAAACCGAGACTAATAATCAAATGATAGGTTTTTTGTGATCATAAATTGTGCTTAAATAATTCTCTGATCCTAAATAAGAACTGAATGCTAAACATAACGTATTTTAATGGACCAAATTTAGAACTTGTTGATCTTCGTTACCTTGGATACATTTTAGACAATTTTCCTGACATTTAGACGACGCCCAATTGGTGACGTGATAACGTGAGAACACGAATTATATTGGTAACAACGTGAGTCGTGGCATTTTGCCATAGCAGTTGCAGGCTATCTTTCATCTTTCTTTACCCACATGTCCTCACACTTATGACAGTTTGTCATAAAACAGTGACAGATTATGGAGGCAGGTGTGCCATTTGCACATAATATAGGAGTGTTTACATATTGCACATATTTGTGTTGTAACTAGATTAATTGTTTTTGTTGTCAGGAAGATTGTGCATAGCTTTGGTTTTTCACTTTGCAAAATACGCTTCTCGTTTATTTTATTTAACTTTAGATAGGATTCGACTAGATGTAAATGTAAATGTAAATGCTGGAAATGACACCGTCGTAACGTAGCTCTTCGTCCCTTGCTTGTAAATGTAATTGAACACAAGTATTTGTAAACAAGTAAATGTCTTGCCTTGCTGTAAATTCACCGATGTCGTTAACCTCCCGTAGTCATTCTAGATGTATTGCTCAGGGCTGACTGTACGTGTCATGCTCTTAGTTAATTTGCTATATCTTTTTTGTATTTAGAATTATGAGAGGCTTAAATTAGATTTCACAGACAGGAATTTTTAATTATCTTTCTTTCAGGGCAGATTAGTACGGACTAGCCGTTTGACACCTCTCATAACTAGGCTAGGGATCTGTTCTTAATCAGGTTCGAAACCTGGCGCAGTCAGCTGGCATTTGAGGGTGCGCAAATGCGAGGGAGCCGTGTCAGTACATTTACTGGCACGTTAAAGATCCCCTTCAGGGCAAAATTCCGGTACCCCGGCGTCTCTAAAAGCCAGTGTAGTTAAAAGGGACGTAAACCAATAACATTATTATTGTTCTTAATCAAATAAATTTATTTGGGTTTTAACTTAAGTCTGGCCTCTTTCTTGTTTAGTTTTTATTCCGATGCATTCTTCTGGGCTGGTTAAAATAGAACCTGACCTAATCCCGGCATCCCCGAGAGCAGACCTACGTGCTGAACCAGTCCAAGAATGAGTCGTTCCCCATACGTGTGTGTTGATTGGAGGAGGGTCTTGGAAGGGCCATTTTGAAACCGATGGATCCCCGAAATCCTCGTCTAACGGGCACAGTATGACATGCGTGTCGTTATTTTTATCGCTTTTCAAAAATCACTTACCATGGCCAGGAGCGAACCTGTCAAGCTTGGGGTTGGTAGACCGACACGATAACCACTCACCCATCGCGGCAAGCTTCGAGCTGTCAATAATGCTTGTTAATAGAAAGATAGGAAGATTGTTTCTAACTGCAATAAGGCCCAGACACGGAGCAACTGGGCTCGCTCGCTTGTCCAGACCCGGTCTGTTCACGCATGGGCTTGCTGCCAAGAATGGACAGCGCAGTCAATCTGGAGACAGTTGTTGTTGTTGTTGTTGATGGTTCAATTTAGGGGCCATCAGCTCCGTTTAGTTGAATGTGCCTGATAACCTGTAATTATATGGTGACTGTAGTAGTGTGTGTAACTGTATTATGATCAGGGATAGATTAGATGGCCCGGGACTTTTGTGCAACATGGGCATATAAACTATATTTTAAAGTTTACTTACTCCAAAATGACGCAAGATCATAATTTAAAGTGATATTACGTCATTAGAATAAATTTTCGCATTTTAGGCAATATATAAGCCTATTGGTGAGAGAAATCTCCTGTAAATTCACATAAAAGTTAGAGTACGAACAGTATGTGGTAAGGCTTCAAGATCAAGCTGACCACTCTGGGCCGACAGATATCCTGCCACGTTTCAGTGGTGGAGGAACAGCGACAGCAGTACCTCGTCCTCCGCCGTGCTGTCGACATTGCGTGTCAGTGCCTAAAATCTGTGCATACAAAGCCTTGAGTTCGGCGCAGTTAAGAGGGGAGAGGTGTCTCTTCAAGCGCTCGGGCTCCCCACCACTCATACTGTACCACGACCTTGACGCCTTACCTAATACCGTCCTCTATCGCGCAAATTGCTGTTTTTGCTTTCATTATTGAATAACGAGCATCCTACTGCAATTGCTCTTACAGATTAAAGTAGTTGTTGTTTCATTGCGGGGCTTGGCATCGTGGTAATTTCAGCCCTGTGCACTCAGGGAGTTTGTTAGATTTGCCTGACAACCAGTGTTGTTGTGGTATTGTAGTTGAGTGTGTATTCGTAATTGAGACTAGAATTGAGAAGGAGATGGATGTGACTTTATATTAAGTTAGGAACCGTTCCGGAACTTGCCTGGAGTAGAATTGGGGAACCACGGAATGCCACTTCCAGGATGAGGGAGGTGTGAATCAAACTAACCTTCCAGCCTTCAGACAGGAATTTAATTCCTTGGTAGGACCAGGAATCCAACCCGAACCTCAAGGTTATTAGTGAAGAAGAATGCTAGCAGCTACAACATGAGGCGGTCACACATTCCAAGTCAATTAGTAATAGCTCTCCCACATTTGCTGATTGACAATTTAGTATGGGAGTAGCTTTTATTGCTGCATACAATCTGGCAGCTTCAGAGACCCGACCTTGCCACACCCAGACACTTACGTGACTGTTCCACAACCTACCTTATTGTTGATGGACACTTCACTAACTCGCTTCCATAAATAGAGAACGTTAAAATGGAGAAGCTAAGCTAGAAGTTAAACGTGACTGTTAATCTAGCGATCATGAGCCACGGTACCTCCTTTCTACGTGGAATCTGAACCACAGGACATAGCATCTCACTTCCAAAATCTTTAATGCATTGACAGGGAATCGAACCCATCCCACGTTGGTAAGAGGTCAAAGAACTTGACCACTGCGCCACCACGTTCCCATAAAAGAGAGGAATATATCCTAATTATATTAGCCAGTCGATCAAGGATTGCTGTCACCGCGGAGGCCTGTGAGTCAATACTGAGAAGAGGCGGGTTCGATTCCTACCTCAACCATCCTGGAAGTAGTTTTCCATGGTTTTCCATTTCTATTCCATACAAATGCCGGGAAAGCACCTAATTGAAAGCCACTGCCACTGCCTAACCAAATCCTACCTCAATTACAAATACACACACTACTACAGTCATCTCAATGACACAGGTTATCATACATATTCTACACACACCCAATCACACGAGACTACATGACCACGATTTCAAAATGCCCCTAAAGAATCAACAACATCAACAACAATCTCCTGAAGCAACCAACATCAACAGAAAAGCAGTTTATCTGACAGAATCTTGCAATGTGGCTCAGCTGACGGACTCCACAATCCATTTAGGTCATAGTAAGAAACTTTAAGCCATCATTATAAAACTTATGTTCACAATTTTCAGTGTACAGAAAAATAGAAAGGGCTGTAACAAGGGGGAAAATTAGGGATAACATATTTGCCATTTCGAGAACTCTGTCTAGATAACACAAAAAAATATTTTGATTTTCCTCTTATCGATGTTTCTCTAATGATAAAAATGATATTAGATATCTTGACAAACAGCTCCGCTTAGTTGGGTGTGTGTTGCAATTGTTTGATAACCTGTGTAACTCTGGGGATTGTAATAGTGCAAGTACCTGTATTTTCATGTAAAAGTAATCAAGAGTCGGTCAATGCCTAGAGGGAAGCCCACTTATCTTGGGCGATTAATGTTAATATGCTAGACTCAAATACCTGTAAAAACTACACAAATAAAATTGTAGGCCTACTCCTTACTACTAACAAACAAAATAGAGGAGGGACCTATTTCGTTCACCTAGCGACCATCTTAAGGTCCGGGTTACTTATGTTAATATGTGTGATTGTACTGCATTGACAAATAGCACCGCGAAGAGCTAAAATATTTTCTTATATTCTGTTGCTCCTTTCCATCTGAAAACTCTCCCGTCAAATAAATAGCTTTTGGGTTCATGGCTTATATTGTGGTAAAGTGCAAGGCGACCACTTTGTAGTGTAGTGGCTAACATTCTTGGCTGCTATCCTTGAGGTCCGGGTTCACTTCGTGGTTCTGCTAAGGAATTTATTCCAGTCTGATGGCTGGAACGGGGTACACTCAGTCTCGTAAAGCAATAATGAGTAGTGGAAACACTGAAAAGAGATATGTGCCCAGGAGTTGAAATAAGGTGCCATGGTGAGTGTGCGGTTAAACATGTTAACTATGATCGCTCATCAGCGGTATTTGAACATTCGATGAATGGGCTTTCAGCCCCGTTCACAGTCATGCTGCGCAACTTAACGAGCACGGCTACGCTGCGGGTTCCTTATAATGCAAGCCTTCCTGCATCATTGTTAGGCTGAATACATCTCGCTCCACAAAGTTTACAGAATTACAAATTTATTTCCATTCTCTTCAAAAATTCTTTCTCCACATCCAGTTTATCATTGTTTGCTTGTTTCCTCGTCCGACAGGTCGAGATTCTTCATCCCGTTCCCTTTAAGCAGTTCTCTCCCCCAATTCAGCATACGGCGCCCCCGGACTGCGTGAATAATTAACATGTCCATAGTGAGGTAAAATATTTCATTCCGTGGAGCTAGACCGTAAAACAGTACCGTACTGTTTCAAGGACATTAACAAATAACATATCTTACCATGATACTGGACCGTAGCAACAGCACCGAACTGTTTAAGGACATGAACAAATAGCATGTCATACCATGGTGTTAGACCTCAGCAACGACACAGTTTTGTTTCTAGGACATCAAGAATAACATGCCCATATTGGTCTAACTGCCCCTTGAAGGAAGCTTCGGCTTATGGTAAGGCCACCTAAGCTCGGACAGATAGAATGTGCTGAGCCAGAATAGGTGGGATACCGTGGTCCTCCAGGGTGGTGTTGGGGTGCAAGGCTAGCGAACCTATCCTGGTGAAAAATAGACTTGGCTACGAGACATCAAGGAAAGGCCTCGTATTAATACGGAAGATCTACTGGAAACAAGCCATAGCTATACAAATGGAATTTAAGATATGATACCAAGAAACATGTTTACACATTTAGAACGTGGAATGTCTTCAGCCTCAATAAACTAACATTGCAGTTACCCTTATCGCTGAATGGAAATCATAAACCGCAGATATTGAAGCACGACAGGAAATTAGTTGGCCCGGTGAAGATATGTGTAAGAAAGAGAATGAGGTCGTAATTTATGGAGGAGGAGCCACACAGACTAATGATGATGTCACTGGTTTTGCGCTCAGAACGAGACCGCTAATCTGGTAAAGAAATACAGAGCTGTAAAGTTGAGATTGTCTTACACCACACTCCGACACCACTGGTTGTGTATAACATCCCTAACTTCTCACGCACAAATGGAAGAGGTAAAAGATGAGGAATTGGATAACTTTCAAGCAGACTTAGAATAGAGCATAGAAGCCATTCCATTAAGAAACATGGGAGTTGATATTGAAGATTGTAATGAAGAAGTATGTAAAGAAAACATAATCACTCCCACTATAGTAAAACTATTGTAAATGCACACTGTAAGAAATGATAATGGATTAAAAATAGTCATTTCTGTCATTTAAAAACAAAAATGATGAGCTACTCCAACATATTATCTCGTAAAAATAGTAACATAAATAAACATGGTGCTCCCCAGATGGCAACACAGCTAAACAGATTGACCATGTTATGATTGACCATCGATATACAGGACCAGAATGTAGTTCAGACCATTTTCTAGTGCTTGGTATAATGACATTGAAGATCAATTGGCAGATAAAAATAAAAACAATGTGAAAAAACCTTGGCTTGATAAAGGAACTGGGAGTTTCGTGAAGTAATAGAGCCTACATTCATATATTTTACTGGTCCTTCCCATCCCAATACTCTCCCATTAATTATATAGATGTTCCATGTGATCGGAGTGTATGGATCAACCCGGGGTCCCGGGGAAAACATGTTAAAGATGATCACTCAGCAGCGGTAATCAACCCTACGTTGTCTGGAATTTTGGTACATGATAAAGCGTAGGGCTACAATTTCAAACTCAAAATGTAATATCTAAATATTTTAATCATTCCAGACATGTACATAAAAAAAGAATAACGTAGCAAAATTGCCTTAGTTAGCCTACTTTTCACATTTTGCAAAAATGAGGAAAAAGTAGACTTATGAGATCGGGCAAATGTCTGTCCTTCTGTCTGTCTGTCCTTCTGTCTGTCTGTCTGTCTGGCTGTGTGTGTGTGTCCCCCTATCAACTCCTAAACGGCTGGAGCAATCGAAACAAAATTTGGTAGGAGTAAATATATATACCTGAATATCTCACGGCCATATTTGAAAATGATGTCAGTGCTACCAACTGCTGAAAAATCGCAATTGAAATTTGAGCTCTATGTTGGATATCTTGGAATGTATAAATGGGAGCTATTTTAAAATTGGCACACGTATAGATAATAATATTGTAGTTTAATTTCCAGTAGGCCATACATGGCACTGTTGCCAAAATGATTATAAGCCTGCTGATAGGTCCAATTTTTAAATGCATATAACTTCTACACTATCAATTGGAATTCAACCAAATTTCGTATGTTGTATGTGTACATAACCAGATATGACTGAGCGTATTCTTAAGAACCACCAGGGCTGCCAACTGTTAATAAATGCTCTTAATTTATTTTATCCAAATACCAATATAACAGAAAATTAAAGCACCACTCTTTTCAAAGGCCACCAAATTTTGAAAAGTTGACCTACAAGCTCGAAATCTCAGTATGACGTTTGTCCTGACGCCTACCAAGCATATGCTTCAGCACAACTCCCCAACTTGAGTAGTTTCGGGGTAGCACCCCGAAACCCAGCCCATTTTCGAAAACCGCAAATTGAAGTTTGCGAAAAACGCTGCAGGACTTGTCGCAGGTTGCCAAAGCAGTCGAAAATGAATGAGTCTTGCTCTTAAAGGTTCCACAAACACGTTGAAATCGTTACATTTGACGTTTGGGCATTTTAACCCCCTTCATCATCCCCTAAACATGGACTACCATTGGGGGCGTCTGAGAAGGTACCGGGTGTGTCTAACCACCTGAAAACCTGCACATCGTCCTCAGTTGCTGATTGCAGTAAGTTCTTAAGGCCTCCGGCAATCTCCACACCCCCTAACACCCTCAACTGGCATGGGACCAAACCACCCCTTCTCGATTCACCCCTAAGGAAGGTTTTAATCGAGATGTTTATCAATGCTGCTAATGGGGGGGGTCTTCCTCTAATGTTTCAAAAAAGGAACTGTGCCTTTGTCACCACCCCTTCCCCTGCAACCCCCGTTTGTATGATTTTTCGAATCAGGCCCTTTTTAAGGGCTGAAACGACGTCTTAATAGCTGAAAGGGCTGTAAAGGTCCTTAGAAGTAGTGGTGACACGAAATCAACCCCTTCCGATCGATGATTGACATTCCGTCCCCCAAATTCGAAATTTTTGCACCCCCAACCCTCCCTGTCTGGACGCGTAATGCGTCATGGCAGAGTTTTCAGAGTTGGATGAAAATGAAGCTTATGGCCTGCAATGGAGCCCAAAACAGCAGGCTGGATAGAAATTCATCGGTAGGTTGGGAAACGGGACCAACATTTTTCAAAAAAGTGTACAGCCTACAGTAAGTACGCCCATGCATAGGCAACCCACATCACGTCCGTGCGTGTGGGTTGCCTATGATCGGCAATAGGTTACAAAGTTTGGCAATGGGAGAAAAATGGCGTGATGTGGGTTGCCTATGCATTGGTGTACTTACTAGAGGCTGTTAACTTTTTTGAAAACCTTTTGGTCCCGTTTCCCACCCTACCGATGAATTTCCATCCAACCTGCTGTTTTGGGCTCCATTTCAGGCCATAAGCTTCATTTTGATCCAACTCCGAAAACTCTGCCATGACGCGTTACGCGTCCAGACAGGGAGGGTTGAGGGTGCAAAAATGTCAACTTTGGGGGATGGAATGTCAATCAAACATCGGAAGGGGTTGATTTCGTGTCACCACTACTTCTAAGGACCTTTACAGCCCTTTCAGCGATTAAGACCTCATTTCAGCCCTTAAAAAGGGCCTGATTCGAAAAATCATACAAAAGGGGGTAGCAAGGGAAGGGGTGGCGACACAGGCGCAGGTCCTCTTTTGAAACGTTAGGGGAAGACCCCCCCCTCCCCATTAGCAGCACTGATAAAAATCTCGATTTAAACCTTCCTTAGGGGTGAATCAAGACAGGGTGGTTTGGTCCCTTGCCAGTTGAGGGTGTTAGGAGGGGTGAACATTGCCGGAGGCCTTAAAAACTTACTGCAATCAGCAACTGAGGACGGTGTGCAGGTTTTCAGGTGGTTAAACACATCCAGTACCTTCTCAGGCGCCCCCAATGGTAGTCCATGTTTAGGGGATGATGAAGGGGGTTGAAAATGCCCAAACGTCAAATGTAACGATTTCAACGTGTTCGTGGAACCTTAAGAGCAAGACTCATTCATTTTCGACTGCTTTGGCAATCTGCGACAAGTCCTACAGCGTTTTTCGCAAACTTCAATTTACGGTTTTCAAAAATGGGCTGGTTTTGGGGGCGCTATCCCGAAACTACACAAGTTGGGGAGTTGTGCTGAAGCATGTGCTTGGTAGGCGTCGGGGCTAACGTCATACTGAGATTTCGACCTTGTGCAGTCAACTTTCCAAATTTGGTGGCCTTTGAAAAAAGTGGTGCTTTAATTTCTTTGAGCAGTATATATTAATTTGGAGTAACTTATATTCGTCAGTGCTACCTACATGATTCTAAGCCTGCTGAGAGGTCCAACTTTAAATACATGTAACTTCCATACTATCATTTGGATTTCAACCAAATTTCGTATGTGCTATGTGTACCATAACAGATATGACTATGCGTATTCTTAAGAGCAACCGGGGCTGCCAACTGTTAATATGTGCTGTCTCTATGTTTGTTACCCTAATATCAATATATCAGAAAGTATGCAAGCCAATAGCTCTAAACTTTGCACACGTTTAGTACCTGGCATTCTAGATGAATTTGGAGTAACTAATATACGTCAGTGCTGCCAACATTACTCTAAGCCTGCTGACAGGTCCAATTTTAAAATACATGTAACTTCTATACTAACAAATGGATTTAATCCAAAATTGGCACAACAAAAGATCATAATATTTCAGATTATTTCTGATGAAAACATGCATGATATTGTTGCCAACATGATTTTACGCGGGCTGATAGATCCAATGTCTAACTGCATGTAACGTCCATGCTATCCATTGGACTTCAACCAAATTTTGTATTCTGTATCTTAAGAATGGAACTAACAATATATTCAGTCACCAGGGCTGCCAACTGTAGTGCTCAATTAGGCCACATTATACCAGGTATATTTCGAACTAATGAGAAATTTCGATATTACTAACTTAATTTCGTTATTATTTTAGATAGGTCCATATAGATTGGCATGAATCTTACATTTTAAGAAAAGTAGGCTCATTAGTTCTTCACGAAACTTCTTGTTTAAGAATTGCGCTTGCCTTGTCTTAAACCAAACCTTTCATCGTTGTTCCATAAGACTCGCATCAACACAGCACCAACACGTGTCCAAAGTCATATGGATACAAAATTAAATAATTATGTGCTAGAATATTTAGTTCATGATAATGGATCATCAAAAATTCCCAAAGAACAGTTTAATGGGACATAAGTAAATGAAATAACTTTTCAGATTTCTACATGCGTTTAATCTATAATTTACAATATATACAATACAAAAGGGCCAGAATACGTTGATGTTCCACCCCTCGAAACCATAATCACCACCACCTCTACAATAAAACGTACATGCTAGAATATATAAGATTCAGTATCGATAAATTAGGAGCCCTCACTTAGAGATCGAGTCACAAGAATTAATTTAAAAAAAGTCTAATGCATGACTTCCATAATTTACGAAAAGTAAGAATGAGAATTGATAAAGATTAGTTTGGTGATTCATTGTAAGAAATAAATTTCCATCGCTTGATTAGGATACAAGAAATAGCAAGTAGTTTTGTGGCGAGCTATAGAGCTTACTTTCTTTATAATTTATAACTCAAATCTATCTATTCTGACCTCTTTAGATCAATGTTATCTACAGATTTAAGTTCTTAGCATTGCCTTATGATTTGCTCAAAATGTATCTAAAACATTTATGCACTGCAGTATGTTTGAAATTGTTTTCTTGCATATATTGAAAGTATACGGCTAAAATGTCCAGAGTAATTAGGTACTTGGTGTTAATGCTGCTTCTGAAATTGTGCACAATAATTATATCCCTTGTGCGATACACTGCATATACAAAGTTTGGTAGATATTCATTGAATGTTATGGAAGTTACATCCACTTAAACATGGAACCTATGAAAGTGTGGAGGAATATTTTCGTAACATCGGCATATACGTGTTGCTCAAAATGTATGTGCAATAATAAGACATAGGAGTGTGCTGAGTTTTAAATTGTTTATATGGACATACTCTACAATATTCAGCACAGGGCTCAAATATTCCTAGAATGTTACCAGGAATGTGGCTGGTCTGAGGGCTATCTAGATATCCATATTTATGACTCTTACAGAACATATTGCACGTGAAAATTTTTGTATGAACCCATGAAATAGTATGGACGTTACTTACAGTTGAATATTAAACCTATACACTACGCAAATTATGTTGGTAGCACGGTCTTTGACTATTTTCTCTGCATATTTCTAAAACATCTTGGACTTACTATGTGATAAGTTGGAAGTTTCCATACTCATATTTAGAGATATTGAATCTAAGATCAAAATTCTTGAGATCAATATGCACAGTAAGTAACTTTGGTGACCCCTATAATAGTACGCATAGTAATATACCTAAAGCATACCTTGCGCATACAATATGTGGATGAAATTCACTTGTTAGTAGGGAAGTTATATGTTGTTGAATATGTTATTGAATCTATCAGTACACGTAGACTCATATTGGCAACACTGTCATATATGAGTTGCTCAAACATAATCTACAATATTATGGTCTACATACTGTATGTGCGAATTACGGAAGAAATACATTTTTTACTACTCTCCAAATTCTCAACAACATGTTTGATATATCTTGGAGGGATGTGCACTCGTGTGTTGAGTGAAGCTCTCAACCAAGTACAGCAGTGTGAGGGCTGTTCCATTCAGTGCGCAGACTCTACTATCAGATGAATTTAAGAACCACGTTGTACAATGAGAATGTGTTAATTGCGTACCATGAAATGAATGTACAGCATCGTGTACTATCCTCTCGTATCCATTATGCTATTACATAAGACAGGAGAAGTCCAGGTTTTAAAGACTTTGAAGTCATCAATTATTCTGGGGGAGTCCGCTAAATGTAAAAGCCCGCAAGGGCCTGTAGAAGACTTTAAACTCTGGACGGACATAATATTATAACACCAGTACCATACTGGCAATATTGAGAAAAAACTCCTATATTCCAATGTCACAAAATGTTCATGAACAAAAGCTTATAATAAAATCCTATTTTGCATTATCTTTTCAGAAATATTTAAAAATATTCATCAACTACTCCTTCCTCAATTTTGAAAATTAATTGAGGGAGTCCTTAAATGTTTTCGTAACAAAAAAATAAGAAATACCTTTGAAAATGACAAACTAGTTGTCATAAACGCAAAAATTGCGGTGAATTGATGGTGTGTATATGCTCTTAAGTACAGTACACATGTTATACAGTCCAACATGTCATTGCTGACCGATGAGTGAGTACTGATTTCTTGAAGTACATTCACTCCACACGCTTATAGTTGAAGAGTACACGTAATCCATAAAATATATCTTGGATTCGATGATGAGAATTATCACCGTCAGTGAATGATCATGCTTTGAGAAACCAGCAGATGTAAGAGTAACGAGTTCAAAAATCGGCTAAGGTTGTCATCATGGGATTAACCTTGCATACGGACCAAGGAAATACCAATTAAGGCTAAAGAAGTTATGTTTAAAGCATATTATGTTCCTATAATGACATATGCAGCAGAAACTTGGACAATGACTAAGAGGGATGATAGCAGAGTACAGGCAGCTGAGATGAGATTCCTGAGAAGTATGATCCACAAAACGAGGAGAGTCAGGATGAGAAATGAAGATATACGGAAAGAACTGGGAGTACAGAAACTAAATGACCTACTGGAGCAAAGCAGATTGAGATGGTTTGGACATGTCAAACGGATGAATGAAGTAAGGCTACCAAGACGAGCACTGGAACGGCTTATGACACGGAAGAGAGGACGAGGAAGACCAAGAATGTGTTGGATGGACTCGGTGAAAAATAGCATTAGTTAACGGAACCTGGATTGGAACACCGTGTCGGAAGAGGAATGGTGGAACGACAGAACAAAGTGGATAGGAACCATATTTGCCCCCACCCAGCGTCAGCTGGAAAAGGGAAAATGAAGATGATGATGACGGACCATTAACTTACGAGATCAATGGCACAGTCAGTGAAGTGCTGACCCAGAAAACCCATAGTCGAAGCCTTCAATACTGGCTTGTTTTGATGGGACTTACTGATACTTAAATGTGACAGACCTGTAATGATAGTTTTACCAACATTTTTGAGGAACCTCCTGGGAAAAACACATTCACACCAGCACCTTGAAAGTACACCAATTAAAATGAACTGTAAGCCCATTCAACTATTTCCAATATAAGTGTGGAATATAATCATACACAGGATGGGTGTTTGAGTTCGTCATATCTTCAAACGTTGCTGTCATCAATCATTCACCGTGCCTACCAGTGGAGGAGAGATTTAAAAAGTGGAACCTGCTCAATCAAACCTCATGAATCAATTAGTAACAAATTCTTACAATTTGTGGAAGAGTCAAGTTGACAGGCTTCCCTTCACACCATTGTCACCGGATATAAAGTACGCATAGTAATAAAGCAACTATGTGAAGAAACAGACTCAAACTCGTATCATTGGAATCCTTAAACGGCTTCGATATTCACTTTTCTACTGGCTCGCTGCCTAAAGCCACTGTGGGACATACTGCATTACTGCCGGCAGCCTGTCACTTCGAACGTAATTAAGGCAATTTATAGCATAATGCGTCATTTAAGCTTTTTCTAAGATCGTAGAAATGGTTAAGTTTCTTGGCAACGTGTATATAGGATGATTATTTAACAAAGAGCATGGCAAGGGACACATAGAAAACCTAGAAGCTGTTCATTTTAGTTTTGTCTTGTTGGATTCTATGTGAGTATTGTTTTTCATTCGACCAACAGGTAGACGGGAACCCAACGATACATATCATCCTGTGATTACGATACAGACCACCTTGAGCTGTAATGACTAGTATTCTTGGCTTTCACTGCGGAGGTCTTTGTTCGAGTACCGCCTCTGCGAAGAAATTTAATTCCGAACTGAGGGCAGGAACGGTCAACACTCAGCCTCATGAGGTAAAAATGAGAAGAGGTGGGTCCAATTCGTACCTCAGCAAGCCTAGAAACGGTTTCCCACCAACACTTCAGGTAAATGCCGAAATGGTACCTAAATTGAGGCCACGGACTCCTCCCTATCCCAATTTAAAAAAAAAATACACACACTAGTACAACCATTACAATAACACAGGTTATCATATATATTCTACACACACCCAAGTACACGGGGTGTTCCGATGTCACAAAGACACTTTAGTAAATTAGTGTATATGTGCATAGCCTATTTTTGATAGAACATACTGGTACTTACATGTGACAGACCTGTAATGACAGTATTCCAGCATCTTTGAAGAAGGTAGCGCGCAGTTCGCTACTCCTGTGGGGGTCCGGTTGCAGACACAAAGAGCCCGCTGATGGGCTGGCTTGGTGTTCTAGGTGAAACCCCACTAGACATGGCAAATACCTAGAAAAATTGCTGAGTTATAATTCACTGGCCGTGAAAGCCAATATACCATCTTTTTGGAAGCCGCCATAGGGAGGTTAAAGCTACTTGAGCTTTTAGCTCTCGTAGTTAAGAGGCGCAGGTGCGCTTCACAAAAAGGGAGGTAGCGCGCAGTTCGCTACTCCTGTGGGGGTCCGGGCACAGACACCAAGAGCCCACTGATGAGCCAGTCTGGTGTCCTAGGTGAAACCCCACACAAGACACGGCATAAACCTAGAAAAATTGCTGAGTTTTAATTCACTGGCCATGTAAGCCAATATACCATCTTTTTGGAAGCCTTCATAGGAAGGTTATGGCTGCTTGAGCATTTAGTTCTCGCAGTGAAGAGGCGCAGGTGTGCTTCATAAAAGGGAGGTAGTGCGCAGTTCACGACTCCTGTGGGGGTCCGGGCACGGACACCAAGAGCTCGCTGATGAGCCAGCTTGGAGTCCTAGGCGAATCCCCACACAAGATACGGCATAAACCTGGACAAATTGCTGAGTTTTAAATCACTGGCCATGATAGCCAACATAACATCTTTTTGGAAGTATTTCAATGTTTCTGATTTTAATGGTCTCTCTATCAGCCAATCTCATATTCAGGCGTCGATATCCACACAGTGGCCCTCGATATAAGAACGACAGTGATGATCATTTCCTTCATCATTATCATCATCTCGACCTGTTTAACCCATATTAAACCAAAATGTTACACCGTGAGCTGTTCATGTTCAAACCTAACAAGTTGTTTAGAACAGAATTTGCCTGCTTATTTTCTCAGATTTTTGATGTCAGATACGTCAGAGCTCTTCCTTAATCTGAATTAGATTTCCTATTCATAGACTCAATTACCAATGACTTGGACCAGCAATCGTTATAAAACAGCAGGAGTCCCACAACAAACTCACGAACACTGGCAGATTGCACAGTAGGGTAGGCAATGGAAGGTAGAGGCTTCAACTTTTTGTGGCATTGGCACTAGATGAAATGGATTTTTCCGTACCACTTCAGACTGGGTTTACTTCCAGGAATCACCCTGGTCTGTTGTAGGCTTAGTGAACTTCAGAGCCATTTGTATTTCTGGAAGTTGTGGTTTTATTTCTGAAATCCACTAACTGGATAGGAATCGTACCCAGTCCTTTCCAGTAGGAAGCACAGCACCTCAAACGACTCAGCGTCCTAGGTTCGAGTCATGAAATAGTATTTCTAGATTTTGTTTAGCGTCTCATTATTAATTTGTGTTTATAATAATAATAATAATAATAATAATGATAAATTATTATTATTATTATTATTATTATTATTATTATTATTAAAGTAACTCACTCCCATTTTCAAGTTAAAGAACGCATACGGAAGGTAGATTTAAAATTACAGTAGTTCACATTTCCTTTACCTTCACAGATATTTCTAACTAATTTCGTTAAAATACTAGAGGTTGTGTTGGAAGTCCGTTCACATCTTGCATTTCGCAAACACTACTGCGACCCATATCTCAGCAACGCAATGTTTTTATTTTCTCCACATCATTTTTAAATCCATTATCTGCTGGGTGGTTGTATCTGGCGCTGGTGCATGTAGCCGAGACGCATAAATCATGCCAGCACGCTTTCCATATATTGCTGCCAACAATCTACGCACAATATCATGAATAATTTCGCATTTGGGCTTCAATGATGAGTTATCAGTCCTTTGAAACATATGCAGGCGAGTGAAAAATTATATACAGGTTTCTAGCTGTGCGATCCTACTCTCACCTGTCAGAAGTTAGGAGTAGAATATTAGCTCATGGGTATTACCAATATATGTTACAGGTGAATATGGCGTCATTAATACCTTACCCAGACACATGCCCCTGGTTCTTTCCTTCCTCCTAATTTACAGAAAAGAACACGCAAATGCCAAATTATAAATTTAGTAAATTTGCCGTGTTGCTGTATTGTAAATATATAGTCAACACACATATATGAATTTAAATACACCGTATATTAATAACGTACTGATTATTGGGTGGCGGGACGTTTAAATTATGCGTTAAATATGAAGGCCATTCTCCAATTGTGCAGAAGAATGTTTTTATCCTTTAGAGACATGAGCATTACAGTTATCAGTTCCGTGCACAGTCAAAAAACCTGTGGTGACTGCAAGTCTTCCAGTATGTGCAGGTGTAACAAATGATAGCTAGGATTGTGACTGTGGCTGCTGTGGCTTTCAGTAGGTACCATCCTAGCATTAGGCAGCAGCTGAAGCGAAAAGATAACGTAAAGCTACTTCTAGGAAGCATGCGATGGGGAATGCATATCAGTTATGCTCACGACTCAAATCATTCATTGCAGACCTGGGAATTAGACATTGGGCGTTTGGGCGTCCCTTAGAAGTATTGTGTCTGGACGAGCAGCTAGGTTATCACCTTATTCCATAAATGCTTATTTCTATGGAGTTTGATTTGAAAAAGATAATACCGATGAGCGGAGAGTGGATTTGACAACTTATTATGAAACCCGAAGTGATAAAATTGAGCCTTTAAGAGTATCATATGATTTCATTTTTAGTAGTTTTTCACTTTTACTGACATTTTCAACACTCTATAACATAAAAATACACAGTTTTTATAACAGATACAAATAGCAATATACTGTACTGTATTGTGACCATTTAGATGAGGGCCATAGATTGTTTTTCTTAGAGGAACCACCTGTTTGAAGAACGCGCGGAGCTGAGGTATTTTGTTTCATCAAGTTAACGCTAGATGGAGAGAGCGTCGATATGAGAGGACTCATATGGTATTTTTACGAATTTCTATGTGAAGAGGTTGAACCACCAAAACATCGGGGGAACATGCAGTACTCATTACTGGGAAGATTACCGAAGAGATCAAGAGAATCCGTCGTTTGGGGATCAGAAGATATTGGAGTTGAAGAAGCCAGGCGCAAGGATTATTT
This sequence comes from Meconema thalassinum, assembly GCA_946902985.2. Classification (NCBI taxonomy): domain Eukaryota; kingdom Metazoa; phylum Arthropoda; class Insecta; order Orthoptera; family Tettigoniidae; genus Meconema; species Meconema thalassinum. The sequence continues at coordinate 381,638,923 of OX336389.2, read as the reverse complement.
TTCGCATCGGAGTGGCTGAAGGAAGTAGGCCGCACGCCACAGGTGAAGCAGAGAGGCGAGACAGATAGCGACTAACACCGCGTGCTCAAGGTCTACGTGCTTGGCAGATATTTGTGTGGAATGATACCAGTCTTAAAAGAGTTGGGAGGCAATCAGCATATGTGATGTGGGCTTTAAAACCCTGATATCATAAATAAGCTAGAGGGGCAAGCCATTGCTTTGGTGTGTGCAAAGTATTGGGGAATTCCTTACTCATCTAAGGAATATAGCCTATAAACTAGAAATGGTGCTAGCATACTACGTAAACCACTCTTAAGATTGTCAGTGTATCGTTCAAACAGCAAGGCCACAAGCAGATACCGTACGCGAGGATCGAAAGGAAAACAGTATTGGTTGAAACGTGATTTCATACCCGGAGTTGATATTTTAGAACGGGAAGTGAACCAGTCGAGTTAGGAAGTTTTCTGTTGCACAAAGCTGCAAGTGTTAGCTTGGGACTCGAATACTTTTAACATTATGTTGCCAGATATGCATCGTAGTAGTTCGAAAATGGTAGTTCGGACCGTCTCCATGAAGTGTTAAAAGAGCTGGAGGTAAGATGTCATGGGATTGTTGGGAACATTTTCCGGAATAATGGAGTACAGGCGAGTAGGGACTCGGAACATCTGTCCACTGGAAAGAACGTTTGCCAGCCGGCCTACATGGATTCTACAGCAGAAGGACTATTCCTACAAGATCTTCACGATATAAGCCAACTTTATTATTAAGTAGCTAGTGTATTGCATTCTCAATTTTGACTATACTGTCTGCTAAGTAGGTTTACGCTTATGGATTTTTATTTCAAGACGTTATTGCACTTTTGAAGATTTATCAGCCGAGTTATTTCGAATGGATCTCTTTGATGGAAATCTAGTGCGTTTGGGATGTCAACCTGATAAGCTTCGATATAGCAGTAGGCTATTGTGTGGAAGATATTTTACACCATTCCACGCCTAAACCTTATGTTAGGGTACTTTGAAATAATATTTGGATTTGTTCATAATCGAATGGTTTATAATTAATTATTTTGTTAAAAATATTTTCTCGATTTTGTTAGTAATTTCTTCTTTTGAATATGTTGATATATGAGGAATGTGGATAGCCATATTACGTTTAAATATTATTCCTTGGGAATAATAGTTCGAAATTTTCTGTGAATTTATAAATTTTTATATTTGAATTTAAAATATTTGTAAAATATTTTCTCGTTGTAAATGAAGTTGAGATATGACATCGGAAGGCTGTATGACTGATAGTCAAGCCATAATGATAATAATTATATGTAAATGATTATATTGTTTGGAACTTTTTCCAATAAGAATGAATAATAATAATAATAATAATAATTCTTGGTAATAAGAACGGTTAATCATTGGAGGAATAATGGATCGTAGTTGATTTTATGGGAGTTGATTTTGAATGGATGGACATGCCGAAAGCGTGATCTTTGATATTAGGAACGGAAGGTCATTCATATACGAATTGTTGTATAAAATGAGGAACTATGCATTGGAATTATGCGACAGTTTAACCGAGGTGTGTTGGGGCAGACTTTAAAAGTTTATTACACCTATGCGAAAGGCCGAGATATTTGAATTTTGTGAGGGAGCGCATGATCCCATGTGTTGGTTGATTAGAAGCCATTGAACCCAGCCTGCGTAGCTGAGGGGTCGTTATAAAAATAAGATTATAATGGTCAAATGTGAAAATAAAATATGAATTAATAATGAATGTTTATAAAGTTGAGTTGAGGGTCAAATAATTGCTCCATGCTCAAGTATGATTAGAATGAGGACAATGTAGTCGCTCATATGGGAAACTAGTGGCCGATCGTTGGTGAATTTCTACATTCCTAGACTGTTGTATAGTCGCCCGCACGGTGTAGTCGTTTATATTTACATAAGTTGATGTCTCGTCCTAGTTTTTGCTGAAGGCCTTACCATGTCCTATTTAACGAATTGATAGCATGAGAGGCATGTTGTCTAGAGATTGGTTGGTGTATTGAAAATTTTAAGCTGATAGCTGATTGAATTTATGGATCCATTAATTTTCATAAAGTGTCAATGTGGATTATTCTAAATAATATTTTCTTTTGCAATGAATTAAATTGAAATGAATAACATAAATAATTGAATTACATGGAGATTATCAAAGACGTTAGATCGAAGCGATTAAATCAGAGGATTTATACTATGTGAATTGGTGAATAAAATTTATTTTGGTGACATAGTGGAAATGTCAGAAGTTCAGTCAATGTTTAAAGTTTGATAAATGCTGCCTTGTTTTTTTTTATTTCACGCCGTTTTGGCAATGTGACTTCCCTGAATTAAGTTGAAGATGTGTGAATTTCCTCGCAGAGGTTGAAACATTTCAGGGAAAATTTTGATTCAAGTGATACTCTTGTAAATATTAAAAATCATGGTGTCAGGATGGACTGATATTTTCCTGCACATCAGTGATAATTTTACAGTTTATATAATTCTGTGAAGCAGATGCTGAGATGGACTAATGATTTTCTCAGACATCAGTAATTATTTTTGAGAATAGTGAATTTACTTTTGGATAGAGGCTGCAAATTACTTTATTTTATGCGTTATAATTCTGTATGTAGATAAGGGACCAAGGGGGTGCGTAGGATGTCTTTATTTTCAGGTCTGGAATTTTAGATTTCTCCCTTGGGGATTATTGTAATATAATAGGACCAGCAGACAGTTAAATTAACTGAGGTATTTTAAGAAATTGGTGTTATTCACAAATTATTTGCACTACCTTCCATCCTCTATGGAGTGCGAATTTCGATATCCGTCCGGCTGATTTTTGATTAGAAGCTTTTGCTTTGCTATACTCAGTTTGACCCCGAGATTTTTTTGGAGTCTCATGCTCGGCGGATGTTGAAATTCATACTCGTGTGCACGTGGGACTTCGGTCAAACGGTCACATAGAGGAGAGGTAGAATGGCGCAGGCAACGTGGGTCTTTCGAGTTTTGTAGTTTGGTGGTGGTTCGATTTCGATTTTCATTCTTGATGTGGATTTTGAATTTGGATCAGGATTGGAAGTTGGAGTTGATGGTAGGATGCAATAATGGGTGAATACACAATTTCATATTTCTGTTTTTGAAGTCGTTGATTTTGCTGTTGTTCTTTTGAATAAATGTAAATGTAAATTTAAAACTTAATATTTTGATTAGGGTAAATCGCAGTTTAAGGTTGAAAGTGTAGAATCAGTACACTAGTGATTTAGATGTATGTTCCTGGACGTCGAATGTCATCTTACCCCATTCGAATTATTTGTGTGTGATGGAGGACTTGCAGAAGATGTTGGAGGACTTGGAAAGGAAAATGGCAGAGAATTCTGTTTCTCTTGAAAACAAAATGGCAGAGAATTCTGTTTCTCTTAAAGCTGAAATTTCTAAACAAATGGAAGAGAATTCTGTTTCTCTTCAAAACAAAATGGAAGAGAATTCTGTTTCTCTTAAAACTGAAATGTCAAATAAAATCACAGAAAATTTGAGTTTGCTTAAGTCCGATATGTCTAAGAAAATAGGGTCGTTAGAGGAAAGAATGGTGCAGAATATCGAAGCATTAGAGCCTAGAATGTCACTATCGATAGATGCTAAGATAGAAGATAGAGTCGTTGGTCTTGAAACGAAGATTAAGGATAATGCCATGAAAACGCAAGAAAAATTTCTGAGTTGGGAAGCACGGATAGTTGAAAACGGAAATAATATAAAAGACAATTTGTTTACGAACTATGGGCATATGAGAGAAAGTCTTGAGGATAATCGGAAGTTAATGAAGGATGATTTAGAAACACATAAAAACGAGATACAGAAGGCTGTGCGATCACTTGAGGATAAATTAGAGACTAATGCTAGAAAGACCGCAGATGATCTTGCAACACTTGAAATAAATGTTTTGAAGGAATGCAATACAAATGCTGCGCAAGTCATTAAAAGAGTTAAAAAGGATTTTCATGACATCCTCATGGGTGAGTTAAAAGAAGGGGTGGTTAAGGATTTGCAGGATAGCGTGAAGGAAACTGTTGTTAAAGAAATTAAGGAACAATTAATACAGGAGACTCATCAGGAAGTTCAGGATGTGAGGACTGCCTTTTCATCAGAAATCAAAGTAATTACTGGGGATATCAAATCAGTTCAAGATAATATCAATAAATTACAGAGCCGATTAACTAATTCCAATAAACATCATGAAACACTGATGGAAGAATTAAGGGAGAATGGTAAAGAAGGGACTGAAAGTGCTAGTAAGAGTGAAATGGAGAACGCGAAGAAGGTCGTTGAAGATTTAGGACAAGAATTTGAGAAATATAAGTCAATAACAGAGAAAAGGTCAGTTGAAATGATAGACGATACCATGATAATTCAGGAAAAATCGCCGGAGATAGGAAAAACGGGGGAAGTTTCGAATGTTTATACTTCTACACCTATCACTGTTATAAAGAGTACTGAGAACAAGCCAAATAAATTTTCAGGAACGGGAGTGGTGTCACCTGTAGAATTTCTCCGCGAGGTCAAAGACTATTTGAAAGATGCTAAGATATCAGAGGAACGTGAGATAAGGGTAATCAGCACGTTTTTAGATGGTCCGGCCCTTGGCTGGTTTAGAGCTTTTCGATGTAGTATGAGAACGTACGAGGAGTTTGCTCAGGCTCTATTAAAGAAATTTTGGTCGCCGGAGACGCAACAACATATTAGATCGGAATTGTATGTCAAGAGGTATTCTACGTCACTACCGACAAAATATTCTAATTATTTCACGGGACAGTTGGCAAAACTGCAATGTTTAGATCCGCCCATGTCAGATTAATAACTGATTACGGCATTGATTCGTCAGTTTCCAGTAGAGGTACAGAGGACACTTATAGCTGCAGGAGTAGGAAATATGGAGGAGTTCAACGAGGTACTTCAGCGTCTTGATCACTCAAACGCGCAGTTTTTCCACCAGAGGAATACGAATCAAGATAATAAAGCCGTGTACGCTGCGGTAACAGATAGGCAGTGTCAGACAACACCAGAACCAAGCAGGGAAGAACAGGCATCGAGGGAGAGAAGAAGTTGGAACAGACAACAGTACGGAGGAAGAGGAAGATATAATAACCGGTGGAACAATTGGGGAAGAAATAGGAATTGGAATAGACCATTTCAAGATAGGAGAGAGGAAAGGCAGGGAAACGAAGAATTTGCGAAGCAGCAAAGACAAAATATAGAGCAAAGGCACGAAGAGAGTGAGGGTATTTGCAGGAGCTTAGAGATACCAACGTTCAACCTGGTACATCAGGGATAAGCGGATCGACAGATCCAAAAGGAAAAAAAATGCCGATTGTAAATCAAAACAATCACCAAGAATGAGTATCACTGGTCATATTTCCAGAATTGTGAAATGGCAGGCGGAAGATGAAGATTTAATCAGAGAGGAAAATGAAAGAATAGAGAGTGGGCCAAGAACAAGATTGCCGATTATAATTTGCGAGGTTTCTTGGTAAACCAGTTTACACATTGATCAATACGGGAGCCATGCTATGCCTGGTGAGTGAGAGAATGTATGCCACTTGGAAATTAACAGAGGAGTTAGAGGAGATCCCGGTTTCTGGAATCAAAATCCAGGGAATAATTCCAAATAAAATTACGACATGTAGAACACAGTTGTACCTTGAGGTGAAAATTAGTGAAAGTATATTCGAGCACGTATTTGTCGTCATGCGAGATATAGCTCCTGAGATGATATTGGGGACCGATTTCATAAAGAAATATCGAGCTGTCATTGATATGGAGTCAGACACCATCAAGTTTCATCATGCGGAAGACGTTCCATTTGAGGAGGAAGAGAAATGCACCGAGGGAGAGATTAGGTGGACGAATGTTTTCGATAATTTTGAGATATCTTATGAGATTGTAGAAGAAACCGTTCATCCTACCGAGATGAGTAGCCTTTTATTGGAGTTTGATGACATTTTCGATACTAAGCCAGGGGAGATTCGAGATTTCGAATATGATATTCAGGTGTGTGACGATACTCCTTACCAAGCAAAGTTATACCCTATTGCTGAAAAATATCGGAGCAAAGTCAAAGAAATGATTCAGGGTCTTGAGCAAGATAATATCATTGAAAAATATGTAACATCATATGTACATCCGTTGGCTGTGGTACCAAAGCCTGATGGAAACTTGAGGATATGCCTTGATGCCAGGTCTTTAAATGCGAAATTGTTGCCCGAATATGATAGACCACCAGTTATAAGAGAACTATTAAGAAAATTTAAGGGGAAGAAGAGGTTTTCCACAATTGATCTGATTTCTTCGTATCACCACATCAGACTAAGTAAGAATTCGCAGAAATATACTGGATTTATGTTTGAGAGGCAGACTTATGTCTTCAAAAGACTTCCTTTCGGCATGAAAACATCTGGATCCGTACTCATTCGAGCCTTAGACAAAAATCTGAGTCAGGAAGTAAAATATATAGTTATCTGTTACATTGACGACATCTTGGTAGCATCGCAGAAGGAGGAGCAACACATGGTGCATTTGAGAAAGCTGTTCCTGGATTGAGGAAGTCTAACTTCAAGGTCAACCTTATGACATGTCAGTTCATCAAGTCAAAGATTTAGTTTTTGGGACATGAATTGGATGGTCAAGGCTATAAACCAAATGAGCAGAAGATAGAAGCCATTGCTAATTTTCCTAAGCCTACCAGAGTGAAGCAAGTTCGTTAATTTCTAGGGACATGTCAATTTTTTGCGGGGCATTGTCACCGATACACCGACGTAGCACCGCTACAGGATTTACTAAAGAAAGCTAATAAGTGGAAGTGGGATGACACTTGTGATAAATCTTTTAGTGATGCGAAGGCATTGTTGATTAACAGTATTAAACTTGAATATCCCGATTTTCAAAAGAACTTCATTATAGAATCGGATGTGTCGATGGTTGGAGTAGGTGCCATATTGCTGCAAGAAGATGAGGATAATACTCGCCTTTATATCGCTTTTATTAGCAGGAAACTAAAACCATCAGAAAGGAATTTTTATACCACAGAGCTGGAGGCGTTAGCGATAATTCATGCTCTGGAATCCTGGAAGAAGTTGCTAATAGGACACTCAGTGATAGTTAGAACTGATCACCATGCTTTGGTGTTCATACTCAAAACTAATTTCGCTAGTGAGAGGATAACGAGATGGGCGTTATTCGTTCAACAATTCAATCTGATGATAGAACATCGATCTGGGAAGTCAAATGTGGGAGCTGACCTATTGAGTCGAGTAGTTGAACCAACATTTCGGGTTATGATTGTAAGATTGATACAAGAAGACGAAGAGACTTTAAGAAAATTAGTAAATTTGTCACAATCCCAGAAACGTTACGAACCATTAAGAAACGTTTATCGATTTCTCCACAGGGATATGAATCCTGCTAATGTGAATTATCCACTCATGGAAAAGGTAACGAAGGACTATGTTTTAACAAACGGCATCATATACAAATTCTTAGATCCTGAACATACTAAGTTGCGGATTGCCGTACCACCAAGGTTACAGACAGCTATAATTTGGTTGGCTCATCGTATTGCAGGTCACGCTGGTGTCGACAAAACCCTCCATCTAATCCAAGAGAAGTTTACATGGGAGCATTTAAGATGGACGATTGGGGATACTTTGAGGACATGTGACTTGTGCCAAAGAAACAAACATAATTCTCATCTGTTAAGAGAAGCACCGAGACCCATAATTCCGTCTAAACCCTGTGAGATGTTTGCTATGGACATTTTTGGGCCTTTACCTATGTCGAAACGTGGAAACAGATACATCCTGGTTACGATGGATACATTTAGCAAATACACTATGCTACATCCCATTCAAAAGGCCAACTCTAAATATATTTTGAAGAGGATTCGTGAAGGCGTCATACCAGAGGCTGGAAAACCTGAGTTTATTCTTTCGGATCATGGTTCGCAGTTCACTTCGGCAGAGTTTAGGAATGCCATGAGAGCTTTGGGTATTCGTCAAGTGTTATGTTCCGTGAGGCATCCAGAAAGTAATCCTGCTGAGAGAATTATGGCAGAGATATCTAGGTTTTGTCGATTATATTGTTCAACCGAACATTGGAGATGAATGGACGTGATTCCCATCGCAGCACAAACCATAAATTCCACGATACACGAGAGTACAGGGCTAGTACCCATTACCTTACATCATGGAAGAAAACCAGAACGTCCATGGGATAGATTAGTTTCTATACCACCGGAAATAGAGCCGAACCGAAGAGCTAGAGAAGATAGAGCCCTAGAGAACTGGAGAAGACAGGCTGAAAAAAGGAATTGAAGAGTGCGAGGGAAGGTAATTAGGGAACCTTTGAGAGAAGGAACACTAGTCCTAATTCGTAAGCCGACACCATCAGATGTGGGAAATAGAGTGTACTCAAAGTTCGCAAGCCTGTACCATGGACCTTTTAGGATATCACAGAGCCTAGATAACGGAAGTTATAGAATCACTGACATTGGAACTGGAAACGCTGTGGGAACTTAATGCTGCTAGTATCAAGAGTTATCATTCATGAGCTAGAGTATGAAGTCAGAAAAACAATGACTGGAAGGAAAAATAAAAAAGGGTTCATTTTTATTTTTATCTGCGTGAGGGGTAGATGTGACCATTTAGATGAGGGCCACAGATTGTTTTTCTTAGAGGAACCACCTGTTTGAAGAACGCGCGGAGCTGAGGTATTTTGTTTCATCAAGTTAACGCTAGATGGAGAGAGCGTCGATATGAGAGGACTCATATGGTATTTTTACGAATTTCTATGTGAAGAGGTTGAACCACCAAAACATCGGGGGAACATGCAGTACTCATTACTGGGAAGATTACCGAAGAGATCAAGAGAATCCGTCGTTTGGGGATCAGAAGATATTGGAGTTGAAGAAGGCAGGCGCAAGGATTATTTTTCGCATCGGAGTGGCTGAAGGAAGTAGGCCGCACGCCACAGGTGAAGCAGAGAGGCGAGACAGATAGCGACTAACACCGCGTGCTCAAGGTCTACGTGCTTGGCAGATATTTGTGTGGAATGATACCAGTCTTAAAAGAGTTGGGAGGCAATCAGCATATGTGATGTGGGCTTTAAAACCCTGATATCATAAATAAGCTAGAGGGGCAAGCCATTGCTTTGGTGTGTGCAAAGTATTGGGGAATTCCTTACTCATCTAAGGAATATAGCCTATAAACTAGAAATGGTGCTAGCATACTACGTAAACCACTCTTAAGATTGTCAGTGTATCGTTCAAACAGCAAGGCCACAAGCAGATACCGTACGCGAGGATCGAAAGGAAAACAGTATTGGTTGAAACGTGATTTCATACCCGGAGTTGATATTTTAGAACGGGAAGTGAACCAGTCGAGTTAGGAAGTTTTCTGTTGCACAAAGCTGCAAGTGTTAGCTTGGGACTCGAATACTTTTAACATTATGTTGCCAGATATGCATCGTAGTAGTTCGAAAATGGTAGATCGGACCGTCTCCATGAAGTGTTAAAAGAGCTGGAGGTAAGATGTCATGGGATTGTTGGGAACATTTTCCGGAATAATGGAGTACAGGCGAGTAGGGACTCGGAACATCTGTCCACTGGAAAGAACGTTTGCCAGCCGGCCTACATGGATTCTACAGCAGAAGGACTATTCCTACAAGATCTTCACGATATAAGCCAACTTTATTATTAAGTAGCTAGTGTATTGCATTCTCAATTTTGACTATACTGTCTGCTAAGTAGGTTTACGCTTATGGATTTTTATTTCAAGACGTTATTGCACTTTTGAAGATTTATCAGCCGAGTTATTTCGAATGGATCTCTTTGATGGAAATCTAGTGCGTTTGGGATGTCAACCTGATAAGCTTCGATATAGCAGTAGGCTATTGTGTGGAAGATATTTTACACCATTCCACGCCTAAACCTTATGTTAGGGTACTTTGAAATAATATTTGGATTTGTTCATAATCGAATGGTTTATAATTAATTATTTTGTTAAAAATATTTTCTCGATTTTGTTAGTAATTTCTTCTTTTGAATATGTTGATATATGAGGAATGTGGATAGCCATATTACGTTTAAATATTATTCCTTGGGAATAATAGTTCGAAATTTTCTGTGAATTTATAAATTTTTATATTTGAATTTAAAATATTTGTAAAATATTTTCTCGTTGTAAATGAAGTTGAGATATGACATCGGAAGGCTGTATGACTGATAGTCAAGCCATAATGATAATAATTATATGTAAATGATTATATTGTTTGGAACTTTTTCCAATAAGAATGAATAATAATAATAATAATAATAATAATAATAATTCTTGGTAATAAGAACGGTTAATCATTGGAGGAATAATGGATCGTAGTTGATTTTATGGGAGTTGATTTTGAATGGATGGACATGCCGAAAGCGTGATCTTTGATATTAGTAACGGAAGGTCATTCATATACGAATTGTTGTATAAAATGAGGAACTATGTATTGGAATTATGCGACAGTTTAACCGAGGAGTGTTGGGGCAGACTTTAAAAGTTTATTACACCTATGCGAAAGGCCAAGATATTTGAATTTTGTGAGGGAGCGCATGATCCCATGTGTTGGTTGATTAGAAGCCACTGAACCCAGCCTGCGTAGCTGAGGGGTCGTTATAAAAATAAGATTATAATGATCAAATGTGAAAATAAAATATGAATTAATAATGGATGTTTATAAAGTTGAGTTGAGGGTCAAATAATTGCTCCATGCTCAAGTATGATTAGAATGAGGACAATGTAGTCGCTCATATGGGAAACTAGTGGCCGATCGTTGGTGAATTTCTACATTCCTAGACTGTTGTTTAGTCGCCCGCACGGTGTAGTCGTTTATATTTGCATAAGTTGATGTCTCGTCCTAGTTTTTGCTGAAGGCCTTACCGTGTCCTATTTAACGAATTGATAGCATGAGAGGCATGTTGTCTACAGTTTGGTTGGTGTATTGAAAATTTTAAGCTGATAGCTGATTGAATTTATGGATCCATTAATTTTCATAAAGTGTCAATGCGGATTATTCTAAATAATATTTTCTTTTGCAATGAATTAAATTGAAATGAATAACATAAATAATTGAATTACATGGAGATTATCAAAGAAGTTAAATCGAAGCCATTAAATCAGAGGATTTATACTATGTGAATTGGTGAATAAAATTTATTTTGGTGACATAGTGGAAATGTCGGAAGTTCAGTCAATGTTTAAAGTTTGATAAATGCTGTCTTGTTTTTTTTTATTTCACGCCGTTTTGGCAATGTGATTTCCCTGAATTAAGTTGAAGATGTGTGAATTTCCCCGCAGAGGTTGAAACATTTCAGGGAAAATTTTGATTCAAGTGATACTATTGTAAATATTAAAAATCATGGTGTCAGGATGGACTGATATTTTCCTGCACATCAGTGATAATTGTACAGTTTATATAATTCAGTGAAGCAGATGCTGAGATGGACTAATGATTTTCTCAGACATCAGTAATTATTTTTGAGAATAGTGAATTTACTTTTGGATAGAGGCTGAAAGTTACTTTATTTTATGCGTTATAAATCTGTATGTAGATAAGGGACCAAGGGGGTGCGTAGGATGTCTTTATTTTCAGGTCTGGAATTTTAGATTTCTCCCTTGGGGATTATTGTAATATAATAGGACCAGCAGACAGTTAAATTAAACTGAGGTATTTTATGAAATTGGTGTTATTCACAAATTATTTGCACTACCTTCCATCCTCTATGGAGTGCGAATTTCGATATACTGTGCCCGTTTAGACCGGACTCCGCACGACCACATATGCATTTTACCAATAATCAGTCAGCACGAGAGTCAAAATATCCCGGAGCGCCAGATGGGTTAAAGCTAATCGCAAAAACGACATCAAATGAAAAAAATGCTTTACTAATTTTTGGCTCAATGCAACAATAAGGATAGAAGGAGATTCAACTGGGCATAACACATCATGTAAAATTATCTCATTTTATTTTGAATTTAAAATTGACTGCAAAAATGCTCGAAGCAGCATTACTCACGTGTGGCGACCCACACTCCTATTTACACAATGTACAGAAATTTTCCAAACACAATTGACAATTATCTTTGGAAACACAAGTCTGATTATTAGTCCTGTAGACTGTGTTCCAAAATTATTTATTCATTTATTTGTGATTAAATCCAGTTCAAATTTAATTGTCTTTACTGGAAATATCGTAGTTCACTGTTTGAATTTTTTACATAATATTAACACTCGTAGAATAAATGTTCATAGAATTTTTTAACTTACACTTATTTTTCCAGTTTCAAAAATATATTGTCGAAAAAATATTATTATCTTTGAATCAACACAAATTATTTACACATATTAATAACCTCTGAAAAGTATTTGACCTTGAGCATAGCATCGAAGAACTGTGCGAAGCACAACAAAAATTAATTGTTATTCTGACATTAAACATTTCGAGAAGTGACTCGATTATGAACTTCAAGTTCCTAACAAAATATATGATTTCTGAATCATCAACTTGATCAATAAATTGTTGAACCATTCAACTATTCAATTTCCCACTTGGAATCATTATTATGAAAAATATTTATATTCATGGCCATTTTAGTAACTTTCACAACTTGCAATTCTTCGACAGAATGCGGAAATAAGAATTGTAGCTTCATACAAAATTCATTTAGTTCATGGCACTAGGATTGAAAACATCCTTCAAATTATTCGTTGTTATATAATTATTTTTTAATTGGCAGTGGCCCATTCTATCATTTGTGTAAGAACACAATATTACAACAACAACGGCAAAGGTCTTCCTCTGAAGAAGAATAAACTACTAACATGACAAATCTGGGTTCTAGCAAAATCAAAGTCTAAAAATGGAATCCGTAAACAAGGTTGAAATAAGAACTGATGGTTTCTAAGAAATAACCTTCGGGTTATTCATACGACGAAATGTGTGGTTCCAATACTCCTTCTATAAACCTGAGCCATCGAACCTGCTATTTGATTGATGCTCGAAACAACCTCCTCATTCCTGCGACTTAAACATGCGCACCTGGGAATGGCATTTCAACTACTCCACACACATAAATTTTCTTCCCAAAATTTATACAATAAATCAAGCCTCTGCTTGTTATCAACAGTGGAAGATTAATAAACCTACAAGTTTATTTTATTTTACCATTCAGTTCAACCCGTGAATTTACCATACTTATGAAAATCTTTATTTCACTTTCGAGTGTATTTACGTCATGATTTTATATAAATACAAAAATATCCTATTTGATACAATTATCAATTGCTTCCCGTTTCATGCCTCTCCGTGTTATCTGAAAAATATACTTTGCTCATTGCAAATATCAACTGTTCAACCAGAACTGAAATGTTGGTTGAATGCGGGCTTGCGCTAACCACTCTCCTTCGGAAAATCTCCTGTTCCAAACTAGAAATGATTAAACTACTTCATAGGCTCTCTCTCAATACATATGATTATTAGAAAATATAATATCCAAGAATTATTTAGAAAAATTCTGAAAATTATTATTATTATTATCAGTGGATTATTATTATTATTAGTTATATTATTTTAAATATATTTAATTATCATCTCATTATGTGAGAATCCACATGTTCGAACCTTCGAATATGGAAAAAATATCCATTCCTCAACAAAAATAATTATTAACTTTTACAGTTACATCGGCTGATTACCGTGATTTCCCAAAAATATGAAATATTCAAATAAATGCTCGATATGCTCGGTCATCGATCCTAAACTGTTCTGAGTGCTGAAAATACTCAGAATAACTCTAATATGTCTTGCGTTAATCATTGCAAGATTTAAATACGAAGAAAAAATAAATGTGTTGGTCATCTGCCGAAAAATAGTTTGTTCCAATTAGCTAGGCATAATATAAAGTCAAAATGTGGCTTACATTTCTTGATGGTCTTGAAGCGTAGCGAACCTGGTTTGTACCAGATTTATCCATATACATGCCCTATCGGACAAGCACATATAATCCTTGTATCGGCCGCCATTATATACCCACAATCCGTCTAACAAGACATAGTGGTAATATCTCTTGACGTTTGAAGTAACTGTTGATCCATTTTAATATTGGCTTCTGTTAAAGCCATAACAGTTTGCTTAAATGGGGTCAGATCTAAGTGATCTATTCTTAGATATGTCAGTTGTAACATAACTCACGGTAATCTTTTCAGTACAAGAAAACACTGACAGTCTAACCAATCAACGGCTGTTCTGAAGATCGTTCCCTGGGCATGGCTTCACACCATCTACCATGCGCGAAGCAACATGTAGTTTCCCTGCGTTGGCTAATGAACACCACCGTGATAGACTGGTCTTCAATGTACTGATAGATCGAAGTGGTTATTAAGTTACAAATATGAAAACTGACTGAATTGGATTTAAAATATCCAAGTATTAGGTTATTACTGGACTGTGACAAAGTACTAATTCTAGACAAAGTCTAGCATATGCCCATGTGAAAATAAAAATATTTCACCAGTGTCTGTAGAAAATATCAATCACCTCAGTGATTCTCCTTGCCGGAAACTTACTAAGTTCCACTCGTTAGCGCAGCACTTTTGTGACTATCACAACTTTGAAAATAACTTCTGCGTAGATCCGGCAACCATGTGCCTTGGCTCAGCGTAGTGGCACCTTGCTAGGCAAGTGCTTGTGTCGAAGTGAGCTATTGATGCCTGAGCCGGCCGGCTTTTATTCAAAACAGTCAGGGTCACGCGTCATCACGCTGAAATCTGGAAATCCTCATATCTCTGGTATCCCTGGTCCGATTTACTTGATACTAAATGCATTCTCTTTCATTTGGCCGTGCCAGTAATCTGATCCAAGTCTCAAGTCTCTACTCCATGGCTAACTATTTAATCAATAAATAGCCTCGACCTCTGCTATTACTCGCTACGTCACTTGACATGCTCATAGCGGTATATTCTTTCCAATTGCTTCGAGAAGCAATGTAGCGCGATATTCAAATATCTCAACTTTCAACAGCGGCTGTAGCCTTTCCCTTGATATCTAGGTGTCTGAATCTTGGAATGCCCATTCCTAGAGTTGGGTACATGCACCCCACACCTAGCAAAAAATAAAAATTGAAAAATTTTTATTTTTCCTATCTACACATTAAATCATCTGGTTCTTGAATAATAAATCTTCAAATTCTATGCATTATAAGTTCCCACGATGTTACCAGTTCGTGTATTGGCGATTTCGTAGCTTCCATTGTTGTTTACTTCCACAATACGATAGGGTCCAGCGTAGAGGCTTGCAAATTTCGAGTACACTCGATTTTGCACGTCAGATGGTGTAGGTCTTTTCACTAAAACAAGAGTTCCTACTCGCAAGGGTCTGCGAAAACGCTTTCCTCTCACCCTGCGCTCTCTTTTCTCAGCTTGGCTCCTCAACTTGTCTAAAGCTAGAGTTTCCCTCATCTGACGACTTGGTTCAATCTCAGGTGGAATAGAGATGATTCGATACCATAATCTTGTTGGTTTAATTCCATGATGAAGCAACATGGGAATCTGTCCAGTACTCTCATGAATTGTAGAGTTGATGGATTCGGATGCTAAAGAAAGAACATCCATCCATTTCCAATGCTCATTTGGACAATAGAGGCGGCAAAATTTCGCTATTTCAGCCATCACGCGTTCTGCTGGATTGCTTTCAGGATGTCGGATAGAACAAAACAATTGTCTAATCCCAAGATTATTCATGACGGTTCGAAATTCTAAAGATGTAAATTGAGGTCCACGATCTGGTAAAAGGAATTCCGGTTTGCCTGCTTCCGGAATTACGTTGTCTCTAATTCTCTTCGCACAATATTTTGCGTTTGCCTTCTGAATCGGATGTAACATAGTGTATTTGCTGAATACATCCATGGTCACCAGAATATATCGGTTACCTCTTTTAGACTTTGGGAGAGGACCATATAAATCGGTCGCGAAGATTTCACAAGGCTTAGAAGGAATAATAGGCCTTGGTAATTCTCTCAATAATCTAGAATTATGTTTACTCCTTTGGCATAAGTCGCATTCTCGAATAGTGTTCCTTAGAGTTTGTCGCATTCGCTCCCACGAAAATTTCTCTTGAATCAAGTTGACCATCTTATCTACTCCAGCATGACCTGCGATTCGATGTGCCATCCAGATAATGGGTTTTTGCATTCGTGGAGGCATCACTACTCTCAGCTTCGTATGGTCAGGATCTGCAAACTTGTAGATTAAACCATCTAACATCATAAAATCTGTTGAAATCCTTTCAGTTTCCACAAAATCATCATCATTTGGATCCATGTCTCCCTGTAGAAAACGAAAAATATTTCTAAGACGTCGGTCTCTCCTCTGGGATAAATGCAACACTCTTAACCTTCTCAAGGTATCCTCATCTTCCTGCGTCAGGTTAACTTGAAAAACCTTAGATGTAGACTCCACTGCTCTACTCAATAAATCAGCTCCCACGTTCAACTTTCCAGGAGTGTGTTCAATAACTAGGTTGAATTGTTGAATAAAAAGTGACCATCTAGTTATCCTATCACTGGCAAAGTTTGTTCTCAAGATAAACTCTAATGCGTGGTGATTAGTCCTCACAATTACTGAATGTCCAATCAACATTTTCTTCCAAGACTCCAACGCGAAGATTACAGTAAGTGCTTCTAACTCTGTGGTGTAATAATTCCTTTCTGATGGACGAAGTTTCCTGCTAATGAACGCCAGGTAATGTCTCTTGTGGTCGTCATCTTCTTGAAGAAGAATAGCTCCAATCCCTACGGTGGATGCATCAGATTCTATGATGAAATTCTTGGTAAAGTCAGGATACTCCAATTTCACACTGTTTACCAATAACCTCTTGGCATCTTGAAATGATTGTTCACAAACTTCATCCCATTTCCATTTGTTTCCTTTCTTTAATAATTCCTGCAATGGAGCTACCGTCTTGGTGAAGTTTGGACAATGCCCTGCAAAGAATTGGCATGTCCCGAGAAAACTGCGGACATTCTTCACTCTAGTAGGTCTAGGGAAATTTGCAATCGCCTGTATCTTCGTCTCATTGGGACGGTATCCTTCACCATCCAAAATGTGGCCCAAAAATTTTATTTCCTTTCGAAAAAACTGACATTTTCGAAGGTTAACTTTAAAGTTCGCCTTTCTCAAATCTGCGAATAACATCTGAAGATGTAACAAATGTTCCTCCTTAGTCTCAGATGCAATTAGGATATCATCTATGTAACAAATTGCTATCTCCTTTACTTCAGGACTCAAATTTTGTTCCAGTGCTCTGATCAAAACAGATCCAGATGTTTTGACTCCAAATGGTAGAAGGCGGAATACATATGTCTGCTGGTCAAACATAAATCCTGTAAACTTCTTGGAATCTTCACTAAGCCTAATGTGATGGTAGGACGAAGTGAGATCAATATTAGAGAACCAGACCTTGCCTTGGAATTTCCTTAACAGTTCCCTAATGATTGGTGGTCTGTCATACTCTGACAGCAATCTTGAATTCATATTTCGCGCGTCTAAACATGGTCTGAGACTTCCATCTTGCTTAGACACTACTGCTAATGGATTGACATAAGATGTATTGTACTTTTCAATCACATTGTTGCTTTCCATCTCCTTGATAAGCACTTTCACCCTCTCTCGATGCTTTTCAGCTACCGGATACAATTTAGCATGAAAAGGTGCATCATCATTTACACGAATACGATATTCAAAATCCTTAATTTCACCAGGTTTAATATCAAAAATATCGTGATACTCTTCCAAAATCTTCCCTAGCTCTGGGGACTCCTCCTCAGTGTAGACTTCTCTTCCTTCAGCTTCATGAAAAATCAGAGACCATTGAGCATCTCCCTCGATGTCTTCCTCTTCTTTTCCCTCGACGTTTATCTCTTCGGTATTCTTGAATCTGATCGTCTCTGTCTTCATGTCTATCACTGCTTGATATTTCTGAATGAAATCCGCTCCCAATATCATGTCAAAAGCCATGTCCTTCATTACTACAAACACATGTCGGAAATCATGTCCTCCAATCGTAATACATAAGTATAATTGTGTTTTACACAGAGATATTTTGTTGGGTATTATTCCTTGGATCTTAATTCCTGATACTGGAATCTCCTCTAAATTCTCTTTGAGCTTCCACAGAATATAAAGCTTCTCACTCACAAGACAAAGCATAGCCCCAGTATCAATCAAAGTATCGACAGGCATACCGAATACTTCGCATGATATGATTGGCATTCTAATTCTTGTACCCATTTCTTTCCGTTCGTCATTCCGTTGGATTAAGTCATCATCCTCTGCTTGCCATTTAATAATTCTGGAAGTGAAAGTATTTAAAATTCTATCTTCTACTGTGAATTCGAAGTTTTTTTCGTTTCCATTCCCCCGGGATTGTTGTGTTCCTGATGGACCTGGTTCATTGGGCCTCTGCTCCAAAAACTGCAAGTTATCTTGGTGTCTTGCTTCTAAGTTCTTCCTCGTCTCCTTATTGAACTCTTCATTGGACTGACGAGTATCCACATTCCCTCTGTTATTGTAGTTGTTTCTACCATAGCACCTTCTTTCCTGGTACATCCCTTGGTTATCCCTTGGTCTTCTCCATCGAGTATTATATCGATTACCACCATCCGGTCTTGCATAAGGCTTGTAAATGTATCTGTTACTGTACTGATTCCATCCTCTTTTATTGGGCTCTTCCCTCGGCGTTTTCTCTTCTCGCCCCTCTCGAATCTCTCGAGGTGTTTGGGAATAACTATCGGCCATAACAGCGTACACAGCGTTGTTAATCTTTCCTCCCTTCTGATGGAAGAATTGATCGTTCGTATGATCCAGCTTCTGTAATACCTCGTCAAATTGCTCCATGTTATAGATGTCAGCAGCGATCAAAGTCCTTTGGACGTCTGCTGGAAACTGACGTATCAATGCAGTAATTAATTCGTTATCTGGCATCGGCGGATCTAAATGTTGAAGTTTAGAAAGCTGTCCAGAAAAGTACGTAGAGTATCGAGTAGATTGTGACGTCGAGAATCTCTTCGAATATAATTCTGCTCTGACTTGCTGTTGGGTTTCCGGGGACCAAAACTTTTTCAATAACCCACGGGAAAACTCCTCAAAATTGGTAAGAGTGGACCTAAATGCTCTGAACCAAAGAAGTGCAGGACCTTCCAAAAACTTCCCTATCACTCGGATCTGTCTTTCCTTAGGGATCTTGGAATCTTTCAGGTAATCACCTGCTTCTCTCAAAAATTCTACGGGTGTCACAGAATCTCGCCCTGAAAATTTAGAAGGCTTATCCTCTACATTCTTGAATACAGTTATGGGGTTGGATTGAAATACTGTCCTGACCTCATCCTGTTTTTGATTATCAGTTTCTCTAGCTGCTCCTAGATTTATCTGTATCTGTTCTTTTCCCCTTACACTTGGCATTTTCAACAGATGGTCAGACTGTTTCTCGTCCTTGATTTGGGATTTCATAGCCTCAAGTTCCTTATGGTTTTCTTCTGCCATTTTCTTAATTGCTTCAGTTTCTTTACAATTCTCCTTGACATCAGTGGATATCTGGTTCATCACAGCCTCGTGACTTTTCAATGACCCTGTCATATCTGATATGTCCTTCTGAGTTGCTTGGATATCTTTGGAAATTACTTGAATATGGGATGACAAAGATTCCCTAATTTCCTTGATTCCTTCTTGGTTCTCCAGCTTGAGTGTGTCTTTAATTTCATTGACAACTGTGGTTTTAATTTAAGTTTGTAACTCATTAATCAAACCTTCTCTTATCTCTCCCATTACAAGTTCTTTGAATTGTTCTGTCAACCGTTGAACAACTAGAATTCCCATCTCATTACTCTCTTTCTTCACTCTGACTTCTAGGTTGATCATGTCTTCACCAACTTTCCTAAGACCATGTTCTATCCTATCAGCTAAGCTTTGGGATCTTAGATAGGCATCGCGAAATTTATCGTCCATTAAACTTGCGTTAGTGGCTAATGAAGTTTCGAGCTCATGTGTTTTTTCGCATAATTTAGTCATTTTACTCTCAAGTGACATTTTCAAAATTTCAGAATTCTCTTTAAATTTATTCTTCATAGAATTAAATTTACTATTTAAATTTTCTTTCAAGTTATCTTTTAACCTGCTCTCTAACAAATCGGAATTTTCTTTGAGTTTATCATCTAAACTTTCTTTCAAGTTTTCCATTAACCTGCTTTCTAAAGAATCAGAATTTTCTTTAAGTTTATTTTCTAAAGAATCGGAATCTTCTTTAAGTTTCTTTTCTAAAGCCTCTGTATTTTCTTTCATAATGGCGGCTACACGCCGTCCAGCCTCTTTTGAACTCTCCTCCAAACTCCTCATCATCCTCATCATTTCTTCCACAATTTTCAATTATTATTCAAAACTTAGGGGTATACAATATTGGCAAACACAAGCTTATAACTAGAACAAGAAATATGAATAGCTAATTGGAACACTCTAATAAAATGAGATTTGTCCTAATGTCGACGTGATGGAAAAACAAAATTCTCTACTTTTACGAATTACATTTATCACAATATCACAAGAAAAATATGCAAGTTCTGAAATATCCTCCACCTGGATTCTAATAATGCGTATGTCCAGTCATCGAACGTTTACTACTGAATTTACTTGATGCCCTAAGGGTTAAGCCATTATCAAAAATAATCAAACCCATTCTAATTATTAATCCAGTTAAATTTTTAATTTTTCCCACTAATTGGGTTTCCTACTAATTTATTCATCCAAACCAGACATCTCTCAACTCCCAAAATATTTATAGAAAAATCATCATAATTCAAATCGGCATGCGATTGACCATGTCTAACTCGAGCCCCACGTTCGAAGCCATTTCTCTCTCTATCTTATTTTATGTGCCCGTTTAGACCGGAGTCCGCACGACGACATATGCATTTTACCAATAATCAGTCAGCACGAGAGTCAAAATTTCCCGGAGCGCCAGATGGGTTAAAGCTAATCGCAAAAACGACATCAAATGAAAAAAAAAATGCTTTACTGATTTTTGGCTCAATGCAACAATAAGGATAGAAGGTGATTCAACTGGGCATAACACATCATGTAAAATTATCTCATTTTATTTTGAATTTAAAATTGACTGCAAAAATGCTCGAAGCAGCATTACTCACGTGTGGCGACCCACACTCCTATTTACACAATGTACAGAAATTTTCCAAACACAATTGACAATTATCTTTGGAAACACAAGTCTGATTATTAGTCCTGTAGACTGTGTTCCAAAATTATTTATTCATTTATTTGTGATTAAATCCAGTTCAAATTTAATTGTCTTTACTGGAAATATCGTAGTTCACTGTTTGAATTTTTTACATAATATTAACACTCGTAGAATAAATGTTCATAGAATTTTTTAACTTTCACTTATTTTTCCAGTTTCAAAAATATATTGTCGAAAAAATATTATTATCTTTGAATCAACACAAATTATTTACACATATTAATAACCTCTGAAAAGTATTTGACCTTGAGCATAGCATCGAAGAACTGTGCGAAGCACAACAAAAATTAATTGTTATTCTGACATTAAACATTTCGAGAAGTGACTCGATTATGAACTTCAAGTTCCTAACAAAATATATGATTTCTGAATCATCAACTTGATCAATACATTGTTGAACCATTCAACTATTCAATTTTCCACTTGGAATCATTATTATGAAAAATATTTATATTCATGGCCATTTTAGTAACTTTCACAACTTGCAATTCTTCGACAGAATGCGGAAATAAGAATTGTAGCTTCATAAGAAATTCATTTAGTTCATGGCACTAGGATTGAAAACATCCTTCAAATTATTCGTGGTTATAGAATTATTTTTTAATTGGCAGTGGCCCATTCTATCATTTGTGTAAGAACACAATATTACAACAACAACGGCAAAGGTCTTCCTCTGAAGAAGAATAAACTACTATCATGACAAATCCGGGTTCTAGCAAAATCAAAGTCTAAAAATGGAATCCGTAAACAAGGTTGAAATAAGAACTGATGGTTTCTAAGAAATAACCTTCGGGTTATTCATACGACGAAATGTGTGGTTCCAATACTCCTTCTATAAACCTGAGCCATCGAACCTGCTATTTGATTGATGCTCGAAAAAATCTCCTCATTCCTGCGACTTAAACATGCGCACCTGGGAATGGCATTTCAACTACTCCACACACATAAATTTTCTTCCCAAAATTTATACAATAAATCAAGCCTCTGCTTGTTATCAACACTGGAATATTAATAAACTTACAAGTTTATTTTATTTTACCATTCAGTTCAACCCGTGAATTTACCATACTTATGAAAATCTTTATTTCACTTTCGAGTGTATTTACGTCATGATTTTATATAAATACAAAAATATCCTATTTGATACAATTATCAATTGCTTCCCGTTTCATGCCTCTCCGTGTTATCTGAAAAATATACTTTGCTCATTGCAAATATCAACTGTTCAACCAGAACTGAAATGTTGGTTGAATGCGGGCTTGCGCTAACCACTCTTCTTCGGAAAATCTCCTGTTCCAAACTAGAAATGATTAAACTACTTCATAGGCTCTCTCTCAATACATATGATTATTAGAAAATATAATATCCAAGAATTATTTAGAAAAATTCTGAAAATTATTATTATTATTATCAGTGGATTATTATTATTATTAGTTATATTATTTTAAATATATTTAATTATCATCTCATTATGTGAGAATCCACATGTTCGAACCTACGAATATGGAAAAAATATCCATTCCTCAACAAAAATAATTATTAACTTTTACAGTTACATCGGCTGATTACCGTGATTTCCCAAAAATATGAAATATTCAAATAAATGCTCGATATGCTCGGTCATCGATCCTAAACTGTTCTGAGTGCTGAAAATACTCAGAATAACTCTAATATGTCTTGCGTTAATCATTGCAAGATTTAAATACGAAGAAAAAATAAATGTGTTGGTCATCTGCCGAAAAATAGTTTGTTCCAATTAGCTAGGCATAATATAAAGTCAAAATGTGGCTTACATTTCTTGATGGTCTTGAAGCGTAGCGAACCTGGTTTGTACCAGATTTATCCATATACATGCCCTATCGGACAAGCACGTATAATCCTTGTATCGGCCGCCATTATATACCCAAAATCCGTCTAACAAGACATAGTGGTAATATCTCTTGACGTTTGAAGTAACTGTTGATCCATTTTAATATTGGCTTCTGTTAAAGCCATAACAGTTTGCTTAAATGGGGTCAGATCTAAGTGATCTATTCTTAGATATGTCAGTTGTAACATAACTCACGGTAATCTTTTCAGTACAAGAAAACACTGACAGTCTAATCAATCAACGGCTGTTCTGAAGATCGTTCCCTGGGCATGGCTTCACACCATTTACCATGCGCGAAGCAACATGTAGTTTCCCTGCGTTGGCTAATGAACACCACCGTGATAGACTGGTCTTCAATGTACTGATAGATCGAAGTGGTTATTAAGTTACAAATATGAAAACTGACTGAATTGGATTTAAAATATCCAAGTATTAGGTTATTACTGGACTGTGACAAAGTACTAATTCTAGACAAAGTCTAGCATATGTCCATGTGAAAATAAAAATATTTCACCAGTGTCTGTAGAAAATATCAATCACCTCAGTGATTCTCCTTGCCGGAAACTTACTAAGTTCCACTCGTTAGCGCAGCACTTTTGTGACTATCACAACTTTGAAAATAACTTCTGCGTAGATCCGGCAACCATGTGCCTTGGCTCAGCGTAGTGGCACCTTGCTAGGCAAGTGCTTGTGTCGAAGTGAGCTATTGATGCCTGAGCCGGCCGGCTTTTATTCAAAACAGTCAGGGTCACGCGTCATCACGCTGAAATCTGGAAATCCTCATATCTCTGGTATCCCTGGTCCGATTTACTTGATACTAAATGCATTCTCTTTCATTTGGCCGTGCCAGTAATCTGATCCAAGTCTCAAGTCTCTACTCCATGGCTAACTATTTAATCAATAAATAGCCTCGACCTCTGCTATTACTCGCTACGTCACTTGACATGCTCTTAGCGGTATATTCTTTCCAATTGCTTCGAGAAGCAATGTAGCGCGATATTCAAATATCTCAACTTTCAACAGCGGCTGTAGCCTTTCCCTTGATATCTAGGTGTCTGAATCTTGGAATACCCATTCCTAGAGTTGGGCACAATACGTCCGGCTGATTTTTGATTAGAAGCTTTTGCTTTGCTATACTCAGTTTGACCCCGAGATTTTGTTTTGGAATCTCATGCTCGGCGGATGTTGAAGTTCATACTCGTGTGCACGTGGGACTTCGGTCAAACGGTCACAGTATATAAAGGGTGAACCTGACTTCCACCCACAAGCTCTCGGTGGATGCTCAAGGACGCCCTCAAAGTTTGTTGATGTGGGGGACCCGTGATCACCAGTGGCTCGTTGTAGAGTACTACTAAATGATTTGATCGAATTGTTACTCCAATCATCCTTGTTTCTGTAAAAATACCTTTACAACTGTGAAATAGTCTGTAATTTTCAATAACCAAAACATACGACACGAAATACAGAGTAATGCAATAACCTTCAATACCTGTAATGGAGCAGTTTTGCACCTCTTACGTACTGTACTGTACAGTACACTGTGGGAACGAATAGGACACATTGTGATAAAAAAAAATCCCTCTCGGTACGCCGGAAGGTGGAGGAAGATATCACTGGGCAAAGAAAAATATTTCAAAGTCACTAAATTTGTCGATTACTGTAACCTACAAAAGATTCACATGTTGAGCATACGTGGAGCGTCATCTTATAATTCCGAAAATAATTTACTCATCCATTGGCGTAAGGGTGGGTCATATCAAAAATTCTGTCAGACAAATATTTTAGGTAATTTTTAGAAGAATATTTACCATTTCAAATGGTTTTGATATTGTGCCTATTAATGGAGGTATGATTTTCTTTTCTCTCGAAACTCCATTTTCTCACCCTTTCGTTCAATGGTTGGTGCTATCAATAATGCTTGCCTTTTATTAACTAAAATGACATTACATAAATGTCCCTAACACTGTTGAAAGATAAAATAAAAACACTAAAAACAAAATAGCTGCCCTTCTCTAGGCTTAATATAACTAAAATGAGTCTCTTGTGTATCACACACAAATTATGTGAAAATAATATCTTTCCTTGAAAGATGTTGCAAACAAACAACACAATTACAATGCCAAATGCTGTAGTTCTACTTCCGTTTTACTTCACTTTAACGTTTAACTTCTACAAACATGTTCCCTGTTTAATACAGTCGTTAAGTCTCCGCAATATAGCGTCAAATCTACAAATCTGAATAAAATAATTAATAATAATAATACTGTTTATGTACACTATATACACTATCGCGTCCTGCACGATTTCTTTATATTTGTCTCCAATTGTATAGAGTTCATTCCTACCTCCTTCTCTCGTGTATCACACAATAAAATTGTCAAATCCAGTATTACATTGTTATAACCAATGTGAATTATTGTTACAAACAGTTAAGTTCATGACTATTCACTTAAATATACAAATCCGGTATTTAATAATCAATAATAATACAAACTTGCGACGCATGACATTCAGATAAGCTTCCAAAATAAAACTATAAGTGTGCATGGCATTAACCCTCAAAGCTCACACTCGTGATTCTCCAAAAATACATATTACAGCTTTACTTAACTAACACATAGTATTTCACATCTATCCATCATAAATTCCTTATCTCACACACTTCATAAACATATCATCGCGTCCTTATTACTCTTCCTTCTACATAATTGCGCGTCGTATATATTCTCCTCTTAGCACTTTCACAAACTTCTATGAACCATATCAAACACATTCAACAAAGTAAGATATTCAGAATTCCTACTAGATATTACGAATGTAACACCTTTCATGAATTCACTACTCCTCCTCCGACATAATCTTCTATCGTTTATACAATTCCGTGCTATGTTCCATCTATACATCTCTCACAAAATATTATTACCGCAAATCTCTTCACATTCTCGCTTCCATAAATCTTGCCGTATTTCTTCTCGTTGCTTTAAATACATTTCTGTTACAATTTCTAGCTTTGCTCTGAATCTTAAGTCTGCTCGCGTTTGTCATTCAAATAACAATATCTTTACCTCCCGTCTCTCCTTACAATAGATACATAATATCCTTCCTTTCATTTTACAAGATCTTTTCATAACAAATACTGATCTGCAATACCTTATAATTTCATTTTCATCATTCAGCTATGCCTTTAAAATACGCGTGCTATTCTTACGTTCAAAACAAACTTCTGGGTTTTACAATAACATCTTCTCAGACAATGGAGTTCCTTCAATGCCAATATTGAATACTCCTGTCAATAATTACGGCTTTATACATCATAATTTCGTTCCTGAGACGAATTAGCTTCATATACTCCGGATCATCTTGCCCTCTCTTTCTCTTGTATCACATGTACAAATTTACGCTTGTCAAAACTCATGACTACTTTCTCTCCACTGTTACAATATTCATTTAACATACTCATTACCGTTTCTCTGATGTTACAACAATATCTACGAAATATACTTTGTTATCGCAAAGGATTTCTCTTCAAGCAAAAATGTTAAGCGTTCTAATAAACTGCAAAAATAATTACGGTAACGAATATCATCAATAAACGATCAAAATACGTCCAAATGACGTATTAAGATTTCTACCAAAATTTCTAAATTCTAGACAAAATAATAACATGGGCTATGAATATAAGATAAGATGTTGGTCATTATACTGGAATATCGTGTACAAGTTCTAACTACATAGGTGTGTAAAATTGCACTTGTCTACCTTCAAAACTGTGGCCGCTGGTAAGATCTGAAGATGTTGGTATCTGAGGAATTTCTCCCACGCGCCTTCGGGAATGTGACACTTGCCTGCCATCTGGTCTGCATGAGTCACACCACTTCCGTGTAGACAGCTGGGCTTGTTGTACAGCAATGGGGTGAGTAAAACCGGTAATCAGCTGGGACTCGACTAGCAGTCTCCCCCCGTCCGTGCCGTTGACCTCGCTCCTCCGCAGCGTTTCACTCTTGTCGGCCCGATGACCTAGATACTCCTCACGCTTCATTCTTGGGTCCATCTTCTTTCTGACCATCTCTGGATGTTCTTGGATGTCGGTAGTGTTGCAATGTGCTTTCTTAACACGAGAAATCACCTCAGCTTGTGAATTTCTCTCCATTGTAGTAGATTGTTGCGTTTATTCGAACGAACTGCAGATGTTGACGCAGCTCGCTCCCATTAATTATGTTGTCATGATCATATCTGGATCTCGCTTGTTAGTATAGCTTTACTTTCCCTTCATAGTGGAAGAATTAAAACATTCTC
The DNA here is from genome assembly GCA_946902985.2 of Meconema thalassinum. Taxonomy (NCBI): domain Eukaryota; kingdom Metazoa; phylum Arthropoda; class Insecta; order Orthoptera; family Tettigoniidae; genus Meconema; species Meconema thalassinum. Next base: position 381,611,355 of record OX336389.2, on the reverse strand, counting down.
CTTCCTACTAAATAATAAGTAGTCGTAATCTCTCCCCTTCGACCTAATTCTTTATACATCTTGTATAGTGTGATGTGTTTCTTCCTTGAAGTATGGCAATGCCTTTGGCTTCTCTTCTGCCTGGTCTTGTGGTCGAAGTTTCGTTGTATATGTATAGTTTCACGACTTATATCTCACGTTGTTTCTGCTAAATACTTCCTCTCAATTGTATTATCAGCTTATTCATACTTGTGGTTCCATGTTTCTACTATATTTCTTCATCTTGAAGTCTAATATTTTCCAAGTTTTTACCTCTCGTAGATTAGAGAGTGATTCGTTGTACGTGTTGTCTCCTTGAAAGTTCAGATAGAAGAAGCCTCGTTACTTGGCGTTCGCTAGCCTCCTCCGTTCGATTTCCCTCGTAAATTTACTGAACTAGCCTCACTCCGCTCTGAATATTCACTCCTTCGCTTGTATCTCCCCTCTCAATCATCCAATTTAATTTCCGTCTTGCTAATTACATTCATTTTTCCTTCCTGGTGAATTTGATATGTCACAATCCTTTATAATATTAAAATAATGTATTTAATATTTATCAGTTCCTCTGTAATCAATCTTTTATCTGATTGGCTGTCGACTCTTTATGGCGCGCGCTGATCACGCGTCGTCCCCACTTCTCTCTCCTCTGGCTCGCGTTTGACCTCTGCTTATCCTTGCCATGTCCCCTCGTATCAAAAACAGGTTTCTCGCAGCTAACACTGATAAAACTGTGCACTATGCTGGACTTGTCTCAAATCATTTATGCTTGGTTAAAATGTATCAAGTAATTAAATTTCCATTCCATTTTTAAATACAAATATTTCTTCTGGCTAAAATTTTACCAATGGCTTGTTGATGCGTAATCTCTCTTCCTGAGTGTAAATAAGATTCATATCTCGAAAATTTTATACACTATTTTCCTCCGATGCTCTCGGTTCGTACCTCGTCCGGTGATATTGTCTTGACTAGACCTAATTTTGAGCGCAGTACCCATTGCAATAGGTAGCTTTCTCATGAAATCTGCCTGAAGAAAGTACGGTACATGTTTCGTCGAAACTGGAAGAGGTGGTTCCAATTCCCACCTCAGCAATCCCGTTAGTGATTTCCTGTTCTTTCCCACTTCTACTCCAGGCAAATTCTGGGAAGGTTTCTAACTTAAGGCCATGGCCTCCTCCTCTCCTATCCAGACCTGCATTACAATTGCACACTTTACAACAGACAGCACAATAGCACAGGTTTACAAACAAATTCTACATCTACACAACCCAAGTACACGGGGCTAAACGCCTACAATCTCCAAGCTCCCCAAATGAAACAACAACGACATTTTCGGCTGTTCATAATATGCACTGCATATTGACTTAATTCTTTTACGTACACTCCATATAAGTTTCCCTTCATGGAGCGTAGCTATCTGCCAGGACGGGCATGTAGTATTAGTTATTCGCAGTTCATTCTTTCTTCAGTTGAAATTCTTCACTTCAGCTGACAGCGTCCAAAATTTCTGTGGCTGTTATTACTTAACATGTTTGGTTATTTTCTATGAAAAAGATTCACACAATTCTTCAAACTGATAGCTTGTTATAAGAAATGGAGGCAGACTAGAACGTAACAATTTTTCCGCCAGTGTCCAGCGCTCCATGTCATTGAAGTTTACTGAACCTGTGTTCTGTCTGACTCACTCGAACTAATTAGTGATCGTGCGCTTCACCGCACATCGTAAGAGTCGGAGCCACTCGATACGAACAAGCTGAACTTGATTGAACACAACGTGATCTACAAGAATTCTCTGATGTATTGCTCGCCTGTTAATATACAGTAATATTGTCATGGATGCTTGTATAATACTAGCGGACCAATACGTGGACTCTCGCATGTGTATAAGCCCCCCGGCCAGCTTCATTGGTATGCGGCCTGGATGCGGCACAGTTCTGACTCGAGCTATCGCCTCGTGTATTTATTTAAACGAACTTTTGAAACAAATGAATATATTTCCATGGACTTTTTACGAAAGAAGTATGACTTCTGTACTATTAAGACGATATGGAAGATTTAGTTGGAAACTGTATTTTCTACCTCCCTCTGGTTTAAGAGAGTTTTGTGAAATAGACACCTTAGCGTTTTATTCGTACAATGCTGAACCCAACTTTGCATGCTTTCTGGTTCTCCGAATTTTAATAGACAGTGGGGTATAAAAAATTAGAACCATGCTCCAAATTATATTGCCTGTCATTAGTAATGCTCAGTGAATGTGGAGTTTCCTTGGAAAGTAATTTAAGAAAAGAAAGTTCCCACCCCATGTTACCATAGATATGAGTTTTCAATGACGTAACGTCAATTTTCATGGCGGACTGATTGTTGCAGCTGTACACTTTAACAATGAAAGGAGCAGACTGGCCACTTTTGTGTCATCCATGTTATCGAGTATTGGAGTAATATAAACCGTCGTGTCAAAGAAAGCTGTGATCCTCGTATTTAACAGAATAAGGACGCAGAGTCAAGATTTATCTGATAGAGTAAACAAAATATGGGTATTTTACCATATTTTTGACGCCTCTCTCTTAAGAATTAAAAACATTGGTTAGCCAAAGTTCGACGCAGAACTCCGACGGGATGTTAAATGACTCGAACTGATTTCATAATTAATTTGTTTTTGTTGTTGATTAATTAGGGGGGTTGCGACATCGTGGTCATGTAGCCCCGACTACTTGGGTGTGTGTAATTTGTCTGATAACCTGTATTGTGATGGATGCATTAATGTGTGTATTTGTCATTTAGATGAGGATTGGAAAGGAGGCGGGCGTGGCCATAAGTTAGGAACCATCCCAGCATTCACCTGGAGTACAAGTGGGAAACCACGGAAAATTCACTTCCAGGTTGGCTGAGGTGGGAATTGAACCTACCACTTCTCAGTTTTGCGTCACGATGCTGAGTGCCACCCGTTCAAGCCCTCAGACCAGAGCCGGGAATCGAACCCGGGCCTCCACGGTGACAGCCAATAGTGCTAGCCACTATGCAACTTGGTGGACGGTTTCATAATTAAACAAAATCAAACTATACCAACTTTACAATTTCGTAGCCAAGAACTAAAGGTGGACGAAGGATTGAACACGTAGGAAATCATTCTGTGTGATACGTTTACATCCGAAAATATTGTCCGGGTGTTTGCAATGTTATTGATGAAACATTGATGTTAGTGTTGCTGCTTCAAATGGACCAGAGAACATTTTTCTGGGTGTACGTTTTCTCCTAAACTCACTATTCATTTGGCGTTTCCTTGTCAAAAATTGACAGGAAAAGATCCTGAGTTCTCTGCCATTATTCTATATTTCTACGTACAATTCCGAATTGTTTTTATTTTAAATTCCAATTCTTACTTCGTATCTACGATTAATCATTATCTCTCACCGGAATGGTATGTCAGCATTATTCGTTTCATGTCTGACACGCTATCACGTATCCTAATATAACTGTCGGGATCGGATTTGATGATATTTGCATGATATATGACCTTCAATTAGTTCAAAATCGTAACCTGCCGATATTTTGATACTCAAAAACATTTTCATCCATATACATCATTATTCTCTAAATGTATGAATAAATATAAGGAGTAAATGCTGGCAAGTGAGGTTACAGCCTAAGCCAGGACTCATTTCGGATAATTACCTTTGATATAAATGCTTTTAAAAAGAGAGGAATTCTACGGTACACATGGTTCATTTACCAGCAACATAATGCTTGGTGATGTGGGAAATTCAGTATCAGATACAATTAGGATAGCAAAGGCTTGGAATTAACAACTACCATTTCTTCGTGACGTCAGTTTCGTTGTCGAAGGCAGGATGGATATCCAATTCTTGATAACCGTGCATCAAAGTTCCAGTACTACAGTAATATCAAATAAACTCTGCTAGGTCGAAAATACCATACGTAATTTTATAAGCAACAAAAATTCATAGCTGTCCGCAAATTTCGAAAATCTTAAGTGTTTCATTGCAAATCAAACAGGAATGATGTCATCATCAGAAGAGTTCAGTTGTCTTGAATGTACACTCACCGACACAGAAAGTGAGCAGGCTGAAAATTCTAAGTCCAACTGTACAGTGATGAACATTGTTCCATACAACTGTGGTTCCTAATTCGTTACTCAGGGCAAATGAGACATTACTCATAAATACGTTGCATCAAAACTGGGGTATCTACGACTGTGGGAGGCAATTAGATAGCACAGTTTCCTGTGAACGGCCTTAAATAAAGTGCGAGGTTGTATGCAGCACGCAGAATAATACGTGTGTTGTACATGCCTGTACGTGAAGCGCTGTAGCCCTGAGGGTCCGGTACCATATCTAATTCCTTAGCTTGCTGGGCTTTAACCTGAAGAGCCCCAAGTTTGACTCCTAGCTGGGCTGTGGGGTATTAAATCTCGTATAATTTATTCCCCTGCGTGATGTTTTCATGAAGTAATGACAATAAGAATGAATAGAAAAATTAAACGAAATGAGAAGGCTCTGTCAAGTTAAGAAAAAGATAAAATAACAAGAGGGTATAGTTCCAGTTTCACTATAGATAGGTTGCTTGTTCGAATCAGCTTTTCATTTTATCACTTCGCCGACAGCAACAGAGGGAGAACCAATCAGATTGCGGAATGCCCCCACCACGCTCATAACACACAGGTAGGTCAATCTACCAGCAAGTATGACACACCAATGATCTCATCCGTGAGCGGTGAATTACCCTCTTTGAACGATGAAATCGAACCGCAAAAGAGGCTGAACGACTGTACGGCATCTCAAATAGTACGGTAACGCGTTGGATAAGATCCTATAGAGGAAACAGGATACTTTAGCCGACATGCTGGCACAGGCTTCTAGGGGGCTTAGAACCGAGAACAGACCAATCGCTTCATTGCTGAAGCCCATTCGATCCCGTTCATGAACGCCATACAGTTGCGCCAGGCCGCGCGTTATCCCGGCAACTAAAGCATGGTCTTATGACAGAATAAGGCAAGGGAGTGCCTAAGAAACAAAACCCCACTGATGAGCACGTGTGTACTGCCTTGGATTTGCCGACGCTAACGCGCAGCGTGATTAGTTGAATGTCATATTTTCCGACGAGAGTACGTTTTTCCTCGGCAAATGATGAGCTAGTACGCATGTTTCACCATTTTTACACCCATCACAATCCAGCATACGTGCCGAGCATCGGCGCTTTGGCCGTGCATTGGTTGTGTTCTGGGGTTGGATGAGCTATCGCGGGATAGCAATATTGCACAGAATTGAACAACGTCCACATGGAGAGGTTCTCATCGAGAGCAGTATATACACATTTTAGAGAATATGATGTCCCCCTCTGTGCGGATGCTTCATACCGCCGGTGTTACAAATTTCAGCAGGATATCTTTTCGCAAGGCACGTTCGTACCAAACTCATCGACTGGGCTTCTTATGAGGCATACATGAATCCCATCGAGAACGTTTGGGCCAAGACGAAGAGAGCAATGCTGGAGATCTGGTCCGACCCTACAGCAAATTCGAACAACGCTCTCTGGAATGTTGCAGTGCATCCTAGGACACGGAAGCAGGTGGCGACAATAAACAAAAGAAAATCACCCGAACCAAAACTCGAAATCTTTATCTCAGAGGCGAGAGGTGGAACTTACAATTTAGCACTCATAGCTTCTGTCTTGGTTGACAAAGCCTGCGCGTTTGGAGGCACTTATAACTATGACCAAGACAACCGCACAATATACATGACATACTTTAGGACTAATGTGGCCACAGGACGGATATATTATGTCCTAGGTCGAGAGATGTAACAATGTCCTGTGGCCGTATAAGAACAACGAAAGTAAACGTAACTCTGCAACGCCTTTTTGCACGCCCTACTATACATTCCAAGGTTCATTTTATTTGTCGGCCGACTGCATATGATATTACACATGAATTAATTACGAAGTTGATCAATATTAGTTCAACCCCCCCCCCCCAAAAAAAAAAACAGACAAAAACTACCTTTTTACAGTGAGTACAGTGGAGATTGCTTCTAATTGGTTAGTGCATATGATTCATAACGGAATTTCTGTTGTATTTCCAATACCAATAGGTTACCTTCAGTCGTTGGCCTTATTATTATGTTAACAAATTAACTATTTCCCTATTCGAAATAACGTAATCTCTTTGGCAATATATTCTCTCAGTTAGTATTTTGGAACATCTCTCGTTCTGTTTCTTTGGGTTAATGTAATGAGATCCTCCCTATGCTACAACTATTAACCAATTAATCAGTGGTAATGGATCCCATGAACATAACGCTAAATCCCCTAAGCTCCTTCCAATATCCGTTATGTGTGTCGGGTTATAGTCTCATCACCTGGCCACCACTGATACGTAATATACTGTACAATGTAGCTGTATCATATTTTCATATTTTTTACTGCATCATTCACTTTCACGGATTCTTTTCTCAGTTATTATACTGTAGCATTTACCTCTCTTGCATGTAATGATTGTCTGCCAGTAATCCTTGCGTTGAAATACACAACAGGAACTATTTTCCTTCTTTGAAACATTTATTAAATTCCATCTACACGCTCTACAAAGTTATATTTTCTAAACAATCACTTTTTGAAAAAGAGGAATCCTCCGAAGGGATGTATACAAAACAAAACTGTCAAATAATCCATTAATGTGTGTCCTTAAGTAAATAATTGTGTTACATCTGTCCATATGAATTAGTTTTGCTCTTCCTTCTGTGAAGCTAATAATTCTCAATAGATTGTATTGGCTCTGTTCTTGTTACGCTCGTTATTCGTAGAGATAATTTTTTGTATGTGGAAATGTACCATACAACTCCCAACAAACATGTATATCTTCGATACATACATTCAATAAATGATCTCATTTCGTTTCTGACGCTTTCTTGAGTTTCCACACAATACTTGCTATGCAAATATATTATTCGTACTTCAATCATATGAAGAAATAGAGTAAAAACCCCCTAGGTGACGTCTGGTACGCTGGCGGACCACATGGTTGCCACGCAAATGTCTGCTATTAAATTGTCATATTATTTTCTTGAATTAACCGTGTGAGCGTTGCGAAAATATGTTGAATCTACATATTTATGTTGAATTTACATTAACAGAAAATTGTCTAAAATGTCAAGATGGTGGCCGCGGAAACCTAATCGTACAAGTGTTCTGAAACTTATTATGTTGAATCTTTAATATATAATGTATGTCTACCCCTTATTATTCCCGTTTTTCCAACGGGGTCGGGGATGAGATGCGATGTAAGTCTTTGTGGCGATGTTTTAACGGCCGGATGCCCTTCCTGACGCCAACCTCATGAGAGGAGTTAATGAGAGATGAAATGAATGATGGTGAATGAAACTGGGCAAGGATGTGGAAGGAAGCGGCCGTGGCCTGTCAGAAGGTACCGTCCCAGCATTTGCCTGGTGTTGAAAATGGGAAACCACGGAAAACCATTTCAAGGACGGCCGACGGTGGGGCTCGAACCCACGCGTCTACCGAGTCAGCAGAGAGCTTGGCCCCATGACCTAATGCTGAGCTTTAGCCAGCGTAGCCACTACTGTCGGTGAATCTTTAATATATAATACTTCGGCATATCCATCTGCATTTCTTTACATATACTAAACATGGCGGGTGCAAGACGTTTTGGAGAATTTGTATTATATGTCTTTTAGCCTAATTATCAGGTCACAGCCAAATTTGGTATTATGCACTACTAGTGTTATGCTAATATTCCGATAAATAATTCTACACCGGATATGAATATTTTTTACTGAATGCATGTGGGTCTCTACGGAATTGTGCGATCTTACCCTAAGTGGATATCATGTAAAAGTACCATAGAATGAGACAAGTATACAGTTTCTCTCTTGTACTGTTGTGATAAATTATCGATGACACTCGTGATTATCTATAAGAAACGAATATATATTGTTCTTGATATAATGAATAGGTAAGAGTCAAATTTGGCGACGTAAACCAGAACGATGAACTCAATAATGTAATGTCATACTTTCCGATGGTATTCACAAATTAGAGATAGCGTACATACGAATCACCAACAAACGAGCTACTCTTGGTATTGGGTTAACGGACCAGCCCCACTGTTGGTACCAAGTTGGTACCAATATTACGAGCTGAATGTCTTGGTGTGGATTTCCATCAGGTATGGATGGCATGTGTGTAGTTATGAAAAACATCATTCCCCTCACTCCTAGCTTATTGATTCAAAACACGGTATTTATTACAATTTTGTTTCACTTGCATCTCCATTGTACCGGTCATCAGTATATTTAACTCGTGATTATTTGCTGATGACTTAATGCATCGATAGTAATGAAACAAATACCGTGAACACACCATCAGTAACCACTTGTTGGAGTGTTTAGTCTACCTAATTGCGTACCTTCAGCTGGCTGGCCAGTCCAAACTGTGACTTACACACTCTACCACAGTCCTGGTAACTGATAACTGCCCATTCCTCCTCAATGGTTCCCTATGTTTTCTCCTTGAGTGCTGTTACGTTGCAATGTGACGTCTCTCTTCTTCAAAAACCGCTACTACTTGAAGGATGGTACCTTTTCTGGTCAGAATACAAAGAGAGCACGTTTCCCAGTAGTAAGCATCGATGCTATATTTCTTCACTTTTCAGGCAGCCCCTTATGCAGCCTTTATGCCCCCCTCTCTCGGATCTCCATTGTGGCGGTGTCCTTCACATAATTAAGGATAGAGTTCTTGTTTGAGAAAAAAATGATTGCGTAAGACAACTATGGGTCAACCCACTGGAGCTGATACCAGGGTATCATCGCCTCTACTGTATAACCATACTGCCGGCCTCCTCGGGAATGCCAATATTCGTGCGTTTATTCTGCCAATTAATTTTTAAGATGTTGCTAACACACCCTTGATGGAACGATTAAGGTCCTTTACGTGGCACCTGTATGTTGTGCACAAATCACATCCATATAAGTTATAAGATATGATGTGCAGTATACCAGATGAATCAGCTGCCCCTAATAATATTGTTCTATGCAGCCCAACTAACGCGTGTTGTCTGGAACGTTGATATTTCTCTGCTTGCATCCCGTATGGTAACAATGCACTCCAATCATATGCCGTAAACGATACTGAACACTATAATTATCCCTCGATTTAGTCATCAGTCACATCGAGGGAAACCTAATAGTGTTCATTAGCGTTTACAGGATATGCTTGGAATGCATTAGTACCATACGGGATGCAAGCAGAGAAATATCGACCTTCCTGATAACAACGCTAGTTGGGCTGCACAAAACATCATTATTTTAAGGGCAGATGATTCCCCTGGTATACCTAGTCTTCATATGAAACGCGTGTTTGACGTACGCCAACATACCACAAAGGCTGTGGTGTCACAATCATGTGCCAGTATGACGCACACAGACCGCTGGGAATGATTCGGAGCATAACTCGAGGTATAAAACTTGAGCGAGGTGTGTAAAGAAGAGCTGATATTCCCCTTTTTTGTGATTAAATGCTAGTGTCCGAATGTAATGTTCCTTCCTGATAGAAAACCTATTTTGTCATGGTGTTATATACAGTGTGGTCCACCAGCCCCTTATTATTTAGTTTTATGAAACCCAACTAACATTGCATGTCTCCCGATGGTCGATATTGCTGTGCGCTCTGACTGTGTGACGGCAATGTATTTGGGTCATGGGTCTAGCAAAGAAAAATCGACTATAAACTTTTCCCCGCCAAATACTATGGCCCATTCTACTAACATATGACTTATTGCTCCTTGAAATGACACACATACACGTAATACGATCGAATTAATAGCTTACGCCACGTGATGTGTAATAGTAGAAAGTTAAATCAACACCATAAACCATGATTTAAGACTTTGACATGGACTTAAACATTTGAGGTGGGACGGCCACAGTAAATACTGCACTTGCAGCGCACGGTATCTACCATGTGTTGGTGGCTGAGTTAGTTGGTCACTAGTCGTGGCCGAGTGAGGTGCGTGTGAGCGCGCTGTGTGACCGCATTGGAAGAGTGTACGTTTCCTAATACCGGTGCTTCCGATAGTTCCACGGGTGAACTGACCTTCCGTGTGTCATTCGGACAATACTTTTTCAAGTAGTGTTCCAGATAGGACAACAAAACCAGAAAACCCAGAAAACCCCGCTGAAAATCATGTCCGGATACCAGAGGAAAAACACCGTACGCTGCCAATGGGACAGGCAGAGTTCTCGCGCCACACCAGGAGAAATTCACCGCTGGATTAGCGATACTCTCCGGTTGACTGTCGACCAAGTAGAAGCCATCCAGTTAAATGCACAAGAAAAAACCATGTACATCAAGGTAATCAGCATATCTACTTATCAGAAATTGTTAAATAATTTTGCAGATCCTATTAAATTTCAGTATGACTCAGGCGAAATGACTAATGTTAAGCTCTCCCCAGCGGATTCCAATTTTACCACAGTGCGTATATTTAATGTCCCACTTGAAGTTCCCCCTGAAATTTTAAAATCCGTCCTGTCGAAATATGGCACTGTGAGTGAAGTCAGGAAAGAACAATGGTCTTCTGCTTATCAGTTCCCGGTGTATAATGGAATACGCGCAGTCACTATGGAAATCAAACAAGATATCCCCTCCACTGAGACTTTTGGTGGCCATTCTGGCTACCTATCTTATAATGGACAGAAACAGACCTGTTTAATTTGCAATGCTAACACACATCTACGTATCAACTGCCCACAGAAAATGATTCCCCTCGGTATAACTCCTACACAACAACGACGTGTCCAATACTCGGAAGTTGTGACACAGCAAACGTCACATGAACACATGTTTATTGATCAGTCAGCTGGGACAACACCAGCAGTGGCCTCGGATACATACGACGCAGAACTGGTACCTTACACTGACCAGCTCAGCGAGCCACAGAGTGCCCCTGTGCTATCGGCAACCTGTATCGCAGCCTTAGAACCAATTATGCCGCCACTACAGGCTGCCACAGAAATTTTGTCTTCACTGTCCCCACCTTCTCTGGTACCTACCGACTCACTTAAGCAGGTTGATCAGGGATCCGAGAACGTATCTAAGAAGATTAAAACAAATGCCTCGATTGCCGTACCCGCCCAGAAGAATCAAACTGGCTCTACAAACGTTCCCGCAGCTGTGAAAAAGAAACAAAATCTTCATTCTACGTCATCTAGGGACCCACGAACGCTCTCAAACGCTGACAGCCGGCCTATGAATGGCAATCATAAGGAACTATCTCAACCTAATTTGACATAGTGCACCAGTATATTTCTCACCCGTGTCTTTTTTTTCCTCGAGTCCACCTTCCAGTATGTCTAGCACAGCTTTTATACTCCTCTTAATGGCGCAATTTCTCACTGTGGCCACTGTGAATATCAATGTAATAGAATGCCCTCTGAAATTTCAACTGTTGGAGAGATTCCTTCGAGATGCAGACATTGACATTGCCTTCATTCAAGAAGTTGCTATACCGTGTTTACCCATATCTGCCTTCTAGAAACAATACATCAATACCGGTAATACGAATAGAGGGACCGGAGTCCTCATAAGACATGATATCCCACTCGAAGGTGTGCTATGTCATCCATCAGCACGCATAATATCTGGACACATAAACAATACCACCCTGATAAATGTATATGCCCCATCCGGGTCCAATAAACGTGTGGAACGGAAAATGTTCTTTCAACAGAGTATACTGCCTCATCTGCACGACGTTAAGGAAAAACTTATTCTTGCAGGGGATTTCAATTGTATTCAACGCCCAGAGGATTCCACTAGTCCATACAAAGGTGTCAATCCGGCTCTCAGGACCCTTCTTACCTCCCTACACCTCATTGATGCTGTGGATAGTTTAAGGGTGCCCCTGCCCCATTACACCTGAATAAGTCACAACTCCTCATCACGAATTGACCGCATCTACTTTTCACAGGAACTTATCCAGCCTAGACGATATGAAGTGATACCTGCCAGTTTCACTAACCATCATGCTGTCGTATGTACAATCTCTTACCCCCATCCCATATTTCACATAGGAAGAGGTTATTGGAAACTGAATTGCTCGTTGTTACTGGAGGAGGAATGCCAAGATATTTTCAGACAACACTGGACTCGATGGGTCCAACAAAAATGCAAATTTCGCGACTGCGCAGACTGGTGGGATATTTTGGTTAAACCAGGGATCCGCCGCGTCTTTAAGAACATATCCTACCAACGAGGTCGGGAAAGACGGGATACAGTTGAATTTTACTATCGAGTTCTTCGCCAGCTCCAGCAAAGATCTGATGCTGGGGAGCGTATATATGACCAGATTCGGGAAGTTAAAACCATGCTCCTGTCTCTACAGCAACGAACGCTCGCTCATATAAACGTGGCTTTAAAAGATCGTACAGTGCTCCCAGATGAAAGTGCAAGTGTATACCATATCGCCAAAGGACAACGTGAGCGGCAACGTAAATATATCCACCGCCTCCGCACCAGTACTGGAAGTGTCGTCACCTCCCCTGACGCTATACGTAGTGAAATATCACTATTTTATGAACGGTTCTACGCTCAGGCTCCAATTGATCCACAGCAGGTGACCCTATTGCTTTCATCTTGCAGTGCCAATCTATCTCAGGACAACAAAACTCGGCTCAGCGCGGATATTACGGATGAAAAGATTCACTCTGTGGTTAAGCACCTCCCAAACAACCGCTCACCTGGCATTGATGGACTGCCATATTAAATGTATAAACACTTCTGGCCTCTCATTGGCAAAGAATTTTGTCATGTCCTGCGTACCATTCTCCAACGTCGTGCTCTTTGTCTATCACATCACGAGGGTACCATAGTCCTCATACCAAAAACAGCCTCTTCCATGGCAGTTGGTGACTTCCGACCAGTTACTCTGCTCTGCAGTGATTATAAAGTCCTTACCAAAGTACTTGCATGCCGATTGAAGACTGTTCTACATGATATCATTGGTGATGAACAATGTTGCAGTATTCCTGGAAGAACTCTGTTAACAAACTTAGCGATACTATGGGACCTACACCTAAAAGCCGAAATGCTCCCCACTGAGCCAATGGGTTTTCTCACCTTGGATCTTGATAAAGCTTTCGATCGCATCAGTCATGAATACTTGTACATGGTCTTGCAGCACTTTGAATTTCCTGCAATCCTTATTGACTACATTCGTATGATAAATTGTAATGCTACGTCTCGAGTGCTCGTCAACGGTTTTCTTTCCCCTCTGATTCCAATACAACGATCAGTTAGGCAAGGATGTCCCCTCTCCATGCTACTTTTTGTCATTGGCCTTGAACCGTTCATTCGGACTACCCAGGTGAAGCTACAGGGTTACAAACTGTCCACACATGTTTTTGGCATGTGCGCCTATGCTGATGACGTATCCATATTGATCCGCAATAATGAAGACATCTCCCACATCGATAGCGTCCTTCAGCTCTACCATATCGCCTATGGAGCACAATCGAACCCCCAGAAAACTGCTTTGCTTCCGCTCAATAATAACTCAGTGATTACCCAACAGCCCTGGTTCCGGATAGTAAATGAGGTGACAATTCTTGGCATTACCTGGAAGCAATCGCTTCTGGACACGGTGCAAGCAAACTGGACTAAGGTCATTGCCAAAGTTAGGGGAGTGCTGATCCAATTTGGTCAAAGAAACCTCAATATAGTGCAACGGGTCATAGTCCTCAACGTATTTGCGCTCTCTAAAATATGGTATGTCGCACAACTTTTCCCACTTCCCAAAATGTTTGAGAGCCAATTGGCAAAATATATAGGTTGGTTTCTATGGCAAGGATTTTTGTTCCGAGTACAACGGGAACAGTTGTATCTCCCATCCCGGCAAGGCGGGCTAGGGCTAACCGCTCATGGCATGAAATGCCGTGCACTCCTCTGCAAGAACGATATCACCATTCTTTCCCAACATGACACTTTTACGAAAGCGCTATACAAAGATATTCGAAACACAGCCCGTGGTTGTGAGAGAGCTTTGCCGAAGATATTTAGGGACCATCAACAGCACCTTCTGGAAACTGTTCGCCAAATGCCTTCAGGAACTGTTCCAACGACGAAAAGTATTTATAACATGTTGCGGCAAGTGGTACACTCCAAACCGCGAATCGAGGCCACCACCCTCTACGTCCATTGGCCCACTGTTTGGAAAAATTTTGGGGCTATGACCATTTCTTCTGCTGTACACTCCCGGGTTTTTATCTTCCTCAACGATATCATCCCAACCGCTCTACGGCGATATACCATCCGTCTTGAAGCTTACCCATGGTGTACTATATGTGGTCAAACTGATACGGCGATACACCGCTTCACATCATGCACGCGAGTTGCCTCCACGTGGCTGTGGTGTAAGGGAAACGTATGTCAACTATTAAATGTGCCCACGGATGACCTTGATGAAAGGAAGTTGATTCGCTTGTCGGTGACCGCCTTCCCCCAAATTAAACAGACTGCCATTGTGTGGATAATGGGCCAATATGTACACTTCGTGATGGACAATGATCAACATTTCTCATTCCTGGATCTCAGGTATCACCTGCAGAAAGAGCGTTGGAAGCTTAGTGAAAGTGGACAATTGTACGATAAATATGGACACTATCTGGACTTTCTTGTGATGTAATAGTATGGTATTTATCATATCTGAAAATTCTGTAATTCTGTAAAGAGCTAATAAAAATAAAAAATAATAAAAAAAAAAGTCGGTTAAAGCCTGACCGTACGCGGCGAGCGCGAACAGGTAGAATGGTGCTTCGAATATAGCGGTAGGCATACTTCTTTGAATGATAGCCCACGCTCCATTTTAGAGGGGATGTAACTACATTGCCATATTTATTCCCTTACGATGTATTTTTGTGAAGAGTACGTTGAATTTTCCTGATTTATAAAGAGTACGATCGAATTGGTACGTTATGCCACGTAACCTGTCAAGGCAGAAAATTTAAAAAACTGGCATGGATATTAACATAACATACCGAAGTGTCACTCTGAAGGTCCGGGTTTCGTTCCCAGCTCTGCCAAGAAATTGAATGCTTGTCTGAGGGCTGAAATTGGGTACACTTAGCCTCGTGAAGCAAATATGAGAGGAGGTGGGTTCGATTCCCACTCAGCCACCTTGGAAGTGGTTTTCCGTGGTTTCCCCACTTCTACTCCGGCCAAATTCCGGGACGGTTTCTGTCTTAAGGCCACGGCCACCTCCTTCAAAATCCTTAATTGCAAATACCACATCATTGCAAACCCGCAATAACTCAGGTTATCAAACAAATTCTACACACACACCCAAGTATACGGGGCTAATTGACCGCGATATTCTAGCCCCTCAAATGAAACAACAACATATCGAAGGAGATTCTGATCGCCAGTGCTCGCATCGAAGTATACGTATTCCTTAGAATTTCCCTTGGTATTATTTTGTTATTCAATGTTAACAAAAAGTCTTAGCATATCTTTAGGCCCGTATCACACGACACTCGTTGGCAAGGAAGCGGTTGTGATCGCTGGTACAAAATCCTGTATGATTCCGTTCACCCTCGTCAGTACAGCTGCTTTTATGACCGAATTGTATCACACGCTAGCATTTAATGCGCCAAGTTGTATGAAATAAAACATGGCGAAGGGTTGTGGTTTGAGGGTATTATTTGCAGTTTATTCGCCTTATTAACGCAAAGCGGTCGCAATACTTGCCTTAATTACATTTGAAAACATGCCAGGTACTGAATGAATACATTTGAATCAATATTTACGATCAAACTGTAATAATTGAACATTTTACCATACGCGTTAACAAGAAGCGCTACAAAGAGCTATTGACTGTGCTGGAAGAGTGTGCAAATAGTAACGTGCCTGTTCACTGTTTTGAAGATCCCGGGTTCAAGTCTATACAACGACGTAAATTTTTAATTCTTTTTAACTATTTTATTTTACCCTCCCTACATCGTACAGGAAGATCTCAACTTAATTTCGTTCACATGATCTGCGAGGACGATAGGGAATATTGTTTTCTTCTCTCATTTAAATTCCCTAATTTCTATTTTAAAAATCAATTTACCCTCCAGGGTGGTGGCTCCCACGGACTCAGCAAGGGAACTCACCCCTACCGCCTTTTCAGGCAGTGTCCTAGAGCTGGGAACATCTGGTCGGTGTGGATACTACGGGTGAGGTGTGATCAGCACCTCGCCAAGGCGACCTCACCTGCAAGGCGAACAGGGGCCTCATGAGGGAAGGGATTGGATAGGCAAGGAAGAGGGAAGAAGGCGGCCGTGGCCTTACAGTAGGTATTGAGACCGTATGTTGATATGAGTCGGATCTATGTTGAACAGGTGTGTACTCAGGTGAATTTCTGCAGTTCTATTTACAAGGCAAACAGCGCATTGATACTCTGTGGCGAGCTTAGGAGCAATTCGGCAGCCCGCTCTACATCCTTTGAACATGTGCTATGTTTTTAGTACAAGAGATCACTACAAAATGGAGGCAGCAGTAACGTCAATCTGATGCAACATGATACACTTTGTTACTGTATTTTTGAAACAGAACAACAACTGGTAAATGCATTATGTTAAAAGAAGAGGAGACTTGAGTGTACTGTACACATAGATAAATGCATATGACAGGATATCAGAGTATTATCGAACAATAGCCAGTGTCGGTATCGATAGTCAATATCGTTTCGCAACGAACAGCATTGTGGGTCTCGCAAGAGCAGGGAGGAAAAATCTGCTCAGGCAGAGAGATCAGATTACATTATACTTCGCTCGGAGTACAACACTCACGTCTCGCGCAAGCAACGCGGTCGTTTTCATACTTAAAAGTTAGACAGTTCGTAACGCAACATTTTTGTCTCGGCTTGTTATAGCTGGAGATTGTGTTAGTCTTTATTATTAAGGAGCAGTGAACTCAGTCTTCACTAGGACTTGTGATATTTCAATGTCAATACAGGACTATATTTTACGACAGTTCAGTACCGTACAGTCTATATATGCATATTATCATCATGACTACAGAACAGAGGTTGAATGAACGAATGGTTCATCAAGACATGATTATGTCACGAATGGGCTAGAATGGAAAAAGGGAATGCAATAAAATAGTGGAGTTGACTACTTAGAATGATCACCAATATCAATCATGAATTATTATAACAGCAGAAAGCTCTTTAAGAAGAGATGGAAGGCGCTTTGGAAAAGTTGACTGTACATTCATACTGTGACTATATGAACTATGATGGCATTCCACGAATAGGCTACAGAACATCTTGGGAACGTGTGAGAGCAATGAACTTGTTACGCGAACAGCTGTTTTTATTTTTCAACCGTTCGGAATCGGGGTTCGGTTCTCTTCAAGATCCAGTCGTTTCGAGAACTCGCGACCTGATGAACGAGGGTTCAGTTCCAGAACGAGAACAGTGTGTTTCACGCATATTCCAATTTCAACGAGATGGCATCGTACAAGGTAGCTGATAACCATTTTCACCGTTGACAGTATGGATTACTCTAGTGTTCCTTTTTCACCAATTTTTCTTTGTAGATAGAAAATGCATTCCAGGGCTAGACCCGATACTCTATCGCTTCTGTCTTGTAGTGTATTTTATTTTGTAGTAAACATTAATATTCCTATAATGCTATTTTATATGCATTAATTTACTCTTTTTATTACTGATTTTTGGGTATTTAATAGAAAAATATAGTTTGTTGAGGAAATACATATGAAGAGTAGGAAGAAGACTGCGATAACTTTATATAGGAATAGTTGTTAGCAAGCAGATGTCCTATACGCCACGTATACTTGAAGATTATTCGAATAGCTAATACTACAAATGTTGAACTTTGAATTTGAACACTTAAGCATTTCATGCAAGTTCCTTTAATAGACGTGTGGGTCTATTTATCATCGAGTGCAGTATTAATATGGAAACATAATGATTTCTAGAGTAGATATTTGCGGTTTATGGAATAATTTTGTGCAATACACAGCTTTTGAGATTTTTCTTGTTGAAGTTGTTTTAGACACTTTTTAGATCGTTCAGTTTTTTTTTGTTCATGATTCGTTTGTTGAACTCCATCCTAGTTAAGCGTTAGATTCTAATGGTCTTCGTGTACCTTCTTAAGACAGGCTCATTACCATGGTGTAGGATCTTTCGTGTTTCTTTGGGTGAGGATCTCCAGTCGAGTTTTGTCTAGTAGAGGGCTGAATCGTTCTTTTTACAGTGATCTATCTACAATTTCTTGAATAAAACAGTTATGAACATGAGAATATAATGAGAAATAAATGAATAAATATTATAGAAAGATTGTATAGAATATTTTCGTTACAAAACGAAATGATGATGTCGAAAATTCTTAAGCACTGTTATTTGAACAGCTGATTGTCATACATTTGTCTCAGTTCTGATAAAAATTGTCCATGATACTTAAACTTATGTTAATTTGATGCATGATATTTTACCACTTTTATGTAAAAGCTTCTGTGATCTTAATTATGTTAAAAAATACTTACAAGCTATTGAGAGCTTATCTATGAATAGAGCAATGATTGTTTGCGGAATTTTATTGTAATAAAGGGATATTAGACATCGATGGATGGTCTATATCATTTTTTTTAGTATAAATTAGCTATTGAGCTATTACTGAGTGCACTTAGGTGTATATTTTGAACGTGCAGTATAGTCACGATTGTGGATACTAGAAGGCTTTTCTTTTGCGTATGGCTTTTATGTCGGGAGTGTCCGAGGACATGTTCGGCTCGCCAGGTTTGTAGCTGCTTCGAGACGGACACCCAATGGGTGAGCTACAAGTACCGTTGGGAAGGAAAGTTGGAAAGTAAGGACGAGGAGTTGGAAGGTAGCGGCTGTGGCCTATAGTTAGGGACCAACCCCGGCATTTGCCTGGAAGGAAGATGGGAAACCACAGAAGACCATCTTCAAGGTTGCCGGCGGGGGGATTCGAACCTCCTCGCCTCCCGGATGTGAGCGACTGCCATCAGTCATGCCGTAACGACCACGGCTAACTCACCCGGTACTAGAAGGCTAGAATAAGTTAATGAATCCAATATTTAAGTCAAAGTAGCATTATAATAATTGATCTAGAATGGATTGTTCAAATTGATGACATTTGTTTTTGAAGAAAGGTCTAATTGGAAAGACGAGTAATAATATATGTATAATCATGAAATAATAATGACTGAAAGCTTAAGAGACAATAATATTATTAACTGTGAGATTTAAAATTTGTTAACATTTTTATGCTATGACAATGCGTTCTATTAACTTAACCGTTCGTCGAATATGCCATGATTTGATCTTAACAATTACACTAGAATGCTTATCGATGGAGTCGAATACATAATAAATATATGAATGTTTGAGCGTGAACAAAATGTAAAAAATGTAAATATTGCCATAAACTTACGAGGGTTATTTAAATATGTTACTGAGTGTATATAACCATGTTTAAAAATTATTATTAAGATTATCTTTACATGCGATTATGATGCTATAACTTTGATAGCATTATCAATAACATTCGATGCTAATGCCATTCAGATGTGACTACGCTTCAGTGGAGGCGGAAATTTTTTGTTCAGTGGAGAGGTAGTCCACACAGCAGCAGTTTCTGGATTAATAAACTGTTGGTCAATTTTAAATGCTTCGGATGTCTTGGTCACTTATACTAGAAATAGGATGTGCTTCGAGGACCAGTGGGTCAGTTTTTAGAATGCCTAGTATCACGCACGAGATTAATTTAACTACTTTCAGAGTCTTGTTAGTTCACTTTGAGCTATTTTTCCTTTATATTTCATCGACCACTGGCATCTTCTTATCGCATTCTTTATAAGAGAGGTATCCTTATCCCTGGTTGATCCTAGTTGGTAGAATTTTAGGGGTATTTCAGCTGGGCGCTTCCAGATTCTACGATCCAGCAGTTCCATCGGATTCAACAGGTAAGACCACATGCATACGGGTACAGTATCATCCCGCCATTTGCCCGAAGACGAAGTGGGAAACCACGGAAAACCACTTCGACGATGGCTGAGGTGGGAATCGAACCCCCTCTACTCATTTGGACCACCCGAGGCTGAGTAGACCCCGTTGCAGTCCTCATTCCACTTTTCAAGTTACGTGGCAGAGCGGGGAATCGAACCCAGGACCTCCGGGGCGGCAGATAACGACGCTGACCGCTACGCTACGGAGGCGACTTAATTTTCCCTAAATACTGTTCAAAACCATGGATGGATACTATTCGTTATTATTAGAATTTTAATAGTTCAATATTTATCCCATAATAATAATAATAATAATAATATTAATAATAATAATAATAATATCACACGTTCTGTATTTACTGCCTTGAAGTGCGGCTCAGCGGCAACGTTCACGCTTGCTGTGCCCAAGGTCGTAGGTTCGTATCCTGGTGCAGTCTGCTGGCATTTGAGGGAGCGCTAATGCGAGGGAGCCGTGTCAGTGGATTTACTGTGCTTTTCGCACAGACGCCGTAGAAGGAAATTATAGTTTCGATCTGATGTATTTATTCGAGAGCCTGTCGTCTGTGCGAAAAGCGCTTGCTATACACATACAGTAATAGTTAGTTAGTTAGTTAGTGAGGTTTTAAGGGGTGGAACTACGAGGTCATCTGCCCCAAACATACAGTACAGTAGATACAGATAGTTATAATGTTATTGGTTTTACGTCCCTTTTAACTACTCTGGCTTTTAGAGACGCCGGGGTGCCGGAATTTTGCTCCGAAGGGGATCTTTAACGTGCCAGGATACCTTGCATTCTTTCTACAGATCATGATGTCGTCGTCCAATCTGGCTACGTACCATCGGATAAGTACGGTCCTTATCAGGACCAAATAAAAAATCACTCGTTGGAACAGATAGATATGCGTCCTTAACACATCCACAACGAACGACACTAAGCCAAAAAGAAATGTACTAGTTCGAGGTTCGAACCTACTACAATGCGACTTCGGTGACGCTACTCTAGCATTTCATGATTTAGCCACCATAGCTACCGAGAACCTTGGTGTAATGCTGGCATGTTTTGAATCTAAACGTAGACACTTCCTGTCCAAACGTAAGAAGGTGTTATTCGGAGCTGTGATCGCTAAATCATGCATTATATTTGAGGTCATTGAATTTTTTTTTTTTTTTTTTAGCGTATGGCTTTTAGTGCCGGGAGTGTCCGAGGACATGTTCGGCTCGCCAGTTTTGTAGCTGCTTCGAGACGGACACCCAATGGGTGAGCTACAAGTACCGTTGGGGAGGGAAGGAGGGAAGTTGGAATGTAAGGAGGAGGAGTTGGAAGGTAGCGGCTGTGGCCTATAGTTAGGGACCAACCCCGGCATTTGCCTGGAAGGAAGATGGGAAACCACAGAAGACCATCTTCAAGGTTGCCAGCGGGGGGATTCGAACCTCCTCGCCTCCTGGATGTGAGCGACTGCCATCAGTCATGCCGTAACCACCACGGCTAACTCACCCGGTGTCATTGAAATAACACTGCCACAATCGATTTCTACTATATTGGCGAGCATGTATTTAACGGTAAAGTAGTACTAAGGTCGTAAAGGAGCAGGTACTGATGTTTTAGGATGGCTGTGATATACGCGTTAGTTGGGTTGCCTTCCTCCAAAAAAAAAAATAATAAT
Organism: Meconema thalassinum; assembly: GCA_946902985.2. Classification (NCBI taxonomy): domain Eukaryota; kingdom Metazoa; phylum Arthropoda; class Insecta; order Orthoptera; family Tettigoniidae; genus Meconema; species Meconema thalassinum. The sequence continues at coordinate 381,589,609 of OX336389.2, read as the reverse complement.
AATAAGGGGCTGGTGGACCACTCTGTATATACAGACTGAAAATGATAGTTATTTCACATATCTACAGGCTGACTGCCACTCGGAACACACACTTCTGAGATAATGGTCTCTTAATATATGCAACTCATGTAATAAAGCAAGATATTCGGTAAATAACATATAGCCTACTTTCTCCTAAATGCATGGGAATAGTAATAACTCTTGGTCGTTTTCAAGGAGTATAATTGAATGTTGGTTGTAGTAGCTTATTGAAATACAACGTGCTATAAGGATATTGTTAGGGCTGTGAGTTGTTTCGTGCCTCGTCGGTTGAGTCACAGCTGCCCCGGGCTGGGCTCTGCCCCAGTGTATTACGTGCACCTTACGCAACAGGGCTACTAGGACAAAGGGATGGTCCAGAATATTCGTGACCCAGCCAGTGATGGAAACCTCGAGAAGCCGTGAATCCTGGATGGGTCTAGAAGCATTTATTGAGTCACCGGCCTGCTATATAAGAGCGACCTGGCAAGCGGGATAGTGAGTGTTTTTCGAGCTAGTGCGAGCGTTTACCTTGAGCGACAGTTGTTGGCGACGTAACTTGCGAAACCCTAGTGAAGCTGATTCTCTTGACAGCGACGGAGTGTGGAGCCTACAGAGGAACTGTGTCTTGAACGAGTGTGTTTTCCAGTGCAGCAGAGGTTAGTATGGTGAATTGCGAAAACGCCGGGGGCTGTTTCCCTAGCAAGTGGACAGCGAAGTATAGTGTAGTGGTGAGTGACCGGCTATCGTAAATAACGGTAGCTTGCGTATTCTAGGAAGTGTTGCAGGTAGTTCTATCGAGGCCATCGGTCTCATTAGGAGGAATTAACTTCTGTGGCTTCTTGACAAGTGAAAGACAAGTGTTCCCTACGAGAGGAAACTAGAGTGAGGTACTAATTGCTTGAATTTGCTATTGAGTGGTGTATCTTTCAGACCCGCAATAAAACTATTATTTCTTTAAAAGGACCATTGTGTTGTGCTTTCACCCACCGTAATCCAGTTAACGAACTTTCCACTAGAGGTGGCACGTAACAACTGGTGTCAGAAGCCGGATTACGAACTCCAGCACAAGCAAAACACCTGAAGGTCCTGGTTTCAAAACCCGAGCAGGTCATTTTACCACAGTTCTCTAATTTTCCTGTGAGTGCATGCCCTTTACAAGACAAACATCTAAAATGGAAGCGCAATTGGCAGCATTGCTAGAAAAGTTAAGTGGCATGGAAACCAAGATGGTAGACGGCCAGAAGAATTTAACCAAGGACTTAACATCCACATTAGAAGACGGCCAGAAGAACATGGAAGACAGTCAAAATAAGTTAGCGGAGGACCTGCAGAAGATGGAAGACGGTCAGAATAAGCTAGCAGAGGACCTAAACGCCAAATTTCTGGATGGCCAGAAAAATCTGGAAGAGTGTCTTCTGACGAAATTACAGGAAAGTCAAAAGAAATTGGAACAGGGTCTGTGTCAGGAAGTTAACACCGTCTGCCAGGGCCTACGTGAGGAAGTCTCAGCAGTAGAAAAGAAATTCGACGCCTTACAAGAGGAAGTTGCCGAACTGCGCCAACGCCCACTGACGGGGGTGGAGGCGAGATTCAACGCTCTCCAAGAGGAAGTTGCCGAACTGCGCCGACGCCCGGCCACAGGTACACCGGGAATATCAGGAACGGGACAGAGCAGAGTGTCGCCCCCAACCTTCGACGGAAAGGTCCCGTGGAGCACCTATTTACGTCAGTTCGAAGCAGCCTGTTCCATAAACAACTGGAACAGCACGGAAAAGGCTACAGCTCTCATTGTAGCGCTGAGAGGGGACGCCCTTAACGTCCTTCAGGCCATCCCGACGGGATTCCAGGACGACGCTTCACTAATCGCCCATATGGAGTCCCGATATGGAGATAGCCATCTTCAGCAGGCCTACCAGATGCAGCTCCAGACCCGGGTACAAAAGAACGCGGAAACCCTGCAGGAGTTCGAGATGGACATCGCACGCCTCGTAGGGCTCGCCTACCCAACAGCGCCGGCCGAATTTCTGGAACAGATTGCGACGCAGACCTTCACCGACGGGCTACGGAACTCGGACACTCAACAGGCGCTGCGACTCGCGCGCAATAAGACCTTGGCAGATGCGCTGAGCCACGCACTCGAGTTCGAGACGGCAAAACAGGCATCTGGAATGCACGCGCGGTTGCGTCAAGTGGACGTCGACGAACCAGCAAAAACCATCGAGACCAAGCCCCTGGCCGACGAATTGATGGAGGTGCTAAGCCGTTTCTTCGATAGTCGCGGCACCACCAGCAACGACACAGCCGGAAGACAACCGGAGAGGCGGCCCGGAAGAGGATTACCGACCTGCTGGACCTGCGGCAAGAAAGGCCACCTGAGCAAGGACTGCGGTCATCGCCGCCGCTGAGGGTATCCGACGGGAAATCAGTTGTCTGAAAACTGCGCGGCCCAGGGATACGAGTATTAGCCAGACTTGGGGGGCAAAGGTTGGCTTGTGACAGTCGTCAAGCCCCGGCAGTCCAAGTACATGTGACGAAGTTACGGAGGGACAATAGCAGCCTGATGGTCGATGGAGTCGTCAACTGAGAGAGCTGGCCCATGCTGATCGACACGGGATCATCGAGGACCATCGTCAATCCCACCGTGATCCCGAGGTGGAGAGTGCAGCCCACACAAAGGAACCTCCAACTAATAACCGCGACTGGAGAGACTGCACCGGTACATGGCGAAGCATCACTGGAGTTCGTCATTGGGCGACGGGCGGTGAGGCATCCAGTGCTTGTGGCTGACGTATCAAACGAAGTGATCATCGGACTGGACTTTCTGGACCATAACGACATCATCTTGGACCTGAGTACCAACACTCTGCACTTCGGAGGTGAGGAACTTGCTTTGCAACCAGCACACGAGGCCATCACCGCACGACGAGTAAGGCTGAGAGAGGACATCATCGTTCCCGCCAGGACGGAGGTCAGCGCTGCCGTAATTGTCAACGGAACTGCTGAGGGAGTGGCGGCTGTCATCGAGCCAAAATATGAGGGCATTCAGGCAAAAGGATCGCTAATTGCCAAGACCCTCATCAACACGACGTCTCGGCCGTACATCCGCCTGTCCAATCTGAACGACTACGAAATTACGGTTCACCGGGACACCAACCTAGGAGTCTGCGAGCCCGTTACCGGATTGCCCGCATCACAGACACGACGGACGGACACATGCAGACGGACAACCGAAGAAGACGCGCACTGCCAGAAGAACTACAGAAGCTGTACCAAGGATCCCAGGACCATTTAGACGAGGAACAATCACGCCAACGTCGGGACCTGCTACACGAATTCCAGGATGTCTTCTCCGTGGGGAGCAGAGACTTCGGCAGGACAAGCATGTTCCAGCACAGAATCGACATTGGGGACAGCGCACCAATTAGGGCCCCATTCCGACGTGTCCCGCTCGCCAAGCAAGCCATAGTCCACCGGATGGTAGAAGAGATGAAGGAGCAAGGGGTGATAGAGCCATCACATAGTCCTTGGAGTTCTCCGGTCGTGCTAGTGAAGAAGAAGGACGGTTCCACCAGGCTCTACGTGGATTACAGGCGGCTGAATGACGTCACGACGAAGGACAGCTACACTCTACCCCGGATCGACGACACCCTGGACACCATATCAGGGTCAAGATGGTTCTCCACCTTGGATTTGAAGAGTGGCTACTGGCAGGTGGAGGTCCACCCTAGGGAACGCGAGAAAACTGCGTTCTCTGTGGGCAGCGGGATCGGGCAGTTCACCGTCATGCCATTTGGTCTGTGCAACGCCCCTGCGACCTTCGAAAGGCTAATGGAGTCCATTCTGAGGGGACTTCACTGGAAGACCTGCCTGGTCTACCTAGATGACGTCATCGTTCTGGGGAGAAGCTTCGAGGAGCACTACAGCAACCTGAAGGAGATCTTGATAAAACTACGGGCTGCCCAGCTGAAGTTGAGCCCCAAGAAGTGTCAGCTCTTCCAGAAGCAGGTCCAGTACCTTGGGCATATTGTCTCCGAGCAAGGGGTGCGCACCGACCCGGAAAAGACTGCAGCTGTGAGGGAGTGGCCAGTTCCGAAAGACAAGTCCCAACTACGAAGCTTCCTGGGACTCTGCACTTATTACCGTCGCTTCGTGAGAGGATTCGCCGACATCGCCAAACCACTGCATCGACTGAAAAGGACCAACTCTTCACGTGGACAGCAGAATGCCACAGTGCCTTCGAACAACTCAAGTAGGCTCTGTGCACCGCACCTATTCTGGCCTACCCCAGACCTGGAACAAGGTTCATCGTCGATACCGATGCCAGCGACTTTGGTATATGGGGGATCCTGTCGCAAATAGTGGACGGCGAGGAGAGAGTAGTGGCCTACTTCAGCAAAGCCTTGTCAAAGCCCGAAAGGAACTACTGCGTCACCAGGAAGGAGCTGCTCGCCATCGTGAAGACAATTGCACACTTCCACAAGTACCTGTACGGGCAAGAATTTCTCATCAGGACCGACAATGCATCCATGCGGTGGCTCCTGAACTTCAACCAGCCCGAGGGTCAACTCGCGCGGTTGTTAGAGAGGCTTCAACAGTACAACTTTGAGATCCAACACAGGAAAGGCCAACTGCATTCTAATTCCGACGCCCTGTCACGAAGACCGTGCCCCGAAGACTGCACCTTCTGTACCAGAAGGGAGGAGAACACCGGGATACAGTGCCGAAGGACTACCGTGGAACTTCAAGGGAGTTGGAGCCGCGAATCTTTCACGCGAGCACAAGCAGAAGATGATGACCTGGGACTGATAGCCGAATGGAAGAGGGCCTGTGTCCCCAGACCCGGATGGAAAATTGTGAGTGACTGCAGCCCAAAGTTTATGTCCTACTGGGCGCAATGTGACTCGCTGATTGTAAGGGATGGCCTCATCTGCCGTACCTGGGAGAGCACCGACGGGAAGACATCTCGGGAACAAGTGGTCGTTCCAAAGGCTATGACGGAGGAAGTCCTGAAGGAAATCCATGGAGGATCATCTGGTGGACCCCTAGGGATAAAGAAGACCCTGGAGAAGCTGAGAGGGCGGTTCTACTGGATCGGATGCCAAACAGACGTGGAGAACCACTGCGCGAGGTGCCACGATTGCGCAGCCAGCGAGGGCCTAGGACGGAGACGACGGGGTCCACTGAAGACCTACAGCGTGGGCGGCCCCATGGAGAGAGTGGCCATCGATGTTGCTGGGCCATTCCCGTTGGGCGAGGCAGGGAAGCGCTACATATTGGTCGTCAGCGACTACTTCACCAAATGGCCGGAGGCGTTTGCGCTCCCTAACCAAGAAGCCGCGACGATCGCAGAGACCCTGGTGGAGGAATTCGTCAGCTGGTACGGAATACCCCTGGAGCTGCACTCCGACCAAGGAAGGAACTTCGAGTCGCAGGTGTTCCAGAACCCATGCCAGCTGCTGGGAATTCGGAAGACAAGGACGACGCCGCTACATCCTCAGTCCGACGGGATGGTCGAGCGATTCAATCGCACCATCGAGAACCATCTCCGAATAGTCGTCAGCGAGCACCAGAGGGATTGGGACAAACATCTTCCACTATTTCTCCTGGCCTACCACACCGACGTGCATGAAGCCACCGGGTGCACACCAGCCCGGGCCATGTTTGGGAGGGAACTCCCAACCTGTCGATCTTGCCTTCGGCCGACCTGGGAATGATCCGGTCCCGGCAAGCCAGTATTGTCAAGAACTGGTCGACCAACTGGAGGACGTGCACGCGTTCGCGAGGAGGAAACTACGGATCGAGACCGACCGAATGAAGACCCGATACGACCAACAGACGGATGCCGGTGGATTCCACGAGGACGACCTGGTCTGGCTCTTCAAACCATTACGAATGAAAGGCCTGTCACCCAAACTGCAGAAGTCCTGGGAGGGCCCGTTCCGAGTCTTGAAATGGATCAACGATGTCGTCTACAGGATCCAGCGGAGCCAGAGGGCGAAGATGAAGATGGTGCATCGAGATCGCCTGGCAGCCTACGGAGGGACACAGACGGACCAATGATTGATCGGCACGATCAGCCTTTTAGGAAGGGGGTGGTGTTACGGCTGTGAGTTGTTTCGTGCCTCGTCGGTTGAGTCACAGGTGCCCCGGGCTGGGCTCTGCCCCAGTGTATTACGTGCGCCTTGCGCAACAGGGCTACTAGGACAAAGGGATGGTCCAGAATATTCGTAACCCAGCCAGTGATGGAAACCTCGAGAAGCCGTGAATCCTGGATGGGTCTAGAAGCATTTATTGAGTCACCGGCCTGCTATATAAGAGCGACCTTGCATGCGGGGTAGTGGGTGTTTTTCGAGCTAGTGCGAGCGTTTACCTTGAGCGACAGTTGTTGGCGACGTGACTTGCGAAACCCTAGTGAAGCTGATTCTCTTGACAGCGACGGAGTGTGGAGCCTACAGAGGAACTGTGTCTTGAACGAGTGTGTTTTCCAGTGCAGCAGAGGTTAGTGTGGTGAATTGCGAAAGCGCCGGGGGCTGTTTCCCTAGCCAGTGGACAGCGAAGCAGAGTGTAGTGGTGAGTGACCGGCTATCGTAAAAAACGGTAGCTTGCGTATTCTAGGAAGTGTTGCAGGTAGTTCTATCGAGGCCATCGGTCTCATTAGGAGGAATTAACTTCTGTGGCTTCTTGACAAGTGAAAGGCAAGTGCTCCTTACGAGAGGAAACTGGAGTGAGGTACTAATTGCTTTTATTTGCTATTGTGTGGTGTATATTTCAGGCCCGCAATAAAACTATTATTTCTTTAAAAGGACCATTGTGTTGTGCTTTCACCCACCGTAATCCAGTTAACGATCTTGCCACTAGAGGTGGCACGTAACAATATTATATTTTGATTGATTGAATCCTCACCTGAATTATATATACACACACTAATACAGCCATCACAATTACACAGGTAATCAGACAAAATTCAACACTCACCCAAGTACACGGGGCTAAATGACCATGATGTCCATAAATCTCAAATGAAACAACAACAGATTCCTACCCAAATCCTTCCTTGTATGAAAGTACGCACACTAGTAATCCTACAGACCTCACAGTGACACAGGTTATCATCCAACTTCTACCCACACCCAAGTACACGGGGCTACATGACCATGATGCCGCAAAATCCCTAAAGAATCAACAACAAAAAGCACAACAACAATCTACATCTACCGCAGATCATGGACAACGAATTTTAATCGCTGTAGCTAATTGTTTAAGCATGTTGTGTCATAAGTATTAATATATATAATACTTTTGATTGCAAATACACACTATATACCTAACATTAAAACGTGTTAGTAGTTATAAATCAATAAATAAAAAAACAACGAAGTAAACAAAGTTAACCTGCTGGGATTTGATCCACGAACCTCCAGACTACGAGTCCAGGTCACTGGCAGTATGCCACACGTGCCGTACACTAATACATGGTTAACAACTGGTTTAGCATAACTCCACACTATTTTGTCAGGCAATAAATGATTTTATTAGCGTTCCCTGTCGTTTCTATAAACCATTTGAAACTAAATATGTATTATTTTCTTCAGTACATTCCTAAAAAATATGAGGGTACGAAGTTACGGAAATATATGGATTTACGAGAAAACAGTAGCAACCATTTAACCTAACGGGACAGCACGGAGAAGCACGATATGGCATGGTCAACCTGAACTGTTAGCCAATGCTGCGGTTACATATTCAATTTTTTAAATTATAAAATGCTAATGTCGCCTCCGTAGCGTAGCGGTCAGCATGGTTAGCTGCCACCCCGGAGGTCCTGGGTTCGATTCCCGGTTCTGCCACGAAATTTGAAAAGTGGTACGAGGACTGGAACGGGGTCTACTCAGCCTCGGGTGGCCCAAATGAGTAGAGGGGGTTCGATTCCCCCTCAGCCATCCTCGAAGTGGTTTTCCGTGGTTTCCCACTTCCTCTTCGGGCAAATGCCGGGATGGTACCTTCTTCAAGGCCATGGCCGTCTCCTTCCCTCTTCCTTGCGTATCCATCCTCACCATCCCTTACCTTCCCTCATGAGGCCCCTGTTCGCTTTGCAGGTGAGGCCGCCTGGGCGAGGTGCCAGCTCTAGGACACTGCCCATAGAGGCGGTAGTGGTGAGTTCCCTCGCTGAGTCCGTGGGTTCCACCAACCTGGAGGGTAAACGACTAAAAAAAAATATGCTAATAACCTATCGGTGACCTCCTTGAGGACAGCTTAAACCTCCATATGTACGATGAGCGTATTTCGTAAGGGCAGGCATTGTTGAATGCCTCGCTTATGCTACCTCTGTACCAAAGGTGGTTCGTTTTGGTTTCGTTTGAATTGATAGGTAGGATCGATTTGCACACATACACGGCCGCTATCTGCAAACTATTGGGCTGTTGACCTTGTAGTTTGATCAAAAGCCGCTTCACACATGAAGGTATGTTGTTGCAATACTTGGTAGAGATCAGATGATTAGGTTAGTCGTAATTTGATTTAAGCTTTCAACAATTGGGCGAGTGCTATTACGTTTCCGTCATGATGGCGGCGATATAAACCATGCCACTCAGGTGCCCTTTGCTAGTGCTACCTCTGCACCAAATTTCGTTCAACTCGGTTTCACCATGTTTGCATTGATAGTGGGGGTTAGACATACCAAATCCCACACACACACACACACACACACACACACACACACACAGACAGACACACAATTTTTGGCCCTGTGTAGATCACGTAAATGTACTTTCATTTTTTGCAAAAATCGAATGTAGGCTAAAAATACATATTATACATTACTTTCAGTGAACGTTTCCCGGCAACACTTGTACCTTTGGTGTTACAACAAAAATTAACGCTGCTGCAATGAAAGCAGAAACGTCGGGAAACAATCACCAACACACGACGTGGCTCCGTCCTGAAAGCCTAGATAATACAGAGACTTTTACTTTACGTTAAAGAGATCATTGCTTTACACCAACCAGAATGTCAGCAGATGCCACATGACACACATTGACGGGTATGTTTACTCCAGTGGATGAGACTACGTCTGCAACTCGATGTTATGGTAGGAGCGTGTGATACCCAGAGATCTGCCGTATTACAGGATGAGGGCCACAGCCACTAGCGACCAAGTTGGATATCACTTATGTAATTCTTTAAAATAGGTTCCTGGATAACGTGCGAATCGGTAGATCACGTTAAACATTCCGTTGCTATCAAATTGCGAGTGTACTGATGAACTCACTATTCTCTGCTTTCTCAGAATGTCGCCGCGGGTTACACTGAACTACGTTCTGGAAACTGAATATAATTACACAGCACAGTGTAAAGGGCTCGACAGTTAGCGTACAAAATAAATAAGCAACTCAACTCCCAGCGAGAGTGAATAGGACTTGAGAACTCATTAACTTGGCAGTGTTTTAAATTACAAGTTGAGCGTCCAGCGGAGTAGTCGTCTGTCTCACATGTGGCAATGTTCTCTTCACGAACTTGCCGAGTGGCACTTTGTCTTCTAATTGAGAACACTATAATGGACGCCTCTTCAAAAGTAAATTACCTCCTATGGGATCACGTAAACAAGATGCAACTTAAATATTAGGTGATAATTCTGACGTTGGTATGCTGTTATCATTTTTGTTTTTAATTGCATTACGACCCTGGGACATACTTGGTCATCAGTCTCGTGTACTTGGTTGTGTGTTCAATTTGTTTGATAACCTGTGTTTCTGTGGTGGCTGTAGTAGTGCATGTAGCTGTAGTTATTAGAATCGGGGTTGGAGTAAGTGCTCCGGGACTTGAAATAAAGCGCTATCTCTGATATTTTCTGGAGGAAATGTGAAATACCCGGGTGAAAACCACAATCAGGATAGCACAAGATGACCGATTTCTGCACGGGCATTTGAACTTCCAATCTATGGAATCGTCGAACCTCGCCGTCGTGGACGTGGTGAGGGGTTTAACGCGCACGCCTCGTGCCTTTCGTACGCACAGAGAAAGGAAATGATCAGTATTACCAAGTATGTATAATCTATATTCCTAAGAAAGTTTCAGTCCGTCATTAAATAATGAATGTCTTCCTTTCCGCACCTTGACATACACACACCAATGGAACGTTTGCATCACCGGCGATTCCCACTTGTCAGTGTGATTACTACCCATTACTGTAGATGGAGGCCTGTACAGATTTCCGTGGATATCCATAACATTAGACACCTGGTGTTATGTAAACTCACCGGCGGTGTGGGTATTGAATGAAACTAAGGTTCAATTACTAAATACTAAAATGTTATTCGTTCAAGTAGTTCAAATCGATGAAGTTTTTCTTCATAAACATTATAGTTCATCGACTTCACACGCCTCATCTAAACTATCGATAGTGCATTGTCAAGGGAAACGAGCTGGTCAAGTCGTTGGACGTATAGTCTCAAGGTTTGGGGTTTGAATTCACCTTCCGGCTGACATTCAATTCATTTTGGTTTGTATTTTCATCGTGTCCTACTTGTTTTGTTTGTCTTTATATACCAGATTAATCAGCAGCCCATAATAATATTGTTTTATGCAGCCCCACTAGCGTTGTTGTCAGGAAGGTCGATATTTCTCTGCTTGGGGCGGCTCGGACAAGGAGAAGGTGTGGTTAATGAGCGTGTGGCACAACGATGGTTCCAACGTTTCAACTTTGGAGAAGAAATCACTACAGATTCACCACGTTCTGAACGACCTAAACTATGGGATATTGAGAATACACCCAGTGTTTATGAAGAATATCCGCGAAGAAGTACTCGTAGGCTGTCAAAAGAACTTGGTGCATCCAAAGATACCATATATCGCCAGATTAAGAAACTTGAAAAATCAAACAGAAGCTGTAGAACTGTACCTCATGAATTGACCCCTGAAAAGGCTCAACGTAGAGTGGATGCCTGTCGTCAGCTTATCGGTAACTCCATGCATGATAGATTCATCAGGAGAATTGTCACATGTGATGAAAAATGGGTCTATTACCGCAACGCTGAGGCCACGAAACAGTGGCTCAGTGCCCGTTAAACGATTGATTTGGTCCCAAAGTGATTGTTGTGTGCCTGGTGGAATATTGAAGGAGTGATTCACTGGGAGTTTGTTTCAATCGGGCGTGTAGTGAATGCGGATCTTTATTCTAAAAAACTGGAACGAGTTCTCGAAATTAGGACGGAGATATCCAGCATGAATTAAGAGATATAGAGTTCTCTTGCAGCAGGACAAAGCGAGACCTCATACTGCACGAACAACCATGGCAAAACTTCAGGAATTGGGAGGAGTCGAATTGCTACCACATCCAGCATACAGCCCGTATCTTGCGCCTTTAGATAACCACCTTTTTCGATATATGGCCCATTTCTTGCTTAGAACAAAATTCGAAAACACTGAAGCTGTGGAAGTCGATCTCGCCAAATTCTTCGCAACAAAACCCAGAGACTGGTACCGTCACGGGATAAGGAACCTCGCTTAAAGATGGTTCAATACCATAGAATCTGATGGTCTCTACTTTACCGAATAGTTTAATTTCTTGTCAGAAAACTTTCGAAGTAACATTTTCTTTAAGAAACGACATTACGTATGAGCAGTGCATTTTAACTAAAAAGAAATTATGGGGTACTCTCAGTTGTAGTCGACAAAACATCACGATCTTACAATTTTCCGCAATTTGCAAAGTCCGGTCTTTGTGTTCAAATCGTTAAATTTCAGTTTTTTCGACGCCTGGGTGGATGTTAAATAGCTCGTTATTTTCATCATCCTTCCAAACTAACCACACGCACAAAATAACAACCTATCCCGCCTCCAAACACTAGCCTGCGTGCTTATAAGAACGGAGTGCCGAGTGGCCGAGTTACTGACCAAAAGAAACTGATTCGATAAAGATCGATTTAAATCGAGGATTACTCGAAATCTCCTCCAGCTGTTGTGAACAGCGCGTTGACGGCAGCTGATCGATGAACTTTCAAGTCTGAAGTTATATTTGCCGGACTAGATACAAATGTACCAATATTTTTAATAAACAGTTTTCAAATGTTTAAGGGGTACGCGTACCCCCACGTTTCCCCTAAAAAAAGCACTGCTTATGAGACATCCCTGATATTTGACTGGCAGCGTGCTGGAGTGGTAACATACTCGTCTGTTGTACTGACGGTTGCAGTTGGCATTTGTGGGTGCGCAAACGCGAGGGAGTGGTGTCTGTAAATTTACTGGCACGTTAAAGCTCCCCATGGGGGCAAAACCCTGACACCCCGGTGTTTCGAAAAGCCTTAGTAGTTAGAAGGGTCGTAAAACCAATAACAACAATATCTTCATGCTTAATCATCTTGACAAGAATGGATGTTGCGATATGCCACTCTGTGATAAATAAAGCCATCTTCGAATAGAAATTGATGTATTAATAATATCTCACGAATAGCTACTCTAAAAGAGGACAGACGAAACGAGTGAGAACCTATATGAAAATGAAAATCCACAGCCTGCTTCCAGTTTCCGACCGGGTCAGGAATGGAATGAATGAAGCCCCCATCTAGCGGCGAGGATATGGAGTGTGCCGGCTGCCGAGGCCTGACGCACTCCTCTGGGGCAATGATTAAATGAATGACAGATGCAATGAAATGATAGTGGAGAGTGTTGCTGGAATGACATTTTGACAGGGAAAACCGGAGTACCCGTAGAAAAACCTGTCTGCCTCCGTTTTGTCCAGCACAGATCTCACATGGAGTGACCGGGATTTGAACCACGGACCCAGCGGTGAGAGGCCGGCGTGCTGCTGCCTAAGCCACGGAGGCTTATAGTGAGAACCTATATACGAAAATATAATATACTCGGTGAATCAGTTGCCCCTAATGATATTGTTTTATGCAGCCCAACTAGCATTGTTGTCAGGAAGGTCGATATTTCTCTGCTTGCATCCCGTACCGGTATGTTACTAATGCACTTTAAGCACATCCCACAAACGATACTAAACTCTATTATTTTCCGTGGATGTGACAGACTACAGACCGTTCGAATAATATGATTGAGGGAAATATAACAGTGTTCATTATCGTTTGTGGGATATGCTTGCTGTGAATTAGTACCATAGGGGATGTAAGCAGAGAAATATCGACCTTGCTGACAACATGCGTTAGTTGGGCTGCATAAAACAGTCTTATTAGGGACAGCTGATTCACCTGGTATACTGTACTGAACCCTTTATCCTCTGTTGGATAAATGATTCTATGTTTTATTTCTTCAATTAATAAATATTTCCACCAGCATCATGAAAGTAGCCAGACGGAGATGAGGAAATTTCAAGCATTTGCTGGAGACAGCGGGGACATAACTGAGGCAGATTGACAAAAGGCTAAATACTTTAGCTGTGAAAGGAAATAGCCTAGCGATGTGTCAGAAGGACAGGTGTTGGCCGCCTCAAAATAGAAGCGACGCGCAGTGAGACATGCTGCTGGTATGTTCATTGTAATATTCGCGCCTAGAAGTAATATGATGCAGTAACGTGAGTGGCCGATGAAGAAAATAGACACTCCTACGACGCCAAGATCTGCTAAAACCGCCAAATTACAGTAAATGTGGGAACCAATGAGAGAAGAATGCCTATTTAGCGCGGCAGGTCTACCGTGGGCACGCTCGGCTAGCATTCACGCGGGAGATCGCCTAGACAAAATCTCTACGATCGATTCTAGGATTAATGGGCATATTCTTGACCTGCGCTATTTTACGAGTTCAATGATATTTATTTCATTCCTGTATCACAATTATTTCGAGAAATTTTTATCTAAATTCCCCCACCATCAAGACCTAGGGCCAGTTCATTTATAAGTGGTGTGAAGAGCCAAGACTTTGCTTATTATTATTCTGTGCGTCTACGGACGTAAGCTTATTAGTAGTATAATTCGCTAGACTTTGAATATTGCGTAATCCTGATGACGTCATGGGATGACGTCATGGGTCCTTAGAGCGAGCACGTGGTCCAGGAGCGAGCATGTGCAGTGCACGTGTTAGCGTGGGAAGAGGTTGAACTTTTGGCTTGTTTATGTGATGGTGATAAAAAGTTAATGGGTGTTGACGTCATGTGGTTGTTTATTAGGATGTTAACCGTCATCTGACACTCATGCGAGTGTGAGCATGTGTGCCACTATCAACAATCCACACATGTGGTGTGCAGCTGTTATTGTTTTTGCTTAGGATGCTAACCGTCATTTGACACCCGTGCAAGTTTGACCATGTGCAGCAGTGTGATTGATCTCGTCTGCTGTGTTCGCGTGAGACAGAGTTGACCTTTAACGTCATTGGCTAAGAATGTAATCTTTGACTTCTTTAAGCAATAGTGGAAAAAAAGAAATGTTTGCAGCATATGGTTTCTGGAGTGTGGGTGGGGGTGAAGGATATATAAATGGACGAGTGCATGGAAGAGTTTAACTTCTACTTTTGCGCGAAGAGTGTGTGTGTGAAAGAAATAAAGAAAGTCAACGACGAGGAACAAATTGTGTGATGGAAGCTCTAACGAAGTTCAATAACTTATCATCTTGTACTGAGTATTCTAATAAGAAACTAGCAGAACTAGTCATTGATTTACCATATGTGGTGCAAATTATTCGCCCCGTACAGACGAGGTTTGGAAGAAAAATAGTGGTGGACATTAACATTGAAGATGAAGTAACAAGTGTATTTCTACCAGCAGTATTTTCGAAATTAAGCGCATCAGAGATCGATGAACTAAACTCAATGGGAGGCACACTGATGCTGGTGTATTTGGGGGTGAAGAACCGCTCACATCAAGTCATTTTGAAACAGTACTCGAGGGCAAACTGATGACGGTGTATTTTGGGTTGAAGAACCGCTCACATCGACATGTTTTGGTGAGTATTGGATTATATATTATGTATTGATTGATATAACGATTGATATATTTAGTTGCTAATTATTTCTTAATTTGTTTAATTTTTCAGATTATCTAAATAAACTAATAAAACAACCAGCATAATGAAGTGGAAAACTGTTAATTTCCTGAGTGGAACTGAACATCGATCGCACCCGCTAATAGAGTATCATCGTGTATGCTTTCAACAACCGGAAGAAGAGGAAGAAGATGATAACGAGGTGAGTCGTAATGAGAAAGAAGCTTGTTTTAACAAATGGACATCTTCGAGTGGAATTTCAACATTTTCAGTCTACGTTACCAATGTTAGCAAATCAGAGGATAGTCAGCGAGAGGTGACAGAAACAGTTCTAAGATATCTATTGAAAGAATTATGTGAAGATGAACATTTTATTTGTTTCTTCGGATACAATACATTTGATGAAGTTTTCAAAATAGAATTTTCCATGACGTGTTACGATGTAACAAAATTGAATGTGTATAGAAACAATTTGCTTGGTAAACTTCAGGATGAATTTCCTTTTGAGGCTGTTCATTGTTCATTGGAGATTACAGGCAGTAATTTATCACAATGGCTTGAATATACTTTAAAAGATTATAGGTTTATGGTAAACCGATGTTACAGCAACTGCTGGTGGTGTATTAACAATAGTGCAAATTGGACGTATGCTTAGACATCAGTGATGGTACACCAACTGTTGGTGGTGTATTAACTTTAGTGCAAATTGGACATTTGCTTAGACAACAGCAACAATGACCTCGCCTCCTAGCAAACGTAGAAAGGTCGATATTGTATTACATAATAACAGTGAAAATATAAGAAACCAATTGGACAATGCATTTGAAAGTGTTTCTAATTTTCGAAGTGAACTAAACGGTGCTATTTCAGTATCATACCAAATCGGGGAAAACACTCAAACCGAGTTGATTGAGAACAGTGATGAGTTGATTGAATGTTGGAGAGTTATTAGTGAGCACATATTGCAACAAGCTGTGAATTTCAAAGAAATTACAATTCAAATAAAGGATGAATCTTTCTTGAGCTGTGAGTTAATTGAAACGGCATTCAATTCTAGAGTGTACACACTTGCATTATCAAATGTTAAGAATGAGTTTTTGGATCCTCGCGAATTTTTAGCGAATGCTAATATTTGGTTTACAAAGTATGTTAAGAAAGCGTTAACTGTACAAGCTTTAAAGGTGAATTCAGTTTTGTGTGCACAATACGTGCTTCGCGACATATCAGAAACAAAATATTTTGCTATCAAAAATGAGGTAGTTTTCGAGTATACTGATTTAAATGAATTTTATAATAAGAATATCATTGAAGGTACATTGACAAAAATGAGCGAATTTGAAGTAAATGGTTCCGGGTGGGCTTTAGAAAAAATTCATAGTTTGAGAATTAATATAAATAAATATGTTGGATTTCGAGTAGGAATGTCCAATACTAGTAGATTGCCTGATGTAATAGTCAATAAACATGCAGTGCTAAATTTGTATGATACAAAGGAAGCTTGTTTTGCGTGGAGTGTGGTTGCTGGTTTGTATCCAAAAACTCGAAACGTGAATCATCTTTCTTCCTATCCTAATTACAGAGATGTTTTAAATTTAGATGGAATTCCAATTCCGATGGAAATGAAATATTTAAACAAGTTTGAAAACCAAAACAATATTTCTGTAAATGTGTATGGAGCACAATATGATGAAAACAATTGGGTATGTATGGGAACAAACGAAGTAAAAGGAAAAAAAACTTTTACTATTGTACCTTTGTATGTATCAGATAAAGTATATGAAAGGAGTGTAGACTTATTGATGTTGCAGATTGGAAACAGTGAAAGTTATCACTTTTGTTTAATTAGAAATCTTGCTCGCCTTGTGCGTTCAAGCGTCACTAGCACTCAGAGAAGGATTTATATATGCAGACGTTGTTTGTCATATTATTTTCTTGAGGATGAGTTAAATGTTCACTTTGCAGACTGTAAACAGTTTCCTGTTGCAAAAAGCATAATGCCGACTGATGAACAAAGATTTGTTAATTTTACAGAATTCCGAGTTAAAGATACAGTTCCATTTATAATATATGCAGACACTGAATGCGTCTTGTCTCCAATTTCCTCCTGTTTTCCAAATAGTGACATTCCTAACTCTACTTTAACACATAAACATATTCCTTACAGCATTTCTTTATACCTTCATTGTAATTTCGATAGTGAATTGTGCAGTTTCAAACTCTTTAGGGGAAATAATTGCATTGAATTGTTTGTAAAGGAACTTTATAGTATTGTGGATAAACTTCAAACATATTACTTATCGGTTAAGCCAATGTTAAAGATGACCGAAAATGAAGAAAGATTATTTTTGTCAAGTAAAATGTGTCACATTTGCGAGAAACCGATTGCAGTTAATGAACTCAAAGTACGCGATCATTGTCACTTAACTGGAAAATATAGAGGAAGCGCACACAATAGTTGTAATTTAAATTACAAAGTAACAAAGGTTTTGCCTATAGCATTTCATAATCTAACGGCCTATGATGGACATTTTATAATTAAAGAAATTTGTGAGAAACGTGATGGAGAGGTGTTACATAATCCTGGTAATATAAGTTTGTTGGCGGTGAATATGGAACGTTATAAAGGGTTTACAAAGTATGTACGGGTTAAGAATGGATTCATTCAGTTAAGATTTTTCGATACATATAATTTCTTGTCCTGTTCACTAGATCAATGTTCATCTTCGTTAAGTGAAGATTCAAAGCAAATAACTCGACGTTATTTTAATGATGATGATGCACAGTTTCGACTTACTGCGAGAAAAGGCGTGTTTCCCTATGAATACGTCACGAGTATGGATGTACTTAACGAAACTAAATTACCTGAAATATCCAAGTTTTATAGCAGTCTTAATGATCAAACAATATCGAATGAAGAGTATGAGTTTGCTCAATCGGTGTGGGAAACGTTTTCATGTCAAACATTAGGAGAATACGCCGATTTGTATTTAAAAGTTGACACACTTCTTTTGGCGGATGTCTTTGAAAATTTTAGATCGAATGGCATGGAAACTTATGGCATTGATGCAGCTCATTTTTACACTGCTCCATCTATGTCTTGGTGTGCTATGAAAAAGATAACCAACGTTCAACTTGAATTGCTTCAAGATATTGATATGTTACACTTTTTTGAACGATCTATTCGAGGAGGAAATGTTCAGTGTATAACACGACATGCGATTGCTAATAATAAGTATATGAAAACTTATGATGAGAAAAAGCAAGAGTCCTACATAATGTACTTTGACGTTAATAATTTATATGGATATGCGATGATGGAATATCTTCCAACGGGCGGGTTTAAATGGGTTGCAAATGTTGAAGGCTTTGATGTTTTAACTATTGATGATACTTCAGAAATTGGATATATTTTGGAAGTAGATTTGACTTATCCTCAAGAGTTACATGACAAACATTCAGATTACCCTCTATGTCCCGAAAAGTTGACAAAGCTAATGGCTACCCTAGATAATAAAGAACGTTATGTTTTGCATTATAGATTGTTAAAGCAATGTATTCAACTAGGAATGAAATTAGATCGTATTCACAGAATAATTGAATTCAATCAGAGCCAATGGCTAAAACCATATATTGATGTGAACACCGAGAAACGAAAACATGCCAAAAATGATTTTGAAAAGAATTTTTATAAATTGATGAATAATGCAATTTTTGGTCGTTCACTGATGAATGTGAGGAAGTTAAGGGACATCAAATGGGTCACCAAATGGCATGGAGCTTGTGGTGCTAGGTCTTTAATAGCTAAGGCTAATTTTAAACATAGAATTATATTCGATGAACAATGTATGGTCATCGAGATGAGTAGACTAAAGATTTTTCACAATCAACCAGTATATGTTGGTGCATCTATATTAGATTTGTCTAAATGTAAAATGAATGACTTTCATTACAATGTTATTTTAGCAAATCCTGAATCAAATGTGAGGTTGTTATACACAGACACCGATAGTTTTATGTATATATTCTATGATGATATTTATGAGTTCATGAAACAGCATTCAAATTTGTTTGATACTGGAAACTATGAAACAAACAATCCTTTTGGCATTGTGAGACAAAATAAAGGTGAAATTGGTTTAATGAAAGATGAAAATGCTGGAAGGATTGTTGAAGAATTTGTGGGGTTACGACCCAAAATGTATGCAATAAAATTGTGTGATGAAATGAATAGCTTGTGTAAGGCTAAAGGCATTAAGAAGAGTGTGAGTAAAAGTATGAATATTGATGAGTATCGAAAGTGTCTTTATAACAGAGAAAAAGTCAACAAAGTTCAAGTTTGTATAATTTCAAAATCTCATTCTGTATTTACTGTTCGGCAAAATAAGTTGGCAATTTCATCAAACGAAGATAAAAGACACATAACTGAAAACGGAATTGATACTTTACCGTTTGGTCATTTTTCTCTGAAAAAATGATTAGAAACAAATTTGAGATTAAAGCACTTCATCTCACTTACTTTATTTCTTTCACACACACACTTTTATGCTGTTAATAATAATACTAATTTTTTGTGTGTTCCTTTGCTTATGAAAAAAAAGAATAAATAATAACCCCAAATTTTGTGTGTATTATTTAAAAAAAAAACACCTCCCCCCACCATTCCCATTTTCCAGAAATATATATGTATAATTACTTTATATTACATATCATTTAGTAATGGTGCGTTGTAAGAGGAGCAACTCTACCACTCAATATAAACGAACAGGAAGTGGATCATTAATCAGTCGTGTACTTAATAAAACTATTGATAATTTACCCGTGGAATTACACATCCCGGGATATGAATATTGCGGACCAGGAACAAAATTAGAAAAGCGATTGAGCCGTGGTGATCCAGGAATAAATATATTAGATAAAGCGTGCAAAGAGCACGACATTGCTTACGCAAAGCATAAAGATTCAAACAAAAGAAGAGAGGCTGATGAAATTTTAGCTTCAAAAGCTTGGTCTCGTGTAAAATCCCGTGACGCATCATTTGGAGAGAGAGCGGCTGCACTAACAGTGGGTGGCATCATGAAAGCTAAGTCTAAGATTGGAGGAGGTAAGCGAAACTTAAATAATAAAAAAAAAAACAAGAAAAGATTAAAAAAAAGAAGAAGAAGAACATCGAAAAAGCAAGGTGGTATTTTACCCCTACTTCCGATATTTGCAGCCTTGTCGGGCTTGGGGGGTCTAGCAGGCGGAGCAGCAGGGGTGGCGTCTGCTATAAACAAGGCGAAAGCTGCTCAAGAAGAACTAAAAGAAATGAAAAGACACAATCGAATGATAGAAGCAATGCGAGGAAAAGGAGGTCAAGGCATTTATTTAAATCCTCCTGCATACAAAAGATAATTAACCAAATACCAAATAAAGCATTAAGTAATTTCGATTTAGCTAAATACGCACATCAATTAAAGATTCCAAATTTTAGAGGAGTCTTTATGCGAGATACGTTACCAAGATATCCTCGAAAAAATGAAAACTGTATTGTCAACCTTGAACCGATGGATAAATCCGGTTCACATTGGGTAGCTTTCAGTAAACATGGTAAATATGTGCATTATTTTGATAGTATTGGTAATTTAAGACCACCATTTGAAATTTTAACATATCTTAAAAATTGCTATCTACAATATAATTTTCATTCATATCAATCGATTACTTCTTCGATTTGTGGACATTTATGTTTAGTCTTCTTGTATTGTATAAATAAGGGAAACACAGACCGTCTTTAAACATTTCAAAGATGGCTTTCGAAAGACGGATAACTCTTGAAGGTAAAGGCTCGAAGATTGATGTTACATTGGAGAACCCGATTCATCTTGTAGGAGCAGAGTTTTTTGAAATAGGACTTGCAGGATTGTATACATCTAATTCTATTCGAAATGTTACCAACAGAAATAATAAATTTCGCATTCATTTTACTAATTTTTTATCAATTGATTTAGAGGTACCACCGGGTATTTATGAATTTGAAGATCTAGCCTCGGCTTTTGATGATTTACTTAGTTATCACTCATTGTCGAAACTTATACCAGAACATTTAGAAAAAACAAAATTGTATGTGGAAGAGGATATAGATGGAAAAAGAGACAACCGTCTCGTTTTGTCTTCCCCGTTTAATATTGATTTCACTGTAGCCAACAGTGTAGCAGGGCCTTTAGGTATTGAAAAGAAAGTTTACCCTAAAGAGAATAAAAGAGAAATTGAAATTCATCGAAAAATAGAATCGATAATGAAGTTTGCAATTAACGAGAATAATAACATTTTGGCTATAAAGTTGAACGAAGCGGATAGAGCGATTTTAATAATACCCAATGCTAGCTATACGTTAAAACAATTAAGTGAAAAGATTGATGATTTATTAGTTGAACATTTATTAGGCGACAAAGACAAATTCCCATCATTTTATATTAATTATGATAAAGTCTTTTATCATTGTAAACTACATTCGAAAGTGTTTGCTATAGATTTTGGTGTTGCAGATTCTATTGCAGATTTGTTAGGCTTTTCTCATAGAAAGTTCAAGGCAAACACAACTCATCATTCTGAATATATGATTAAAATTAACACTGTTAATAGTATTCGAGTATGTTGCAACCTTGTGCTTGGTACGAGTTCTTATTTGAACCATAAACCAACACACTCTTTATATAATTTTAAAGCTCATGTTCCTGCTGGTTACCCGATTGTTGTACAACCAACAACGATTAATTTTTTGCCCATGAACACCAAGCTTATTCAACATGTATCTGTGCAACTTGAAGATCATCTTCAACAGCTCATTGATTTGCAAGATGAAGATTTAACTGTAGAATTAATTATTCGTCCAGCACGATATCTTGCTATATAAAGTAATGAAATACTGTTATGTTTTCATTCTACTTGAGTAAGCATACTAGAAAACAATCACAAATATGGCTATACTATATAATACTCAAAGTTTGAAAAAAAAGAAGTCGACTCTGATTCGAAAAAATAATATAAATCAATCAGCTAAAATTTGTAAAAAAAAAACAAACAACGACATCGCACCTTGAAATCTAAGAAACAGTTATCGAGTAACAACAAACAATTCTTACAGTCTTTAGGCTATCGCGTACTTTAATTTCAATATAAATATATATGCAATTGTTAATCTTATTTAGTTTCTATCTATAGTTGAAGCTGTTAACATGTTTAACATAACAGATAAAAGAGAGGTTGACAACAGAGTTGTGCGACGAGAAGAAAGAGTTTATCAACCTTATTCAGCTAATAAATTCGAAAATAATGATGAAATTCGAATACCGATTCAAAATGAAGAAAACATAGTTTTATTATCAGAAGGTGTTCTTCACTTAGAAGGTCAAATTATTACTTCTAACATAAATCCAGCTGCTTCTACTACAGCGCATCCTGACCAAAATTTTGGGGCTAATCTTTTTAGCGAAATTCGCATCACGTTAAATGGTAAAGAAATTGATCGTACACGCCATCTAGGTATAACAAGTTCTATAAAAACCTTTGCATCATATTCAAAAAACGAATATACAGCTTTACAAAATGCCGGTTATTTTCCCTCTTTAACAACGCCAGCAAGTGAAGCAAATATTGTTGATAGTAACACAAAACGTTTTCATATAATACTTCCTTTAAGCAACCTGTTAGGAATAGCAGAGGATTACAGAAAGCCGATTTTAAACTGCAAGCATGAGGTAATACTTCTCCGATCGTCAAGTGACGCACGTGCGTTGCAATCGACAACCGAAAACGATCTTTCTAAGGTCAGGTTATTTAAAGTTTATCTAAAAATTCCCGTTTTATTATTATCGGACGAAGAACAAATTAAAAGATTAAAACTAATGCAGAAAAATATTCCCATTCAGGTTGGTTATCGATCGTGGGATGTTCACGTCTTGCCTTCTCTTCCTAGAACAACTAAATATAGTTGGACTGTAATGACAACTTCTGAAACTCAAAAACCACGTCAATTTTTATTAGGTTTTCAAACTAGAAGAAATTTACTAAACACATGCTCTTCCTATTTCGACCATTGTAACATTAAATCTATAAGAGTTTTTTTAAATTCAATTTTTTATCCCTATGAAATGCCAACTTCTGAAATTGCCATAAATGACTACAGCGAGTTGTATGACATGTTTGTTAAATTTCGTAATGTATATTATCAGATCGATGATGTTCGTTCAGAGACTCTGGTTTCACGAGATGAATTTAAGTCTCTTTGTCCGATTATTGTAATTAATTGTCTCGAACAAGTGGAAGCAGTGAAGACATCTTCAGTCGATGTGCGAATTGAAATCGAGACAAGTGAGAATATACCTGAAGATACAACTCTTTATTGTGTTCTTATTCATGATCGTCAAATATCTTACAGACCATTAACGAATGAAGTAATTATCTAAACCAATATTTGCTAAGTTATAAGCAAGCAAGTAAACAAGTATTCTCACTTTAGTTGCAATCATGGAATTGACAACAACAAACTCTCCTTCTACTGATGCTGGCACGTGGAATAAGAAGCAACCAATAGTTGCAGACATTCGCAAGCTACCAAACGGCAGTTTGGAACTTGCTTACTGTATGTTAAATAACGGCAATATACCTTCATTCAGCCCCGTGATCACATGGGTTGCAGCATATTGTGAAAAAACTCTTTCTTCTTTTTTTGAGTCTATTAAGAATAAATATGATTATTTAGTTGTATATAATTTGCCACAGGAATTTTCTTTGTTTGCACTAAAAGCACTTTCCCCAGACTCATTATTCGATCTTAATACGATTGATGGAATGTCAGACCTAATGTTGAGGCATAGCCATCGTTTACCTACAGATTGTCCAAAACATTTACCATCTCTAGCAATGGGAAGCAATAGTTGTGCTAAATTCAACGTCAATGCTGTTCAACATTGGTTAAATTCTTCTGATGGCATCATGAAAATCGTGTGTTCGATAATAAACAAGTTTCGAAACAGTGGACTTCGAGGTTTTAATAAGTTTGATTGGAACTACTTTCCTATAAACGTGCTGACTATATATGAACCACAACGAATTCGTCTAGAGTGGGAACATCTACCAGATCATCTAAAGAGGAAATTTCAACTGTTTCATCTTCGCTGCAAATGTGACAACTGTAATCGCTATCTATAAAAGGTGAATAATTTAGATCTACTACTGTAGTTGACAGCTATACATATTTTGTTTTTAGTTCGCTTTTTAACACAGTGTATCTTTTTTTTTTGTCTACAGAAAATAATCATCTGGACAACTAAAAAGAAGAAGATCATCTCAACACAGCCACACTCATCTGGACAACTAAAAAAAGAATGAGATTACTTCAAGAGAAATAAAATTGTATTAATTGTAATTCTAAATGAATAAAGAAGAAAAAAAAAAAGTCTTTTGTACCATTTCATATGAAAGTTCTTATTAATGATCAATTACCTCCTCACTCTACATGTAAATAAAATAATAATAATAATAATAATAATAATAATAATAATAATATTGTCAGGTGAGGGATTCGAACCCTCGCTTTCAATTTCTGAAAATTAGATCTTAAGTCTAACGCCTTAGACCGTTCGGCCAACCCAACACGTGCATATTAGCCAACGTGTTTTGTTGATTCATGTCAGTTCGCATTTAGCTTTGTGTGGTGAACATCTTTTCTTTGTGAAGTAAACCAGCATCATGAAGTATTTTAATTGTGTAAAGTATTCCAAAAAACAGTTAATGCAAATGATATTGAGTCAAAAAGAAATGAATTTAAAATCTGAAAGAGATCGGCTAAAAACATTTAAGACCTGGTCTTCAGACAGTTTTACGAACACTGCATGGTTAGCAGCCGCAGGATTTTTCTATTTTGGATATAAGGATATGGTTAGGTGTGCTTTCTGTAATCTGCAACTTAGTTATTGGGAAGAAGATGATGATCCGTTTGAAGAACATAAGAAATGGGCTTTTTCTTGCCCCTACGTAAACAATATTTCTCCTAGCATAGAATTGAAATGCGAATATGAAAGACTTAAAACTTTTC
This sequence comes from Meconema thalassinum, assembly GCA_946902985.2. Lineage (NCBI taxonomy): Eukaryota > Metazoa > Arthropoda > Insecta > Orthoptera > Tettigoniidae > Meconema > Meconema thalassinum. The sequence continues at coordinate 381,564,583 of OX336389.2, read as the reverse complement.
AAAATTGGCCTCTTCCCTGTCCAAACGAATTTTGTTTAGCACCAGCAGGGTTTTATTATACTGGACATGGTGATAAGGTGAAATGTATATTCTGTAAGATTGAAATTGAAAATTGGAGGGAAAACGATAATCCTTTAAATGATCATGAAAAATGGGCGCCATATTGTCCATATATAAGAGGGTTTTACGTCGGCAACGTTGATTTAAATCCTGAAAATCCTACTATTATTCCACATAATACAAGTTATGATACATGTGGAAGCAATATATGTTGATGTGATGTGATTTTTTGTGCAGTGTGCATTCTCAGACGTAAACGTAGACATGTTGAAGTTTGTTAAGCAGTCAAACACTCTACCAGTAATTTCATTTACTAATGCTGAAAACCAGAGTAAAAGTGAAAAAAGAAAGCATGGTGTTTTACTACCGAACACAATTCGATGTATCATTTGCGGTCCATCGAACTGTGGCAAAACAAACGTAATGCTAAATTTATTATGCCACAAAAATGGAGTTCGTTTTGAAAACGTTTATATTTATTCTAAATCACTTGCTCAAAGTAAATATGTTGAATTAAAAAAGTTTTTGGACTCCATAAAAGAAATAAAAAGTGATTTTTTTTCCGATAATGATGAAGTAATGCCTCCAGAAATGGCTAGAAAAAACTCTATATTTGTTTTTGATGATGTAGCCAGCAATAAACAACAACACATGAAAGATTATTTCAGTAGAGGTCGTCATCACGACGTTGACGTATTTTATCTTTGTCAAACATATTCTTGTATACCTAAACATCTAATTAGAGATAACGCTAATTTTTTAATTCTTTTTAAACAAGACGGAACAAACTTGCGTCACGTATATAACGATCATGTAAATACAGATATGAGCTATGAACAGTTCTTTGATATTTGTTCGTATTGTTGGCAAAACTCTAAGTTTGGTTTTTTGGTTATCGATAAAGATAGCGATTTACAAAATGGTCGATATCGCAATGGTTTTGATGTTTATTTTCAGTTATAAATATGACTTCAAAAAGAGGTAAATGGCCATTCGTGTTATAGCTTTTGCGTGGTTAACAACTTAACTATGACATCGTTTAACAAAACCAATAATGTGTCTATCGGACGACCGACTTCACGACATGATATTGCAACTAAATCATATGTTGATGATAAGCTAGTGCAATATGAAAATCAACTAACAACAACAACAAGCGACGGACATCTAAGTATTAACGGCAAACGGTTAAAAAATGTTGGAATGCCAATACATGTTGAAGATGCATGCAACAAAGGTTATGTAGTGAAGTTATTAAATGAGCTAAATAAAATCGAGTCTAAAGAAGACATACAACGAAACTTTAACGAGCTTAAAGGTTTAATTTTTTCAATTTGTAAAATAGAGAAAAAAGAACTTGACTTTCAAAACAAACGTCTCGCGGGCTTAGCTTTACCATCATCTGCAAATGATGCAGTAAACCTTATTGCAATGCAGCAACATACATCGAATATAAAAAAATATCTTGAGACCCGAATAACCGAAGTGTTACAACGAGTAGAATTCATTCATGGTTTAGTGCGAGAATTTTCAGAAGATCACTTTCCGTATGATCAAGATACTCTCGACTTGGGTAACAAAAGAATAAGAAATGTTAAAGATCCAATTCAAAATCAAGATGCGGTAACGTATTCTTTTCTTAAAACTCATGTAACAAATGAACTCGATGAAATTAAAAAATCTCTTTTGAATATAAACAGAGATGATGAAACTGTAGATATGTTAAATAGAAGAATAACAAACATATCTCAACCAATCGATTCGTTAGATGCAATAAACAAATATTACTTAGAAAACTTTGCTGCCTCTCGAAAAGATCTAGAAGACTTAATCGCTAAATTTAATAAACAAAACGTTTTAAACGTAGACGATGGTGGAACTTTAAATATGATGAGTGGACGAATTACTCACGTAAACAACCCCATATACGATAACGATGTTGCAAATAAGACGTTTGTTGAGCAATATGCCGCTTCCCAACGTGAATTTGATCAATTGAAACAAACTGTAACCAATCTACAACATCAAAAACAAACAAATGTTGAGTTCCCTGTTAACGACCAAGACGTGACAAATAAACGGTTTGTAGAACACTATGCTGCGTCACGAACTGAAGTTAATCAACTAAAAGAAATTTTAAGCAATTTACAAACTCGTATTGAGGGTGTTGCTAACAATCTCAATATTGTTAAAAAAGAAGATCTTGAAAGTTATGCTGCTGAATCCAAAGATGAATATAACAAGTTAAAAACTGAACTGGGAAAAATTGAGCAAATGGTTAACAAAGAACCACTCGAAAGTTTTACTGCATCCAAAGAAGAATATGGTATATTAAAAGATGAAGTAAAGAAAAAGAACTTATCGAAATTTATTCTGAAATTCTCCAACACACCATCAATCCATTCACCAGTATACACGCTTCATAATCATAACATACAGTACCAACTTCCCTACAAAGGCGTATTAAAACCAATTTTTGTTTCACCAAGATCTCCAATTGTGTATGCAATTTTAAATATACGTCAAGAGATTGAACTGGATGGTAGTGATATTGTCGTTGAAGAGCAAGATGAAATTCAGTTTCGAGTTAGAGACCCGAAAAAACATAAAACTGATGATCTTCCTCTTCAAATCGATTTTGAATATACTATAAATAAGTAAAACAACCACAATTTCCGTTTAGTCATGGAGAAGAGCTCAAAGATTAAAGCTGAAAGTCGTGTAAAGGATAAACTTTCTCGCTTAAAAAAAGATGTTAAAGACAAGTATCTTTCACTTCAAGATGATGTTAGACGAAAAGAATTAGATATAGAGACTAACTTTAAACCAGTAACAAGTTCATTAAATCAACTTGTAGCTATTGCTAATACGTCGACTCAAAATAAAGAAAATCGAAAAAGAAAAGGAAAATATATCGATTCTGAATCCACTGCTACTTCAGACGAAGAAGATGGAGATAGCATCAAAATAATTTCACTACTTAACCGCTACTTTGATCCATTCATTAAACAAAACGTGGATAGAACATTTGGTATAACGATAAGAAATGATAAACAATACTTGGGACGCGAACGAGTTTTCTTCGATAAAAAGTGGATAAAAGTTGGCGGTGAAAAATTTCCTATTACAGAAGGTCTACTTGAATTGATTCAAAGGAAAGTACCAGACCCCACTCTAATAGATAGGAGTGATTTAAGTTCATATTTGAAATTATTAAATGTTTCAAAAGTGCACAAAAGAAATTATACAAGCAATGCAGCTCCAAGAGGAAGGCAATCTTATAAGTATAGACATATAATTGAACCCCTTCTCACTGAAGACATAGATGGAATTATAAAAACAGCAGATGAAAATGAAGAAGCAAATACTACAATGCATACTGGATATGGTCAAAAAAAACACATCGCGCCACAAGCCATTTGGAAATTTGAAGGCGGAAACAATATTGAATTCGTTCACTGGAATGAACCAAACAAATTGGTATCAAGACTTAAAACATTAATTGCATCGAAAGCTGCAGGTCACACAGGACTAGACAGCGAAATCTTTGCAATAGAAGAAGAACTAAGAAATGCTGGATATATTGAATAAAAATTCCAACGTTTGTAAAACAATGCACAGTATGTTATAAAACATTGTTTGGAAAATAACTATGAACGAAATCAGACGAGAAATTGCAAAAGAACTTCACGCACCGCTTAGAAAAAAGTTTAAAAGACGACGTGTTATTAGCAAAGGAATCGATGACCTCCATGAAGCTGACATTGTGGACATGTCCAAACTTGCAAAATGGAATAATGGATTTAAATATTTATTAACCATTATTGACGTTTACTCGAAATATGCATGGGCAATTCCTCTTAAAACCAAAAAAGGAAGTGAGATTGTGAACAGCTTAAAATTTGTTTATTCTCAAAGTAAAAGATTGCCCAATTATTTTCACACCGATCGAGGAACGGAATTTTATAACAGTGAATTCAAAACATGGTCTCAGAAACAAAATCTAAAGCATTATTCCACTGGCAGCTCCATTAAAGCGAGTGTGATAGAAAGATTAAATCGAACTCTTAAGGAATCGATGTGGAAAGAATTCACAACACGAGGTTCTTACCGATGGGTACATATTTTGCCTGAGTTACTAGTAAAGTATAATCACAAAATACATCGCAGCATTGGCATGAAACCTAATGATGTGAAAAGAAACAATCCACCCCGCTTGCCAACACAATATAATGAAACTTTAAGAAAACCAAAATATAAAATCGGCGATATTGTAAGGATATCAAAAATCAAGAAACACTTCAGTAAAGGGTACGAAGGTAATTGGACAACAGAATTATTTACAATTTATAAAGTTCAAAATACTAATCCACGAACATATCTTTTAAAAGATAATAAAAATACTCCAATATTTGGTGCGTTCTACGAAGCAGAGTTACAACGAACAAAACATCCTAATATTTACTTAGTCAACAAAGTACTACGTAGAAAAGGAACCCGAGCCTTCGTATCTTGGCTTGGATTCGATTCAACTCACAACTCTTGGATCCCCAACAAAAATATCTTATAATTAGAACAGTGTAAGTTTTTTTTTTATTTTTATTTTTTATTCCTCACAAAGATATTATTATTATTATTATTATTATTATTATTATTATTATTATTATTATTATTATTATTATTATTATTATTATTATTATTATTATTATTATTATTATTATTAATGTGTCACCAAGACAATTTGGATTCAGGGTAGGCCGGTCGACACTGGATGCAGTGCAAGAAGTCGCCGATAAAGTACGAAGAGCGGAGAGTTATAATCATTACTCTCGCCGGGTGATTCTTTTTGTTACACTGGATGTTAAAAACGCTTTCAACTCTGTCAAATGGACTGATATCATGGATGCTCTAGAATTTTCATTCCATGTTCCAAGGTATCTCCTTCGGATCTTAGACTCTTACTTGAAGGATCGTGCTCTGCTCTACGATACTACAGAAGGGATCCGTAGAGTACAAGTCACGGCTGGGGCTGCCCAGGGTTCGATTCTAGGACCTGATCTCTGGAATGTTACATACGACAGCTTGTTGAGGCTTGAAATGCCTGAAGAAACTATTCTAGTAGGATATGCAGATGATGTTGCTGCTCTTGTAGCAGGAAGAAGTGTCGAGCAGGCACAGTTGCGACTCAATATGGTAATGCGCAAAATCAATAGATGGATGGAGGAACATGGTCTGTCTCTAGCACTTAGTAAGACGGAAATTGTCATCCTAACAAAGAAGAGAATTCAGACAATACTTCCAATACAGGTAGGCCAAATTCAAGTAGAGACGCAGCCAGCAGCAAAATACCTGGGCATCATGATCGACAGTAAAATGAATTTTGGAGAACAGATTAGACGGACTGCAGATAAGGCAGCCAGAGGAGTAACGTCCCTCAGTCGGCTCATGGCCAATGTTGGTGGGCCAAAATCTAGTAAGAGAAGACTATTGATGACAGCCATCCATTCAGTTCTGCTGTATGGAGCGGAAATATGGGCGGATGCCCTGGATAAGGAAATTTATAGGAAGCCACTGGCGCAAGTGCAGAGGCGGGGTGCTTTGCGCGTGGCATCTGCATATCGCACGGTCTCTGAGGAAGCAGTTCTCGTTATTGCCGGGATTATTCCGATTTTTTTTCTTGCGAAAGAACGCAAGAACATTTACTTGAGGAAATCTGATATGGGTTTACAAAATGCAAGACGATCGGCAAGAGTACAAACCTTTCAAAATTGGCAGATCAAATGGGAGCAAGGAGATCAAAGCCAATGGACTAAGAGAATGATCCCTCAGGTGCAGGTTTGGACAGAGAGGAAACATGGTGAGGTTGGTTACTATCTCACTCAGTTCTTGACTGGCCATGGGTACTTCTTTTCCTACCTTAAGAAGATGAGGAAGGTGGATTCATCAGATTGCATCTACTGTATCAATGAATTAGATAATGCTAATCACACCTTCTTCTCTTGTGGACGGTGGGTCCAAAATAGGCAGTCTCTTCAAGATCACATTGATGTAGAGATATCCCCGGACAATATTGTTGCAGTGATGCTACAAAATGAGGAAAACTGGAAACTGGTAGCAAGCTTTGTTGAAGATATCCTCCGAACAAAGAAGACGGACCTGGATCGCCACTGAAGATGATTCATTACGGAAGAGTGCCCTACAGGCAAATATAAAATGACTCTAGCCTGAAGTAATGTGCTAAACGGTTCCAGGCTAGTGTTCAGAAGTGACGGGGGAGTTTTAGTCGGTAGTCTGCTACTCAGGAGCAGGAGCCCGACACTCTGTGCGTAAATGCATTTCTTCCCCTAAAAAAAAAAAAAAAAAAAAATGTGTCTCTATATATATATTTTTCAGCTCGCTAAAACCAACACACGCAAGAAAGAAAAGAATGATTCTACTTACCCCGTGCACAAGACCAGCATATTCCACTCTGCAAACAACACAGCATCTTCAATTCTCTCTGCAGCTTGTTGGAAAAGGAACTACTTACCACTTTAAGAACGAAGATCATATCATTTTTCACTAATTCATATTATATAATTAATGTAAACCACAAATGATCAAATAAATATATTTAAAAAATAAAATTTACACTGCACAATATTAATCCACTGTCCACTGTCCATTGAATTTAATTTAAGATTTGAACATCATCATCATCATCATCATCATCATCATCATCATCATCATCATCATCATCATCATCTTCTTCTTCTTCTTCTTCTTCTTGTCGGTCTTCTTCTTCTTCTCCTTCCGCTCGATGTTCTTCTTCTTCTTCTTCCATTCGATGGTCTTCTTCTTCTTCTTCTGCTTCTTCTTGCACTTCTTCCATATGCTCTTCCATATGCTGTTCCTCTAATGGCCGTTCAAACACGGCCATTAGCTCTTCCGCCAATGTAGGTTCAAACACGTTGAAATTCATCGAGCCGATGGATCTCAACTTGTCAATAATAATATTGACAATGTGAAATGTCATGCCGTTGAAAATAATTTCACGGCAGTGGTGTTGATCCCTCATCAGCTCGAATATTTCGGCGCTTAAAACCTCCTTTTCTCCCGGTGTTAAGGTGTTATACCACACCTCCTCCTCTATTTTCGTTGCACTGACGATGAAATGCAACCCTTGATTCAGGGCACTTTCCGCAAACATCATAATGCGTTGCAATTTTACTAACTTTTCTATCAACCCCTCGCACAGACTCATGATATTGCAGATAAAGATAGCTAACTACTGCTCCATAGCAATCTCCTCTTATATATATATTAAGAAGTTAGAGCGCCAAAAAACCTCTTTAAAACATTTCACATGAAGCTCTGGGAACCGACATCCAATCTCGTTCTCGCATTAAAAATTGCAGACTTGACTAATGACATCTGTGAATCTAAAAACAAACAGATCGAAATTCATTTCACACACTCAAAGTTATACATGGCATATAAAACACTTTAACCAGATTGAGATCATGAAGCAAGCCAGAACACAAAAAATGTTAACATCATTTAAATTAAACAGACATATCATAGCGAGAAGGAGTAACACCACTCCACTCCCACGCTGTGGTAATATATGTCGTACTTAAACAGAGTGTCGCATTACAACATATGATTACTTATTTAGCTTGCGCGAGCAAAAACTTTAACGACAACCATGCACTACATACGCTAAGTGCTCTCATTGCTTGCCGCACGGCGCGAGCAAAAACGGAACAGCCGCACACCACATGTCTGGTAGCGATCCGGCTATGTCGAGTGCCTCACCGTACACTCTCATTCAAAAGTTATGACACCCAAGACTCTCTACACTTCCTTGGGAAATTACCAAAATATAATTCAATAATCAATCAATACTTAATAACCATGATACACAGGCTACCCCCCCACGGGAATTAAATAACAAAACACGGAATCGAACCAAGAAACTCCCCTGTAGGAGTGGAAGAGGAGTCTGAATTTCGAGTTACCATCCTAATAAACAACGCCCATGCCGTCAACACCCATTAACTTTTTATCACAATCACATAAACAAGCCAAAAGGTCAACCCCTTCCCACGCTAACACATGCAGTGCTAACTTTTTATCACAATCACATAAACAAGCCACAAGGTCAACCCCTTCCCACGCTAACACGTGCAGTGCACATGCCCCGCTCCTGGACCACGTGGTCAGGATTACGCAATATTCAAAGTCTAGCGAATTATACTACTCTTATTATTACTCTGTGCGTCTACGGACGTAAGCTTATTATTATTGTGTGTGTTGAGGACACGCTTATTACTTTGGTTCGTCTGAGGACGGAGGCTGTTATATTTGTGTGTCAGTGGACACAGGCTTTTATACTTGTGGCGTCTTAGGACGTTGACAGTTATACTTTGCGTGTCATGAAGGACACAGAAATTATTATTGAAAGTGTTAAATTCAGTGTTAGATAGTCACAGTACTATATTTGTAGGGGCAGTATCTTCGATAATTCGCCAATAAACTGTTTTGGGGAAAGAAGTACCCGAACGGCGAATTTAGTAGTCAGACATCAAGTGTATAATAATTTAATTTTTGAATCAGCACGAGAGATGACATCATTGACCATGGAGGAAGCCTGGAAGTATCAAGACTCCGTCAAGATGGTTGAGATGAGATAAGAAGAATCCAGTTGGGAAATGGCTGCAGATGTTCTTTGACGGATGACTGGCTGAGGATGAGTACCGAATAATATTTATTATTATCTGATAAATTAACTTATGGTGTATGGGACATATCTTGTTTTGTAAATAATTTGCTTGTGTGATTAATGTAGTCTATTTAGTTTTGGTCTGACACACCTTTTGCATGGAAACAGCTCGCATATAATATTAGTAGAAGGTTCTTTTCTTGTTTGTTGTTTTAACTAACGTAGCTATGTGAACGGCCGTGTTTGCATATGTTACGCAATGCGGTTAAAAACGTCTCTCGGAGATATGTTGTGTTTCAGAAGTAGGACTGAAGTAATATAATTATACAGTAGATTGGAGGGTAATTAATTTCTTTTGTTTTATTATTGATCAGATTCAATGAGATTATTGCCTTTGGAGCAATGTGATTTGTGACGAAGAGCAGTCAGCTCTATCGTAGGTTTTAATATGTTTTTTAATTGTCGGCGAGCATCCATTCAGCCGATCTGTGTGAAAAAACGTATTGTCATTCCCAAATATGTGTGTGTGTGAGTGTGTGTTTTTGTGTCATTACAAGCGGGATTTTCAGCTTAGACTGATTTCTGGCAGCTTGATGACAAATCCAGATTGTGACCTCGCGAGGGCAATTCTGGATATTTTGATTAATGTCTGACCATATTTTGAAGTGGTTGAGTTTGTTGCTGTTGATTCCTTGAGATAACGGCACAGCTGGTCAGGTATTTATACACACTGGAGTGGGACAATGGCAGGTGATTGAGGAAGAGGGGAGATGTTGCACAAGACGGACTGAGGATTGCCAGCCAGGTCATTAGTGGAGAGTGCCTGTGTGGCTCAGTAATAACTTTAAATACAGAATAAGAACTGATCAATGAAAAAAAATTGTTTAATAAATGGGAGTTGCCTACGAATCACGATAATCTCCGAAGCGTTAGCTTAACATGCAGTTTTGTTCATATAAAGTAATGTCAGCCAGTTAGGCTTTTGTTGTTGTTGGTTTATTCCATGTTTTTATTTCATTCAGTGACCCGTGAGTCACATGCTTGCTGTATTTCCTTGTTTATGTTGAGCAATTTGGCCCGTGTTGGCAGCTCAAAGTCAAGTGCGTCTTCGCGCTAATGAGGGTCTCAGGGAGATTTCTGTAAATAGTAGATTTAGTGCGTGTGTCAGCATTACTTTTTAAGGGTTTTTATTAATGTCATGTTCCATATCCATAAACGTTGATTTACGAGATGATTGATCGTAAGCATCGTGGCTGTTAACCCGTTGTAAACGAACAGTCATCCAAAGTACTCATTCCTCGTAGTTAGTCATTACGCGCACATAAAACCCAAATTGCAAGGTAGTGGAACCAGGATCCACATTTTAAATAAAGGGGAGATCCGTCTGACTCCTCAAATTTATAGATATTCCTATCATGGGAAATTCAGGGAGGATTTGTTTTATATTTTATTGTGTTTATTTCTTTTTATGCACTATTAGTCATTAAATCATGTTATTATTTTACATCTTGTCACCTTTCTTTCTAATTTATAGTTTACATCCTATGACCCTTACCTCAGTAGAGCATGTTGTTTGGCGAACGTAAACATCACATAGAAACTGAGCGCGACCCCTTGATTAAGATTTCTTATATTAAACACTGCTTTTCTGAAGGGTTCATAGGAGTAAACTGGCGCGGCCAAGCGTGGGGCGGTTCACTGTGATGTAACGGCAAAAATTTTGCACATGTCAGTGTATGCGTAGTTGGGTTTTCAAACTGACGCAACAATGAAGGTGTAATTGGATTGCTGGTTCGCTGCTGGAACACATGTAAGTGGCGTATTTGAGTAAAATTGACATGCCGCAAGTGCAGGCAGATATGGCAGTATTTTAATCACCGGGAAGTGATATTTTATTAAAAGTAAGTGAGGCGAAGAGGATACCGCCAAATGTGTGAAATATAAAGTAAAATCAGGAGTTTGCAATGTAAAATACGGTTCACGTTTTTGTCTATTGAATTAAAGTAAAAGGTAATATTTATGTGATACCGGGCGCCCAATGATTAAAATTAAAATTAGATTTGTTTAGAAAGTCAAACTCGTGAAAATGTGCGGAGGCTGTAGCCTTAAATGACAATTAATACTTTGTTAATTAGTCAGTGTTAATATCAGATCAGGATAACAATTTAATGACTGAATATGTGTTTGGGTTTAAATTAAGTTGAGTAAAATTAGAACTACTCAGAGATGCAATCGACTAGTGGGATTAAATGTAAAAATAAATGAACTGAGTAGGGTAAAGAAATTAAATGTGCATTGGATTTTGTGTGTGTGTCAAGGGGCTTTATGAAGTACTTTATGCCATTTCCCTAATGTCTCATATAAAGTGTGTAATATGGCAACGGTTGAACAGATTCAAGAAATCATTGAGAGTGCAGCTAGGAGAACACAGGCATTGTTGGACACTAAATTGGCGGAACAGAGTCAATCATTAAACAATAGTATGTTAGAACAAAGTGAAGCATTGAACGCGAAATTATCTGAACAAATAAACAATAGTTTGTTAGAACAAAGTGAGTCGATAAACAAATTATCAGAACAAAGTGAATCATTGCGGACACAATTAAATAACAGTAGAATTGAACAGAATGAATATCAGGCGGAACAAGCTAGGTTGTTAAAAAGTGAAATTAATGACACTATCAATTCACAGTTAGAGACGCTAACCGCAGAGATGAAAGATCACACTAATCAACAGATGGTATTACTGGCCCTAGATGTGAGTAAAAATAATGAAAAGCAATTAGACCAGATTAAGAAAATGGAAAATATTTTTGATCAAAAACTTAGCATTCTGGATGAAACGGTGTTAGCTAAATTAGAGCAAATTGAAATAGCGTGCACTATGAATACAAGCGAGGTCAAGATAGCTCAGGAGAAGTTAGAAGGACGATTTATGGAGATGGAAAAGAGCGGCAAAGTCATTCAACAACAATTATCAGCGGTAGATGAGAACATATCCGGCATAATTAAAGATATGGATCGTCTCGAAATAAAATCAGCAGAGCAGTGGAAAAGCTTAGAAGCGGATCAGAGTCAATTAAGGAGTACCATCGAAGATAGGCTGTCAGATAGAAAGCAATCAGGATGAAACTAAAAGCCAGATTGAAGAAAAAGTAAGCACGATTAAGGAGCAGATAAGGAAAGATTGGCGAAAAATGAATATCGATTCTAAAGAGGAAAGATCCACCATTCTTGAAACAGTAGGCGAAAATCACACTCGTATTCAAGCATTAGAACAAGAAATGAAGAGCAAGCTTAAAGAACAGACGGACAGGATCATTAAAGCCGAACTCAGGTCATTAGAGCAATCGTCGATATTTAGAACAGGAACAGTGAAAGACAAGCAGGATGACTCAAATAGCCCGGAGGGTACTAGCACAGCAGGAAGTCAGACTCAGGCGGAGAGCCCATTAACAACAAACACGGAAGGGTTTCGCAAGAATATCGATAGGAGCTCAACACCACAAGACGGTCATCAGCCTACTCAACTTATCCAAGTAATTCGCTCAAGTGATTATAAACCGCAGAAGTACACGGAAAATTCAGGGGTGACGCCTAAAGCTTTTATCAAAGAGATTGAAGACCATTTCAATGACACTGGGGTACCTGAAGCACATAGATTGAGGATGATGGAGAGATTTTTATCAGGAAATGTCCTTACATGGTTTTTAAGCTTCAAATACACATTTGGAACCATGTCAGATTTTAAATTGGCGTTTCTGCGCAAATATTGGTCGCCCGCAACACAACAGAGTCTAAGGATGGAGCTTTACTCTAGAAAGTACCAAACCACCCAGCAAACAAAATACTCAGATTTCTTTAACATGCAAATGTTAAAATTTCGCGACCTTGATTACCCTTTAAATGAAGCGGATCTGGTGATGACAATAGCGAGGCAATTGCCAGTCAACGTGCAACAAGTCCTAGTCGCAGCGAACGTTAGTACGGCCATACATGCAGAGCAGATATTACGCCAGATAGATGAGACTACGTCTCATAGTCATTATAGAGGAGGAAGACAGCTGGAGTTAGTCAATGCGACAGAGGTCATAAAACCTAAGCAGGCAAACACTAAAACGCAGGGCACTAATACAAGCACTTCCACACCTAGGCGAAACCAGGAAGAAGGAGAAAACAGACCATACCAGCGTAACGAAAATAACTACAATAATAGATCATATCAAGGCAACAATAGGTATCAACAGAGAGGATATCAACATTGGCGTGAAAATCGAAGAAATGACAGGCCTTATGGAAGATACGGTGATTACAATGCTAATCAAAGATGGAAAGGAAGAAGAGACCAAAATCAAGGAGAGCCACGAAATTATCGAAATGACTGGGATGATAGGCACGCTCAATCACAAAATTACCTAGAGGAATTACACGCTAGTCAAGGTGGAGAGCTAGGAAGATGGGAAAAAGCCATTGGGAACATGAAGAATCCTGATACACATACTGAGGAAGCTGGAAGTCTACTGAGACAAGAGGAATATCAAGGACATCGGCGACAAACGGATGATGGGAGTCGCACTGGAGCTTAAAAAAATGTTAAATTTGGATAAAGAAGACAGCCTACAAACGCAACAGTCGGAAGTTGAAGAGGGATGGATAGTAGCGAACATACAAGAATGGATTGCTTTGCCAGAAGACTGCCTGGAGGAGACGGTGAAACCACGGAACGATGAAATTAGGCAGTTACCCATTATTTACGCAAGGATTAGTGGAATTAATATAAGATGTTTATTGGATACGGGGTCACAGATCAGTCTGGTATCGGAGGCCTTGGTTCGAGAGTTGGGACGGAGTCAAAATATTCCTGTAATTCCCGTACCACAGCTCAAAATGAGGGGTGTTATTCCTGAACGCACCGTCACTTGTAAACGTCAGGCATACTTAGAGCTGAACATATTGGAACACACTTTTGGGCAAACATTCATTATCATGGCAAAGATGAATTTCAATATAATTCTTGGTGCAAATTTTATTTGTGACTATCAAGCAGTGATAGATTTGCACAAGAATACTGTCAGTTTTAGAGAGTATGATCAGCTGAAGAACGTTGGATTGCATATGGATGAAATCACCACCGGAAGAGATGTAAATTCGTGGGCATTGGAAGCAATATCGGAAGAGACGGAAGAGGAGGTACGAAAGGCAGAAGATAACATCAAAGAAGGGGCTGTTGTGGAACTAGATGAGGAGAGTGAATCCCAGGAGATATGGTCTTTATTAACGGAAGGAGACGACAGTGATGCACAATTTGAAGAGTTACTACAGGAGCGGCTCAATGACATTCAACTTGGGGGTGAACACAGAAAGCAATTGGAAGAAATTTTAAGGAAGCACAAAACAGTATTTGATACAGTACCTGGAAAAATATTAAATTTCAAATATTCTATGCAAGTCGAGGACTGGTCACCTTTCAAAAGCAGGTTGTATCCAATTCCTGAAAAATATCGTTGTCAAGTCAAGGTCATTATAGATGAGATGTTACAAGCTGGAGTGATAAGGAAGACACCTACACCTTATCTAAATGCGATTTTGGCAGTCACAAAACCAAATGGATCTATTAGACTTTGTTTAGATGCCAGAAATCTCAACACGAGACTCATTTTTCCTGAGTATGACAGAGCGCCAATTATCAGAGACGTATTAAAAGGCTTTAAAAACAAAAGCATCTATTCATCAGTCGATCTGACGAGCTCGTTCCACCATATTGAATTGGATGAGAAGTCACAGCTTCTAACTGGCTTCTTATTCGATAATCAGACGTTTTGCTTCGTCCGAATGCCCTTTGGAGTCAAAACAGCGGGATGTGCTTTAATCTGAGCCCTGGACCGGAATCTAACCGAGGAAGTTAAGGAGATGACGGTGCGCTACATTGATGACATTTTGCTGGCATCCGACATTATTGAAACTCACATGGAAAAAATAGATAAAGTATTAGGCAACCTGAATGCATCTAATTTCAAAGTAAACCTGAAGAAATCGCATTTTTTCAAGAGCGAGATCTTATATTTGGGTCACATCATTGACAAGGAGGGAGTGAAGCCGAATCCAGCTAAGATCGAAGCGATAAAGAATTTCCCTACACCAACGAGAGTCAAGCACATTCGGGCTTTCTTAGGCGTAACGGGATTCTTTAAGGAAAACTGTCCAGGTTATACGGAGACTGTCGCTCCCATGCAGGAAATGCTAAAGAAGAATAATAAATGGTTATGGAATGCGGAGTGTGAGAAGGCATTCCAAGCAACAAAATAGCTATTGGAAAACTGCATTAAATTAGGATATCCAGATTTCTATCACAAATTTATTATCCAAGCGGATGCTTCACTGGTGGGTATAGGTGCTATGCTCTACCAAGAGGATCCAGCTAACCTGCAGCATAAAACATATTTGGCATTTGTCAGCCGAAAATTGCGTAAGCACGAGCGCAATTATACGGTAACGGAACTGAGCGCGACCCCTTGATTAAGATTTCTTACATTAAACACTACTTTTCTGAAGGGTTCAGTACATCATTTGCCTCACAAGGTCGAGTGTATCCCGTTCCGGACCTAGATCTCTTGGCAGAGCCGGGAATCGAGCCCGGACCCCCGAGGTGACAGTCAAAATGCCAGCCGCCACAACACGAGATGGTTCATTGAGTGAAACGATTATTGGGGGCTTAGAAAGTAATGGGATACAGTATGTCTCTAAGGATTCAGTTAGTTATTAGTTAGTTATTGTTGTTTTAAGGGGCGGAACTACGAGGTCATCTGCCCCTACCTCTAAGGATTCACACTCATACTCTTGTCTTATAGTTTTCTATCATGGCACAACATTTCTGGCTTATAGTTGTGATAGTTGATATTAAGTTTCTCTTAAATTCGCCTAGCCTTTCTTTTGTTTGGTGATTGTCCAGGTATCTAGAATTATATCAATACACATGTTTTCTAGTCGTTTGCCATGGTATTAAATTTCAGACTCAGAGCTGGAAGAGGTACCGACAAGAGGGATATGAATTTTTAAAAATCACTTGGATACCATTGGGTTTGTACTTGCGACGATTTTGAAAGTGGTATAAAACGTATTTATATTTCTCCGTCATGGTACAAAACGGAAGGTTTATAAATATAATACGTTCCGAGAAGAGGAAATCAATTTTGAAAATCCACTCGGTTGTAATTTTGGTTTCGTACTTGTCACATTTAACTCTCAATTTTTCTGATGACCTTCCATCAGGTTTCAAATTTCCAGGTTTAGAGCTTTGTATGTTCTGATAGAAGGAAATTGAATTTTGTCACCATAGACTATTTCTTTTGTGCTTGGAACTGTATGCCTACTGAATGTTATAGCAATAAACTTGACTTCTATTTCTAATTAATGGTACAAAAGTTTAGGTTAATAGTTGTGATAGGTATTGAGGAAAGGCAACTCAGTTTTTAAAATCATATTTGTTTTGTGCATATTCAGGTTTCAATGTGATATCAATAAACATAATACTCAGTTGGGATATAAGGTTTCAGGCTAATAAGAATTATAGATCCCGAGAAGAGGGAAATTAATTTTGAAAAGTCACGTGTCCACCTACTTAGTTTCTTGCTTATCACCGTGTCGAAAGTCATATCACAAACTATATTTTATATTCCTCTATCATGGTGAAAAATTTCATGGTTTTAGTAGTAATTGATTCCGAGGAATTATAAATAAATTTGGAAAGTTCACTCGATCACCATCATGGTTTCATGGTTGCCTCGGATCCTAATGGCACAACTCTGAATTTGCCTTATGATGTTCTACCAGGGTACAAACATTCAAGCTTATAGTCAGATTTCATTTCATTTGGGGTTGGTAGATGCAGACTTAGATTACCTGATGTAGTGACTGACTCCAAGGCCATAGGGTAAGGCAGTTAATAAACAAGGCTATTCGTGGGTACGTGTCTGGTGCATTTCATACATATTCGTTCATGATAGTAATTAACCGTTGCATTTATAGAAAGTAATTAGCCAATAGTTAGCTACATTAGGCAAGAATTCTCTGTGTTTCCATGCTTATAGTATAATTTAATACTGTAAGGGTATACGCTGAAGGATAAGTTATTTGTGATACATAAACTGTATCCGATATGTAACATTGTTGATTCCAAGCACTCTATGAATGATAATCGTGTGCTGTCAAGAATTTAACTGCGTGTACGTAATACACATAAAAATATCATTTCTTATGCATTTTGTAACCTATGAATCGATTGCAACTTGGGTTAGAATTTTTTAATATACTTCTCGTGATATTTTTATCCGTCTAATTTATGAAAGGCACTGTGATGACATGCAAGTTTTCCGGAAATGTTTTGACGTTTTAAAATCAGCAATGTTCGCAGCTTGTACGATTGTAATTATGAACACTTTAACAGTTGTTATCCGATAAAACATGCCACAACTTCTGTATGAATTGTGTCTTCACTGATAACTGTGCCATTAAACAATAATGCTGTTCTTGAGAAAATGAAATGAATGCAGCACTTGTCTGATACAACTGTAAGCATTCGCTGCGAGAATTATTGTCCTAGTGCACCAATAAGAAATGTTTACTTATGTTGTATTCAAGAGATCCAGCATATTCACAACCACGTGTTTGCACGTAAATCAATTTATACCCACCACGTAGTGAGAGATAACATTACATATTCAATATAATTCATGAGGGGTTTGCAATAAACGAGTTAGAGCTACGATGTATCTTGGAGCATACAACATGCAGCTTATGTTACAAATGTTGTTAATGTCCCTGCAATCTTAATGTCCTAGCAATCCTTTCATAGAAATCATATCACGTTGTAAATAAAATAGCACATTTATCTAGAACAGTTTCGAGTATGCGTGTGCATTTAGTCTTGTAAGATTTCCCAATGCTCAATATAGGTCTCGCTGAATTACAATAGTGCTTTATAAGTGACACAGCGGCGTAGCCCAGCGCATTATATCGCCCACCATGACCGCGACGGGGAGCTTCAGCATGTCTGATGGACGGGGATTTGAATCCCAGTGATGACAGCGAATGTACTGAGTATGGTTTTCCCCGTTTGTTTCGTATATCCTCCAGGCAAAAGGCGGGATAGTACCTTAGTTCATGTCCCGGGGCATCCACCTTATTCCCGGACCTAATAATTACATCTACACACACTATTTCAGGCACCACAGAATTACAGGTTATCAGACAAATTTAAAACACGCCCAAATAGACGAGGCTACTAACCAGGGATGTACCAAGCACCTAATATGAATTAATAACTACTACTTTATAAATAAAATAAGATAGACGTACAGTGGATCTGTTATACAAAAGGCGGGGGCAGTTCGTGGCCTTTGAGGTAAATTAGGTCACAAGTCGTATTTTATGTAAGGTGTGGGATAGCTGTAAATTCAATTTCACTCTTGTCCATGACAATATCATTCCGCTATGGGCAGTCGCTCAAGCAAGGAATAAAAACACTCTTCGCGTGGTTAACAAGCCCTAGCCATAAATGGATATATACTCCCGTCAATTTTTGTATAGGCTATAAGATTCAATGTCCTCCGCAATAGGTCGTAGAAACCTCAACTTTATATACAACGTATATCTATAATCCCTGACCCGCCGTACCGCGCCGTTGGCACTTGGAAATTACAGTTCCGAAGAGTGCGTTTATTGTTTGGTTCAGAGGTTGTAAAGAAGTGTCAACTCCCTGCAATATCACGTACAACCACGTCCAACGTTACGCCTTATAATGTTGTGTTTACTTGCACATCTCATTGTGGATTACGGCGTCATGCATGCCTACCGTCAATATCCTGGTAGCTGTTAAACATATCAAAGAACACTTCGCAAAATAAAAATCATGTGACACATATATTTGTCACAATTCATTTAAAATGGCAGAATTGTAATCCCAGATAATTATGTATTTCATTGTAATGGAAAGCATATAATATTATGTATGTGGGCAGAATCTAATTATTACTAGGATGTATCAAAAGTTATGACGTTTTTTAACCCCTTGGCTTTCAAGTTAACGATATGTCGTTACGCCCTGGTCGTGACAAAACTGTCAGGATAACGATCGATCGTTACCGGCCTTTATTATTGATTATTTAGTTGTTTTTACGCTTGATAACATCAATTTTCTGGGAATATGAAGAAGGCAATTTTAACTACGTTTATATTCCGTAGGAACCTCTGACAATCTGTAGTCTATTTATATTAATTCTTCGAGTCTGAAACATGTGCTCACAGAGTTTCGTGTCTTGTTTACGTCATGGTTGATGGCAAACTTGCGTGCATTTTTCTCAGTTTTCGTTGGTAATTTTGAAAACTTGACATTTACAATTCTATGAAATAATATTTAGTTCCTTTTAACATGAATAGTAGACTTGACAAGAGAATTCCATTTCCCAAAATTACTTCAAAAGTTTCAAAACTGAAATTTGTAAATTTGTTTCTATTGTTTTTTTCTTAACCTTGAAATTGTATGGCTCAGATACATTACTTGTTTTCAGTAATAACATGTGATTTATACACTCTATATTTATAATATTTTATTTTAATGTCTTTAATGGTCTCTCTTGCATCTCATTTTAACAGAATTGTGTGCACAGCTTGGTAAATATGGCTGACAGTTTACACACATCCATCAGAAGAGAGCTTGAAAGTGAAAGGGTTAAGTTTGGTATTTTATAAGATAGAATTGGTTTTCTTTGGTTCGCGAATGCTATTCACAGGAGGCCATGACTAGAATTGCGTACATTGCGAGAATGTACCAGTCGTCAGTTGTTGATACACAATCACAAATGGAACTTACAAAGTTGTAGGTTAAGGTCCTTCTAAAGCACTACTGGATACAAGGTTACAAAGCTGCTGCCGCGGCTCGAAGAATATGTGCAGTGGAAGGAGATGTTGTCGTTAAGGAGCGTGTGGCACAATGATGGTTTCAACATTTCAATACTTGAGAAGAAAACACTACATATTAATGGCGTTCTGGAAGGCCTAAACTATTGAGAATACACGCAGAGTTTTGGAAGAAAATCCACAAAGGAGTACTCGTAGTGTATCGTGTCAGAAGAATATCCCCAGGTTGGGCAACCAATTGCAACGTGTCAAGAGACAAATAAATGATCGTCCCACTGTTGGGAGATAATAATAATCTACTCTGAATTAATGACATAAATAAAATATTCGGTGTTCGTGAGGGTTAACCACCATAACGATTATAATGTCAGCAATAAGGCATTCACACCCAACTCCACCAGTAACCTTCTAAATTCTCGCAAATTACTTCATACGGATCTGTGAACCTACGTCTCTTTGTCGGCGCGTGTAGTCTTAAAGCATTCTGAACCTCAGGGGCGGATGACTTCAATGTTACATCTATTGTTACCACTCATCCATCACTAACCCACAAACAGTCTTAACTTGCTATGCAGAGCCAATATTATGACTATAGCCACGAAGTTTGACCGGAATTTTCCATCATTACAAATCATACTTTTGTTTCACAGTATACTTAATTTTAAAAATACTGAAAATTACGCTCGTCCAGTTTTAAAAAAATATATATGGGCCTATCTGTGAACGTCCTTGCTCGAAGTGCCCTGCAACAGACGTACAGAGTTAACCTAGCAGGTTCATTAGCAACATTGTGTCACGTGGCAGTTTACTTGAAGCTCTCAGATTACAGCACGGATCATGTTTTTAACTACACAGTATGACGAGTAGACTGGGGAATTTACAATTCCCTAGTCTCATTCCAAAGAGCATCTGCGCTTGTTGGGATAAGGCGTCCTTTTCCTCAGCATTCTCGATACGAATATAGCATTCAGATCCTATGATAATCAGCCCCGTGTAATAAGCGAAAGTGAGTGTTGATTGGCAATCGGGCTTACGTCTGTTCATTTGATAAGAACGTTTTCATTAAACATCCATTGAAGTACTTATTGTCCGAGGACAAGTTCGGCTCGCCTGAGTCTGTAGCTGCTTCCAGCGGACACCCAGAGTGTGAGCTACACGTTCCGTTCAATTTCACGTAGTTCAAACTTTCGCTACCAGATATCAATGATACCTAGTGGTGAACGTTGGAACTTTGATAGAGCGTTCCAACGAAATCTAACCTAGAAATTTAGCTCCACACAAGTTTAGTCTGTGGAAGGATCTTTTACATACCATAAATATATGACATGGGACCGCCGGCTTTACTTCCCCTCCGAAGGAAGGCATACTGAAGGATTTTTAACGCTCTTAAAAAATACGATGACTTCGGCCGGGTTTGAACCCGCTATCTTGGGCACAGCAGTTCAGCATGCTACCAACTACGCCACCGAAGCATTGAAGTACAGTGCCCACGTTATAGCCTATCTCTGCCGGTGAGCTACGTCATTACTTCCAGGAAAGGTACACCGACTGTACTAGCCTCACCAAAGACATTTCTCAAATTGACACACAAACAATTGTGTGACAAGCACTAATGAGTGTGCCGAGTGCATTATGCTAAGTCGGCCGTCACAACTCCCGAGCCTCACACTGTGGGGTAATGTCTTATGAATAGGAGTAGAGGAGTTGATGGCTCAAATTCTCAGAAATGCAACGGTCCTCACCGGCAGAGATATAATGCGAATACTGTACGGGGCATCGTGGTTATCCGTCCCTTAAACTAGGGAGTGGGGATATACAGTAGAATATATTTTATTATGCTGCGTGTACTCGTAAGTGAAGCTTTAATATCAGTGAATATAATACAGTGGGATTAGCGTAAGTAAAGTACAATTTCAGCATTTGCATGGATATGAACTGAGAAACAATGTATGATGACTGTGGTGGTATTCTAACCCACATCTTGGTATTTGTCCACACAACAATTTATTCAGTCTATTTAAGCCTCCTTGGCACTTCCTACATCTACCAATGGCCACAGACTGTCCCGTGATATGATCTTAAACCCTTAGTATCTCAGCAGACAACGATGCCACACAATGGACCGAAGGTTTGATTAGGCCAAACAGGTCCAATGGTATCCAAGGACTTCTGCCATACAGCCCATGCCCAGTGGTTTTCGGAGGACGAGCAACCAGCTCAATGACAGCACCCTAAGCCACATTTATTGGATTTTACTCCTTAGAGCTTCAAGTATCTAACGAAGAGCCCTGTTCTTGCCTTCACTACTGATTTCCCATTTGCATGAAGCGAGGAATCGAGCTTGATGTCTCCGGGTGGATGGCAAGTGCGTTACTTCTGAAACACGGGGATAGGGAACAGAATTTCGTTGAGCAGCTTCTGTTGACCAGTTATTCTGTTGTGAATATTGCAATATTTGTTAATGAAACTACTAATTTAAAATTAGTGAATAATGCGTCAGTATTCATGGACGGAGGATTTCGTTTCTGTGCCAAATATTTCCTGCAACTATTAATGAATACCATTAATAGGGTTGAGAATTGTAATTATACAGAATTGCTCTCTGTCTTTTGCGTGAGAAACAACAATCCGAGCAGGAAGCTACTTACGTCAAGGAATTAGAAAGCGCACAAAAACTGCAGAAGCGTCATTCTCTTTAATAGTGGCAGTTGAATTTGACACGAAGAAAACGCTGGTGAATTTGATAGCCATCTATACCTATTCCTAACTGGATTATTGAAAACAACCTGTGAGCACAAGATTTGACCATTTATAATAATTGCAATGATGGCATATGCATAACCATTCATTTAATGACTGCTCTATTCTCAAAAATCTAATATTGTAAACCTTCCCGTATCTAGATTATCTCAGTGATGAAATATCTCAGCAAAGTTTATGTGGGCTGAACTGATGATGATAATGATGATGATGATTTAGGTTTCAGAGACCCCGGCAGAATTATGTTTCTTCGCAACCTCTTAACGTTCGAATAAATCAACTAACTTACTGTATAATCGTTCTCTCGCAGTTGAACACAATTAAATATAGAATACTACCTACAAACTTGGAAACAGTCAGCAGGCGTCAAGATTATTACTCCCTCATAGGTGACTACAGAATCATATAATCAATCGAATTTAATATACTTATTTGCTTATTACCGGGTGAGATAGCCATGGTCGTTACGGCATGACTGCTGGCAGTCGCTCACATCCGGGAGGCGAGGAGGTTCGAATCCCCCCGCCGGCAACCTTGAAGATGGTCTTCTGTGGTTTCCCATCTTCCTTCCAGGCAAATGCCGGGGTTGGTCCCTAACTATAGGCCACAGCCGCTACCTTCCAACTCCTTGTCCTTACATTCAAACTTTCCTCCCAGGACAACACTCCAAACGCGACGGTACGTGTAGCTCACCCATGGGGTGTCCGCCTTGAAGCAGCTACAAAACTGGCGAGTCGAACATGTCCTCGGACACTCCCGGCACTAAAAGCCATACGCTAAAAGAAATTGTTTATTTATTTATTTGTTTCTTTAGGGTATGACTTTTAGTGACGGGAGTATCCTAGGACATGTTCGGCTCGCCACAGGCTGTAGCTGCTTCAATGCGGACACCCATGGGGTGAGCTACAAGTTCCGTTCAATTTCAAGTAGTTCCAACTTTCGCTACAAGATGTCACTGACACCTAGTGGTAAACGTTGGATTTTAGATAGAGCGTTTAATCAAAATCTAACCTGCAAATTTAGTTTCACGCAAGTTTAAGTAGTGGAAGGTTCTTTTACATGCCATAAAAATATGATACTGAAGGATTTTAACGCTCTCAAAAAAATCCGACGACTTCGGCCGGGTTTTAACCCACAATCTTGCGCATGGAAGCTCAGAATGCTACTGACTACGCCACCGAAGCCGCTATCATTCGAGATGCGTAGCCTACTATTTTGCACGCAGAGCTGATATCGAATTATCCAGCGAACGTTGGCGACTCCCGTAAAAACAGCTGTCAGTCATAAACATGACCCACAAAGTCACTATGGTGTGACGTCTCCGTTCTGCATTGAATGCTTGCTGATATGAACTTCTTACAACCCTCCGTTATTGTTATCGCATCGTCGTCCTGAAAGTTAAAGACGAGACTCGTTTATGTGCCGGCGAAAGATAATGGCACAGCAGTCAAGCTTCTTGCTTTTCATCAAGGCGGACTGGGTTTGCTTCCTGATTAATGCACGTGAGATTTCGAGGTGAAATGTCACGTCTGTTGGTTGGGATTCCCAGTTCTCATAGTTCGAGAGTAATCATCACACAAGGAACGGTTGATATCTATTTAAATAAAATCAGTAGGTTTAGTATTTGAAATCGTTCATGCCACTTTAACTATCAATATCTTCTAGGTATCGCGCATAAAACTAGGTTCTCCATGGCTACTATAAATTAATCTGGAGTTGTGGCTGGAAATAAACACAAGCAATAGGTTCATCGAGCTAGAAATTCAGTCGAAATAGATTTCCAGCAGAAATTTGAAATTTCATTAAAACAGCGGACAGTTGGTTCTTAACTATGTAAAATATGATTCACCACTGCATACTTCAAGCAACCATAAATAACCAATGAAATATTCTTCTGTAAAGAACCACTTAAATGTTATATGCTTAACAATATTATAATTATATGAATATTTGATTGTCCATGGCACGGAATGTGCGAATTAATGGTACGTATCATGAGCAACGGCGAGATGAAATGTGTTTATCATGTCCACAACCCCCTTTATGTTCATTTGATCAAAGCATTGTTTCTTAATTAACAATCTGAATATATAACCACCAAAGTAAAGTATTAATATCACGGAAATATGCATTGGAAGAACATTTCTTGTCAATTACTTGCCAGGAATAAAATTGGCAAACCGATTAACTTATTTTGAATTCAATACATACGCAAAGTGATTGTTGTAGACAATTTCACTCTTTAAGCTTCTCTTTGGCCTGCCTATTTTACGTTAATTGAGTGTCAAAAAATCCATTAACCAGAAATAATTGATGACATATATTATCTATTTTCCTCTTCGTTCATATCCTAACCCAATCTAGAACTTCCCGTAACTGTTATAATGAACTCTAACGACGTTTCACCTAAGTGTAGGGTGCAATATACTTGCTTCGGTATTATTATTCTCGTGCATACATTTCAAAGTCTAATTCTATAATTTGCATATATACTGGACATGGAAGTGTCATGTTTCAGTTGGGAAAACATAGAATGTTAGGTAAATTGTATATTACTGCCGCCGTTGTGCCCTAATGATATGGCTCATGACAGCACATCCGGCTGTGTCAAACTCTTCCCTTCAAATCTCACATTCATTTCAATGCCTGCAGCTCGCTGTAGCCTACTGATGTGTGACACGTAATGCTAATCGATGTATTTGATCAAATGCAGCTAATTCTATTCCTCCAGCTTTGTTATTCTGAAACCTAAGCCTTTCCAATACAGTGCACCGAGCAACCCTCTCAATTCAGCCTCACTGCTTCGGTTGTCAAAATATACAGTATACCCTAATGAAAATGGAAATTGGAACACCATGAAGGAATCGGTTGTTTGTGTTGATTTTCAATATATACAACGACATTATATAGGTATGTGAACGATGACAATTTCAGGTCAATTGGATTGTTATACAGGCCTCTGCTGCCAATGCCAGAGACCTCTGGGGCACGAGATACTCAATTGTCCTGCTTATGGTGGGAGGGAGGGGGAGGCAACTTTCACTTCCAAGATCTTTGATAATACCACAAGCTTTGGTCGCTTCCCAGAGGAGCACTAGTGCAGCACCTTTTTGCTGAGATTGGTTGCTGTAACAGCGAGAAGGTAACCAGACTGTGATTGGATTTGGCCGCGACCAAGTGACAGGATTGTGATTGCTTGTGAACCTGTCAGAAAAGAGAAGACCTTCATGCATACTGTTTATTTAGAACCCAGGAATATCAGTTGATTCTTTTGGGGCTTTGCGGCATCGTCTTCAAGTAGGGTTAACTTGGGAGTGAGTAGAATTTGTTTGATAACCTGTATCATTGTGATGTCTGTGCTAATGTGTGTATTTGTAATTGAGGTAGAATTTAGGTAGGAAACGGCCGTGGTCTTAAGTTAGGTACATTCCCGGCATTTGCCTGTAGTAGAGGTGAGAATATACGGTAAACGACTCCCAGGATGGCTGAGGTGGGAACCGAACCCACCTCTTCTCAGTTTCGCCTCATGAGTCTGTGTACCCTGTTCCAACCCTCAGACCAGAATTAAATTTCTTGGTAGAGCCGGTATTCAAACCCGGGCCCCCGCGGTGACGGCCAAAATTGCTAGCCGTTACACTACGAGGCGGGCAGATGGATGGATTGAAAGAAGATTTTTTGATGTTAGAAAGATTCTGCAGAAGACATACAGTACAATCACGAGGAGAGAGAGTAAGTAGCGAAATGAGAGGAACGGTTGAGAACCAGGTTCGGGGATAGGAATAGGGGGTCACAAGGTCACCAGATTCTGGTCACTTGTAATAGAAAGAACAAGCGTTTATATTATGCCATCTATTTCAATTTCTCATCCTCACGGCTTGTGCTGTGGGAATCACTATAAAGTCCACAGTTACTGTTCAACTTATATTCTTTGGTCAGGAACGAGCAGTTTGGCCACAATCACATGACAGTACGCAGGCGAGTCTGATTGGTCACGCCTAACAAGTCTTTTTTACCTTGCACGTTAGAAACCTACTCTGCCCGCGAAAACATTTGCACAGCGTGGCCTTTTGTGTCCTAAGTAAAATAACAACTACAAAGGAATCTCTTCTAATGAAGCCTATATTGTGAGCAACTATATAAATAAACGTATTTTGTTGAAAATATTAGTCACATGCCAATCAGTAAGAATTGGATACCAATAAAACAGGTACCCATTGGTTCAATTGAGGAATTATCATTCAGTGCAAATGTGAAACAACTGTGATAATTGCATAAAATAATCCTTGGCTATCAAACTCGACGAAAGTGTAGTTCGTAATTATATTTTCAACTTCCAAATTTCTCCAACATATTTATAAAGGTCATCTAACCTTCACAATGGATAATGCTTCATGTAACGAAGATTTCATTCCTGCGACTTAATTACACAATCAGAATGACAAAATTCTACTATTTCCACACACAATATTTATTCCCAAATTATACATTATTATGATAATCAAGCCCTTGCTTGTTATCTAACTGTAAGATTAAGAAGCTAGTAAGCTCCTCCAACGAGATTACTATAAATTTTACCATCACATTAAATCTGAATATTTTTACATCATCATTATTATTATTATTATTATTATTATTATTATTATTATTATTATTATTATTTATTTACCAAAAATTGTGCCTACAATTTATGGACGGCAGATAGAGAAAGGGCAAGCCCCACAACACAGCAGTGTCTCCATCTCCGTTCATTAAATCTAAACAAATCTCAATTGTTACATTATACAATTTACACCTTTACATTTGCTATATACACATAACCTGTTGTACATGACGTCTATATCATACAATTCATAAATAAAAGGGAAGACACAGGCATGCACGCACACATATACACGCTCACACACGCATACATACATACATACATACATACATATATACACGCACGCGCACACTCCCAATCACTCACAAAGTTACATTATATATAAATTCAATTTACATGAGGTTTTAGTTCCTTTAGAGCCTTCACTTTGCGGCAAAATTGTCGTGGAAGAAGGTCTTTTATTTCACGAGGCAGGTCATTCCAAAGTCGAGCAGAGCGATTGTAGAATCCAGATTGATAATCTGTTGTCCTAGCGAATGGAGGAACAAGGGTGACACCCTGTGCTCTACGGACTGAATGATATGACAGCTGAAGGCGGTGAAATGGGGACAGTTTAATGGTGCCAGCTAGAGATTTTCGGAGAAAGGTGAGATCTATTTGGCTACATATGTCATTGATGGATGTTAATGGTTTTGTCAAAAATTTGTTACCCTGATTGTAAATGAGTCGCTCTGCTCGACGTTGGACTGCACTTAACTTCCTCATGTTTTCCTCAGTAGTGGGATGCCAGGCAGGAAGTCCATACAGAAGAATGGGCCGTATCGTGGAGAGATACACCGCTCGGAGTGCACGGCTTCTGAATCCCAGAAGATTACGTCTTGCAAATCCTAGAATTCTAAATGCCTTACACCTAGATTCTTCAACGTGTACATTCCACTTCAAATTGCTGGAAATGTGTATTCCCAGCATTCGCAGTGAATTGCACATGGGAAGAACTTTGCCGCTCAGTGAAAGGCTATGTGCAATAGGCTGTCTGGCCCTACTTAGCCGAATATATTTACACTTGTTTACTTGTTTACATTTACATCACACCACAGTGCCACACTGTCCAGATCTTCCTGTAGTGCTTTGACGTCATCATTATTTTTTATGGCTCTGTAAATTATTGAGTCGTCTGCATACTGCGTCATCGTGGACGTCACACAGCCTGGAAGGTCGAGGGTAAAAACCATGTACAACAAAGGCCCAATCACCGACCCCTGTGATACTCCCGAAGTTACCACTATGTTCGGTGACTAGGCCCCGCCAAACACGACACACTGCGTTCGACCCACCAGGAATGACGTCAACCATGTAATCAGTTTGCCTCCGATGCCATATTTGCCAAGCTTTAACAAGAGTCTTTGATGAGGCACCTGATCAAAAGCTTTGCTTAAGTCCAGGGCCATACAGTCCACTTGGGAGACGTTAGTCTGATCCAAAGAGTTCTGCCAGTCATCAATCACTTTTGTCAAAAGAGTTGTACAAGATCTCCCCGGAACGAAGCCATGTTGGCTTGGATTTAACAGGCCTCGCTCTCTCAGGAATTCCAGTATGTTCTTAGCAACCAGGCGCTCCATACATTTACAGATACCAGACGTTAGAGAAATCGGGCGGTAGTTGCCCATGTCTTCCTTGTCACCATCTTTGAACACAGGGACCACGTTAGCATGTTTCCACTCTTGTGGTGGAGTCCCGGTGTTAATGGACTGGTTGAAAAGTGCGCACAATGAGGGTGCTAGGGCATCTGCACAGTAATGAAGGATCCGAGCAGGGATTAAGTCTGGTCCTGTCGCGGCATGGGGTCTAGTTCTCCGTAAGCTGTCTCGAACTTCCTGTTGTGTGAAATATAGACTGGCTAGGGGAAAGAGAGGGGATGATGTCCTTGGTAGGAACATTCCTTCTCTGGTGTCAGGTGGAGAGAAGTTACTTTGGAATTTACAGTTGAACGAGTTGGCTATGTCTAGTTGGTTGGAAATAGAAAGTCCGTTATGTTTAAAGCTCTGTGGTGCGGTGTTGCCACTTTTGCTCCGAATGAATGTCCACATTGCCTTGGGATTAAAACTTAATTTGTCAATATACGTACTGTAGGCTTCACGAATTGCAGATTTGGTACTATTTCTAGCCAGCCTACACTTTTCCCACCTGCTGTCACTTGGGCACTGTTTCCACTTGTTATAGAGCTGATTTCTCTTTCTTATTTTGGATATTATGTCCTTTGAGATCCAAGGTGTTTTTTTTTTCTTATTTTTAATTGTAACCTTAGGGATCACTTCATCGACGCACTGAAAAAGGATTTCCTTCCAAGTATGCCAGGTACCATCTATATCTGACTGAAGGTGTAATGACCGGTAATCTGTCAAATAAGATGTCAGAAAGGAGTTTCCAGTTGGTACGGGAGTAATTGTAAACTGTTCTGGTTTGTAATTTTGGACTGTTCTTTTTGAGGGTAAATATAGCTAGGAGGGTTTGGTGATCACAAAATCCAAGGATGACTTGTAGAGACTGAATTGAGGATGGAGAGTTTGTTAGGAAGAGATCGAGGGTTGAACGGGAGGTCTCAGTGATACGGGTAGCTTCAAATATGAGTTGATGGAGGAATAGATCATAGAATGCTGTAAGGAAGTTGTTGGATATAGGATTATTTGGGATAGGAGCGGCATTTCTATTCCATGTGATTTTTAGGTTGAAATCACCAACAATGTAGATAGCGTCATAATTTTGTTGAACGTTTTGCACCCGTTTGAGGGAGAGAATCAGCTCATCATTCATCAGCTGGGAAGATTTAGGAGAGCGATAGACTGATCCGATCAGATATTTACCGTTACTGCATTGAACCTCAACCCACACGGCCTCAGCGTCAGTTTCCAGCTGATGGGCGCGAGTTGCATTGTACTCAGGTTTCACAGCAATGAGAACCCCGCCCCCTGAAGTCTGCAGTCGGTCCTTCCGGAACAGCTGGTATGTGTCTGGTAACACCTCCCGATCACCTACCACCCCAGAGAGCCACGTTTCACTGCAACACACAATACTTGGATCTAGGGCGGTCACTGTAGCATGAATGTTTTGTTTCCGTCCCGGCCGCGTGATGCTGCGGGCATTGAAGGCGAAAAGTGATAAGTGTTTATTTACAAGTGAACTATTCAGGTTATTTACACTATTTACAGAGTCATTGGGGATATCACTGGTATTGTTGCACAACGAGTCGGTAAACGGCGGCATAGCACATTGCCAACATGTCCAAGTTCGCGTGTCTTTTTTAATGCACCGGAACTCAGAGGTACTGATTTTAGCACACGTCCTGTGACTCGACATGTTACAATTACTGCACTGAATATATAACTGACTTTTTCGGCCGATGTTTTCACATATTGCGCATTGCAAAGGTCCAGGGTTGAGTTCTATGTCGCCGCTTAGAGTAAGCGCTAGACAGCAGAGCGAGAACCCGGTAGCAGGTAGCCTTACGACACCTCCCCCTCCCGCTCGGCGTGGCCGGCTAATGGTGGCCAGCCCCAGACCTTCACTGCCACACCATGTCCAGGAATGTATTGTGCATTTGTCACTCACCAGAAGTTTTTCCATAAGGGGTTGATTCTTCAGATCCTGTTCACCATTAACGGTCACAGAATGAACACGTCTTGCCACAGTCACTGCACATTTTACCATTAAAAATAATAAAATTACACGGAGCACACTTCCCTTGATGCAGGCACGCGCCGCCATCTTTGAATTCATGGTCAACCGTTTCATCGAATGACGTTACCCAAATAATTTAATTATTTATATAAACTCAAGCAAACCCTAAATTATACATTCATTTTGTTACCCATTTTATCACCTTCCGTGTCTCTACATGATTTGACTGTATAACGCAATTATTAAATGCTTCCAACTTATTATTCTGTTATTAGAATGTGGGCGTGCGTCTAACCACTAACCTTCGGAAAAAACAAGTCTCCGACTTAGTGAACTGTTTCGAATATCCAATTTATAAATTCACACAACATAACATGATTATTAGAAGTTATCAACTATTATTATTAATATCTCAAAAAATGAAAATAATAATAAGTATTA
This sequence comes from Meconema thalassinum, assembly GCA_946902985.2. Taxonomy (NCBI): domain Eukaryota; kingdom Metazoa; phylum Arthropoda; class Insecta; order Orthoptera; family Tettigoniidae; genus Meconema; species Meconema thalassinum. Next base: position 381,533,429 of record OX336389.2, on the reverse strand, counting down.
TTAAATCATCATTATTATTATTATTATTATTTCCAAAACTCGAGTTAGCTTCATTAAACTATTCGAGAAAAGATCAAACTCGACTTCTTAAAAATGGAAAAATATCCATTTCTCAACCTGAATTTATTTTAATATTTACAGATACGACGGCTGATGACCGTGATTAGAAAAATGACAAAAAAAAGGTCATGATGCTTGTCCATTTGATTCAAGTCATTGAATCCACATGTCTGAACGTAGGAAATGTTCAGAACTAGGCTTCCAATGCCTCGCAGTACAATTTGCAACAGCAAATTTGCAAAAGAAAAATTGTGTTGATAAAACTGTGGCAAAGGAATTCCGGCTAACTAGGCATAAGAATAATTCATAATTGTAGTTTTCATTCTTGTAGATGTTGTTGAAGACGATAATCTGGTTAAAACCCGACTATTCCAATTCTTCGGTCCCATTTGGACTCTTACCTAAATCCTGGTATCGGCCTCATGTTCTACCCACAATCTGTCTAGCAAGACATAGCGGCTAGGGTATTCGTTGCTTTGTAATAATCTTGAAGTAAACTGTTCATGATGGCAGCTCTAATAGCTGTGATAATTTTCTTGAAAGGGACTAGATCTGTAAGATCCATGGCAAAAATACCAGATGTAACACAGACTCAACAGTGACACAATCAGTACAGTTTTGATACGCTCACAATCTTATTCAGCTATGGTAAAAGATCTGATGTTCTAGTTGTCCCTGATGGAGTTATGCATTCCCCAGACAGCGCTACGCACAGCTGGTCCCAAATGTCGGCTAAGTGATCTTTACTAAGCAAGAAAGGTATTTCGAAAGTACTGATATGTTATCTTGGTTGGTCTTTCAGTCACCAAGACAAAGCTTGCTTCTGGCAAGTGGAAACAAAGTATTCCAATATTAATGGACTGTGGATTGTTGTAGACTAAGTCTACCATATGTTTGTTTTGCAGTTTGATATTTACCAGTGTTGACTTCCGAAAAATGTTTTTCACTTGAAATATAAATGTCGAAAAATATTCTATGTTCCACTTGGAAAATTACTAACACTTTCAAAGGTCCAGTAACCATGTACTGTTTTGAAGATTCACACGAAGAACTAGCGACCATGCGCTGTTGATTACGAAGTCGTAGCGTAGCGACCATGCACTTGTAGATAAGTGATTCGACAAGTTGTAGCGCCCCTGCGCTGTGAAGAAGTGAATATTGAGTCCAGCTCGGCTCTCAATTTATACTGTACAGAGCACTCCTCTGACGTCATAGCGGGGTATGTCCTCTATCATTAAACTTCTCATATCTCGGCTTCCGCTTATCCAATTTTCTTCTAATATGGCTCATTCATCTTCTTTTACCCGTTTCAGTAAAATGGTATATAACCCAAGTTTCCAAATAATCGGGAAATATTTAATGAAAAATATAGCCTCGACTGCGACGTGTGCCGCGTCACTAACCGTTCTGTAGCCTGCATATTCCTTCCAATTTGTTCTAAGAACAATTGGCGCGCACTATTCAAATTTTCCGCCTGGGACTTAGGATATGTGCCTGTGCTCACCAAAATGCACCAGTGGATTTGGGCACAGTATACTAATACACAGAAGTCACTTTCTCACAATCGTGTTCTTGGAGACACGGTTCTTGCTCAGCACATCAGTATACTAGAGTATCCTTGGTAGATTTCCATAACTGTCTGGAATTTTTGAACCATTTTTTGTTGTTGTCCGAAATCACTCCTTTTTCGATCGATAAGCAAGCAGATAGGCCTCTTAAGCAACAATTACCATCACCATCATCATCACCACCACCACGTATTCCCCCACAAATTCTCCTCATATTTTTTATTTATTTACTGTCGACTTGAGCCTCTATGGACTGCATGTTAACAACCACTCTCATTTCAGTGTCTGCGTCTTGTTCGTTTGCCGGCTTTGACATCTTGCCTGTATCTCTTGAGCCCATCAGCTTATTTTTCCGCTCCTCTGCCAAAGGGCCTCTTCGCCTTCTGGGTTCCGCCTCTACCATAACACCCTGATAGCTTTTCACCATCCTTCTGCAACTATTCCTGTCTTTGATTTTAACCTCCGTAATACCCACCTGTCTCATATCTTTCTCACACTCTTGGAACCATTTCAACTTGGAGATCTTCGGTTTAAGAACATTCCAGATTTTCTTTGTGAGCCGGTCATTATTCATACGGAAGATATGTCCATAAAACAGCAATCTTCGTTTTCTAATTGCTGTTGTTATCGGTTCCATCTTTCTGTATACTTATTTATTGTATCAGTCGAACCTGTCCGTCAACCCATCTGTTGCCCAAGATCTTCCGTAGTAGTCTGCGTTCTCTTTTAAGTAGCTTATTGACTTGTCCTGTCCGATTCATACACAGGGTCTCCGAAGCATATAAACCTTCTGGTTTGATGATGATGATAATTGTTGTTTTAAGGGGCCTAACATCCAGGTTATCGGCCCCTAATGGTCTGTGTGATAGCGCAAATGTCAATGAAGTGGAAACCAGAACGAAAAGTAAGTGAGCAGGAAAATACTTACAAAAAGGAACTCAGATTGAAACTACTCACAAAACGGAGAGCGGTAATACGTACATAACGGAAATTGGAACGAAATACTCACAAAAGGAATAGATCGAAAAATACACACAAAATGTAGGTGGAAGTTCAAAATACGTACAATATGCAACGCACAGTCGAAATACTTACAAAATGCAAATGAGATTGAAAATACGCACAAAATGTAATTTAGATTCAAAACACCCACAAAATGCAATTGAGAATTAACTACTTGAACAAAGCGGGGTAGGTTGAAAATACAAAATGCAATTGAAATTGCTTACAAAATGTATGGTAGATTCAAACTTCTCATTTGGATGGGCAATACTTAAAAAATGCAATTTTGATTGAAAATATTTACAAAATGTAATTTAGATTCAAAATACCCACAAAAATGCAATTGAGGCATAACTACTTGCAATAAAGCGGTGTAGGTTGAAAATACAAAATGCAATTGAAATTAAAAATACTCACAAAAGGACCCCCACGATATTGAAAGACTTACTAAAAAGCAATTTAGATTGTCAATCCTTACAAAATGCGATCGAGGTTGAAAAACACTCACAAAATGCAACGTAGATCGAAAAGACTTACAAAATGCAACGGAGATTGAAAACACACACAAAATGGAGGGGAGATGCAAAAATAACAGTGTGGGAATCTTAAAGGGAAAAGGAAATATAATGAAAAGAAAAACAACAGGAAAGTGAAAGAGGAGAGTGTCCGTCCCACAGGTAAGGGACAAAAGGGGGATACCGGACCCAGCACAGGAATCCCTCGGGGTTGCCAACTCCCGAACTCACCAGCCGTGAGCCCCTGAGGGTGTAGCAGTTTCTAGGGTGCACCAGAAGTGGTGGGGCTACATACACCCTACCTCCTTGAGGGCCTTGAGCAGAAGGCAGGAGATAACAGGAAAAGAAAAAGAAGGCTGACCCCACCCAGAAGGAAGGGATCAGGAAAGATGAGACAAGGGCCAATTAAGGCGGGAAAGGAAGAGACTCCCTAGGCCTCGAATACCCTAATACCGTCGGGGTCGGAAACGAACACGAGTTGACCAAGGGAGGTCGACAGGAAAGAAGACAGAGAGGAGCCCGGCACAAGTAAGTGGAAGCAATGCCGTACTCAGCTGGGGTCCCGTGGTCGCCAACCCACGTCCCACTAGATGTGAGCCCCTGGGGGACCTTCTGGTTTGACAACAGTGCTGTAGTGCCTTAGTTTGGCTCCTATACTTAGCATCTTCTTATTGTAGATGTTTTTTGGTCAGTTGGAACGCTCGATCTAATTTCAGGATGCGGATATTGGTTGCTTCTTGTTCTAGCCCATTCTCTTGGATTACTTCACCAAGGTATTTAAACTTCTTGACTCTTCGAATCTTTCCATGGTCTATGCACAACCATTCTGGACCTTCACGGATGTTAGTCATATAGCTATCTATTAGCTATCTATTACTTGATAATATTCTCAAGGCTATCCAATGATTTTGTGAAGAAAGGTTTCTTACTTATTGTATTGAAAGTTATCTAACGGAAATTGCTCTTAAACAATGGATCAATCCAATTCCGGTTCATTAAAGGCCCTTTGGGACTCATGCACAGAAACTGGTGATTCATCCGGAAATGAACCCACCAAAGATTGTGGGTCCTAGAGATATGCATTGTAGTAACTGACGGCCTATAACCAATTACCACAACTTGTTAGGACTGCCTCAAGCAACCTGGTATTTCTTTGTAGTACCATACGCATTGTGGGGCTCTCACAAAAGCTTCCTTTGTTGTAGGAAAAGTTTTCGTAACTAGAGGAATGCAACCTCTCACTTCAGGAACAACTCGTTCAAGTCCGCTACTAATCAGGCGGAATCCACCATATAAGCGTACAATATCCTTAACAATTGCCTGGTGAATATGGGGCATAATCATATGGAGGACAACGCTGCAGCCAAGTATTGAATGTGAGCCGACAAATGTCCCACATTGAGGCTACAGAGGGATTACGAGGGAACGTACGCAACTGAACTCACTAAAACACGGATATAAGGGCACAAGACACGTTCCTAACCATGTGGTGTAGTGCCCGGTTCGTGAAGCTCTGTTGGAGATATAAAGTGTATTATATTAATTTAAGGGAGTTCATGTATTAATTCCTGAGGACATGTGACTCCATTCTTCAAAAATCTTTTCATCTACCATAATACCTGCCGAAAGTGCCTCAATTATTATTAATATTGCTAGCCATGGAAGTGATTTCAGTATCCAGCAGTGTGTTATTAGAAAATCTGAATATATTTCAGTGTATATGGACAGTATTTTACATGTTGACTGAAAATTGAAGAATTTCTTTTCCACAGTCGTTAAAATACAACTATAGCTAACAACGTACAGTGGTGGTAGTTCTAGCAATTGATAAGAAATCCTAAATTTGTTTACTAAAGTTCTTATAGGAAAACTGCTTTGATACAAGAGCCGAAAACTTAATGTTTCAGTAAACAAACAGACGATTCCCTCTATGATGACAAGTTTCCATTAAGAGGATTATACATAGGCAATCTTAATCTTTACTTGCAGCTGTGTGTTCGTTGATCTCGTTGAGTACATTCAGCCTTGTAAAATATCATTATACTTTAGCGCTGACACAAGCAGCTACATAGCTCTCCATTGTCTAAGAGGTTTCGAGCGAACAAGAAAAGATGTTACAGTACCTTCACCATGTTGGATTTGTTGCGTGAGCCATAGCTTAGCTCTCACCAGGAGTAAAAGTCAGCTCTGTCTTGAGCTTCACTGTAAATTTACAACCATGGTATGGCTGCGGGGACTCTCACTCATCTCCAATTATCTCGCCCAGTCCAGAGGGAGGTTACAAGTATACTTTAATACAGGGTCACATAACCTTAAGTATCGATTACTTCAAACGTACCGTACGTCGGAATATAGGCCTAATAATAATGATTATTATAGTAAAAATAAAAATAATAATTATAATAAATAGTAATAATACAAATAATAATAATACAATTATCAGTTTTACGTCACTTTGAGTTGTGGTATGTATAGATCATTTTCCTCTGGAGGGGTTCTGCTAAATTTTAAATCACGTTTTTAGCCTATTTTTATTTATGAAAGAAAAAATAGGCTTATGGGATCACCTCTTGTCCGCGTGTGTGTGTATGTGTGTGTGAGTGCGTATGTATATGTGTCGTCATCGACCCCCCCACCCCCCCCCCTTCTAATAAACTCTAAACTCTAGAGTGATTTCAATGAAATTTAGTAAGGACATAGTACTATTTCGTCCGACCCTGACCGTGCCCTTCAAATTTAATTACGTCTCACCAATCCAACATGGTGGTTGTGCGAAATATTTCACCGGCATTCTACATCTCCGAAACTACTATTGATATCAGCCTGAAATTTTGTTTCGTGATAAACGGTACAACTAGAACTTGATCTGTGTAACTTTTATAAACCTGTTAAGTACAAAACGAACATGGTGGCCAAGCGAATTTGAAACATTTAAATAGACGTTTCTCGCGATTTAAACAACAGAGCGCAGTGAAACAGGGTACAGCAAATGTTTATAGTCATTGTAATGCACTTAAATCTAATTTCGTTCAATTGTTAACATAACCTTAAAATGGCGGCTGTGTGAAATTTTCAAATTTAGTTTTAATTTCTTGTGTCCTAATCATGCGATCGAAGTCAACGTTTGAATAATCAACCTACGGACTAATAGTCGTCTGATAGTACATAACTCTTTGGCCTACATATATAAAAATACAACATGGCGACCATCCGAAATATTTAGAGGGTTCTCAATATCTACGAAATTTTCTAGTTTGATAGAGGGGATTAAAATAAGTATGATATATGAAAACAGGCTATTTAGTTCTTCACGGAACTACTTGTTTGAATTTAAATTATCTTAAATGCCATAGTCGTAAGCTTTGATCCAATAACATATAGCGGGTTTTGAAGGCTTGACTACAAACAGCTGTGCCACTCTGTCCAACTGATATTGTGTTTTGAGATATTCCATTCTTAAAACAAGGAAAGAGAAATGATAACCACCATCTGTGCCCTCAATGATGAGGTCGTATACTATGCTATGGCGTGGTTTAGACTCGATAGTACAGGAATATATCCAGGATATTTTCTGTAGGAGCAAAATCCATAGTTATTAATTACAAGAATAGATTAATTAGCAGAATCATGACCTAAGGTGAATTTTTAAATCTCACAATAAATGATTAGGAATTAAAATGTTGATACAATCAATAATGTTTAGAATGCGTCAGTTACAAAATTAATGCGACAACATAGAACGAAGGTTATTATGGAAGATTTTTGCTAAAGATGGGTTGATGGACAGTTACGATTGAGATTCAATGAAGAACTTTACACTAAGATTGAACCAATAATGTCGTCCATAAAAATACAAGATTGCTGTTCTGCATTGATTTACATGTTTTCTCAACGTGACCAGGTCGTTTAAATGAACGTAAGCTTCTATACCCTTGACATTGCAACGTGACTGATAATAATAATTACAGCTACACACAATACTACAGTCAATACAGAAACAAAGTTTATCAGACAAATTCGAACCTCACCATAGCACATGGAGCTGAAAACCGAAGTGTCCCAAGTCTCTTAAGTAAGAACAACTCATAGTTTAAGTCTCCTCCACCAACGTTTCTCACCTATTAGTGGCATAGAACAGAATGCTTTCGTTTTGTAACCATCATTTCTCGATTAAAATTATTTTGTTGTGCATCTCCAAAAAACATACTGTATATCCACCGACTGCCATTGGTTTAACAAGGCAACGACAGTTCGACCTCAAATCTCATGAAAACAAGGTAGGACTAATTCATATTCCCTGGAGTGATTTTATGTCTCTTTGCATTGTAGAACAAGAAGCACGTCGGTTACTGGATACTGTACGAGAGGATTTACATCGGAATTCAAACTTCTCCATTTTAATTATATTTCAGGCGGAGATTCAATTAAAGGTCCATCTGCAGCTGACGAGATTTCTGATTCCGTCTATTGGACAGATCTAACAACGATCGACGCGAGCAAAATCCCTCTGGAAGAGTGACAGGAGGCCATTGGAATCAGCACGTGGCGTCGTACTCAGCCAGTGCTTTATGTCCATCCGTTAGACGTGGATGCCATTGTGTCTGAAATAATCCTTCTCCAAACTTCATATTCCTGCGCTGTATTATGGATTCGTAATCTGTATTTCAACATGTCAATATAGCTAACAAAGGAAATATTTCCAAACTGCTTTGATTTCAAACAATGCTTGGTCTCTCTGCATTTGGCTCTGATATATTTTCATGGATGGTTTAACGCCAGATTCCTTCAATTGGTGAATTTAACTGGCACATTCTCAAACAAGATGCTACAACTACAATCTTAGCATGTGCATTAACCACATTTCAGAGGGGCAAGCGGGTCATAGTTGAACACAATATGGTCCTCTCACCAACCTACCTGCATCCTAACCGACTCAGTGAGGGGACAGCCACATTATTTTTGACAACTTAATTTAAAAAAAGCTAAATACATTTCAGTTAATTTGTTGCATTATTTCGCTTTACATCATATTGTATTATTTATTTTCAAGGAGACTATTCGAGTTAAGATTCATTTGAGTGTAGTTTGTACAGGAAAAACTAGTTATTGGTTGAAATATACGTGTATTGAACACCACATCACTTGAGGTATTTGATCTTAAGCAACACTGGGTGTGGTCACTTCTGGATGATGCCTGATGGAAATGTTCGTTTTCTTTTGGATATCATCAGGCTTGGAATATCATTTCATATTATTCATACTTGCTGATGTGTTTTCAATTGGTACTGTGATCATGTGGGAGTGGACCCCACCACATCAGAGCCATTACATCGATGTGACTCCATAACATTCTGTATGTCCAATGGAGGGCTTTGTTGAGGAGTTTCTACTTGCTTCGGGCATGGTAAACCGCAGAATGCCTCAAACATAGTTCATCCTTTAGGAAGAGGAAGAGAGATGTGTTCTACATCACATTGATTTCCTGGGCATGCACTGCTTTTAAGTTACGATAATCGTAGGGAGCAAATTATTTAGACAATTAAATGAATTATGGACTAATTATAGTTTCTCTGCATAATTGGCCGCCATGTATATCTTATGACTAGCAGTAGTGCCCGGCTTCGCCCGGTGGATTTATTTGTTTTATGGATGATAAATAATACTACTACAGAACTGGACCGCTGAAAGATAAGGATCGGAAATCACCAACGCTTATTGCAGTATACCTTAGTATACTGCACCAACACCATCGCTCTTATACAGAGGCATACTATTGTCATGATGATAACTGTTTTAAGGGCCCTAAGAAATCCTTTCGCACTAATTACTCCCCGTGACTGCAATTTATAAGCAGCTCGCAATTCTGCACCAGAACACTGGTAGGGGCGACGTGAAGCAGCCCGTATTGCCAGGCAACAATAGACTAAGGTATTATTGAAGCTGTCTGGGAGCACTTGTTCTTCCGACTTACTGAACAAAAATCAATCTTTATGGTTACCTGAGAGGTGTAGCCCAATGCTAGATAGCCTAAACTATTCCTCTTGAATCTGGCTATCATATACAAAAAGAATTTTTCGAATCCGACTTGTAGTTCAAGAGATTAGTGCGTTTAAACACACAAACAAACAAATTCTTCAGCCTTATTGTATGAGTTTAGATTTAGTTCACACTTACATTTCACTATACAGTATTAGAACAACGCTATTACATTGCAAGTCATATATCAAGTATTGACCCTGAACTACTGCTATAAAGTGGCCTGAGTAAATGCACAGTTAGGGGTAAAAGAAAGAACGAACGTTTCTATTCATAAGGCGTGATCAAAAAGTTTCCGTTTAATGGCGTTGCTGCAGTGTATATGTAATGTCGTGCGACTCCTATGCGGGTATATGAGCACGGACACGTAGGCAAGTGATTAGTGTGGCAGTCGTGTCTTGCCGGGGTGCGTGCGTTATATGCGTCTCCTCGTCCCGAGGAGTTTAAGGGCCAACCATCCACTGCAAAGGTGATACTCACTCTGTTCTTTGATTACCGGGGGCCCATTACATATTGATTCCAAGGAACCTGGTGTCTCCATCACTGGGGAACGGTACTGCGCAAAACTGGAGAAATTACGGTGTCCAATTAAGGTGAAACGTCCAGGAAAACTGTGACAAGGGGTGCTGCTGCTTCATGATAACGCACATCCCCATACGCAAAGGTTATAACGCAAGAGTTTAGTGCTTTTCAGTCGGTCAACACGAATGTACCCAAAAGAGCTGGTTTATGCCCTAATCCTGAAATAAATTACATGAGATTATTTATTATTATTTATTAATCTCATGTAATTTATTCCAGGATTAGGGCATAACCCAGCTCTTTTGGTTACATTCGTGTTGACCGACTGAAAAGCACTAAACTCTTGTTTACTAAGGTAACACTGAAAAAATGGCTTCAAACACCACAAGGTTATAACGCAGAAGGTACGTCAATTCAAGTGGGAGCCACTCGAGCATCCTCCGTATAGTTCTGTTCTCTCCCCCATTCGATTATCTCGCATTGGGCACATTAAATATGGCCTTGAAGGGTCGGCGATTCCTGTCAGACGAGGATGGTGCAGCAGGCGGTTACGGATTTCTTCACGCATCGGGACACGGTGTTTTTACCACACACGGATCTTCAACCTGGTGCGTCAGTGAGATGAGGGCCTCAATGCACACGGTGGTTTTGCCTGATTCTCATATCAATTCTGTACTGTACGGCCGTCAAACGGAAACTTTTATATCACGCCTTATACTTGTTGGCCAAGTTTGCCTGGATTTGTCACACTCTGCTGCAACATAATTTGGGATCATTGCTCACCATATGTGAACCCCACCTGAAAATGAAAATTGGGATCTTTGGTGAAAATTGCCTTCTAACGACGTTACCTGACATGATTTAGAAACACGGAGAACGACTTAATAATATTCGATTTCAATCACAAATATTCATCCGTTTCAAACAGATGATCTATGATGGTTAGATTTTTACGAGAACTCAGCGATTATTGAGTGAGATCACTATGGTCATCACCATCAGCAACACCATCATCTTCGGTGTTGATTTTGTTGTTCATTTGGATACCGTGATACGTGATTAGAGGGCATGATGAATCAGCGGTCAAGCTACTTGCCTTCCCTTAAGGTGGGCCAGGTTCGATTTCCGGGGAGTGCATGTGAGATTTTCGAGGTAAAAGGCCATATTCGATGGTTCGGACTGAACTTGAAAAATAGGTCCCGTGGCTTATGATCGCGAGGTTAACGATTACATAATATATATGCTTCCTTTACGTGAATAAATATCTTTGTTTATTATTATTATTATTATTATTATGATTATGATTATTATTATTATTATTATTATTATTATTATTATTATTATTATTATTATTATTATTATTATTATTATTATTATTATTATGAGAGTGAATGAATGTTCTAGAGCAATAGCATAGAAAGAGGGTGCAACAACATGCAGTATGGTAGGTAGTAAGGTATCGTAGAACAGAATACTGTCGTAATTCATTTGGTCTTCATTTTTGTGCAATATATGTTCTAGACTTTTTTGACATATTAGATACTGGTATGCATTAATCAGCATCCTTTTGCCTTCAGCAAGTCAAAGAAGAATGCTGTTGCACTTCATTGAGTAACTTGGTGTTTCAGTCAAGCTGATTCTAGGGATAAAGCTAAAATGCCTCACGCTCACTCACCGATATTTCAATTGAATATCGTTCTGTAAATACTAGGACTCCTAGTCCCTTACAGACTACATTGGAATGGAGCCAGCTACTCATACCAGGCCAAAACGAGGCATCCAAAGCAGATTTCAAATGATAGATACTGTACGTGACTTCTGGCAACGTATTTAGAGAACATATGGCAATATGAGATCTATAACATGCAGGCACCACCGGTGCATGATATGCAACAATGCAGTAAGAGAGGACGCATTGAGTTTGGTACAGTTCAACACGAGTCTAATGTTGAAGTGCAGTGATGATGTATTTATAGACATTTAGTTTTACGGTCAGTTAAGAAAACATGGATATTAATAATGCAGGGATGCCTCTATTCTAGTGTACAACCCCCATGGGACATGCGTCAAGAAACTTCCAGAAGCACAACACTGCTGTGCTATTATGGCTGGGTTGAAAGTATGATGCGAGACCAGTATGCTCGCATAATCACGGCACAACACCATCTTCCTGTCGTGGCGTGGATGGACTAACTGCTTGGAAACTAAATAAGTAGCCTATACTAGAGGTCTGTCCCTTCCTGTTGCTGTGCTGTAACTTTGTGTACTTATCCACTAGTGACAATCTGTACTGCCCTGTCTTTGAGTTTCAACACATCACAAGCATGAGTTGCTAGACTGCTAGGACCCCGCTAACACGCGTGGTCTAGTGTTGTACGTGAACGTGTAACTTAAAGAACTAAATCATGATTGGAGGGACTACAGTATTGGCTTAATTATGCAGCCACCCACACAGGAAAATTAGCCTCTCCTAGAAGGTATGGTTGCCTGGAAAACGTACAATTGGGAAGGAAGGAAGGAAGATTGTAGTTTTACGTGACCGTGAATCTTGTGATTATGAGCCACGGGACCTCCTTTTTACGTGGAATCCGAACCACAGGACATGGCATTTCACTTCGAAAATCTCACATGCATTGACCGGGAATCGAACCCGGACCGCCTTGGTGAGAGGCATACAGCTAGACCGGTGAGCCACCACGCCCTACAATTGGGAGGATAGGACATGCAACATGGTGTTACCGAGCTACGTTCTATGTCGGTGTTCTTCCTCGTTGCTTAGTGGCTATCATTCTTGGCTGCCACAGTGAAGGCCCGGTTTGGATTCTCGGTTCTGCAAAAATAAATTCTGGTCTGAGGGCTGGAACGAGGTGCTACATTTATAACAAGTAGTTCCGTGAAGAACTAAATAGCCTATTTTCCTATATCCTACTCATGTTAATTGCCTTTATCAACATACAAATGTTCAGTTTGATTAATGTAAGAGATTCGTAGATATTGAGAACCCTCTAAATATATCGGATGGTTACCATGTTGTAATGTATATATACAGGCCATAGAGTTATGTATGAAGATTATTGCGCAGGTGTATTATTCATTATTATTTGATCGCATGATTAAGTCACAAGAAATAATAACGAAATTTATACATTTTACACAGCCGCCATCTTGTGGTTATTATTAACAGAAAAGCGCACGAATGTGCATAACATAGATTTACACTACTAAAACAAACATGTTACAAAAGAGTTAATTGATGTGAAAAACATCATGATCCAGTAATCAATCAGGAATGTGTGCATTAAAGCATTCATTCATGACCAGTCATTATATTGTGAATTGAATGTTATTTGTGAAATAGAGCAACACTGTATGATGCTTTGTTCATTTTAAATGTTAGTCCTTGCCATGAAAACAATTGAAATGAATTAGATGTCAGTCGATTGAAATTTGTATAAGCATATACCTTACCTAGTTTCACTGCGCTCGGTTGGTTTAATCGCGAGAAACGTCCATTTAAATATTTAAATTTCGCGTCGCCATGTTAGATTTGTGCTCACCGGGTTATTGAAAGTCCCATAGGTGAACTTATGTTCGTAGCCCTTATCAACATACAAGATTTCAGTTTGATTGTTGTCAGAGATTAGTAGATATTGAGAACCGTCTAAATATTTCGGATGGTCGCCATGTTGGATTTTTATATATGTAGGCCATAGAGTTGTGTACTATTTGGTGGTGATTATTGCGTAGGTTTATTATTCAAACGTTGACTTCAGTCGCATGATTAAGATACAAGCAATAAAAATTTAACTTTAAAATTTCGCACAAACTTCATCTTCAGGTTAGGTAAATATTTGAACAAAATTTGATAACGGTGCTTTGCAATGTGTTTAAAAATTTGCTGTACCATGTTTCACTGTGGTCGGATAGATAAATCGCGAGAAAATTGTATTTAAACATTTCAACTCCACTTTGCCGCCAAGTCCGTTTTGTACTTAACAGGTTTTTTGAGAGTTTCCTAGTTGAACTTATAGTAGTGCCCTTTATGACCGTACAAAATTTCAGGGTGATAAAAGTAATAGCTTGGGAGATATGGAATACCGGTGAAATACTTCGCACAGCCGCCATGTTGGTTTGTGAGACGTAATAAAATATGAAGGACACGGTCGGGATCGGACAAAATAGTACTATGACCTAACAGAGTTTCATTGAAATTGCTCTAGTCGTTTAGATTGTATTACGGGGGAACGCTCACACAGACACACACACATACGCACACACGGACAAAAAGTGATCACATAAAATACACGCACTAATAGTCTATAGACACCACACAGACACGGGTTATTAGACGAAATTCGACACACACTCAAGTACACGGGGCAATATGACTACGATGTCAGAACGCCCCTAAATAATCAACAACAACATTACTAGGTGTTCTTATACGGCCACAGGACGTGGCGCATTACGTCCCTCGGCCTGCGACTTTATATTGGCCCCAGCTTGCTGGCCGCCCGAGTGGAAGAGTCTAGCTCATTCATGCTCCAGCGAGGCATCCGGCTTCATTTCACGTTTGACTGTCAATGCGATAGATTGTCTGTGTGAAAATGCCACCTGCATTGCGATTTGTGACTAAAAGAGCTAAGAGCCTACTTTGTATTTGTCTGTTGTCGTTACAAAAGAAAGAACGTGTGGGTGAATTTCCAAAAAATCCTCTAGAGCAGCTTTTCTTATTTTTGTCTATTTGCATAATTTTGGGAACTGGGATTCCAAAGGCACGGATTTTCTGTGTACGCTTGTATGAATTCTTCCTAAGTCTCTTTATCCATTATTCCTATTCCATTACCTACCTATTAACCGATTACTTTGTCACACACATACGTATGCGGCTGGATGCTCCGCTGGCCACCTCGACACAAACATGCCATCAGGGTGGCTGGCAAGAAATACTGGTTAGTAGTTGTTAGTAGAATTTAGTAGTAGTAGCTAGAAGTAGGAGTAGTAAGAGTAGTAGTAAGTATGAGTAGTAATAGCAGTTAGTAATAGTTTGTAGTAGTTAGAAGTAATTGTAATTAGTAGTAGTTGGAAGTAGTAGTTAGTAGTAGTAATAGTAAGTAGCAGTAGTGAGTAGCAGTAGTAGTAGTAGTAGTAGTAGTAGTAGTAGTAGTAGCCAGTATTAGGAGTGAGTGAGTGAATTACCTATCCCATCTCCAACCCTGGCGTCTCCACAAACTGGTTTATTAATCAACAATGTACGAGGGCTGCTTTTTAAGTAAGGGCCGTTTTTTTAAATTAACCGAACATTTTATTTTGAAACCACATTTATTTTTAGGTTTTACATACCTTCCTCTATTTTCTAAATAGTTGCCTTGTTTATTTAGGCACTGGTCACACCTTAAAACTAATCTTCGGTCCTCGTGAATTTCCGTGTCAATTGCAGTCACCAAGTCATCTGTGATTACAAACCTGAGCGTTCATCGTCATGAACATTTTCACGGCCACTTTTGAACTCGCGTACCCATTTTCGCACTTTACCTTCCGTCATTGCATTATCACCATACACCTCACAAAGCTGACGATGAATGTCTGCAGCCGACATGTTTCTTGCACTCAAAAAACGTATCACAGATCGTACCTCACACACGGCGGGCGAATAATCTTGAACATTGTAAAGATGCACAGTTCAGCGTACGGGTTAGCTACACAGCTGCAACTGACGCCTGCTTGTTCGCAAAGGATGCCGGGAGGTAGCGCTCACGCTTGTTGTGGCGTGCGCACTAACTACGGGCTTAAAAAACGGTCCTTACTTAAAACGCAGCCCTCGTACATACATATATAAAGAATAAATCACAGTAATCATACAATACTTGTTTGAATAAATGAAGATACGTAATAGTTAACATTTAAATACATTGAAAGTCTAACATTTAAATATATATTTCCCACAAAGCTGCTTTAAGTACATACATTATAATAATATGAGATGAAACTCGTAACAACTAATATCTACTATATTCTTGAGACACTTCTCCAACCCTAGGACTTCAAAAAACTGGAGGGAGGGATCACTGTAAGGTTTTCCATTTACCAACTAATTAAAGAATTAAAAATTAACATACATATACTGTATATCTAACATATAATGAGTTCTAACAATAAGATCCATCAGTCAAAACAGGCTTATAATTACTTTCTTGTAATATTTCTTAATTTGGTCTTTAGCATTATTTTTTGGTTTAATGTTTTTTAAAGACAGAAACAATGCATTAAAATTGTTGGTATTACTGCTCTTAGCTCCTCTTACCATATGAATTTGTCCATCTGAGAATATTATATATCCCTGTATCTACTAGTCTAGTTAGTTTTCCTTGTTGTATTTGATTTTGTCATAGTAATGAGTAGTTATTACAATTACTTTAAACAGGTCTTCCACAGAGAGAAATACCTCATTCATGGTTAGCTTGTCTTTAATTAACTTACTAAATATCTTCTGGATATCACCTATTATTTTTAATTGACTCTTGCTGGAACTTCCCCAAGGAGTAATACTATAACTCACAATAGACTCTACTAATGCTGAGTAAGCCATAAGGTATATGTGTGTGTTTGAGCAGTAAGCCAAAATGTGGAAGAAGTCCATTATCTTTCTTAATTGCTTCGCCAGCTCTAATATTTGTTTGATCCATTTCAAATGGTCATCAATAACAATGCCAAGATATTTGTAGTTATTGACTCTCTCAATAAAGTTAATACATGAACAATTTGAGATCAGGTAATCTCCCTTGTTTACGTGTAGTCAGTTGTAGTTATAGAGTTTTACCTTAATATTTTCTTTAATATGATGTGACATGCGATTGTTCATTAATTTAGATTTATGTAATTTATTATTAACCCTTTATCATGGCTCCATCTCAAAATATTATCAAAGTCTGCTTGAAGCATGCAATGTGATTTTCATGGATCCTTATGAATTGCAAATAATATAGTGTCATCAGCATACATTAGTAGTTCAGTTTTTGTTACAACCTTTACCATGTCATTGACAATGTGTTGCACATAATTGGTCCCAATATAGAACCTTGAGGTACGCCACTGTTAACTTCAAATTGATCACTTTCCATGTTATTTATTTTAATGACCATTTTCCTTTCCCAAAAATAACTATCAAATACTTTCAACTCTTTTCCTCTGATACCAATGCATTCTAATTTATGTAACATATCATTAAAGGGCCATGTGTCAAATGCCCTCGAGAAATCTAGAAATATTACCAGAACCTGTTTGTCATTGTCATTGTTTAGGACACCATTTACAATGTTGGAAAATTCTGTTAACAGCAATTGAGCACTTTTACCTGGATGAAAACCGTATTGTCTATCATCAATTATATTATATTTATCCAGGTAGTTGGAGACTCTTGTTTCAATACAACTTTCTCTAATTTTATCAATAATTGACAGTATACATACAGGGAGATAGTTACTACGTCTTAGATTATCACCTCCTTTATATATAAAGGCCTAATCCTTTGGGGCTAAATTCCGACACTTAGATACTGTTGTCAAACCTGAATGTCTGTACACAGCAGAAACACTAGATATGATTGGGAAGGGTGGCATCGAAGACATCCGAAAGAGGGAAAGGAAAATGCTCCGAAAAATCCTACGCCCAAATATCAAGGATGGAGAGAGGAGACGCAAACCTATCAAAGAACTATACCTGAAGACAGAAGGAGTCGTAGCCCTGATGAGAAAAAGGAGAATACAGTTTTATGGACACTAGGTGAGGATGAACAATGCCAGATTGACGAAGAGGATTTTTGAATTCTTCAGGAAGAGGACGACGGAGCCAAAATGGTTTTGTGAAGTAAGATTGGACTTGGATCGTATGGGGGTGAAAGAAGGAGACATAATGGACAGAGAGCGATTTAGACGGCTGGTTAAGGAGTTTGCAGGTTTCCAGAAGACATGGGAGTTGTCAATAAGGAAAGGAAGATCTTACACGGAGGAACAGAAGAAGGAAGTGGGAGAGAGGATGAAGCGATATTGGCAGAGAGTGAAGACAACAAATAATGTAAAAGCTGTCAAACGTGGTCCATAGTTGGCCGTAACGAATAAATAATAATAGGCCTAATAATTCCAATTTTTAATGGTTTTGGAAAAATTCCTGTTTAAAAAATTAAATTTACTGATAAGAAATAACTACAGAACACTAATGTCAGTAAGACAATGTTTTATGTCCACACGAATGTTGTCCTTGCCAGGTGACTTATCCCTTCATATTCTTTATGATACTAGAGATTTCTTTTGGATACACTTCAAACAATGCCATTGACTGCAAGGAGTTCTCATCCTGATGGCTATATGCGGATATTTTACATGTGTGGATAGCGTTTTTTATTTGATTTACAAAAAAAAATGTCCCAAACGTATTTGCAATGATACTATTTGAGTAAATATTACGGAAGTATAGTTGTATAATATCATCTACTGAACTTATACCGAGCCAAATCTCACAGCTCTCAGATGAAAAGCAGCGAGAAAAATCCATGTTTACAGTCAAATTTTGCTTCGCCGCCATGTTCGTTTTGTGCTCACCAGCGAATTGAATGATCCATAGGTGAACTTATGTTAACAGCCTCTATAAACATACAAAATTTCAGTTTGATTGCTGTAATAGATTCGTAGATATTGAGAGCCATCTAAATATTTCGGATGGTCGCCATGTTGGATTGTTTTATATGTCGGTCATAGAGGTATTAACCATTAGATGAAGATTATTGCGTAGGGTCATTATTGAAACTTTCACTTCGATCGCATGATTAGCACACAATAAATAAAAATGTAATTTTAAAATTACGCACAGTCGCCATCTTGAGGTTATGTAAACAATTCAACCAAATTAGAAGTCAGTGCATTTCAATGTGTATAAAAATTTGCTCTACAAGGTTTCACTGGGCTAGGATGGTTAAATCGTGAGAAAAGTCTATTTAAATGTATAAATTTCGCTTGGCCGCCATGTTCGTTTTGTACTTAACAGGTTTATGTAAGTCACATAGGTAAACTTCTAGTGGTATCCTTTATCACCGTACAAAATTTCTAGGTGATATCTGTTACTGTTGCGGAGACATAGAATGTCAGCGAAATATTTCGCGCGGCCGCTATGTAGGTTTGGTAAAACGTATTAAAATTTGAAAGGCACGGTCGACGTTGGACGAGGTAGTAGTATGCACTTACCGATTTTCATTGAAATTGCTTTGGCCGTTTGGATTTTATTAGGGACACACATACACACGTGACAAAGGTGATCTCATGCGATAAATAGGCTAACCATGATTAAAACATGTTAATAATATTAATACAATAAAGCAATCATTGTAGGCTAGTATATAATAATCACTGGGGAGTGCGTCAGGCCTCGGCAGCCGGCACAGTTCATATCCTCGCCGCTAGATGGGGGCTTCATTCATTCCATTCCTGACCCGGTCGGAGACTGGAAGCAGGCTGTGGATTTTCATTCATATAATAATCACTACCTTATTAATAGTAATAGTAGTAGTAGTTAGTAGTCAGTAGTAGTAGTATTCAGTTTGATTGCCATCCTTATCAAGAGGAGCAGATGACATTCAGGAAAGCCACTCTAATCGCAGATATTCGAACCTTGGATCTGTGGATTACCAACTCACCCTTGCAGTCATTTTGTGCGACATAACGTGCGGGATCTGAATAACATGGTCTGCAAGTTTGTACGTGTTCCTCATTAGCATGGACCGAGCTTGGTCGTTATGTCGTTGTGCCTGGATGGAGTCAGAGCATGATATCAATGAAGGTGTGGTGGACAATAAAGCAAACTCTGCCATTTGTCAGACATTTGATTTCCGGCTGACGAGCAGAAGTTCAAAGCGTTCAAACAGTTTGCGAGTACACCCGAGCTGTAGTACTGGAGAATTCGTTTGATCTGTCTCCCCAGCCCGAATATTGGCTGTGAATTTCCGACAGTGCTTTCTCATGTTCTCCTCCTCTAATGAAGAAAGGGAGATAATCCTGGCATACTCCTTAGGTTAATGAACGATAAAGGTGCACCAGAACTTCGTATCAAGTACAATGCTACAATTTGCCTGGAGCCAATGGGAAAAATACCATGTTGAATGACGATTTAAAAGGCTGCTGAAATCCATCATGAGTCTAATTCACATTCTACGAAATGTTAATAATAATGTTATTGGTTTTACGTCACTTTTAACTACTCTGGCTTTTAGAGGAGCCGGGGTGCCGGAATTTTGACCCGAAGGGGATCTTTAACGAGCCAGTAAATCTACTGACACAGCTCCCTCGCATTTGAGGACCCTCAAATGCCAGCTGACTGCGCCAGGATACGAACCTGCAACCTTGGGCCCAGCAAGCGAGAACGTTACCGCTGAGCCACGCAGCCAGTCCGACGAAATGTGAAATGTTACGTATGTATGAGTTACTAACATTGAATGATTGAAATGTAACTACATTATTCTAATTATATTCGGAACATTGTGGGATTTGAAGCCATTTTTCAGTGTTGCCTAAGTAAACAAAAGGTTAGTGCTTTTCAGTCGGTCAACACGAATGTACCCAAAAAGAGCTGGGTTATGCCCTAATCCTGAAATAAATTACATGAGATTAATAAATACACTAGGATGACCAGTTTCGATCGTCAAGCGACCACAACTGGTGCTAGAGGGAACACGAAACTGCTCGAAGTCCCAGCCAGGAAGACAACCGGATAAGTATCAGCCTGTATTATTACAGTATAACCATAGTTGATTTTTTACAACCAAATAATCACCCCAAACAGAGAAACTCCGGATTTCTATCACCATTTTAGCATTTCACCTAACATTAGATATACTACATTTAGCATACACTGACAGTTGCATTACCAATACTGCAACTAAATAATTGTACATATTGTAAATATTTTTCACCTGTATTCTCAAACATAGATGTTATAGCCTAAATGTAATGGATCTTATGATGATCGCTTGACGATCGAAACTGGTTATCCTAGTGTATTTATTAATCTCATGTAATTTATTTCAGGATTAGGGCATAACCCAGCTCTTTTTGGGTACATTCGTGTTGACCGACTGAAAAGCACTAAACTTTTGTTATATTAGGAACTAGTGAAAATTAACGTAATTTCCTCCCACGTGTTCAATACCTTAGGCCAGTTTCCTCCCACGCGTCAAATACCCTAATCTTATTTCGTCCCACTGCTTCAGTACCCTAATCTTATTTAATGCCACTTGTGAAATACCCAATGTCAATTTCCTCCCACGTGCTGAATACCCTAATCAAACTTCCTCCCACTTGTTCAACAGCCTAATCTACGAATAATTTCCTCCCACTTGTTAAATACCCTAATCTAATTTACTCCCACTTGTTCAATATCCTTATCTAATTTCCTCCCACGTGTTCAATACCCTAATCTAATATTCTCCCACTTGTTCAACACCCTTATCTAATTCCCTACCACTTGTTCAATACCCTAATCTAATTCCCTCCCACTTGTTTAATACCATAATCTAATTCCCTCTCACTTGTTCAACACCCCAATCTAATTTCCTCCCACTTGTTCAATACCCTTATCTAATTTCCTACCACTTGTTCAATATCCTAATCTAATTTCATCCCTCGTGTTCAATACCCTAATCTCATTCCCTCGCACTTGTGCAATACCCTAATCTAATATTCTTCCTACTTGTTCAATACCCTAAACCAATTTTCTCCCTTGTGTTCAATAACCTAATCTTACTTCTTCCCACTTTTTCAGTACCCTATCTCAATATCCTCCCACTTGTTCAATACCTTAATCTTATATCCTCCCACTTGTTCAATACCCTATTCTAATATCCTACCTCTTGTTCAATACCCTAATCTTATATCTTCCAACTTGTTCAATACCCTAATCTAATATCCTCCCACTTGTGCAATACCCTAATCTTATATCCTCCCTTTTGTTCAATACCCTAATCTAATATCCTCCCCACTTGTTCAATACCCCAATCTAATTTCCTCCCACTTGTTCAATACCCTTATCTTATATCCTCCCACTTGTTCAATACCCTAATCTAATATCATCCCTCTTGTTCAATACCCTAATCTTATATCCTCCCACTTGTTCAATACCCTAATCTTATAACCTCCCACGTGTTCAATACCCTAATCTTATATCCTCCCTCTTGTTCAATACCCTAATATTATATCCTCCAAATTGTTCAATACCCTAATCTAATATCCTCCCACTTGTGCAATAACCTAATCTTATATCCTCCCTTTTGTTCAATACCCTAATCTAATATCGTCCCCACTTGTTCAATACCCCAATCTGATTTTCTCCCGCTTGTTCAATACCCTTATCTTATATCCTCCCACTTGTTCAATACCCTAATCTTATGTCCTCCGTCTTGTTCAATACCCTTATCTTATATCCTCCCACTTGTTCAATACCCTAATCTAATATCATCCCTCTTTTTCAATACCGTAATCTAATATCATTCCTTCTTGTTCAATACCCTAATCTAATATTCTCCCCACTTGTTCAATACCCTAATCTTATATCCTCCCACTTGTTCAATACCCTAATCTAATATCCTCCCCACTTGTTCAATACCCTAATCTAATATCCTCCCACTTGTTCAATACCCTTATCTTATATCCACCCACTTGTTCAATACTCTAATCTAATATCCCCCACTTGTTCAATACCCTAATCTAATATCCTCCCACTCGTTCAATACCCTAATCTTATATCCGCCCACTTGTTCAATACCCTATCTCCATTTCCTGCGATTCAATACTCTAACCCAATTGTCTCCCATGTGTTCAATACCCTAATCTTATTTCATCCCACTTGTGAAATACCCTATCGCAATTTCCTCACTCGTGTTGAATATCCTAATCTAATATCTTCCCACTTATTCAATACCCTAATCTAATATACTCCCATTCGCGCAATTCCCTTATCTTATTTCCTCCCACTTATTCAAAACCCTAATCTAATATCCTCTCACTCGCTCAATACCCTAACCCAATTTCCCCCCACGTGGTCAATACCCCATTTCTCACAGATTCCGAAAGAAGTGTTCCAAAAGAACGTTGTTGTTGTTGTTGCTTCATTAGAAGGGCTTAGACATTTTGGTCATTTGGCCCCATCCAAATGAACGTCGGACATCCTCAGGACTCCGCCTTGGCTCGTCTGTGTTTCCTAATGTGGTTAGTTGGTGTGTGCGAGGCTTACGTGTGACGTCAGTCTATTTAAATGCCCCAGAAATTAAAAGTGAGGCCCTTTAGGGACAGCCTGTAGCGTCTCGCGGTAACATCTGCTCTCCGAGCGGTGTGGGAACAGCCCGGCCGAACGTTTAGTTACAATATTTTGGTTATGTTTAGAGTATCACGTGCTGGTTATATATCATTTATATTACCACACCACCTCAGAAACAACTGTCAACTAGGTGAACTTCATGCATATTTTAGCTCGCTAAATCTGTGCCGGGAAGAGAAAGACCCTCCTCTCCCCCACTGGCACCTTGGAAAAGTTGTATGTACAAGATTAACTGAGCAATATATACTACTTGTGGAAGTAATATAGACCCTTGGGAAAGTTTTACAAATACTCTACAAGCCCTGGGACATTAAATATGCTCTCACGCTTCTACTTGAACAACTGACTAGGATATATCTGTTCCAGCCATAATGACATTGATGAGAGCACTGTCTATATCTGTTACTATCAACCTGTGGGGAGGACCCTCTCCTCTTTCACTTTCCTATCTGCCTTTGATGGCTCTCCTTCCTTATAAGTCCCTCAATCCGCATTCTTCGAGGGTTGAGGGCATTTCTTTTCCTCCTGTCCTTTATTTGCCTTATTCTCCTTTTGTTTTCCATTTCTTCTTCTAGTATAAAAGTTAGTAGTTAGTTTTAGTTATAGTTTACATTTCATTTTCATCTTCACGATCACCCAAACCACTAGGGGCCGATAACCTAGATGTTAGGCCCCTTAAAACCACAATTATCATCATTATCATCATCATCTGTTATTATCGATTCTTCAGCTACGGGTGTGTGGAGTTAGTTGTTGGCCTGTTGTAGCAGTGTGTATGGATAGGTCTGCAGGCGATGATAGTTTCATCCAGGGGCGTATATAGAGTTTTATTTCGGTGAGTGCCCAACTGGAGGTTACGGGGCATGGTATCTATAGGCCCCAAAGAATATGGGGTCCGGGGTTCTCCCCGGGGAACTTTTCTATAATTTGGTGCAAAATGATGAATTTTAAGCCTATCTGGCATCACTTTTTCAACCAATTTGTTGTGTTGTTTTATGTTTGGTTAATGTCAAACACAATTAAGACTATTTTATGTTACTTTTTATTAATTCAATCATCTTGCTCACTTGATAGTATTTTATGGAAAGAATTAATGTTACTGTTTTTATTTACAACTTACACTATTACCGTATATAAAGTCAAGGTTTCTTGAAGCATTACCAAATCGGTTTATAACTTAATCGTCAGTGAGATGTATGTCACGGTGAATAGATAACAATACTAGACCGTTGAGTCTGTTTTCAGAAGTAGGAATTCTTAAGTATGTTTTCAACCAGCTCAAACTCCGTTCGACAGTACCGGTAGCTACAGAGAGAGGCGAATTTGCCAAAAGTTTGATAGGCGTATACATGTTAGGGAAAAAACTTTTGTCACACGCTTCAAGGGCACTTGTTGCTGTTCTTGGTACGTTCATAAGAGCGAAGGCACTGGAGAGTAATAAGAGGTTATGTTGTTACACAAAAGATCAGAGCAAACTGATTGTCACACCGTTTACATCGCACTACCGTCGCCTTGCCTTGCAACGTTGCCATACCTCGCTTAGTAACAATAGTACATGATAAGTACGAGTATATTAGTTTTTAATGTCTTAATTCATAAACAATAATATATGTGACAAAAATTTCGCCCCTGGTTCCATCCATTAAGGTCCATTCCTAAAATTTTTCAGGAGCGTGTGTCACAATTCCACACTAAAAAGATTGCCAATCACATCGCTGGGATACTGGATGTGCAACTTACCAGTAAAATAACAGATACTAGTCTCCCACATTAAATCATCTCAAATACTGGTCGACTACGTTAGGTTTCAATCCCGTAAACTTGCACTCATAAGGTGAAACCCATACCACTCTGTCATACTTCGCTTCGGGATTGTAGGCCATATGGTATATAGCCTACATATATATATCCCCCAGGGGCTCACATCTAGTGGGACGTGGGTTGGCGAACACGGGATCCCAGATGAGTCCGGCATTGCTTTCACTTACTTGTGCCGGGCTCCTCTCTGTCTTCTTTCCTGTCGACCTCTCTTGGTCAACTCTTGTTCTCTTCCGACCCCGACGGTATTAGGGTATCCGCGGCTTCGGGAGTCTTTTCCTATCCCGCCTTCGTTGGCCCTTCTCTCATCTTTCATAATCCCTCTTTCTTCGTGGGATCAGCCTTCTTTTCATTATAATTCCTATTCTCTTTAAGATTCCCGCCCTGCTTTTATGAATAGGCTCCCGGTGTCTCTAAATTACAGTTTGTGTTTTTTTAACTCAATCACATTTTGTAAGTTTTTTCAATCTACATTGTACTTTGTAAGAAATTTCGAACTAAACTCCATTTTGAAGGTATTTTCAATCTCAATTGTATTTTGTAAATACAGTATTTTGAATCGCGGGCTTCTAAATATTGTATTTTGAATCTACTATACATTTTGTAAGCATTTTCCAATTCAATTGCATTTTTTAATTATTTTGAATTTCAATTGCACTTTGTGAGAATTTTGAATCTGATCCGGCCTTTTTCAATCTCACTTGCATTGTGTATTTTCAATTCTACTTGCATTTGGTTTGAACCTCACTAGCAATCTGTACGTATTTTCAATTTCAATTGCATTTTGTAAATGTTTTGACTTTCAATTGCATTTTGTTGAGTATTTCGAATCTACATTGCATTTTGAAAGTTATTTGAACTTAACTTACATTTTGTGGGTATTGTTCAATCTAAATTCCTTTTATGAGTATTTTCCTTCTAAATTACCTTTACCTTCTTCATTTTGTGAGCCATTTGAATCTGAGTTCCATTTTGTAAGTATTTTCAGTCCGGATTGATTTTCGTTCTGGTTTCCATTTCATTGTCATTTTCGCTAGCACACAGACCATTAGGGGCCGATAACCCAGATGTTAGGCCCCTTAAAACAACAATTATCATCATCATCACCATAAGGTATATTTGGCTAATTTCCATATTTTGCAAAAATTATGATACATTACTAATAAAATCAATCTGGGCCAATGTCTGTGTGTGTGTGTGTCTGTTCTTCTGCCAATGAGTGTAAAATGTCCGTCCCCCGCTTGAACTCCTCAACGGCTGCAGTTATCTACACTAAATACAATATGCGTGAAGAGCTATGCCAGAATATCTCAAGGCTATATTTGAAAATTACGTCATTGGTACGAATTGCTTAAAACGTACTTGAAATTTAAACCCCAGTCTCAACATGTCAGTAAGCATATAAACAGTTCCGAGATGCAGCACTTGTGGGAGTAATACAGACACAATTGCACCACGGTATTGCAGATACATTTCTAGAGACATATGCATCACTGTGTTGCCAATATGATTCTACGAGTCCTGATATATATTATGCTTAACTGCATGTAATATCCATACTAATAAATACATTTCTACCAACTTTCGTATGTATGTCTCAAGGAAGATAAACTGGCGTGCTTTTAGAGTCATCATGCAAATACACTGTAAAATATTTTGAAACCTAGTCTCAATATCTCATAAAGTATCCACGTAAACCTTTATAAACTTTTCACACGTATAAAATATAAATCTGAAAATACAGTACATATTGTTATTGTTTCATATGAGGGGCTTGTATCGTGGTCATTTAGTTCCGAGTGCTTAAGTGTGTGTGGAATTTCTCTCTGCTAACCCGCGTCACTGTGATGGCTATATCAATGTGTGCATCTGCAATTCAGGTTAGGAATGTGAATGAGGCAGCCGTGACCCCATGATAGAAACCATCCTGGTATGCACCCGGAGTAGAAGGGGGAAATCACGGAAATCCACTACCAGGATGGCTAAGGTAGGACTCGAACCTACCTCTAGCCAATTTTGCTTCACGTGTCTGACTGTACCCCGTTCCAGCCCTCAGACCAGAATCATATTCCTTGGCAGAGTCGGGAATTGAACTTCGACCTCCAGGGTGACTCCTAAAGATTGCCAGCCGCTACACCATGAGGTGGTGAAACTCACATTGAGCAACCCATATATTAGATAATTCCACGTGAGCTGATAAGTTCTATGTTTAAATGCATGTAATTTAAACAGTAACGAATTAATATCTACTAAATTTGCATGCGTAGTATAAGCCTTATGCTGTATGACTGTCCTTATTATCAGTCACAAAGGCTACCAACTTTTGAGACCTAAACCCAACATCTCAGAATATGTGTAAGGAACTAGCTTCAAGCTTAGCACACTGTATATCCTGTACCCTTAGAATCCAGGGAATAAAAGATCACAATAAGACCACATTGAGGACACCGTGAACCAGCATTTCGGCCATTCCATATAAATACATAGTATAAAAAATGTCTCCGATCCTTGGATGTAACATGTAATCTCTTGAACAACTGGATGGATTTTGATGCGGATTTTGTAATTCTGTAAAGGATTTCTCGAGAAGGTTTCTCTATAAAAACCTTCATTTATGAACAAAGGAACCCGAGAATTTACGATTTCAGTGAATCGAGTAGAAGAGAAACGTGTCTTCCGTGTGCCTTTTTAGACTACGCTGGGTAAACCGTTAAAACTATCTATGTACTGTGCCCAAATCCAGTTGTCCAGATTTGAGAGCACAGGCCCATATGCCAAGTTCCGAACGGAGGATTTGAATAGCGCGCTCCGAATGTTCTAAGAAGGAAATCGAAGCTTTATGCAGCCTGGAGAGTATAAAACGGGCGACGACCAAGGCACATTATGTTAGTTCATCAGAGCGCTCAGTCGCTAGTTCATCGTACGTTAATCCATCACAGCGCCCAGTCGCTGATACATCGCAAGTTACTTCACCACAGCGCTCAGTCGCTAGTTCATCGCATGTTACTTCGTGAAGCACATGGCTGCTATATTCAACGTTATACTTAGAAATAGCACATGGTTGCTAGGAATTAGTGCGTTTCAACGAAACAGTACATGGTTACTGGAACTTCAAAAAGTGTTGGAAATTATTTCAGTGAACTTAGGATTTTTCGTCAGTTTTCACTCAGGTGATAGACATTTTGTGGCAGAAACATTGGTAAATATAAAACTGCTCACGGACATATGATCGACTTGGACTATAAAATTTTCCACAGTCCACAAATATCATTATTGGATTATTTTTATATCCAATTGCCAGAAGCAAGCTTTTGTCTTGGTAACTAAATGACCAACCAAGATTATATGTCAGTACTTTTTCAAATACCTTTCTTGCACGGTTCAGAACATCAGAACTGAATAAGATTGGCAGTGTATTAAACTGTACTGAATGCATCACTGTTGGGTCTTGTTACATCTGGTATTTTTCATCATGGGTCAATTAGATCTTACCCCTGTCAAGAATTTAACTACAGCTGTTAACGCAGCCAATATGAACAGTTTTCATCAAGATTATCAGGCAACGAATATGATTACCGCTATGTCTTGGTAGACAAATTGCGGGTATACAATGGAGGCCGATTCAAGAATTTAAGTACGTGTCCAAATGGGGACTAAATACTAGCATGGTCTGGTTTTAACCCGATTATCTTCAACCTCAAGATCTACAAGAATGTAAGCTACAATTTGCATTATTTTTTATGCGTAGTTAGCTGGAATTCTCATTTTTCTACAGTCTTATCAACACAATATTTTTCTTTGATAATTTGCTGTTGCAGAAGCCTCCGTGGCTGAGGCGGCAGCACGCCGGCCTCTCACCGCTGGGTCCGTGGTTCAAATCCCGGTCACTCCATGTGAGATCTGTGCTGGACAAAACGGAGGCAGACAGGTTTTTCTCCGGGTACTCCGGTTTTCCCTGTCAACATTTCATTCCAGCAACACTCTCCACTATCATTTCATTTCATCTGTCATTCATTGAATCATTGCCCCAGAGGAGTGCGACAGGCTTCGGCAGCCGGCACAGTTCATATCCTCGCCGATAGTTGGGGGCTTCATTCATTCCATTCCTGACCCGGTCGGAAACTGGAAGCAGGCTGTGGATTTTCTTTCAATTTGCTGTTGCAAATGTTAAGCGAGGCATGGGAAGCCTTGTTCTGATTATTTTCTACACTCAGACATGAAGATTCAATGATTTGAATCAATGGTCGAGCATCACGAGCATTTTATTTGATTTTGTGATTTTTCCTAATCGCGGTCATCAGCCGTCGTAACTGTAAATTTAAAAAATGAATTTAAGTTGAGGAATGGATATTTTTCCACGTTAAGAAGTCGAGTTTGATCTTTCTCGAATAGTTTATTGAAGTTAAATCCAGTTGTGGAATTAATAATAATAATAATAATAATAATAATAATGATTTAATAATAATTATTATTATTAATATTATTTTCAATTTTTCTGAGATAATAATAATTATAAATTATATTTTCTAATAATCCTATCTTGTAGTATGAAATTATGAATTGGATATTTAAAACAGTTTGCTATATCGGATACTTGTTTTTCCGAAGGTTAGTGGTTAAACGCACGCCCACATTCAACTAACAGAGTAATTCATTGGAAGCATTTTGCACTTGCATTATGCAGTCAAATCATGTAGAAGACACGGAAAGTGATGATGCGGGAAACAAATAAAATGTATAAAATAGGGTTTTACTAGAGTTTATATAAATATAAATCATTTGGGTAACGTCTTTTGAGAGAACGTTTGACCAGAAATAGACAACGTGTGAAATTATTTAATGTTTAATATGAAGGTAAATTTACAGTAAACTCATTTGAAGGAGCTTACCAGCTTCTAAATCTTCCAGTTTGGATAACAAGCAAAGGCTTGATTATTATGTATAATTTGGGAAGAACTTATTGTGTGTGGAAATAGTTAAATGTGCCACTCTGATTGTGCAATTAAGTCGCAGGAATGATGTTGTTGTTAAAATGAAGCATCAACCATTGTGAAGGTTGGATGACTTTGATAAATATGGTGGGAATTGAAAATATTGTCACAAGCCACACTTTCGACGAATTTATAACCAAGAGTTATTTTATGGAGCCATCATAGTTAATTCTCAGTTGATTCTCGTGTTCTATAAATTTTTCCTAGTACTTGTTGACGCGGATTTTGTTATTAACATTAAACTTTCATTGTGAGGAGACTTTACCGTTGTCGAATGCTAATTATGATCATGTGATTTTTGACACATTTAAATAGAATTGGTCGATGCTATAAATAAATTAATACTGTCATTTCATGAACAGCCACTACCATTTAAAGGATATTTGTGATGCTATTAAAAATATAAATATTATGTTAAATAATTCATTGATTAAAATGTTTATATTCTGTCAAAGAATTGCGACTTTTGATAATAGTATTTGTTACTATTTTTGTAGCAATTTTCTAAATAATATTTTCAAATATGATATTTGAATGATTGATGGTTAAATTAATATTTAAAGAATTGATGATTTGTTAATAATAATTTTTGACCATAAATTGATAGTCGAGTCATGCTCAGAATAATTATTTTGGATCGAGAACAGATGGTATAATGCATTTTCTGTTTAATATCGAAGTTCTTCGAATCCATGCTCAGATGTCCTTATAAGTTGATGTTGTGTTATACCCATTGTTATGACTTTAAAAATGAACCAATGTTTTGAATATTAATTACTGTAAGTGATAGTTATTTTCTGCAACATTCGAAACCAAAAACACAGTGATTTTTCTACATCGAGTGAAACCATTTAATTTCAACCAGTGAATGCATATGATTTAGGAATCAGGCTGGACAATTTAATTTGCCCTGAAGAACCTACCACTGTAAATAATTTAATTTGAACAAAGTCAACAGGACTGACATTCTGGCTCTTGTTCAAATATTAAGTGTTCATGTGTTGATAACTCTGTATATTTTGTGTACATAGATGTATGATTCGTCATGCATTCATAATGCTATGCTGGCATTATTTCAAGTCATTTTTAACATTTTAATAAAATGAGATTATTTTAGGAATTGTGCTATTTTCAGAGTCTCCTTCTATCCTTATTGTTGCATCGAGCCTAAAATCAGTAAAGCAATTTTTTATTGTGTTATTGTTGTCACTTTAACCCATATGGCGCCCTGGGATGTTTTGATTCTCGTGCTGACTGATTTTTGGTGAAATGCATATGTGGTCGTTGGACTTCGGTCTAAACGGGCACAATACTATGAGTGTAAGAATTGTTCAGCATAAAACGTTCTACACAAATTTCCGCGGCAGCATATTATATCTATCTATACCCATCTCATTTGCGTACAATCGTGTTGACCGACTGAAAAGCGACAAACTTTTGTTTACTCAGGCAACACTGAAAATGGCTTCAAACACCATAATTTCCCAGAAATGTCAGGGAATGAGGTAGTTCACTAACATCCCGATGAACCTGTGTATATTTATATAATGGAAAATAAAGCAGGGTTTACTTATATAATATAAAGGATGACACCCAAGTATACTATCATAGTACATTATGCAACGAGCCTAAAATGACAATAATTAAGACACGCGTATGTTTATAAAACGAGCGTATGCGAGTTTTATAATTTCCATACGCGTGTCTTAATTACCATTATAGGAGAGTTACATACCACTGTTTATGTTCGACGATAATTATTATAACTATTTTATGTTCGAACATAAATATTCATAAATATCTGTCGAGATTTCGCCAGTTTTATATACTGAACAGAGCGCATGGGACGCAAAGAATACCTTGTATTTGACCATGGCATCCTCGATTACCCCACTATGACACTGGCCCACGCAGTGAAATTTAAATTAGGCCTTGGAGCTCAGCGCAGGTGCGAGGCTATCCTTACCTAATTGGTCAAACAACTGTTTCTTGAGCTCTGATTGGTGGGAGAAACTGTCCCATAATGAAATCTTGTACTATAATGAGCCTCGTTATAGTACAGTTTTCTGACACATAATAGGCCTATTTACATTTCGACATCGTCGAACATAAAATATTTTAAAACACGTTCAAGTAGGATCTAATTGAGCCACTGCAACAAAAATTAATAAAATTGATTATTTTTCTTGGGACGTAACTCATACAAATAACAAGAAAGTTAGATTAAATATTTGCACAATCGCAATCATGAATTTATTAGATGCTTCAAACATGTGGTGGCACCAATTTGAGGCCGCGTTTGGTGGGAGTATATTAGTCGAAATTTTAAATTGCGGAGTTCATCGCTGTGGCGTTGAGAAGATAAATGCTAATCCTGATATAGCGGACAAGGAAACCGACATGAACCGAGCTTTAGGGAGTTTTATAGCGATGCAAACTAGAATCTTTGGATGTGCTCAAAAATATGCTCTTGTTTCAAGAAATATTAGAGCTCAAACAATGAGGTTTTCCGTCAGTGCAATGGAGACTTATTTTTGCTGTACAGTGTATGTAAGCACTCGACCTGGTAGTAATAACAGAGAAGGCTGCGTGTGATACCACGCATGCCGACCCACGTTTAATTCAAGACTTTCTGTTTACACCCGTAAGTGGAAACCTCGAATTTAGTATATTCGCTGGAACACTTTCCTCCGTTTTGCATTATTTCTGGCCGGTATTCCTATAAACAATTCTTCACAAATCTCTCAGTTCCCATTACCCTAATACAATTGTACATTCTTGCAGCAATATATTCCACCTTATCAGAAGAGGTAGACAAACACCACACACTGAGACAATAACAGAGTTATATCTTAAATGGTAGCCCTTGACTGAATATCTTAAACGCCCACTTGTCTAGTGATTCGTTCTGCACGGAACGTGCTGAACGTGGCTGGTAGGAGCTAGTTGTGGTGGTTGTGAACGGAGAGTTTCAGAATACATTTTCCACCTAAAATAATGTTTGAAGTTTTGTAGTCCAGTAATAATGTGCATGGGGACTATCTGATTTCAGATTTTGATGATAATGTTCAGAATTGAAATATATTCCAGACGAGGTACAATAAATCAGAAACACTGGGTTTAAAATATAAAATATACCAGTGTAGTTCACCATCTATACATTTTCATTAAAGTATTAAATGGGTACAAGAGCTTTTCTCGGTCGAAGACACTATTTCATCGAACTAATATACTCGAGATGACAGTCATGCGTAATATTAAAACACAAATGCTAATCAAAGTTTATCGGCTTCATTCAATAGAGATTAGAGACGACAAGCATGCCTACTACTTCTCATTAGAATGTACTTGAGAAATGAGAATTTCAAGGTATGAAAGTACGTACTTTAAGGATGTAAAAGGTAAATGTTTCAAGCCCGTTAAATTATATCCCCATGTGATGGGCTGAGGGTGAACTACATCTAATAAATGAACGATAGTGTAGTATAGATGACCTTCAGTCTGAGGATTGACTCTTCCACACCAAACCTGGCTCTACGACAGAGAATATCACGCTATCAACAACTGTCACAGTTTGAGAGAGCTCGGATAATTTGTCTCTGTGAGAGAGAGTCTATGTACTTACATGCACTTGTTGACCGATAAGAATCTACGATAAAACAATTATGACATCAGTGCCGAAATAAAAGTAGAAACAATCGTAGACCCGGCACAGGCGCAACTCGATGGACAACTGTGAGGGATGATTATTGGAGAGAAGGTGTTCCATTGACCCCAAAACACCGACGTTGAAGGCTAGCATGGTGTCTGTAAAAATCAACATGGGTCGAATAATGGTATAGAGTCGTCTTTAATGATGAATCACGGGAACGTCCAGACCTTATTGTCGAGGTGCACACAGGGCATATATACAGGGTGATTCAGCTAAAAGGGCCGCCTCAAATTTACGATATCGTCATTCTGTTTTGAAATTCTTAAATCGTATCCAGGGGCTCATACAACATGTCCATTTTGCTCCCAGCACATACCGAGAAACCTGCAGCAACCTCGGTTTCTTAAATAGAACTATACTAATTTCACCGTCTGTAACAACTAAGAGTCAAGTGTTTTTATAAAATTTATAAAACCAATGTTACTACCTGTTTCTCGGTAAATACGTATGTGTTTGGGGCGAAATGGACCTTGTTGTATGAACCCCGTAATACGATTTAAGAATTTGAAACAGAATGACCATATCTTAAACGGTTCCATCGATATTTGAGGTGGCCTCTTACCTGAATCTCTCTGTATATAATGTAAAGCTTCGTTTTAATGTGAAATCACAATGTAACTAATTGTGATTTCTCATTTCAGTCATATTGCCCGCAACAATAACACTGCTCACCAGTATGTTGAAAATGCACTCAATCTAGCGGCTGTATGATGGCAAACATTGCAAATGAAACTTTTCAGCAAGTCAATGCCCGCGTTCACACTGCACGCATCTGCAGGAAAGCTCTCAATGATATCACAACCTTACAATGGCCCACCAGATCCCCGGACCTCAGCCCTATTCAACTTGTGTTGGACATGATGTATTGACAACTGGCCAACTTGACTCAATCACCCAAAACCCTCGACCAACTGACCCGTGCAGGGCAGAAAGCATGGATCACAATTCCTCATGGAGTAATCCAGGGTCTCATGTCCTCCATGTCTCGAAGAAATCAGCAGTGCATCGTAGCACGTGGTAGGCACATGCTGTATTGAGTTTTGTCCACATTTGAGGTCAGAGCCACCTGAAAATATTATCATCGTATCATAGCCAAACATTTGCCCTGCATATTCAATTGAAAGAGTGCAATTCCAGTCCTTCATAATTATGCAATTTCCATTTTCACGACTGTTAATACAGCTACGCGCACACACCACCACATACATTACAACACCATAGGTTATCAGACAAGCCGAGCTCACACATGGAATTACATGGGTCTAGCAAATAGTTACGCCCGTATTCCTAGAATGAAAAAAACAATAAGAAAAACCAACGTGTTTAGGATGAGTTATCTTTCAAGCAAATTGGGAGCGTAGTGGCGCAGCGTTCAAGCTGTTTGCCTCTTACCAAGGTGGACCTGGTTCGATTCCCGGTCAATGCATGTCAGATTTTCGAAGTAAAATGCCACGTCCTGCGGTTTGGATTCTACATTAAAAGGAGGTCCCGTGACTCATGATCGCGAGATTAACGGTCACGTTAAACTACAAGCTTTCTTCCTTTGCTTCCTTCTTTCGAGTAAATACGTAATCTCTTAGCTATGCAGTTAGCGTTATGTGAAATTGGTGTATTTGTAGAGTTACAGAATAGACGGGGGAGTGTATAGAATGTCAATATTGTTCCGTGCAAACTTCGTGTATCTGTTTCCAGTGTAACTTCTGCCTATCCAACAAAGGCTAAGGCCACTTTCCTAATTAGAACAATTAATGTTGACACTTCAGCTTTGAGTTCATTTCCAACACAATCTACTGATTCATAATTGTTTGGGAATTTCTGATACTCACGTTATTACATCTGTGTTTAGAGTATCCCAAGCCTGAATCAATTAAGATCCAATTACATTACCTGAAGAACTTACAAATCTGATTCATGGATTAGGAGTGGGAATCAAGGCCCGACTTGACTAACACGCATAGCCGCTTATCACATCCAAATAATAGCATCTAACACCTCATTATGGAGGCGGGGGTTCTATTAAAAATATGTTGTTTACAAACTGGGTGACTTAGGTACCTCTAGTTTTCGATTTTGTTGCTCCATTTACAGTCAATGGGCGTACATGACAAACATCCACGGGAATGGAACAACTGAGTGGAATTTGTCTGATAATGTATATTATTGTTAAGTATATAATAGCGTGTGTAACCGTAGTTTTAAGAGTCTACGAATGAGCTACGTGTCACGGGATTTTATTGAGGTGCCATCACAGCATTTACAAGGATTGTGAGTGGAAAAACTGGAAAATCACCACACTTAGGATGACAACATTCACCTCCATGTTTCAAACCAACTATCTGTTTAGTTGCGCATATACAGATTTCAACGTGGCAAGATACACAATTTAAGCCACTCTTCTAAGGGGCTTGGACATCAGTCATCATTTAGCCCCGTGAACTTATGTGTGTTAAGAAATTTGTACAATAACCTGCCAATCATGATTATCTGTTGAGCGAGACTTAAAAATGTGTCTGCAGTTGGAATTCTAAACCGAATATTCTGCTGTCCGCTTAGACAAACCCACTACTCTAGGCCATGCCATGCCGTAACAAGGACATATTGTCAAATGTTAGATGGCGAGTGTGCTGGGGGGTGACTTGAGGAATGGCGTAAAGATATCCGTGGTCACGCAGACGACACTAGAGCCATCTGTGGGCCAAAGTCGGAATCTGTTTTACGATTTTAGAATCATTATTCCCCGAAGTCACTTGTATGAGTCATGGTTATGATGATGATGGGGTTAAAGAAGAATTCTCCACTAATTATGGTCGTGACGTTAACGTAGGTTTTAAAGAGCTTCTGTAACTAACGCAACAATGGCTGAAAACCATGTCAAGAGTATCGAATTTACGTACAGATTAAGTTAGACATATTGAGGTTTATTACACTTGTTGTTTTGTTGTTTTATTACTCAGGGGCTTGGACATCAGTCATCATTTAGCCCCGTGAACTTATGTGTGTTAAGAAATTTGTACAATAACTTGTGTAATTGAGATGGCTATAGTAGCGTTGTTGACTTATTTGTTGACTTAGTTCCTGTTGTCCCTCCTGGAACATAGGGCATCAATGAAGCATCTCTATCTGGTCCTGTTTGCTGACAACCTTTTCACCTCACTCCAGGTCTTACCCTCCTCTATAGCCTCCAAGTGGACAGATCTGCGCCATGTTTGTTTGGGTCTCCCTCTCCTCCTCGTACCCTGTGGGTTCCAATCCAGTGCCACTTTCTCAATGGTCTCATTTCCTTTCCTCAGGATATGTCCGATCCATTTCCATTTCCGTCGCTTTATTTGTATGGCCATCTCAGTTTCACCTTTCCTTCTCCAAAGTTCTTAGTTGGCGATTACTTCTGGCCAGTAGATGTTTAGGATCTTTCTTAAGGCTAAATGTCCCGTTTTTTAGTTTGTAATTCTAACACCACGTAGCAGCACCAAAGTGAGACAATTTCTTTTTTCAGTTTTCTCTTGAACGAAAGCTCGTATTTGCGATCTGAAAACCACTATGTATACTAGACTGCAATTGAATTGATATTAATTCGATGCATTTTCCAAAATGTGAAAAAAGTTACTAACAGTTTTTTATATTGTACCCGCTTAGCGTCGGATGCTCAGTCAGTATTCGGCTTGGCTACTGCGGTTCGGGGCGTTTAACGTTCCCTCCACCACCGACTTAACATCCGATATGTAGGCACAATCAGATTGACAAGATTTTGGAAAAACTCAACATTACAATTTAAAATAATTATTTATACAATAAAATAAAAAAAATCATTCAAATGCATATAAAAATCATAATCAATTGGTATTATCTCTTCAAGTGTCACTCACAAAATAATCAACTCAAAACACATAAGAATCAAATCACTTGGTATTGTCTCTTCAAGTGTCACCCAATCACCATTAAAAAAACATCAAAATTCATTCTAATGTCATCTCATTGTTCCGTGAAGTTTCGTGAATATTTTGTCTTGCTTAAATTAAACATTTACCATTTTTTATTTATTTCACTCAGGCGTCGAGCGCGCCCATCATTTAAATCATATAATTTCTCCAAGGCTTTGGACATTTACATTTATTTTCTTTTACCCTTCAGGGTTTCCTTTAGCTTTTATATTTACTTAAATATTTATTTATTTATCATTTATTAAGTCCTTTGGATCTTAATAATATTTCTTCACAAAGCCTTAGATTTTAAACATAATACAATACTGTACAAAAACATGGCATGTCTGTTGATCGAACTCGTAACTCTCCAGTTACCCTCCGTGCATCTAGGTGATTTGCTTTGTGCTGTACTGTGCACTGTATTGTTTATTACTGTGGGATATTTATATATATAACAAATTCCATTATTTCTTAACCCGTTATTTATTTATTCATGAAAGATGGAATTTTCTTTATCAACAATTTATTATTTGACAAATCCGTCAATCTTTTATATAGCATTTCAAACTTTGACTTGGGATGACATTTTCATTCCCATAAAATAATTCTACAATTAGTTTTTTGCTTGCACCTTTTGTTTTAAACATTATAATTTCCGTGTAACAATTCCCTTTCCAGCAGTCTCGGCGCGACCCTACTTGACGACGGACTCATTAAGAGGTTTCATCTATCTCACCCACAAGGACAAGGTCGCCTACACAAGCCGCCCCCTCCTCCTGTGGCACTTGACAACGAGATTTACGATAGCTGGCCGACACTCCATGCTTTCACGCTAGGGTAGCTTTTAACCATAAGATATCCAAGATTTAAAATTCACTTCACTACGGATATTTTGTTCCGTTCTTATCCAATTATTATTATTTATCTTTCGTTCCCAGGATTAGTTTTTGATTCGGAGATGCTATACGGTAGTTTATTATTACAACTTTTCACGACGCTTATAATGCCTCTTACAACAATACTCCATTTCAACAATGCCTTACGACAGCAATGCCTATCACAACAATACCAAACTGGGATATCCATCCTACAGCGGGATTTATATACGACGATTAATTCAACTTTAGTGGGAATTTGCACCTCCACAATACAACAATATAACGCTTCTTTAGGCAACAACTCGGTGGGAATTTTATTCATCCACGATACACAATATAACGCTTCCTTAGGCAAAATATACGAGGCTTCTACATTTTCAACAATAAATTCAGTGGGAATTTACCTCCACGCATTTCGACGTTTTTTACTACCTTTCCATCTCACGAATAACTCTATCCTGGCTTAACGCATATTTATATTCAACTTGAAACTATACTTTATTATTTTTATTGGCCCTTACGGCAATGCAACTTGCTTGGATACTTTACGACATTCGCCTGATTTCGGCATTCCTACAGTTTATTTTTACAACATTGGCCCAGTGGCCTAATAGGTAATACATTTGTTCTTGGATGTTTTTATTTCACCATTGACTTGGATATTTATCATTTGTTTAATTTATTAACATATTATTTCTCGCTCGAAGTTTCACTTTGAGTTTCTAGACACGGATCTTTAAATATAACTTTATTCTTTAATTTGATTATTATTATTATTTGCGTTCTTATTATTCCATATTATAACTCATCTCATTATGACGCTCTATTCTTTCGGTATATGTTATTTGTTATACAATTTAACCATTTTTACTTAACTTATCCCTTTGATTTTATATTTATATTATGGTGTGTATTTACCTTATCACTAGGCAACAATTTAAGCCATTTAAATTTATCATTTTTTCCTTCTTTCAAATTTATTCATCATATATTTCTTTATCGGGCTTTCATTCCTTTATCTTTACTAATCCCAACAATGGTTTATTTTCACCGAGGCGTTCCTCGTGATTAACCATCATCTTTTTTCAATATTTCAATTAAATGCATATTTATTTCTCAATGGATCATTCGTCTAACTCCCTAGTCGACGAATGGTTCTATTGATATTCGCGCACAGCACAACAAGAAAGACATATTAATAATGTTTCATCAACTCACCCAGGTAATGACTCCATTCCTAGATAGGCTCACCCATCAAGCTGAATATTTAGTCTTCCATTGCACCACTTTTCCCTGACATTTATATATTATACTTATTTACTATTTCACTGGCACATAAAACATATTGTAACACTTTAACATTATAACACTTTTAACACTAAAACACTTTCTCTTTTAGCACACGCCCTTATCTCAAAGCTTTGGCAATGATTTCTCGCATTGGATGATCCCTGACGATACCTCGCGTTTCTGCTTTGGACGTGCTAATTTGCTCCTTCCTCACTCATCGAAGTTCCTGTTCTCCTGTTCTCCGTGAAAGTCTCTAAATCCGCGTTCCTGCTCACTCGCTCGCTCCTTCCTGAATATAAATGTTCCTCGTGTTTACCCTCACTCGTTCCGTGATCTTTCTTCGCTTTAATGATATAGTTCCTAGCTTGGTCTCCTGTTCGAGACCCTTAGCATGTCTAGCTCGTATTTTTGATGCTTTATATCTTGAGTATCGAACCCGCAGTCTTCAAGGTTCCTACTCATGTACTTGGTGATTAATACTTGAATGATATTATTCCTTTCTAGGATTCGCTGCTTTATACTGTCTTTCTTTGACGTAGTGTATTTATATTTCGTGTTCCTGAGACACCGATTTCTAATTTTTAATTACTGTCTCTTCAAAATTTCAGGTTCCGTAACTATCACTCTTATTTCGCGTCTTTCTGTATACGTTCGGCTTTGCGTATTTTATTTATACTATCCCGCACTTTTGACGGTATTAGTGTTCCTTTACTTGACGCTGCGTAACTGATTCCCATCGCGAATTCTACTTGATCCAACGCCAGGCGCTATAGTGATCAACTTTAAATAACGACACGATGACCCGTAGGTTCTGTTACGGTGGATATGATGTACTTAATGATC
Source organism: Meconema thalassinum (assembly GCA_946902985.2). Taxonomy (NCBI): domain Eukaryota; kingdom Metazoa; phylum Arthropoda; class Insecta; order Orthoptera; family Tettigoniidae; genus Meconema; species Meconema thalassinum. The sequence continues at coordinate 381,492,918 of OX336389.2, read as the reverse complement.
TCATGCTGCGATCCACCATCCTTCCTAAATCGTGAGCTGACATGTGACGACCAACACCCGACCTCTCAAAGGTTCGTTGTAGAACTGAGTACTACTGCGGAACAGCACGGCCTCCTTTAGAATTCCGTTGTTGACTGAATGACTGACTTTTGTTCGGCCTCATATTTATACTAGTTTATCAAAACGTAGTTCCCTCACGCAAGTGCGGAGTCTATTCTTCACGTTTGAGCCCCTATTTCATTGAAACTTGATTTGCATATGTAAAACATGTTTATTTTGACGTTCATGTCGTGCGGAATCCCATTTAATCGTCTACTTATTTTTAATTAATTAAACAGGTTATTATGCTCCCTCCGTGGCCAGCGGAATGGTACATCTAACCTCCATATCCCTGCGTTTTAATTGACGATGACGCCACTGCTGACGCAGCAATTTAAATCTGTGTCAGCAACCAGGACTACCAACCTCTAAGCAGACCTAGTCCCTGTGAATGTTTTAACGCATGATATCAATGTATAGTATATTATCTGATCCATGTTGTCCGCTAAGACTGATTCGCGACTGTCTGGGATTTTTATAACTTCTATATGATAATTTATCGCAGCCTCAGCTCTAATCGTAGCCATCCTGAATCATGCAATAGTCGTTAATCACTAGGTTCAATCACATTAAATCTGTCAGTGATACACTCATAAATTTGATAACCATTGCTTGCCCAAAGGTTTTTTAATGATTCCTTGTTGATACCTTAACAGCTCTTGAGTTTGCAGAACTTTCCTTATCTGTTGATATTTTCTTGACACTTATCGTCGATTATAATGTTTATGGCTTCCTTAATTGCTCCTAATCTCGCATCTGGGTGGCTTGAGTCACGTACGGCTTGCATAACATTTTACAATAATCCTTCCCTAGTGGGCTTAAATCGTCCTTTCATCCTACATATCCAGCGTTCGACCCTTGGGCCAAAACGTCAGTTGGGCACAATATATCTGCTTAAAATATGTAAAGAACCTGGTAATACGAAAATGGAGATATATTTCCCGTTTCCAATGTATTTTTCAGAATTAAAATTGGGTGAATGGAATCGACAGCATTGGTTTGGGAATTGTCTTGAAAAGGGTGGTAGGTGGCGCGGCTCCACAAGATCTCTTGCGCGAGGAAAATGATGAACACGCTGACAGGGCGGAGGGAGAAGGGAACAATTTGACGACAGGAAGGAGTTGTCTTCCTCTCGTCACAAATATTATAGTTCGACGAGTTACGTGTACAAGTGCCTAGGCGTGGAAAATATCTGAGCAATAAAATTATACTGTAGTAGTGTCACAATATGTAATGTTGACACAATGTGTTCGTACAGATGCCTTTCTTACTTCCTCTAACATTCTTGGTGATAATAATACATGGTAGGGGCTTGGGACATCTTGGTCATCAGTAACTTTGGCTGGCTGCGTGGCTAAGCGGTAACGTTCTCACTTGCTCTGCCCAAGGTTGCAGGATCGAATCATGGTGCAGCATTTGAGGGTGCGCGATGCGAGGGAGCCGTGTCATTAGATTTACTGGCACGTTAAAGATCCCCTTCGGAGCAAAATTCTGGTAACCCGGCGTCTCTAAAAGCCGCAGTAGTTAAAAGGGACGTAAAACCAATAACGTTAATATTATTGTTTTTTTAATCGTTTCGGTCGTCTATGGACCACGTTATTTCAACTGCCTTTTCCCTCGTTATTATTTTTATTATTATTATTATTATTATTATTATCATCATCAGTCCCGTGTAGTTGATTAAGTGTGTGACTTATTAGAGCCAAGGATGGGACAAGTGCCCTGAAACTTCACGTACGGTACTATATCGGCATTTACCTGGAGGGATTGTGGAAAAAACGGTGAAAACACACTCAGGATAGATGCTGACAGCGCTGGATTCCCTTCTAGGTAACTGTTTTAGAGTTATTTGAGGATAACCTCCCGAACAAAAAAAAATTGTTCCGACATTAGTAATACTTTGTAGGGCATAATTCTTACCGCACAGAGCAGCCACTGGTTTCACTCGATGCGAAATTGAATACTGTATAGAAAGATATGACTGGTTTGTAGTTAGCATGTTCTTAATATTTTAGAAAAAAAGATGGACAAGATATGTTCGCGTTCAGAATTATTGGGAATATTTATTCTAAAAACCATCCGATGCGGACGTCCAACTCTAGGTATCGTCTTCTAGACATAACAAACAAGACCACAAACCGTGATAAATTCTAATCAATGGAACCAGCTATTATCGATTTATAAGGGGCCAAATGCGCACGCACATAGACCTACATACATACATACATACATACATACATTTATTTTGGTGATTCGTATGGTTCTTTGGTTCTTTTGACTCTAATTCCTTTTTTTTTCGTGAGATCCGAATCGACTCCGTGTGCCAATCACTATAACTTACTTCAATTTTCATGGAGGTAATAATAAAAGTTCACTTATGTAGGACATTGTATTACTATAAACAAATTATGAAAATGCATAACAAGAGCAAAATTATTATGTTCATAATAGAATTAAAGTTCCTAAGATATTCTCATCTTCCTATTGTTAGCACAGGCACTAGTACTGCGTACTATAAACAAACAAAACTATTATACCTAACTATTTCCTGTTCTTGAAATAAATGCTTCAATTTTTTCCATATCAAAGATAGCGTTTCATGATTTACACACACTCAGTATTTTACTTCACCTCAGGTTCTCTTACATCCATTGATCTGGTCATCCAGGGATCAATGATCTCAGGCAACAAGATTTTCTCTCAGCAGCATGTCAGTTACAAAAGCATATTTTGTCTCCAGAACATTTCTTCCCTCTTTATTGTTTCTATGTGAATGTCCTTAGGCGTCCATACCACAAAATAACATATTTCCCACTATGTTATTTCCAACTGGCCCTGGTTGTGGAAATAAAAACAATGTGAGTGTTAGAGAGTTATCAATCTGTTCTTTTCTGAAAGGCACTGTTCTTGACATTCTTTAGCTTTCTTTTTCGCTTACTTTCTGCCAAACAAAATCCCTTTAGCTTTTTGCAGGCTTCCAGTATGGTCATATTCCGTGCAGAATAAGGGCACTTGACTTCGACTACAGCGTCGTCTCCTATTAATCCGTCTGGGGAGGCACCTAAAAACCCACAAGTTTTATGTACGAAAATACAACATTCTTCGACTTTTCAACCGATTTCTCCTCCAAATTTCGTTTTGCAATTCGCTCATTATCACAGTCATACTGCATTGCTTTTGAATGAAATTCGCCGTACAGAATGTTTTATGCTAATGGATCCCATTTCGAAGTAGGTTTCCTCTTGCATACATATCCAAAATTGGATGCCGTAAGTCTGTCCTCTCTAGCTGTGTGCCACTTTTCATTTTCCCTTTGGCCCCTTGTTTCCTTTTCCAGTTTTTGTATATGGCCTTCACTAAGCGTTAGTTGCTTGATCTTCTCATCACTAAACTCTCTCAACAGTACCTCATTGAAATCCAACTACATTGATCGGTTTCTATAATCACGTGAGACAGTACGTTCCTTTTCATTAGACTGTTTCGGGACAGTCTTTTCCCTTCTCGCGACCCAAATAAACTTTTTCTGAAAGCTGCTCTTCCTCTCTTTCTGATGAGTGCAGTGACCTTCATTATTGTGGCAGTCTTTTTTTTCTAAACGGATTTCATTGTTTTATAGTGCCAGGATGGCCCAAACTGAAAGACCCGTCCGGCAGCTTTGGTTCTATGAGTGAAGGAACCTCGTTTCCTTCGATTGATCTGCTTATCTCCCGTGAATTTTGCAACAAGAGACATATAATTTTTGGCAGCATTGCTGGTGGTGTTTGAACTAGCTGGGAACTTTTTGCAATTAGGGGCTGCAAGCAATAACGCCAAACTTTGGTTGCAGTTAGCTGATTATCTTCACCTTGCCCACTGGTAGTTCAAAAGTACTGTTTGCAGTCTTTATGGATCCCAATCCAATCCAGTATTTCCAGAAACCAATTTTTCATTTTCACATTCGCTACGCCTTTATTTTTCCACACAACGCATTGTTTTCATTTGAAGTCGAACTTACTTCTCTGAAAAAAGTTGACACTGAATAGTACTCCTACACTTATGTATTAGAAATAAAAAACAAACTACACTCGTGGCGCGACAGCCCATGAAGGGCCTAGGTCTACCAAGCAACCGCTGCGCTGTTCAGCCATGTAGCCTGCAGATTTCGGGGTGACGTTTAGTCATCCAACTTGTAGGTTACAGGTAAAATATAAGTGAAATCATAACTGCTGAGAGCATTACAGATTCTCTAATGCAAGCGTAAAGAATTATATAATTTCAAATATAAACTAGGAAAAAAACTTAAGGGTGTGAAGAGTTTTTTTAAGTGCCTGGCTTCCTCTTCTTGGTACTTAGTAGCAATCTCCTCTGGGATTTAGTGGAACGCCCTTGAATCGGTTTTGGTGGTGGCTCCATTTTTTCAACAAAAACGAAACAAGATGTTCAGTAAAGAACATATAGCCTACTTTCTCCTAAATGCATGGGTATTGTTATAACCCTTGGTCCTTTGCAAGGAGTATAACTGAATGTTGGTGGTAGTAGCTTGTTGAAATACATCGTGCTGTGCGGATATTAAATTTGAATATGAGGTACCCTTTGCTAGTGCTACCTCCGTAAAACATTTCATTCAATTCGTTTTTTTCGTGTTTGAATTTATATGGGGAATCTATTTGCATACATACATCGACGCTATCTGCAAACTATTGGGATGATGACCTTGTAGTTCAGTCAAAGGATGCTCCCCAAAAAAGGTATGTTGTTGCAAAATTTGGTAGAGATCAAATGATTAGGTGGGTCGTAATTTGATTTAAGCTTTTAACATTTAGGTGGCCGCCATTCCGTTTCCGTCAAGATGGCGGCGATATAAAACATGACACTGGAGTGCCCTTTGCTAGTGCCACCTCTGTACCAAATTTCGTTCAATTCGGTTTCACCGTGTTTGAATAGATAGGGTGAATCCATGTGCACACATACATGGCCGCCATCTGCAAACTATTGGCTGATGACCTTCTAGTTTAGTCAAAAGACGCCCAACATATGAATATGTTGTTGAATAATTCGGATGATTAGGTTAGTCGTAATTTGATTCAAGCATTGAACATTTGGGTGGCCACCATTACGTTTCCGTCAAAATGGCGGCGATATAAAACATGACACTAGAGTGCCCTTTGCTAGTGCTACCTCCGTACCAAATTTCGACAATTCGGTTTCACCGTGTTTGAATTGATAGGAGTAATCCATTTGCACACATACATGACCGCCATCTGCAAACTATTGGGCTAATGACCTTGTAGTTTGGTAAAACGATTTCTCATACATGAAGGTATAACCATAACGAATAGAATAAAAAGTGTGATCTCTTCTCCATCAATAGCATGTAATGAATACCGATCGGGTTGGCTACGCAGCGCTGCAGTCGACTTAAGATTGTTGATTTCCACATATGTTTATGTGTTTATGTGCGATATATTAAGTATTTAATCGGTCGGAGTGTTTTGGTGGTGTTCTGTGCAAACGTTTATTGATATACAAGTGCTTACACTATTACTTCATAGTATTAATACCTGAAATGCTATTGTAGGAAGCATTAACTGAAATGGAATTTAATTTCTTGTCGTGTGTTAACGTTATCTTCGTGTGTTAATTTTATTGTTATTTAATGTAAGTGAACAGCAGTTTAGCCCTTACATTTTCATGAGTGCTTAATGTGAGTAGTGAAGATGCCTTGCTGTTTTGTACCAGGATGGGGACTGTAAAGAGGTCAGACGGTTTTTCAAACCCCCTAAAGATAAGGAACGTTTTATCAAGTGCAAAGGGGCCATACCAGGGAAGGATAGGGAACTTACTGAAAAGTCCTTCATCTGTGATGCTCACTTTTCAGAAGATTTAATTGTTAAATTTGACAAATTTGTGATAAGAAGCAGTACTTCTCCCAAGAACCAACTGGCGAATGAAAGACTATCCTGTTCCACATATATTTCCTAATTTGCCTAAGTATTTGTCCAGTATGGTGTAAATAAAAATGCTCTTGATGCCATTAAAGACTACTTCTGTGAAGAAAGGGATGAGAATAAAAAAACAGTTTTAGGCAATAGCCTACTCTAAGAAGGTATCATAACTGTGACTTCTATGTCTGTTAAATTTAAAGTGCTTCTGAAATGATGGTAGTTTATTGAGTTTGGTGTAGAGTGAAATTTATGGGTATAATTGATTTTTGTACTATTCTAAATAAAGTTGAAGGAGCCGGGATCGGGTTTAGGCAATAGCCTACTCTATGAAGGGGTCATGACTATGCCTTCTATGTCTGTTTAATGTTAAGTTCTTCTGACATGATGGTAGTTTACTGATTTTGGTGTTTGTGCAGTGAAATTTATGGTTATTATTGAATTTTGTAGTAATCTACGGTAAAGTTGAAAGTTGCATTCGTAAGGCTTTTTTTTTTGCTGTGTTGCAAGTCTGTTAAGGGAATGTATAATGTGTAACAATGTGAAGAAATCCTTTCTGATAGCGAGGTTCATTTTTCCGTTCTTTTAATTAACCGATAGCTGGCAAAATTAATTGCATTTTGAACTTACTCTCTGTCTTCGCTTATTGTCGAAACTGGACTATTACAGGAGACGACTTATTAAATTATAATAGGGCACAGTAAAGTAAGTGGAGATGTCGAACTTATTAGCGCCTATGAGGATATCTTGCGGTGTTTTAACATGTAAAACAGGTCGCAAGGTTTTAAAAGTGTCGTAAGTGCCAATGCTAACTTACATCACAGATCGGAGCCAGCGCTGCGCTGCGGCGGACCAGGCGTATTAGGCCAGTGATATCACTTCTTATTCTATTCGTTATGGTATAACGTTGCAAAATTTGGTAGAGATCAGATGATTAGGTTGATCGTAATTTGATTTAAGCCTTTAACATTTGGGTGGCCCCCATTACGTTTTCGTTAAGATGGCGGCGATATAAAACATGACATTGAAGTGTCCTTTGCTACTGCTACCTCTGTACCAAATTTCGTTCAATTCGGTTTCACCGTGATTGAATTGATAGGGGGAATCGATTTGCAAACATATATGGCCGCCATCTGCAAACTATTGGGCTGATGACCTTTCAGTTTAATCAAAAGACGCTCGCCATATAAATATATGTTGTTGCAAAATTTGGTAGAGATTGGATGGTTAGGTTAGTCGTAATTTGATTTGAGCTTTGAACATTTTGGTGGCCGCCATTACGTTTCCGTCAAGATAGCGGCGATATAAAACATGGCACTGGGGTGCCCTTTGCTAGTTCTACCTCTGTACCAAATTTCGTTTAATTCGGTTTCACCGTGTTCGAATGGATAGGGGGGGGACAGACATTCAGAGTACACACACTCACACACACACACACACACACACTTACACACAGACACACACATAGACAGACACACAAATTTTCGCCCTGTGTAGATCTCATAAGTCTACTTTCCTTTTTTGCTAAAATCGAAAGTAGGCTAAAAATAACTCCACGTGATGACCGTAATGCTCTCCACCAGTCGTAGCCTACCTATATGTACATGTATCAATTCACCCTCCGTAGCGTAGCGGTCAGCATGGTTCGCTGCCGCCCCGGAGGTCCTGGGTTCGATTCCCGGTTCTGCCACGAAATTTGAAAAGTGGTATGAGAACTGGAACGGGGTCTACTCAGCCTTGGGTAGTCCAAATGAGTAGAGGGGGTTGATTCCCACCTCAGTCATCCTCGAAGTGGTTTTCCGTGGTTTCCCATTTCGTCTTCGGGCAAATGCCGGGATGGTACCTACTGTAAGGCCACGGCCGCCTCCTTCCCTCTTCCTTTCCCATCCCATCCCTCATGAGGCCCCTGTTCGCTTTGCAGGTGAGACCGCCTGGGTGAAGTGCTGATCACATCTCCCCAGTTGTATCCAATCCGACCAAGGGTTCCCAACTCTAGGACACTGCCTGGAAAGGCGGTAGTGGTGAGTTCTCTTGCTGAGTCCGTGGGAACCACCAACCTGGAGGGTAAAATTGACTAAAATTAAAATCTATTCTACCAGAAATACTATCCAAAAATAAAGTGCCGAAAATAGAACACCTAACGGGCATTAAAAAATAATACTGTTGCAGGTAGAATAAACTAAATAAAAAGTAATTAATGAGATCGATGAACTAAAAACAAGAAGTCGAAACTAGGAACTGGTAAAATATCAAAGGGTCACTGAGAAATATCCAGACCTTGACAATAATTCAGAACTGACCAGCCAGTCAATCGCAATATTGGACAAGATGCTCGGGAATTCCATACCGTCTGGCAAGGTTGTCGCTCTCTCAAATCACTCTAGCTCCACTCCCCTCCCCCCAACCCTCCACCAACTCGCTCGACCATGACCTTGTTCTACTGCCGCGCCCTGTTGCAAATACAGTAGCACTTTTATTCACAAACTTCCCAAAGTGATCACGACGGTTCTATTCAACCGATTTAGGTTTTCAATGCGGCGTTGGAATCAGTGAGTAGAACTCAACTATCGTATTACCCGTTTTCTTTCGAATTTTAATCAGATATTTGAAAAACAAACTGCAACTTTTCTGTTTTTGAAATTGAAAAGTAAGCAATGAATTAATATCAATTCTGCTACTAGACAGAGTGCATAGCAGTTTTCAGATCGCAGATCGGAGCTCCCCTTCGATACAAAAATATATAAATAAATTCAGCTTCGCTTGTGTTGCCATCTGTTGAAATATATTCTTACCAAAGTGTCGGGACATTTAGCCTTAAGCAGCGGTTGACCAAGGTCTACAGCCTGGAGGTGATTTCTTTAGTTACCTTCCAAGTCTCAGACCCATATATCTGAACGAACATGACATTACTCCGGAAGATACGAAGTTTGGTCTTCATGGATATTTTGCTGTACTTCCACGCCGGATAGAGCCGCACAAAGGCGCCGTTTGCTTTTTGGATACGTTGGGAGACATCCTTTGCCGCTCCTCCATCTTTGGTCACCACACTGCCCAGGTAAGTAAAGCTATCCACATCCTCTATAGGTTTATCCTTGAAGATAACGGGTCAATTGGGTTGGTGTTAATTCTTAGGGCCTTGGACTTTTTGAGTTTATCGTTAGCCCCACCGTTTGCCCTTGTGTTTTTATAAATGAGGTGAGGGTTGGAAAGTAGGCAGCTGTGGTCGTAAGTGTGGAACGATCCCGGCATTCGCCTATCCTAATAGTGTGAAACCACAGACAACCATTTCCAGGATTGATGAGATGGAAATCGAACCCACCTCTTCTCAGTTTTGCCTCATGACGCTGAGTGTAGCCAGTCCTCAGTCCAGAAATAATTCCTTGGCAGAGTAAAATGTCAGGGGTGAAATATGAAGGATAAAACTCTGTTCAGATTAAAAAGAACGAAATGCATGGAATGAAAGTCGGAGTGAAATTAAATATGAAATAAAATCTTGAACTCGGAATGAAATTATATGTGGAATGAAATTAAATCCTTGCTCGGAATGGAATTAAATGTGGAATGTAATTAAATCATTATTTAGGAAGGAAATTGTATGTGGATTGAAATTAAACCTGGTCTCGGCATGAAACTGAATGTGGAATTAAATTAAATATTTTTGTAGGAATGATATTAAGCATTGGTCTCGGAATGAAACTGAAATTCTAATAAAATTAAAGCTTGGACTTTGAATGAAGTCAAACCTTGGTCTCGGAATGAAATTACTTCGAGAACCCTAAATGAATTTGAAGCTTGGACTCGGAATGAAATTACAAGTGGAATGGAACGAAAATAAATTAAAACTTGGAACTCGGTGGGGAATTGCATTCGGAGTGAAATGTGAGAAATAAAATGCAATGAAAAAGACATGTACAGGCTAAGCTCTACGGGATAAAGTCCTTGTACTGCATTAAAATGAATGGAATAACAGATTGAAGATACAGTATAGTTTAGTATTATGTCTGGAGTGAAATGTACGGAATAAACTTCGTCCGGTACCGGTATTAAAAGTAACGAAATTAATTTCATGAAACTTGCTTAGAAATTAGTGACAATAATATTACCAATGTAGTGTAGGTAATGAAGCCAATTATTAGAAGATACGAAACAGGAGGTAGAAAGTTCTGTCCTTAAATGAAATGTACAAAATGCAGATTTTATTCAGGAATTCGTCACTGCTATGAGGCATAAATAAATCAGTTAATTTTTGTATAATCTTGATTAAATCATCGCATGCCTCGATACAAGTCTATGTGTAAATTGTAGCTCTTTGAGATATTTCACACAGTGCGTGTCATTATACTAAGAGACGGGACTCCATAGCACTGAGCCCCATTTCATTCCAAGGACTGCGCTGGCTAGGTAGCGTGGTGACATCTCCGATACTTACTTAGCAGATGAGAAAATACAGAATAGAGCTCATATATTCTATGACACTTGAGATAGAAAAAAGACAGTGGAAGCATTTGGGTAGTATCGTCGTTGGGCCCAGTAAGTAAACAAAACTAACATGCCTGAGCCCACTGAGATGAGCAGAGAGAGAATCCAAGAGGCGCGAACGGACATACTCCCGACAGGAAGCAAGTCGTACCGAGCTCCTAATTTAGTTTAAATTACTCACGAACATACTTAACCAGAGAAATAAGACAGACTACAAATAAGGTCGCAGGGATAGAACACATAAAATTCAAGTAAACTTGTGTATATTAAAATAAATAGCCTATAAGAAAAAGACAACGAGAAGAACGTGTACACTCGAAGTGAAAGATAGTGACAGCGAGACACATGGAGATTCGTCCCCCATGAATAAGTATTAACGTGTGATTACAGGTGGATGAAATAGGAAAAGGGAAATATTAAGTGGTGCAAACGCATAGTCAAGATGAGAACCGAGACGCTGAACCGGTGAAACATATACGCCGTAGTTAAGGGCCGAAATACCGTATAGGACGTACACAGCCAAACAAAATATTGAATTAATATTGGGAAAACAAACCGGAAACATATTACATGAGATGAATTACAGAAATTAGGATGAGTGCACTGAAATAAGATAGGAGGCAAACGTGGTACAGAATTGTGTACGAAAGACACCGCAATTTCACACAAACAATACAAAATCCTAGAGTATTCTAACATAGTGGCAGAAAAATAACAATCGCCTTGCCTGGCCTAAAATGTCTTGAGGCAGCACAGGTTGAAACCCTGTCCCGGCACTTGTGCCTGTCGCAGCGAAGAGCACAAAGGCCAAAATGATCCACACCACACAGTAACATCACAGGACATTGGAGCGTCCGGAAATTGTGAGAATGAAGGAGTTGCGAAAGCACTACACTCAACCGCTCCTAGGTCCTCCAATCAAAGCACCGAAAAAAACCCTCAGACAAGCAAAGTGCCCAGTTATAGTGCCTACACCTGAAAGAACTCAAGAATACGGAGGGAGAAAAGTCAAATGCACTCGAACATACAAAAAAAACCAACAATTAGATAAACATTTCATTGAGTCACTTATATGCATTGTGGTTTCCGTAAAAATAAGGCAACCTACCGAACTTAGCACACGCAAAGACGGAAGATTTGAATAAACAATTGAACGAGAAAACAATATTTGAAATTTCAATATAGGAATCAGCTCACAACGTTGATGGAGGTCAAAATTCCCCTACCTTTTGCTAATTTCCTTTTCAGGTTTGGTTGGGTGTTTAGAGGAAGACGTGGAGTCTCTTGATAGCTCATTGGTAGTTGGTTTGAGTATGCGACCATGGTGGTACATAAGTAACAATCGTCTTGCTTGGGTTAATAAATCATGAGGCAGCATAAGTTGAAACCCGGAGCCGGCACATGTGCCAGTCGCAGTGGTCCTTTCGGTACTTTAGCCTACTATTCTCATTTCTCAACAAGTAGTTCCGTGAAGAACTAAATAGCCTATTTGCATACATCCTACTTATATTAATTGCCTCTATCGACATACAAATTTTCAGTTTAATTGCTGTAATAGATTCGTAGATATTAAGAACCGTCTAAAGATTTCGGATGGTCGTCATGTTGGATTTTTATATATGTTGGTCTTACAGTTATGTTCTATTACATAAAGATTATTGTGTAGGGGTAGTATTCAAATTTTAATCGCGTGATTAGGACACAAGAAATGAAATCAGATTTTAAATTTTCGCAAAGCTGCCATCTTGCGATTATGAAAACTATTGAAATAAATTACTTGCCAGTGGATTACAATTTTTGTAAGCATTTATCGTATCACGTTTTACTGCGCCAAGATGGTTAAATCGCGAGAAACGTCCATTTAAACATATATATTTCGCCTCGCCGCGATGTTAGATGCTCCCCAGGTTGTTGCAAGTCCCATAAGTGAACTTATGTTCATAGCCTCTATCAACATAGAAAATTTCAGTTTCATTGCTATCATAGATTATTAAATATTGAGAACCGTCTAAATATTTCGGATGGTCACCATGTTGGATTTTTATATATGTCGGCCATAGAGTTATGTACTATTAAATGACGATTATTGCGTAGGTTGATTATTCAGGCGTTGACTTAGATCGCATGATCAACACACAATAAATAAAAACTTAATTTCAAAATTGCGCCCAGCCGCCATCTTGAGGTTATGTGAACAAGTGCAATATATTAGATGCCAGTGAATTGCATTACGTATAAACATTAACTGTATCATATTTCACAGCGCTCAGATTGTTATATCGCGAGAAAAGTCTATTACAATGTTTTACCTTCGCTTGGCCGCCATGTTCGTTTTGTATTCTACAGTTTTTTGGAAGTCTCATAGCTGAACTTCTAGTAGTACCTTTTATCACCGTGCAAAATTTCAGGGTGATATCAGTAATAGTTTCGGAGATAAAGAATGCCGGTGAAATATTTCGCACAACCACCAAGTTGGATTGGTGAGACGTAATAAAATTCGAAGGGCACGGTCGGAGTTGGCCGGAATAGTACTATGACCTTACCAAGTTTCGTTGAAATCGCTCCAGCTGGACGCACACACACCCACACGGACAGCAGGTGATCCCATAAGCCTATTTTACATAAATGAAAATACGCTAAAAAGTGATTAAAAAGATAAAGACTTAGTAGCTTTCTGTGAGGAATGAGCTGCAAGAATAAGCATTACGTTCTAGAATTATACTTGCGTGAATAAAAGAAAACTTTTCATTTAGAGGATCATTCCTAGGGGGAATACACCTCAATTCTATGCACTTAATTCCTCGCCCGCTGGAATAGAACTATGTGCTTTATTCAGAGTTTCAATCCGAGAGGAATATCATTAAATTGCATGGAACTAATTTCATTCCCGCCAGATTAGAATTAAATGTTTCGTTCAGAGTTTCATTCCCAGAGGATTAGAATAATCCTTGGCCATTAAATTTCATTACCGTAGCAATACTGTTAAATATTTTATTAACAATTTAATTCCGATAATAATCGAATAACATTCAATGAATTCAATTTCATTCCCCACAAAAAAAGAAATAAAATTCCCATCCAGAGTTTCATTCCGAAAGGAATAATATTAAATGTATCTTTCCGAATTTCATTCCCAAAATGAAATGAAGCGTTTCACTCCTGGTTTAATTCCACACCAGAATAGTATTAAATTGTCTGGATAAATTTGATTTTATTCCTGGTCAGGAGTGAAATATACATTTCTTTCCAATGTACGGGCACCTACCTCATCCCTGATCCTTACATAGTTACACACATTACATTACATAAATACAGGTTATCATACAAGTCAACACACTCCCAACTCAACGGGGCTGATGACCAAGGTGTTCCGAGCCCCTGTAACGAATTAACAACTGGTTTAATATTAACAATTGTTTGAAGTTATTTACAAAATGATTAATTATGACGTTGAAATCAGTTCTCTTTCCTGAAGCCAGTACTGTAATTTGTTATATTACAATGTTGCACATAGGCTAACACCAGGAGCACGAGATGTAACACACTGCCTCGCGCTGTGACTAGTGTGTTCAAACGGACATTACCACGCCAGTGCGCTTAGTGTGGCTCATATTTTACGCTGAGGTATTGTGCCCGTTTGGACCGAAGTCCGGACGACCACATATGCATTTCACCAAAAATCAGTCAGCACGAGAATCAAAATATACCGGGGCGCCAGATGGGTTAAAGTCGAATGCAATGACCCAACAAAAAAAATGCTTATCTGATTTTCGGCTCGACGCAACAATAAGGATAGAAGGAGATTCATGAAAACGGTGATTGCATACCATAAAATTATCTCATTTTATTAAAACTTTAAAATGACAAGAAGAAAATATGCCCAAAATGGCATAAAAGATGACTGGAAAAGAATAAATTATTTACACAATATACAATATCGCCAACACATGAACACTAACAAAGTTGAAACGAGAGGTCAGAATATCAGTCCTGTTGACTTCGTTCAACATAATTATGTACAGGGGTAGGGTTTTATCAGCGCAAAGTCAATCGTCAATACTGATCCCTAAATTATTTAGCATTCACACGTTGAAGATCAATAAGAAAATTTATCACTGGTTGGAAAATCACTTTCACTGTTCATTTCTCAAAACTATTAAAGTAGCATTTCGACTAACACTTCATAGGCAGTAGTAATATTAGGATTTGTCAAATACAAAGTTGTTCATAATAAGTGAAATACACTATGATTTACATGGACCTTGAGCATTTTTATGGATTCAAAGAAAAACAGAAAATATCTATTGAAACATAGATCTCAATCCAAAGTCTGTCAAAAATAATTTTGACTTAATCAAAAATATAACTATCACAAATATAACTTCCATTCTACATGGATTCAGTCAACAAATTAATTAATTATTCCTTGAAAACATTAATTAGGAAATTTGAAATATAATTTAACATGTTTTATAATGAAACAAATTATAATTATTATTATCAAAGTGATTTTGACAAAATGTCAACTATGTTCAGCATCAACTTATTAAAGAAAATGTATATTTATTTTTATAGGATCTGAAAATCCTTTCAGCTTATAGTGGTTGTTAATAAGTAACAATTTCAAACAACAGCATTGGCCCATATGATTGACACGTGATAAAAATCACAGAATTATAAATCAGCATTTAGACAACGGTAAAGCTTTCCTGAATGAAAGGAATTAGTATAATAATAATATTCCGGGTAAGCAATTACTAGAAATATTTTCAAACACGTGGATCAACAGTAATTTAATAATGATGGTTCACAAAATAACCTGTGGTTATATTACGACGAAAGTGTGGCGAAAAACGACTCTCCTACTACATCAGAAACATCCAACCTACACTTTGATTGGTGCTCCATTTTACACAACCTCATTCCTGCGACTTAAATTGCGCACTCAGAATAGCATATAATAATCTGCACACACACAATGACATCTTCCCAAATTATACAAAATAAGCAAGCCTTTGCTTGTTATGACAAATGGAAGATTCAAAAATCAATAAACCTCACCAATGAGTTTACGACAATATCCAATATAATTTCACCATCAGAAATTCCACACAGTGTTAATATTAGCAAACGTTGTGAAAGACGCTGCGTCATAATGATTTTATTTTATATAAACTCTAGCAAAGACCCTGCTTTATACATGCTTAGCTTCCCATTTCGCTTCTTTCCTAGTCTTTATCAAAGCTTTAAATATGAAATGCAAACGGGAAACAATTTCACTGAATTTAACTGTTCATTATAAGTGGGCATGTGTTAACCACTAACCTTCGGAATTAACAAATATCCGATTTAGAGTATGACTTCAAATGTCAACTGTATTAATCATACAACCAGAAAATGATTATTATAAACCATAAATGTTTATTATTTGTGCCCTTTTAGCAAGAAATATGCCAATCACAGTATACCAGCGTAGCTCAATTCGGAATTTTCGGGGCAGCGGTAAGTTCCCCCACTCTGTGACTCACATATTTTGGATTAAATAGAGGATACACTTGCAAAAATAACAACAAAATCAACTCCTATTTAAACACATTTAATTAATAAAATTAATGGCGCTACAAACACTTTAACAATTTAATTACTGACCCATAAACATCTACTTGTTCCAAATGAACAAGGAATCACAAATATAATAAAACAAATATTGTATTTAAAACATGTGGTTTCCACATAAACCAACGATTCCTACTTAGTCTTACTTCCATAAAGCCTTAACAGTAAGTTTTATATAACTCCGAGCTCTTTAGGCTCCATGCTTTACATAATTATGGTGTCATTCTGGTACACCTCAAATACTATCCTTTATATTTTCTTATTTCTCAAAAACAAATATATAATTATATTTAAAATCTATGTTAATTATCTAACTCAATATTTTGGGCATGTCCACACATTCAGTTGTTATCATCTCTCTTTATTTCACAAATATATTAAGGTAATCAGGAAATCAATTGTGTACTCCAGAGCGTGAAGATACTTGACACAGTCAAAAAACTATAGTTACTCCCGAAACTTAGTTGTCTTCAATTAACTCATGGAATCCTACGTCTATCCAACACTACAATAGGGATTGTTATTTATCTCTTATGTCTTATAAGACCATTATCATATAAGAAACTACGATCTGAACAGGCAAACGAAAATATCAATCTACAAGGACCTCGGTTCAACGCCCGGGTCGTTAACAACTTTAAACACTCCTGGTGTATTCATTTCTCTTTACAACATCTTACGAGACGGTTTCTGGCCCCTCTCGCTTTAAGAGAGCTAGACCCTTCTACTCGGGCGCGATTTATGACACAGAGGGGTGACGGCGACTCCCTGTCTAACCCACGTTAGTAACTTATTTCCCAGGCTTTCAAAACAAACCTTCACATTATATTCAGTTCTGGGGAGAGACCGGGCTTTTACTGTACCGTACTCATTCAAACAACTATTCTTTGGTTCAAAGACCACTTTCGTAACCTTGGCATTTATTAATTATGAGAGGGTCCTCATTGATTGGGAAGATTAATACACAATCGACGACGAAGAATAAAGAGGCTTTTATCATAAGAAGATTCTGCGTTCGAATCTCTTCACGTGCCTCGGGAACCATTCCCTTACAGAGGACTTATACAAAATGCGATTTAAAGTCGGCCGTGGCCCATATGACATACGCTCAATAATACCATATATTAGCTCCCTTTTTTATACATACACAATGCCTCGTGATACTATGTCACAAATAGAGGACTTATACAATTATCAATTCACTGCAATCAACTACCCTCTATAAGTAATTTACCAAGTATTTTAACCTCTACGCGTTCCTAGCGTGATATATTAATATTATTTGCGCTCTTTTGCGCTATGCATTATTTTAAGCCGAATTGTCTTCCCAAGAACTGATAAATCTCATTAGTAACAATTCATATTATTTTAATTCTCATATTAATCTTTTCCGTTGCCGATAAATCGCTCCCTTTTAAAATATTCCCTTGAACATCATATCTTACACATACATTAAGGCTTTAACGCTCTTATGTTCACTTCAATTTATTTGATCTTTATTTAATATTTCCATATTTAGTTATTATTATTATCTTTATTCTTTACACAAGCTCAAAAGCTATTTCTTTCATAGTTCAACTTTACTTTATTTGAATATCTTTCATGATAATTACTGATATTTCGCTTGCCCTTATGACATTTGTTAAATACATTAACATTTTATTCATTTATTTCCTCTACGGGATTTATTCTTTACATAATCATTTATAATTTCTCAAATTTTCTATTATTGTTCAGACCGCGTTCTTGCTTATTCAGTATTTATTTATTAAAACACATCCCTTTTACTCAAAAACTCCGGTGGATTTGTACACAACCAATTTCTGACACCAAAATAGAATGACATTCAGTACTCACATGTTTTTAAGATCGTCCCATGATCTTTATTCATGTGCGGTGCTTCATTTTGGGCCCACTTTGAACTTTTTACTCCATATTAACGGACTTCATCTTATATATCAACACTTTTTGACATACATTTAAGACACTTAACATTGATGACATTTTTATACACTGATGTGTCCCTTTTGAACACATAATAAACACTAAAAATATTAATTTAACACACACTCTTGATAAATTTACACTTCACAATTCTTGATCACTAGGCCGTATTTCTGAGCCTATCACACGTGACCTTCTTAAATTCCCGTTTCCAAGGGTGAAATTTATTCGATGTCGGCTTCCTATCCTGCAGAATACGAAAGTCTCGAAACATCTACTGTTCCCTGGAGTCCAAATTCTGCTACTCCTATCCTGGATGACCGGCTATTTATCTAGCTTGAACGGCTTCTTTGTAGATCTGTCTATCGATCCTAGCGAAAGTCTATTCGGGTCGAGGTCTCCTCAATGACCTGCGGATTTAGTTTATAGCAGCTAGTACTTCTCGAGTCTAATACTTTCAGAATAGTTCGCCTACTTTCTGGAGATAATGTTTATAGTCTCCTATCTTCTCTATTTGATCGGTTCTAACACTCCTACGTTTCTGACATACGTTCCGAACCTTATTCTGTTCTTCCCTTTTTGGGTTCTTTAATTTAGATGACAGTTTATCTTTCTGGTACGGTACTTCCGTACGTTATGATATATTCGTTCGTCTATTTAACAACCTATCGCCTTTAAGTCCGACGTTCGCGGCCTGCTCTGACTATATCTTACGAACTTTCACTATAACTTGTATACAGTCGGGCCTAAATCCTGTAAGTAGGATTTTCCTAATCTTTCAATACGGCGATACTTTAAATTTCTTCTTGACCACTCCTTATGGAGGCAAGCAAGTCGTTAATACTGCGACGCCTGTGGCTATCGGATATTACTTCTGCGGTGTAACACAGCGTTTCTCCCCTCAAGGAGTACTGGTAACTGTCTTCGATGTGACGCAGAGTTATGCCCCTCACGGACTGTCGAATACTGATGTGCTGTGATGTAGTCTTACGCCCCTCACGGGCTGTCGGAACTGCGTGCGTAGTAACACCCTCACGGGTTGTCAGAATAACTGCATGTGCTGATGATCCAGCGTTACGTCCCCCTGGACGGATTTGTACTGCGTGATGCGTGATTACACCCCCTCGGGCTGTTCGAGACTGCATATACTGTTGATGTAGCCTTACGCCCCTCACGGGCTATTCGAGACTGCGTGCGTAGTAACCCCCTCACGGGTTGTCAGGATAACTGCATGTGATGATGATCCAGCGTTACGTCCCCCTGGACGGATTTGTACTGCGTGATGCGTGATTACACCCCCTCGGGCTGTTCGAGACTGCATATACTGTTGATGTAGCCTTACGCCCCTCACGGGCTATTCGAGACTGCGTGCGTAGTAACCCCCTCACGGGTTGTCAGGATAACTGCATGATTGGCTTGGTGAGGCCCGAAGCTTTATACTATTTTACTACAAAAAATAAGACTCTAGCCTTTTCTGTGGCCAACTTCTAAAATAATGGTACCACAAATATAAAACTTATACCTTCCGAAAGCTCGTCTTCTCAATGTCAAATACTCTCATTGCACCTAAGAATCGATCGTGCAATTCGGAGATATTAATTAATTTCTCGTCCTCAGATGTGTGGGTGTTGCATTTCTTTTGCTTTCTCCCCTCCACACAGGCATCGGTAATTCCCCAATGACGTCGTCTTGCGTTAGCAGTTTTCTCCTGCGCAATTATTAAATGGTTTCTCTTTACTGAAAAATCTCTCATTCAAAATGATTCACTGTACTGTACTTGTTTACTCATTATTATACTTGTAAACGGGTTAAATTTAATTATTCCTCTTCTGGCGCATAAGCGGTGTTGTCATTTTCCAGCAACGTCAGCTCGAATTCCGATTCAGGCTTCCTTGTTTAATCCTGGGAAATTTCCACTCGGTTATTAATACTCGTGACTCGCTCCCTTCAGAATGTCAAGAGGGATGATATCATCCTCTCGAACACCTGGTCCTCGTTAGTTGCACAACCTTATACTGGCCTCCTAGCTGGATCTTTCTTAAAGTTACATTAGAAACTATACGCTTCTTTGATTTCTTCCTCAAATGCATGGATTCGACCCTCCATGGACCTGATGGCACATGGGTTCATCTCTCCCCTCCTTAGGTAAATAAATTTTCGAAAAATTTTGAGGAAATTTATTTCAATTAAATTTGTATTTCTTTATTCGTCGAAGCCATCATAACGTTGTCTGTACCTTCCGTTGTTTTTACTTCTTTAAAGTCGTATCCGGTAATTGTGTAGGTCGGGTATGCTCGGTCCCTACCCTTTCTTTCTTTCTTTATTTGTCTGGACTTTAAGTCCCCAGAACCTCATTCTTCCTTACGGGTTTGGTCTATCCCTACCCGTTTCCTTATTTCATCATTTTCTTTTCTTAAATTGGAATTTTCTTCTTCAATAAATTCAATTATTTCTTTAATTTCCCAATATAACTTCTCCAATTCGCATTCGCACTCGAATGCTTGAGCTCTATTTTCTATTTCTTCCTTATTCTTGTTTATGTCAAAAGCGGATTCATCTCTAAATGTTTCCATAACCAGGGCCTGTTCATTTTCTTCATCAAAATCTTCGGGAGGGTAATATAATTTCAAATTTGCTGAATTCATGGTCACTTCGTGATCCGTTTCACAGTGCCGAATTCTATATGCGTTATTCCTCAAATCTCTGATTATTTGATATGGTCCGTGGTACATTTTCTGGAACTTCTTGTACACACGGTTCCCTGGATCCGAAATGGCTGGTCTTTTCACTAACACCATTTCTCCTGCTAATAATGGTCGATGATACCTCTTATGCCTATTTCTTCTCTGCCTCCTGTCGGCTTGGGCTTTTAGATGCTCAAATGCTCTTCTAATACGTACATCTCTTCCAGGCTGAGCGTCTGCTGGCCTAGGAATTACCAGACTCCAAGGTCTTTCTGGTTGCTCATTCCGATGTAACGTTATGGGTATCTCTCCTGTGGATTCATGGATTGTATTATTTATACAAAATTCGATAATATCCAAGATATCTATCCACTTCCAATTTTCTTCGGCACAGTATATTCTACAATACTTGACCGTCTCTCTCATAACCCTTTCTACAGGGTTTGCCTCAGGATGGCGAATACTTGACAAAATCTGACGTATTCCAAGTCTTTCTAATTCTCGTCTGAACTCTACACTGGTGAAACAACTGCCGTGATCCGACAACAAATTCTCAGGTTTCCCCAGAATCGGTATCACTTTTTCTTTAAGTCGTTTTAACACCTGTTTGGTACTAGTCTTCTGTATGGGAGCAAGGACAACCATTTTAGTGAAGACATTCATAGCCACCATTATGTGTCGATTTCCTCTTCTTGCCTTTGGCAAAGGTCCAAAATTATCAATAGATATGATTTGGCCGGGCCTTTCGGGCAACAATGGTATAGGCTTCTGTCTCATCAGAAATGCATTAGGTTTGATCCTTTGACATAGATCACATGTCTTTAACGTGTCCCTTACAGTTTCTCTCAATCTCGGCCATACAAATGCTTCTTTCAGCATCGAGACTGTTTTGTCGACTCCCATATGTCCGAACGATCTATGGGCTAACCATACTATTTTCCTCTGCAAAATTGCAGGTACAACAATCCTTAACTTTCTATGGTCAGAGTCTACAAACTTATATAACAATCCATTATAAAACGTGTAGTCTTGAGCTATCTTATCAGCTTCCGTGTACGCTGGTGTTCCTCTTATCAAGCTTCCCTCTAGGAAAGATATGAGCATGTTCATCCATGGATCCTCCCGTTGTCTTTGACTTATTCTTCTTAACTCATTAAGAGTACGCTGATCCCTGTCTTCCAAATCTATAGCCATTACTTCCTCTTCTATGGACTCTGGCTGTCTACTTAAGTAGTCTGGAACTATATTTTCTTTTCCTGGGCAGTACTCTATCTTGACATCAAATTGTTGAATGTATAAAGCCCAACGCATCAACCTTTGACTGGATAAATTAGTCTTCATCAAAAAGGTTAAGGCTTTATGATCTGTTCTTAGAATGACCTGAAACCCATATACGATCTTCCGCCAATATTGCAACGCGTGCAATATCGCTAACAGCTCGATTTCGCTGATCGTATAATTTTTCTCGTGTGGTTTCAGTCTCCTACTTGTGAAAGCTAGATAGTTCTTTTATCAGGGTTTTCCGGGTTCTCCTGATATAGCATTGCCCCTATTCCAATCTGGGATGCGTCTGTTTGAATGATAAATCTCTGATTAAAATCAGGATATCCTAGCTTCACGTAATTTAAGAGCATTTCTTTGGCCTCTACGAATGCTCTTTCTGCTTCCTCCGTCCATTTCCACTTGCCCCCCTTCTTCAGAAGGTCCTGTAGTGGTGCAACAGTTTTGGTGTATGATGGACAATGTCCTGAGAAGAACCCAATCAATCCCAAAAACTGGCGAACGTTCTTCACCTTCAAAGGCCTTGGAAAATCCCTTATCGATTCCAATTTGCATGGATTTGGTTTAACACCATCCTTGTCAATCACATGCCCTAAAAATGTCACTTGCCTTTGACAAAAATTCGATTTCTTTAAATTTATTTTAAAATTTGCCCTTCTTAAGTCTTCCAATAATTTCTTCAAATTTTCTAAATGTTCCTCAATGTTCTCCGAGGTAAGCAAAATGTCATCTACGTATCGGATAGTGCAATCTTTCACTTCCTCTGACAGGTTTCGATCAAGCGCTCTTATTAATGCAGATCCTGCAGTCTTTAATCCAAACGGACATCTTCTAAAACAATATGTTTGTTGGTCGAACTGAAATCCAGTCAACAAGCTGGTTTTCTCTTCCAGTTCGAGATGATGATACGAAGAAGTCATGTCAATATTTGTAAAAATCTTCTTGCCTTTGAACTTCCTCAGTATTTCTTTTATGGGTGGTGCCGAATCATTTTCTGGTATGATTTTTGCAATTAAATTTCTGGCATCTAAACACACCCTTACTGAGCCATCCGGTTTACTCACAATCACTAATGGACGAACATATGGTGTCGCCATCTTTTCTATAACACCTGCATTCATCATCTCCTGCAGTGTTTTCTTCGTTTGTGGGTAATGTTTTTCCGCAACCGGGTATGGTTTTTGTTTGAACGGTGCCCAGTCATTGACTTGGAACGCGTATTTAAAATTTTCAATCTTTCCGGGCTTGGAATCAAATACGTCCCTATAATCCAATAATAATTTCTTTAACTGTTCCTTAATTTCGAGGCTGACTTTAGCTTCTTCCACTTTTCCTGACAGGTTGGTCTCGAACTCATTTTCCACATTATCTTCGAGTTCTATGTTGAGGACTTCAAATATCTTTTCTATGTCCTTATAATCTTCCTCAATCACTTCTTCCATATGCCATACCTGTTCTTCTATTTTCGCATCCTGTTCCTGTAGGTTAATGTTTTGTTCATCCACATCCTCTCTTTGAATTCTAATGCAGTTTTGCGCTAGGTCTATAATGACCTTGTTCTCACGGATAAAATCAATACCTAATATGACATACGGTAATTGATTTACCAGCAAAAAGCACTGCGAAATTTCAGCGTTACCCATGATCAGATCAATGTATATCTGAAATTTACATGTCAAAGATTTTTCAGGGATAATTCCCTTAATCTTTACACTTGATGTGGGAATCTTTAATACTCGGCCCCTTGTTTCCAATTCATTTAAAAGGGTTTGTGTAATTAGACTTATTGTGGATCCGGTATCAATCAATGCTCTGACCAGTAATCCTTCTATCCTAAGCATAATTATAGGTAATTCTCTTTTAACAGGTGGGATTCCTTCCACATCCTCGTTAATTAGCTCATCTGGTCTGGCTATCCAATTTACAATTTCTACCTCCTCCCAGCTCCTGGTATGTTTCCACTTTTGACAATTTAAATTTGGAGTTTTTTTTATCCTGAGGGCTCCCTTTTCCCTCATTCTTGAACTGAGCTTGTAATTCCAAGCTTTGAGCTCCGTCTAGTCGGTCGGGTGATTTCCGGTTCTTAATTGCCTCACTCCAACGGACTTTTTGCCTATCAGGTTCATCTGGTCTTTCGTTCATATAACTAAGACTTTCCTGATATCTTTCTTCTATTTCGGCCCGATATTCATCATCCCTATCGTCTGGCCTTACATTCCTTCTGGGATAATTCTCCCATTTCTTTCTGTTGTCTGGCCTTTGATGGTTATTGTTATAGGGTCGGCTTTCTTGTTGCCTATAACCCGTAGTCCTAGGATTTCTTCCTCGATATCCTCCCCTGTAGTATGGCTGTATCCTTCTCGGCTCCTGGTGCCCATACTCTCGATCTAGTCCTTGAGTATCCGTACTGGTGGACTGATTCCTGGTCGCTGGTTTTTCTCCTGTTTCCTGACTGCTGGCCATGTGTACTTGCTCAGTCTGTCTTTGATGCCGAGGAGTTACGTGCGAAGTCGTCATATCTAACTGACGTAATACACTTTCCACTTCCACAGCACTTCTGGCTTTGGATGAGATTAGCAGCCTCTGAATCTCATACGGAAGCTGTCTTGCAATGGCAGCACACAGGTCGTTTTCTGCCGGAGCAATATCCAGTTCGCGGAATTTACACAGCTGAGCGGTGAAAAATTCCGAGTATTTAGTAGGTGCATTGGTGCTGTACTTCCTAGAGTACAGATCTAGCCTTAAATTTTCTTGGACATCTGCTGCCCAATATCGCTTTAAAAATGCTTCCCTAAAGCCTTCCACCGTATCAAAAGTGTATCTGAAGCTTCTGAACCAGGTGAGACAATCACCTGCCAACAGCTTTTCAATAGCTCTCAGTCTCCGATCCTGGGGAACCTTCATTTCGTTTAGATACTCTGCCACTTCTTTTAGCCAGTATTTTGGAGTAATAGACATGTTATTACCCGTAAACTTTACTGGTCTATCCTCATTGGATTTAATAATGTTTATTATTTGGCCATTTGTCTGATTCGTGTACGGGGTTGACATCGCCATCGGATATCCTGGGTTCTTATAAGGGCTCTCCCCTCCTAAGTCCCTCTCCGTATCTGTGCCTTGTTCACGAGAATCTACCCATCCTGGCTTTGGAAACTCCTCCTGATTCTCAAATTCTAACTTCCTTTCCCTTCGGGCACTTTCTTCATTAGCCATGAGTTGGATTTCCATTTGACTGTTCTTATGTTCAGTCCTCTCTAATCGGGATCTTAATTCATCCTGAATTCTTTCTTGATTCCTTTTAATATCTTCCTCTATCTTTTTTAGTTGGAATTTCTCATCCCTGAAGCTATCCCTGAATTCATTTATTTGGTCTTCTACCTCTTTCTTAATGATCTTAGCCTGTTGGTCTTTAATTTCTGGTTTCATATCACCTATGGTATCCAGGCCTTCTCGTATCTCCTTTATTTGCTTCTCCACTTCTTTTCGTCCTTTAACCATATCTACTTTAATTCCTTCAAGCTTTCCCTCAGTTTTCTCTTGACTCTTATACAATTTCATCATTTCATTTTGGACCTGATTTACTTCCTTATTGGTTTTTCCTACATGAACCTTTAATGTTCCGATGGTTTCCTGAACCTCATTAATACCCTGACTTATTTCATTTATTTTATGGGTGTTATCCTTATTTTCGTCCTCTCGTTGTTTTCTTTCACCCTGGAGATGCCCCTCGTAGATACCTAATCTTCGATTTATTTCACCCTCATACTTCTTTAAGTTATCATCTACCTGCCCGGTAAACAGCTCAAATTGATCTTTCATATCCCGCGCATCCTTTATATTTTGATTTTTCATCTCAGTTACCTCAGTCTGAACTACACTGATTTTGTTCTCGAGGGTCCCTACTTTCTCCTCAACCTTTCCAAATCGGGTTCCTAGCTCATTCACACTTTTCTTTATTTCATCCCGGGAACTTTCACAAATATTCTTGTTAGATTCTATCTGAGCTTTCAATTCTTTCTGCACCCCTTGGATCTGGGTTACAAGTTTCTCCTCACATGCTTTTACATTTCCCTCCATATTACTCAATTTAGTTTCCATGGAACTCAAACTTTTATTCAAAATTTCAAAATTTCCTTGACATGCTGTTTGGGATTTTTCCGTGCTACCCTTCAAGATATTTATTTGGTCTTGCACTCCTGACTGAAGTGCTTTGTTTTCATTTTCAATTTTAATTGTGATTTCCCCTTTTAACTCAGTTAACTTGTCCCCAAAATCCGTGTCAAAAGCTTGAAATTTGTTATTTATTTTATCTATCTCAGCCTTCACTTCATTGTTCATTGTTACACAGTTAGTTTCGATAGCTTCTAATTTAGTTCCCATGGTATCAGTTTAATTTTTTAGTAACTCCAAACTTTGATTCATGGATCCTAACTTTTGGTTATTTTCCTCCTGTTGGCTGTCCAACTTATTGTTTATAGATCCTAACCCTTCTTTATTTTCAGTCTGTTGTCTATCCAACTTATTCAAACTCTCATTTATGGACTCGAACACTTTGTTATTTTCCTCCTTTTGGAGGCCCAATGTATTGTTTATAGCCTCCAACTTCTCATTGCTATCGGCTTTTATCGCCTCCAATTTTTCATTACTATCGGCTTTTATCGCCTCCAATTTTTCATTACTATCGGCTTTTATCGCCTCCAAAAGCCCCTGCAATTCCTCACTCAATACCATCTTATGAGAATACAGTGGGCCACTAATGCCACCACACTAGTACATGCTTGAGAGATGATACTCCGAATTAGTGTGTCCCAATTTCTTTTAAAATATTACTTTGGTACGGGTATTCACTTACAACGTACCCTTTTGATACTCTTATTCAATTTCATAAACCTTTATGGAAGTATTTAAAATTCAAAATTTCGAACAACCATTTTTTTTTCCAAAAAAATGAAAATTTTGATTTTTCGAGAAAACTCGGGTTTTCCCTAGGAAAACTCAGCCCTGCGTACTGGGCGCCATGTTTATGTTTGCTAGGGGGTTGATAATAATATAACTCAGGACTGCTCGGTATGAGTTTCTAGGGACCCATGCGGTCAGTTAAGATTTTATGTTGCAGCTACACCTATCATTACTTTAATTTACATGAAATGACCGTCTTAAGTGTTCCTCTAGTAATTAATCCAGCACATTACTTATACGACCCCCATGTGCCCTTTTAGCAAGAAATATGCCAATCACAGTATACCAGCGTAGCTCAATTCGGAATTTTCGGGGCAGCGGTAAGTTCCCCCACTCTGTGACTCACATATTTTGGATTAAATAGAGGATACACTTGCAAAAATAACAACAAAATCAACTCCTATTTAAACACATTTAATTAATAAAATTAATGGCGCTACAAACACTTTAACAATTTAATTACTGACCCATAAACATCTACTTGTTCCAAATGAACAAGGAATCACAAATATAATAAAACAAATATTGTATTTAAAACATGTGGTTTCCACATAAACCAACGATTCCTACTTAGTCTTACTTCCATAAAGCCTTAACAGTAAGTTTTATATAACTCCGAGCTCTTTAGGCTCCATGCTTTACATAATTATGGTGTCATTCTGGTACACCTCAAATACTATCCTTTATATTTTCTTATTTCTCAAAAACAAATATATAATTATATTTAAAATCTATGTTAATTATCTAACTCAATATTTTGGGCATGTCCACACATTCAGTTGTTATCATCTCTCTTTATTTCACAAATATATTAAGGTAATCAGGAAATCAATTGTGTACTCCAGAGCGTGAAGATACTTGACACAGTCAAAAAACTATAGTTACTCCCGAAACTTAGTTGTCTTCAATTAACTCATGGAATCCTACGTCTATCCAACACTACAATAGGGATTGTTATTTATCTCTTATGTCTTATAAGACCATTATCATATAAGAAACTACGATCTGAACAGGCAAACGAAAATATCAATCTACAAGGACCTCGGTTCAACGCCCGGGTCGTTAACAACTTTAAACACTCCTGGTGTATTCATTTCTCTTTACAACATCTTACGAGACGGTTTCTGGCCCCTCTCGCTTTAAGAGAGCTAGACCCTTCTACTCGGGCGCGATTTATGACACAGAGGGGTGACGGCGACTCCCTGTCTAACCCACGTTAG
The DNA here is from genome assembly GCA_946902985.2 of Meconema thalassinum. Lineage (NCBI taxonomy): Eukaryota > Metazoa > Arthropoda > Insecta > Orthoptera > Tettigoniidae > Meconema > Meconema thalassinum. Next base: position 381,464,715 of record OX336389.2, on the reverse strand, counting down.
TAACTTATTTCCAAGGCTTTCAAAACAAACCTTCACATTATATTCAGTTCTGGGGAGAGACCGGGCTTTTACTGTACCGTACTCATTCAAACAACTATTCTTTGGTTCAAAGACCACTTTCGTAACCTTGGCATTTATTAATTATGAGAGGGTCCTCATTGATTGGGAAGATTAATACACAATCGACGACGAAGAATAAAGGGGCTTTTATCATAAGAAGATTCTGCGTTCGAATCTCTTCACGTGCCTCGGGAACCATTCCCTTACAGAGGACTTATACAAAATGCGATTTAAAGTCGGCCGTGGCCCATATGACATACGCTCAATAATACCATATATTAGCTCCCTTTTTTATACATACACAATGCCTCGTGATACTATGTCACAAATAGAGGACTTATACAATTATCAATTCACTGCAATCAACTACCCTCTATAAGTAATTTACCAAGTATTTTAACCTCTACGCGTTCCTAGCGTGATATATTAATATTATTTGCGCTCTTTTGCGCTATGCATTATTTTAAGCCGAATTGTCTTCCCAAGAACTGATAAATCTCATTAGTAACAATTCATATTATTTTAATTCTCATATTAATCTTTTCCGTTGCCGATAAATCGCTCCCTTTTAAAATATTCCCTTGAACATCATATCTTACACATACATTAAGGCTTTAACGCTCTTATGTTCACATCAATTTATTTGATCTTTATTTAATATTTCCATATTTAGTTATTATTATTATCTTTATTCTTTACACAAGCTCAAAAGCTATTTCTTTCATAGTTCAACTTTACTTTATTTGAATATCTTTCATGATAATTACTGATATTTCGCTTGCCCTTATGACATTTGTTAAATACATTAACATTTTATTCATTTATTTCCTCTACGGGATTTATTCTTTACATAATCATTTATAATTTCTCAAATTTTCTATTATTGTTCAGACCGCGTTCTTGCTTATTCAGTATTTATTTATTAAAACACATCCCTTTTACTCAAAAACTCCGGTGGATTTGTACACAACCAATTTCTGACACCAAAATAGAATGAAATTCAGTACTCACATGTTTTTAAGATCGTCCCATGATCTTTATTCTTGTGCGGTGCTTCATTTTGGGCCCACTTTGAACTTTTTACTCCATATTAACGGACTTCATCTTATATATCAACACTTTTTGACATACATTTAAGACACTTAACATTGATGACATTTTTATACACTGATGTGTCCCTTTTGAACACATAATAAACACTAAAAATATTAATTTAACACACACTCTTGATAAATTTACACTTCACAATTCTTGATCACTAGGCCGTATTTCTGAGCCTATCACACGTGACCTTCTTAAATTCCCGTTTCCAAGGGTGAAATTTATTCGATGTCGGCTTCCTATCCTGCAGAATACGAAAGTCTCGAAACATCTACTGTTCCCTGGAGTCCAAATTCTGCTACTCCTATCCTGGATGACCGGCTATTTATCTAGCTTGAACGGCTTCTTTGTAGATCTGTCTATCGATCCTAGCGAAAGTCTATTCGGGTCGAGGTCTCCTCAATGACCTGCGGATTTAGTTTATAGCAGCTAGTACTTCTCGAGTCTAGTACTTTCAGAATAGTTCTCCTACTTTCTGGAGATAATGTTTATAGTCTCCTATCTTCTCTATTTGATCGGTTCTAACACTCCTACGTTTCTGACATACGTTCCGAACCTTATTCTGTTCTTCCCTTTTTGGGTTCTTTAATTTAGATGACAGTTTATCTTTCTGGTACGGTACTTCCGTACGTTATGATATATTCGTTCGTCTATTTAACAACCTATCGCCTTTAAGTCCGACGTTCGCGGCCTGCTCTGACTATATCTTACGAACTTTCACTATAACTTGTATACAGTCGGGCCTAAATCCTGTAAGTAGGATTTTCCTAATCTTTCAATACGGCGATACTTTAAATTTCTTCTTGACCACTCCTTATGGAGGCAAGCAAGTCGTTAATACTGCGACGCCTGTGGCTATCGGATATTACTTCTGCGGTGTAACACAGCGTTTCTCCCCTCAAGGAGTACTGGTAACTGTCTTCGATGTGACGCAGAGTTATGCCCCTCACGGACTGTCGAATACTGATGTGCTGTGATGTAGTCTTACGCCCCTCACGGGCTGTCGGAACTGCGTGCGTAGTAACACCCTCACGGGTTGTCAGAATAACTGCATGTGCTGATGATCCAGCGTTACGTCCCCCTGGACGGATTTGTACTGCGTGATGCGTGATTACACCCCCTCGGGCTGTTCGAGACTGCATATACTGTTGATGTAGCCTTACGCCCCTCACGGGCTATTCGAGACTGCGTGCGTAGTAACCCCCTCACGGGTTGTCAGGATAACTGCATGTGCTGATGATCCAGCGTTACGTCCCCCTGGACGGATTTGTACTGCGTGATGCGTGATTACACCCCCTCGGGCTGTTCGAGACTGCATATACTGTTGATGTAGCCTTACGCCCCTCACGGGCTATTCGAGACTGCGTGCGTAGTAACCCCCTCACGGGTTGTCAGGATAACTGCATGATTGGCTTGGTGAGGCCCGAAGCTTTATACTATTTTACTACAAAAAAATAAGACTCTAGCCTTTTCTGTGGCCAACTTCTAAAATAATGGTACCACAAATATAAAACTTATACCTTCCGAAAGCTCGTCTTCTCAATGTCAAATACTCTCATTGCACCTAAGAATCGATCGTGCAATTCGGAGATATTAATTAATTTCTCGTCCTCAGATGTGTGGGTGTTGCGTTTCTTTTGCTTTCTCCCCTCCACACAGGCATCGGTAATTCCCCAATGACGTCGTCTTGCGTTAGCAGTTTTCTCCTGCGCAATTATTAAATGGTTTCTCTTTACTGAAAAATCTCTCATTCAAAATGATTCACTGTACTGTACTTGTTTACTCATTATTATACTTGTAAACGGGTTAAATTTAATTATTCCTCTTCTGGCGCATAAGCGGTGTTGTCATTTTCCAGCAACGTCAGCTCGAATTCCGATTCAGGCTTCCTTGTTTAATCCTGGGAAATTTCCACTCGGTTATTAATACTCGTGACTCGCTCCCTTCAGAATGTCAAGAGGGATGATATCATCCTCTCGAACACCTGGTCCTCGTTAGTTGCACAACCTTATACTGGCCTCCTAGCTGGATCTTTCTTAAAGTTACATTAGAAACTATACGCTTCTTTGATTTCTTCCTCAAATGCATGGATTCGACCCTCCATGGACCTGATGGCACATGGGTTCATATTATTATTATTAATCCAGAAAAATAGAAAAATAATAATTATTATTAAATCCCATTATTATTATTATTATGTTCAAAACTAGATTTAAAGTTATCAAACTGTTCGGGGAATATCACCCTCGACTTCAAAATGATGGGTAACTATCCATTCCTCAACTTAGATTAATTCTTAAATCTCAAATTATGACGGCTAATGACAGCAATAAGGAAAAAACTTATCGAACTAAAATAAATGCTCGTTGTGCTCGTCCATAAATATCGAATCGTATAAATCTGAGTAAAAATCAACTCAGGTCCTAGCTCAGGTTTCGAAAGAAAATATTTGCAAAAGCAAATAAACATATCGATGACTATAGAGAAAAAAATATGTGTTGGCAAGACTGTAGAAAATACGAGAAAATCCAACTAACTACGCATAGATATAATGTAAATTGCAGCTTACATTCTTGTAGGTCTTGATGGTAGAAATCTGGACTGAACCAGACTACTCAGTCTTCCTGTTGTCTGTCCCATTAGGACGCGTACTTATATTCTCGTATCAGCTTCCATGTTATACCCACAAGCTTTTTACGCAGACATAGTGGCGATTATAATGTCTTGCAGAAAAATGTTGGCAACTTCAAGAGCTGAAGTGTAGTTGACAGGGGTCTGATCTAAGCGATCCATGATGAAATAATTACCAAGACCCACTGTGATACAATCAGTATTCCAATACTCTTACAATCTTTTCAGCACAATTACAAATTCTGTCGAGTTGGCTGGGCAAAGCTTCTCACTTTTCAGATCGCACAAGGCTAAACCTGTATTCCCATTCGGCTTTCGAATTGTAATATGCAAGACTGGTTTTGAAGTTACTGACATACTGACTTACTTGGCTGGTCCAGCTATTGGATATAAATAATCCAGCTATAAGTGAATGTGGACTGAAGAAAAAGTTGTAGACATAGTCTACCATATGTCCAAGTTGTAGCGGTAAGAATTACCAAGTGCCACAGACTTATTTCACTTCTGTGAAATCGAAGAAAAGTTCTAAACTCACTTCGAAATAGTTTAACACTTTCAGTAACCATGTACTGTCGAAAATTCTAAGTCCACAGCTTGTGCTGTAAGTTGAAGTTTAAATGCAACCATGTGCTCGGCGATAATAACGATGTTCGAAGTTCGGTGATAGTCAAGCGGCTAGAGCGCTTACGTAGCGTAGCACGACCAAGTCAACGGAGTGCTTGTGACGAAGTGAACCTACCTCTGCCTGCGAGGCTCGCCTTATATACCCATCCGCTTGCTGGCTCGAGGCCACTGCGGCGTAAACGCTGGAACTAAAACAGCTCATAACTCGGCTTCTGTTCAATCAATTTCTTTGAAACAAAGCTCATTCTTCTTCTCTTGTTCTTGCCAGTAATCGGATATAGGTTTCATGTTTTTATCCCAACGGGAAATATTTAGTGACATATAGCCTCCACTATGATGCTCTCCTCCTACGTCACTTACCCACTTCTTGGCTGTAAATTCCTTCGAAAAGCTTCTAAGGAGGTTTGGCGCGCGCTATTCAAACATCCATATCCGAACTTAGAATCGTGGCCTGTTCCCTCAAATCTAGGCTCACGTCTTGTACCCTTCAATCTAGGCAACTGGATTTGGGCACATCCACTCCACACATAGCCAAAAAAAAAAAACTGGAAATAATTTTTTTCACACATCATGCTATCTGGTTCATGAATGATAGATCTTCAAACTTACAGAATTAAAAGTTCCCACGATGATACCAGTTCGTGTATTGGCTATCTTGTAACTACCGTTGTTGTTACACTCATGAATTCGGTAGGGTCCAGAGTATAAACTCGCAAATTTGGAAAAGATGCGGTTTTGAACATCAGAGGGTACTGGTCGTCTCACCAAAACAAGGGTTCCTACACGCAAGGGTCTGCGGAATCGTCTCCCTCTGATTCTGCGCTCTCTCTTTAAAGCTCTGCTTCTCAAACTGTCCAAAGCTAGAATTTCCCTCCTTTGACGACTGGGTTCGATCTCAGGTGGAATTGAGATTATCCGATCCCAAAGTCTCGTTGGCTTGATTCCATGGTGAAGCAACATGGGTATCTGTCCAGTACTCTCATGGACTGTAGAATTTATGGATTCGGCTGCTAAAAGAATCACATCCATCAATTTCCAATGCTCGTTTGGACAATACAATCAGCAAAATTTGGATATTTCAGCCACAACGCGTTCAGCAGGATTGCTCTCTGGATGTCTAATTGAACATAGAAGTTGTTTCATGCCTAAATTATCCATGGCGATCCTGAATTCCAAAGATGTAAATTGGGATCCATGGTCTGACAAAAGTAATTCCGGTTTGCCTGCTTCCGGGATTACGTTATTCCTGATCCTGTTTGCACAATGTTTTGTATTCGCCTTCTGCATAGGATGCAACATAGTGTACTTGGTGAAAACATCAATTGTCAAAAGAATGTACCGATTTCCTCTCTTCGATTTTGGAATTGGACCATAAATATCGGTAGCAAAGATTTCACAAGGCTTTGTAGGAATAATAGGCCTCGGGGCTTCCCTTAACAATTTGGAATTATGCTTACTTCTCTGGCATAAGTCGCATTCACGTATGGTGTTTGTAACAGACTTTCTCATTAGTTCCCACGAAAATCTCCCTTGAATCACTTTAATGGTTTTGTCTACTCCAAAGTGACCTGACATGCGATGTGCCATCCAGATGATGGGGACTTGCATGCGTGGAGGTACAACAACTCCCAACTTGGTATGGTCTGGATCCACAAACTGATAAATTAGGCCATCCAATACCAAAAATTCCCTGGAAATTATTTCCGTTGTAACAAAATCAGCATCTGCTGGATCCATGTCACCATGAAGAAAACGATAAATGTTCCTAAGTGGTCGATTTCTCCTCTGAGATAATGGCAAAAGTCTGAGCTTCCTCAAAGTTTCTTCATCTTCCAAAGTTAAAGTCACTTGCAAAACTTTCGGTGTAGATTCCACTGCTCTGCTCAGTAAATCTGCTCCTATATTCAACTTCCCTGGAGTGTGTTCAATGACTAAGTTGAATTGCTGTATGAAGAGAGACCATCTCGTTATCCTTTCACTTGCAAAGTTTGTTCTCACAATAAACTCTAGAGCATGGTGATCGGTTCTAACAATAACCGAATGTCCTATCAAAATCTTCTTCCATGTTTCCAAAGCAAATATGACTGCGAGTGCTTCTAGCTCGGTAGTATAATAGTTCCTCTCTGATGGAAGGAGTTTCCTACTTATAAAAGCCAGATAATGTCTTCTATGATCGTCGTCTTCTTGAAAAAGGATCGCTCCAATCCCTACGGTGGACGCATCAGATTCTATAATAAAATTCTTCGTGAAATCAGGATACTCTAACGTGATGCTATTTACCAATAGACTCTTGGCATCTTGAAACGACTGCTCACAATCTTCATTCCATTTCCATTTATTATCCTTTTTCAACAATTCCTGGAGAGGTGCGACTGTCTCAGTGTACTTAGGAAAATGCCCTGCGAAGAATTGGCATGTGCCTAGAAAACTGCGAACATGCTTCACTCTAGTAGGTCTGGGAGAATTCGCAATAGCTTGGATTTTCGTCTCATTTGGGCGGTAGCCCTCACCATCCAAAATGTGTCCCAGAAATTTGATCTCTTTCTGAAAGAACTGACACTTTCGAAGGTTGACCTTAAAATTTGCCTTCCTAAAATCTTCGAACAACATTCGGAGATGTAATAAATGTTCTTCTTTGCTCTCAGATGCAATGAGAATATCATCTATATATCGGACTGCTATTTCCTTTACTGCTGGATTCAAATTCTGTTCAAGAGCTCTAATCAAAACAGATCCAGACGTTTTGATTCCAAATGGTAGACGTCGAAAACATAGGTTTGTTGGTCTAACATAAACCCCGTAATTTTTTTTTTGAGTCTTCACTAAGCCTAATATGATGGTAGGACGAAGTGAGATCAATATTTGAGAACCAACTCTTGCCTTGGAATTTCCGGAGTAATTCCCCTCTTAATAGGTGGTCTGTCGTATTCAGGTAATAGTCTCAAATTCAAATTCCGCGCGTCTAAACATAGCCGCAAACTGCCATCTGGTTTGGACACCACTGTCAAAGGATTCACATAAGAAGTTGTGAATTTTTCAATAACATTGTTATTTTCCATGTCTTTGATCAGAACCTTCACCTTGTCTCGATGCTTCTCGGCTACTGGATACAATTTTGCGTGGTAGCTTGCGTCATCAGTGACTCGAATCTGGTATTTGAAATCCTTAATTTCCCCACGTCGAATATCAAATGTATCCTTGAACTCGTCAAGAACATTTTCTAACTCTGGCAATCTCTCTGACTTGCTATCTTCTGAGGACTCGCGAAATATCAAGGACCATTGGGCATCTCCCTCGATGTCTTCTTCTTCGTTTCCCTCGAAGTTTATTTCCTCGGTATTTTGAAATCTTACCGTTTCGGCACTCATATCAATCACAGCTTTATATTTCTGGATGAAATCTGTCCCTAAGATCATGTCGAAAGCCATGTCCTTCATAATCACAAATAAATGTCGAAAATCATGTCCTCCTATCCTGATGCATAAGTATAGCTGAGTTTTACACAGGGATGTCTTATTGGGAATGATTCCCTGGATCTTGATTCCGGACATAGGAATTTCTTCAAGATTCTCAGTGAGTTTCCATAAGGCATACAATTTCTCACTTATCAAGCATAACATCGCCCCAGTGTCAATCAGTGTATCGACAGGCTTGCCGAATACTTCACATACAATAATTGGCAATTTGATCCTTGTTCCCATCTCCTTGCGTTCATCATTATTTTGTATTAAACCCTCGTCCTCTACCTGCCATTTGGTAATTCTATAAGTGAAAGTCTTAGTGAAGCCGTTTGCTACTGCACATTTGGTTTTTTTTTTTCATCTTTAACCTTATTTTGTGAAGTCCCTGAAGTACCGGGTTCACTCTGTCTCAATTGTTCCAGGTATTGTTTGTTTTCCTGGTGTCGTTCTTACAAGTTCTTGCTCACCTCCTGCTTGAACTCTTCGTTGGATTCTCTTGGATTTTCATTCCTTGGGTCCTATCCATTACTTCTCCCAAAGTATATTTTCTCTCGATATCGCCCTTGATTTCCTCTTTGTCTTCCCCATTGATTTCGGTAGTTGTTTCCAGGTCTTGCATACGGTCTATTTTAGTATGACCTAGAATTGCTATGGTTCCATCTTTATTGTCCCGGATCATCCCTCGGCGTTTTCTCTTCCCTTCCGTCGCGAGTTGTCTGAGAATATCGGTCGGCCATCACCGTAAATACAGTGTTATCGTTCTTTCCAGCCTTCTGATGAAAGAATTGGACGTTCGTGTGATCCAGTCTCTGTAAAATTTCGTCGAATTGCTCCATGCTGTATATGTCCACTGCTATCAGTGTTCTCTGGACATCTGCAGGAAATTGCCTGATCAAAGCAGTAATCAGTTCATTGTCGGGCATCGGTGGATCTAAATGTTGGAGTTTGGACAACTGTCCTGAGAAATAAGTTGAGTAACGAGTAGGTTGTGAAGTGGAATATCTTTTCGAGTACAACTCTGCTCTCACTTGCTGTTGGGTTTCCGGGGACCAGAATTTCATTAATAATCCTCTAGAAAATTCTTCGAAATTGGTTAGAGTAGATCTAAAATCTCTAAACCACGTCAAGGCGGATCCTTCCAGAACTTTTCCTATCACTCTAATCTCTCTTTCCTTCCCAATATTGGAATCTTTAAGGTAGTCTCCTACTTCTCTAAGAAATTCTACAGGCGTCATACTTCCGGATCCAGAGAATTTTGAAGGTTTATCTTCTACATTTTTATAGAAGTTTATCGGTGTGGATTGCATCATCGTCCTAAACTCCTCTGGTCTATGGTGATTTCCTACTCTATTTATTTCCTCAATGTCTTTATCTCTACTTGTAGCTGTAGTTTTACTCTGAGGTTCTACAATGCTCTTCGCTTGTTTTTGATAAATCAAAAATTTGTCATTAAGGGCTTTTATGGTTTCCTTAAGTTCGACATTCTCCTCACCTACGAATCTCTTTATCTCCTCGCTATCATCCTTGCTATGAAAATAATCACCCTGACTTTTCTCTTTAACTTGATTCTCGATGTCCTCGATCTCCTTCTGATTTTTTTCAGACTTCTTTCTGATCTCTTCGGTGTCTCTTTTGATTCTTTCTGTTTCCTTACAATTCTCCTTCAAGTTATTGGATATTTGGTTCATCATCTTTTCATTATTTTTCAGTGAACTTGTCATATCCACGATGTCTTTTTGAGCTATCTGGATATCTTTCGTAATGACCTGGACATGCGACGTCAAAGTTTCCCTAATCTCTTTGATTCCGTCTTGAGTTTCCGTCTTAAGTGCGTCTTTGACCTCCTGGATAACTGTTGTCTTGATCTCAGTTGTCAACTCCTTGACTACACTCTGCTGAATCTCTCCTACTACCAGTTCTTGAAATTGTTCTGTTAAACGTTGTATGACGTTATTTGCCATATCAGTATTTTCTTTCTGAACGCGAATTTCTAAGTTTACCATGTCTTCTCCTACTTCCCTGATACCTCGCTCGATCCTATCACCTAATGACTGAGATTTTTAGTCGGCATCGCGAAATTTATCTTCCATTTTACTAGTGTTTAAAGCTAAAGAAGTTTCGAGTTCATGAGTTTTCTCGAACAGTTTAGACATTTTGGTTTCTAAAGAAGCTCCTAATGCATCGGAATTATCCCACATTTTAGCTTTCAAATTTACTGAGTTTTCCTCTATTGACTTTTCAAGATTTACTTTTAATCTGTTTTCTAAAACATCAGAGTTTTCTTTAAGTTTATTTTCCATTGAATTCTCTAGATTAATTTTTAAAGAAGCGGTTAACCTATCTTCTAGGGTATCGAAATTTTCCATCAATTTTTCTGTTAAAGTATCAGAGTTTTCTTTAAGCTTAACCTCCATTTGATCAGTTTTGTCAATAATTTCTGCCATTTGCAGTGCAGCGCTCTTGGAGCTTTCCTCCATACGTTTCAATATCCTCATGATCTCATCCATGATTTATCAGAATACAATTCAAAATTAGGGGTATAAATGTAAGCAGACACAGAGACTTAAATCTAAAACAAGAATTATGCGTAGCTACTTGGAGATCTCAGAATAAAATGAGATATACCCTAATATCGACGAGATGGAAAAGATTCTCTACTATTAACAGTTAGATTTAAACAACAATATCAAAAAAACACAAAGTCAATATCCTCCACCTGGATTCTAATGTATTGCAATCTTACTGACCATCGAACGTTACTAAAATTTTATTTGACACCCTAATGGATAAGCCATTATACAACAAAACAAATCCCATTCTAACTATTTGAATATTTAATTTAAATTAAGTTTCCCCACTAATTGGGTTCCCTATGAATTTATTTGTCCGAACCAGACATTTTCCTATTCCCAAAATATCTATTGCAAAAACAAATCGGCGTACAACCAACCGCATTAAAATCGCGACCCACGTTCGAAGCCATTTCTCTCTTCTATCTTATTTTATGTGCCCGTTTGGACCGAAGTCCGGACGACCACATACGCATTTCACCAAAAATCAGTCAGCACGAGAATCAAAATATCCCGGGGCGCCAGATGGGTTAATGTTGAATGCAAAGACCCAACAAAATAAATGCTTAACTGATTTTCGGCTCGACGCAACAATAAGGATAGAAGGAGATTCATGAAAACGGTGATTGCATACCATAAAATTATCTCATTTTATTAAAACTTTAAAATGACATGAAGAAATATGCCCAAAATGGCATAAAAGAGACTGGAAAAGAATAAATTATTTACACAATACACAATATCGCCAACACATGAACACTAACAAAGTTGAAACGAGAGGTCAGAATATCAGTCCTGTAGACTTCGTTCAACATAATTATGTACAGGGGTAGGGTTTTATCAGCGCAAAGTCAATCGTCCATACTGATCCCTAAATTATTTAGCATTCACACGTTGAAGATCAATAAGAAAATTTATCACTTGTTGGAAAATCACTTTTACTGTTCATTTCTCAAAACTATTATCGTAGCATTTCGACTAACACTTCTTAGGCAGTAGTAATATTAGGATTTGTCAAATACAAAGTTGTTCATAATAAGTGAAATACACTATGATTTACATGGACCTTGAGCATTTTTGTGGATTCAAAAAAACAGAAAATATCTATTGAAACATAGATCTCAATCCAAAGTCTGTCAAAAATAATTTTGACTTAATCAAAAATATAATTATCACAAATATAACTTCCATTCTACATGGATTCAGTCAACAAATTAATTAATTATTCCTTGAAAACATTAATTAGGAAATTTGAAATATAATTTAACATGTTTTATAATGAAACAAATTATAATTATTATTATCAAAGTGATTTTGACAAAATGTCAACTATGTTCAGCATCAACTTATTAAAGAAAATGTATATTTATTTTTATAGGATCTGAAAATCCTTTCAGCTTATAGTGGTTGTTAATAAGTAACAATTACAAACAACAGCATTGGCCCATATGATTGACACGTGATAAAAATCACAGAATTATAAATCAGCATTTATACAACGGTAAAGCTTTCCTGAATGAAAGGAACTAGTAGAATAATAATATTCCGGGTAAGCAATTACTAGAAATATTTTCAAACACGTGGATCAACAGTAATTTAATAATGATGGTTCACAAAATAACCTGTGGTTATATTACGACGAAAGTGTGGCGAAAAACGACTCTCCTACTACATCAAAAACATCCAACCTACAATTTGATTGGTGCTCCATATTACACAACCTCATTCCTGCGACTTAAATTGCGCACTCAGAATGGCATATAAGTATCTACACACAAACAATGACATCTTTCCAAATTATACAAAATAATCAAGCCTTTGCTTGTTATGACTAATGGAAGATTCAAAAATCAATAAACCTCACCAATGAGTTTACGACAATATCCAATATAATTTCACCATCAGAAATTCCACACAGTGTTAATATTAGCAAACGTTGTGAAGGACGCTGCGTCATAATGATTATTTTATACACACATCAAAAAAAGTTTTGCATCACCTCGGTTCCCAGATCTCCGGCATATAGACGTTGACTGTGTATATTGTATCAAAGATACAGTCCCTTTGACTGTTCATAGATGTCACTAAAACTGCTCAAAGATGTAAACAACCATGCATGAGCAGGGCCTATTAGACGGAGGGGGTACGACAGCCGATCAGTTCCAGTCATTCCACCAGGACGAAGGTATGCTGCTCATGTTGTCTGTAGTTCTACCATGCCTAGAAGGTCAATACCGCAGTTCGATCGCGTCCGCATTGTTACTTTGTGTCAAGAAGGGCTCTCAACAAGGGAAGTTTCCAGGCGTCTCAGAGTGAACCAAAGCGATGTTGTTCGGACATGGAGAAGGTACAGAGATACAGGAACTGTCGATGACAGGCCTCGCTCAGGCCGCCCAAGGGCTACTACTGTAGTGGATGACCGCTACTTACGGATTGCCGCTCGGAGGAACCCTGACAGCAATGCCACCATGTTGAATAATGCGTTTCGTTCAGCCACAGGACGTCGTGTTTCAACTCAAACTGTGCGCAATAGGCTGCATGATGCGCAACTTCACTCCCGACGTCCATGGCGAGGTCCAGCTTTGCAACCCCGACACCATGCAGCGCGGTACAGATGGGCCCAACAACATGCTGAATGGACCCCACAGAATTGGCATCACGTTCTCTTCACCGATGAGTGTCGCATATGCCTTCAACCAGACAATCGTCGGAGACGTGTTTGGAGGCACCCTGGTCAGGCTGAACGTCTTAGACACACTGTCCAGCGAGTGCAGCAAGGTGGTGGTTCCCTGATGTTTTGGGGTGGCATTATGTGGGGCCGACGTACGCCACTGGTGGTCATGGAAGGCTCCGAAACGGCTTTACGATACCTGAATGACATCCTCCGACCCATAGTGCACCCATATCGGCAGAATATTGGAGAGGCATTTGTCTTCATGGACGACAATTCTCGACCTCATCGTGCACATCTTGTGAATGCGTTCCTTCAAGATAACGACATCGCTCGACTACAGTTGCCAGCATGTTCGCCAGACATGAACCCTATCGAACATGCCTGGGATATGTTGAAAAGGGCTGTTTATGGACGTCTTGACCCACCAACCACTCTGAGAGATTTACGCCGAATTGTCGTTGAGGAGTGGGACAATTTGGACCAACAGTGTCTTGATGAACTTGTGGATAGTATGCCACGACGAATACAGGCATGCATCAATGCAAGAGGACGTGCTACTGGGTATTAGAGGTAGTGGTGTGTACTGCAATCTGGACCACAAATGCTGAAAGTCTAGCTGTATGATGGTACAACATGCAATGTGTGGGTCTCATGAGCAATAAAACGAGCTGAAATGTTGTTTGTGTTGATCTCTATTCCCTTTGTATTTAAAGGTTCCGGAACTCTTGGAACCGAGGTGATGCAAAACTTTTTTTGATGTGTGTATAAACTCTAGCAAAAACCCTGCTTTATACATGCTTAGCTTTCCATTTCACTTCTTTACGTGTCTTTATCAAAGTTTTAAATATGAAATGCAAACGTGAAACAATTTCACTGAATTTAACTGTTCATTATAAGTGGGCATGTGTTAACCACTAACCTTCGGAATTAACAAATATCCGATTTAGAGTATGACTTCAAATGTCAACTGTATTAATCATACAACCAGAAATTGATTATTATAAACCACAAATGTTTATTATTATTATTCCGGAAAAATAGAAAATTAATTATTATTATTAAATCCAATTATTATTATTATTATTATTATTATGTTCAAAACTAGATTTAAAGTTATCAAACTGTTCGGGGAATATCACCCTCGACTTCAAAATGATGGGTAACTATCCATTCCTCAACTTAGATTAATTCTTAAATCTCAAATTATGATGGCTAATGACAGCAAAAAGGAAAAAAAAATATCGAACTAAAATAAATGCTCGTTCTGCTTGTCCATAAATATAGAATCGTATAAATCTGAGTAAAAATCAACTCAGGTCCTAGCTCAGGTTTCGAAAGAAAATATTTGCAAAAGCAAATAAACATATCGATGACTATAGAGAAAAAAAATGTGTTGGCAAGACTGTAGAAAATACGAGAAAATCCAACTAACTACGCATAGAAATAATGTAAATTGCAGCTTACATTCTTGTAGGTCTTGATGGTAGAAATCTGGACTGAACCAGACTACTCAGTCTTCCTGTTGTCTGTGCCATTAGGACGCGTACTTATATTCTCGTATCAGCTTCCATGTTATACCCACAAGCTGTTTACGCAGACGTAGTGGCGATTATAATGTCTTGCAGAAAAATGTTGGCAACTTCAAGAGCTGAAGTGTAGTTGACAGGGGTCTGATCTAAGCGATCCATGATGAAATAATTACCAAGACCCACTGTGATACAATCAGTATTCCAATACTCTTACAATCTTTTCAGCACAATTACAAATTCTGTCGAGTTGGCTGGGCAAAGCTTCTCACTTTTCAGATCGCACAAGGCTAAACCTGTATTCCCATTCGGCTTTCGAATTGTAATATGCAAGACTGATTTTGAAGTTACTGACATACTGACTTACTTGGCTGGTCCAGCTATTGGATATAAATAATCCAGCTATAAGTGAATGTGGACTGAAGAAAAAGTTGTAGACATAGTCTACCATATGTCCAAGTTGTAGCGGTAAGAATTACCAAGTGCCACAGACTTATTTCACTTCTGTGAAATCGAAGAAAAGTTCTAAACTCACTCGAAATAGTTTAACACTTTCAGTAACCATGTACTGTCGAAAATTCTAAGTCCACAGCTTGTGCTGTAAGTTGAAGTGCAACCATGTGCTCGGCGATAATAACGATGTTCGAAGTTCGGTGATAGTCAAGCGGCTAGAGCGCTTACGTAGCGTAGCACGACCAAGTCAACGGAGTGCTTGTGACGAAGTGAACCTACCTCTGCCTGCGAGGCTCGCCTTATATACCCATCCGCTTGCTGGCTCGAGGCCACTGCGGCGTAAACGCTGGAACTAAAACAGCTCATAACTCGGCTTCTGTTCAATCAATTTCTTTGAAACAAAGCTCATTCTTCTTCTCTTGTTCTTGCCAGTAATCGGATATAGGTTTCATGTTTTTATCCCAACGGGAAATATTTAGTGACATATAGCCTCCACTATGATGCTCTCCTCCTACGTCACTTACCCACTTCTTGGCTGTAAATTCCTTCGAAAAGCTTCTAAGGAGGTTTGGCGCGCGCTATTCAAACATCCATATCCAAACTTAGAATCGTGGCCTGTTCCCTCAAATCTAGGCTCACGGCTTGTACCCTTCAATCTAGGCAACTGGATTTGGGCACAGTATTGTGCAAGAGAAGTGGGATTGGTTGATACCGATCTTCAGTTTCATATGTTTCAGTTTCAAATATTTGATACGTACAAAATCAAAATGGTGGCCACGCGAAATTCAAATATTTAAATTGAATTCTCGAGTGATCCAATCAACAGAATACAATGAAACTTGGCACACAGAATATTTATTTAGAGCTAGGTATATCCACATCTAATGGTATTCAATTTGTTATAAAGTATAACATGACGGCTGTGCGAACTTTTTTGAAATGTTCATTTCTTGTATCCTATTCATCGAAGTGAAAGTGCGTACCATGAACCACTGCTATATTCTTTATCTACCGGTAAATACTGTACATTTACGGCTTACACTTCAGAATTTATTTATAGATGCTATGAATATACTTTTTCCAAGGATGAATTCCTCTAACTCGTCACGGAATGATCTGATATCTTTAAAACGTAATAGGCTATAGTGGACTAGTGCTGTAGTCAAGTCCTACAGGTACACAGCCCTATATCTTACTTTTCCTAAATTACACCTGGCCAATTTCGGAGATTTAGACACATAACTCGTCAAGTAATGATCCGATTTCTATGAAAATTTGGTATCGTTCACCAGTGCTATAGTCTAAACCTGCAAGTATAAAATCAGTACCATATTTTACATACATACACATGATACACACGCCAATTTCTGATACATGAATTCATGTAACTCATTACTGAATAATTCAATATCTATAAAACATGGCATAGATAACCCATCCCATAATCTGATTCCTTTTCACAAATCATACATTGCACGCATGCCATTTCCTGATATATGAGTTCCCGTACCTCGTTAAGGAATTATTTTCACTCTGTGAGACCTATTACAGTTAACCACATACCATATCTGAATCAATGGGTGCGTATATATATAGCTAAGTATTCGTAAATTATGGATGACGTGCAATCAATTCCTCTAAGACAATTTCACTCTATTCGTCAGTGAATGCTACGATCACTGTGAAATCTGGCATGTTACAATCTAGGCCTACAGATACATATTGCTTCCTTTTCACAAATTAAAGCCACGA
This sequence comes from Meconema thalassinum, assembly GCA_946902985.2. Classification (NCBI taxonomy): domain Eukaryota; kingdom Metazoa; phylum Arthropoda; class Insecta; order Orthoptera; family Tettigoniidae; genus Meconema; species Meconema thalassinum. The sequence goes on along the minus strand of OX336389.2, from coordinate 381,447,863 downwards.
TGGCGTGTATGTCCGTCTCAGACATTAATTCCTCCAAATCGTCAGGCAATAACCCAACCACAGTAACACTTTGTAAGGAAGACCGATGCTATGAGTAAAATATTGTGGCATATCATTTTTTGGTGAAGTTTTCGATAAGAGATGCCGCTCGTTTAACCATATAAAACACATACTGAGCCTGTAACTTTTGGTCTGTTAATCCTTTCGCAACGAATGTTAATAAAATATACTACAACGATGAACGATATTTCATTAATTAATGCCACCATGAATTATAAATGACGCGTTTCTAAACGTATATTTTAATGTTTCGTGCATTATTGAAGAGGTTTGCTGGGGAAAACATGAACAATAAATACTAATACCTAATGTTAATCTTTTCGCTTAGAGCTTTCAAGCTTACATTTTTTAATGTATAGATGCCTTTCCCTAAACATGAACTCTTGCGAGTTGTCGCAGAAAGTTGCGATCACCATTGTATGGGAGTGGTCATTGATTCCGAGAGTTACACATTCTTGTGCGTAACTTTTAGTACGGTGGTGGTGTTTGTTGGTTTAATGAGTGGAACATCAAGGTCATTTGCCCTATACATTTAGTCTAGGTATCATTTTCTTTTTAGCGTATGGCTTTTAGTGCTGGGAGTGTCCGAGGACATGTTCGGCTCGCCAGTTCCGTAGCTGCTTCGAGACGGACACCCAATGGGAGAGCTACAAGTACCGATGGGAAGGAAAGTGGGAATGTAAGGACGAGGAGTTGGAAGGTAGCGGCTGTGGCCTATAGTTAGGGACCAGCCCCGGCATTTGCCTGGAAGGAAGATGGGAAACCACAGAACACCATCTTCAAGGTTGCCGGCGAGGGGATTCGAACCTCCTCGCCTCCCGGATGTGAGAGACTGCCAGCAGTCATGCCGTAACGACCACGGCTAACTCACTAGGTATCATAAATTAGAGATCATAGGTACATTTATTAAGAAAAAGAGCATCTCCTGATCATTTTCTCTTTGAGCCGGTTAATAACTTGGAATATAACATTTTAGGAGATACGATCACTCACGGACTAGCTCACCCAGTGTGTTCAGTTGAGCTACACTTACCGGAAGGTAGGAGGCCCTTTCCCTATAGGGGTGGGATGGGTTTTTGTAATTTGTCATTTGAAACTGAGAAAGTTGATAAAATGAACCAGTACGGTGAAATAAATGCTTTGGTGCAGAAGTTTGTGTGTTCATGTTTTTAAAGAACGCCTCGTCGTGTGACTTCGTACAAGCTCAGAGCGCTGCAAACAAATTCTTAAGGGAGGGGGGATTTTCCGAAGTAGTTGACTTCCCAACTAGAGGCAATAATACCTTAGATTTTTATCTCGCAAGGCCTGTAGAGTTGTATATTAACTGTCTGAAAGTACCAGGAATTAGTGACCATTCTGGGGTTGAATTAAATATTAGATACGGTGACATTACAAAATTAGACTCTGATGTAGCAAATAAGATCATATTCCAGTATCGCAGGGTGGATCAGGGCAAATTTCAGGGGTATTTGAATGAGCTATTTGTAGGATGGGCATCGGAAGGAAATCACATTAATATCCTGTGGACTAACTTTTTGAAAATTTTAAATAGCGCTATTGATAAATTCGTTCCACTTAAATTACTGAAACAAAACCCAGATCCTGAGTATTACACACGGGAAATCAGGAGTCTTAAACGGAAAATTAGGAAATTATACAATAAAAGACATGATAGTGACAAGTATATGTTGAAATTTAAGTCCTTATCAAGAGAGCTCGTCTTAAAAAAGAGGGCTGCTCATGACAATTATATGCAAGGTTTACTTGGTTCGGGATGCGATGGGTGGAAAAAGAATTTACAGTTATGTTTGGAGAAGAAAGGGAAATTCAAATAATTTGTCGATGATAATGTCCGGTGACGGTAAATTAATTACTGAGAAGCAGGCCATTGCTAATGAATTAAATGTCTTTTTTGGTAGTGTGTTCAATAAATCCAATAGCTGTGTGTTGTACCTTAACGGTGAATCAGGGGCTCCACTTCTCCAAATAAACCAGTCAGCAATTGTAAAGCAAATACAAAAATTACGTTACAATATATCGAAGGGTCCTGATAATATTGTTAGTGAAGTACTTAAACTAGGAGGTAGGGCCGTGGCAGGATACTTAGAGGTGATGTTTAATGTGTCCATATACAATGCGCAAATCCCGGATGACTGGAAAAGAGCTACGGTAGTCCCAATATTTAAGGGAGGGAGCAGACTTGAATTGGGCAACTACAGGCCGGTTTGTCTTACGTCCATCGTTTGTAAACAGATGGAGTATCTCATTTGCGACTACTTGAGGGAACAGTGGGAAACATTATCATGGTTTAATGATAGGCAACATGGATTTCGGAAAGGTTACTCATGCGAGAGTCAGATGCTATCAATTTTTCAAGATATTAGCGAATCGTTAGACGATGGAGTTTCAGTCGACGCCGTAGTTATAGATTTTGCGAAGGCATTTGATGTCGTGCCGCATGACATGCTACTCCATAACTTAGCTTCGACGAAGATTGATAGAAGAGTAATTTTATGTATCCAAGAATTTTTGACGGGTCGTTCCCAGAAAGTGAAAGTTGATGGCCGATTCTCGGATGAAATTACCGTAACCTCGGGATCCCTAAGGGCAGCGTAATCGGAACTTTGTTATTTTTGGCGTTTATAAATGACTTACCAAAGGGGATTCGCAGTGACTGTCGATTGTTTGCGGATGATTGTGTAATATATCGAAAGATACATGACTCACAAGACAATGCAGTACTTAGAGATGACCTAAACCTGGTCTATAAGTGGGCGATTGAAAATAAAATGAAAATAAACACAAGAAAATGTAGTCTAATAAAAATAGGGAAAGTACGAAGGCAAGATTTTCAATATAACATTGGCTCGGAAATACTTGTAGAAGAATATTCTTGCAAATATTTGGGCGTTCACGTAAGAAATGATATGAAATGGAGTAGTCATATAGGATGTGTAGTTTCTAAAGCTTACAAATCCCTGCACTTTGTAATGAGGGTATTAAAAGGAAGTAGTACCTCTGCTAAAGAATTAGGATATTTGTCACTTGTAAGACCTATTCTGGAATACGCCTCGGCGGTTTGGGATCCATATCAAGTAGGGCTGATAAATGAGTTGGAAATGGTACAAAGAAAGGCCGCTAGATTTGTGCTCAGTGACTTTAATCCCAGGAGCAGTGTGAGCCGTATGTTAAAGAAACTTGGGTGGGAATCACTTGAGGCTAGGAGGATGAAATCTAGACTCTGCGCTATGTACAATACGTATACAAATCAACCAGCATGGGGTGAGCTTAGCAAACGTATGGAAAAGCCTACTTACATGGGTAGGAGCGATCATCCTTTCAAAGTTAAGGGCCGACCACAGCGAACAAATTATGGTAAATATTATTTCGTAAACCGTGCCATTGATAATTGGAACTCTCTACCTGCCGCAGTCTTAGAGCCTTTTCCCAAACATATAGGTGTGTGTAAGAAAAGACTGACTATTTGTGTAAATACTCCAGTTTAATTGTTAGTGAATTGTTATATACAATTATTTATTTGTTATGTATATCTAATTTGCCACCGGGGGACACACCCCCAATTACAAATAAACGAATGAATGAATGAACATGTTTTTCAGTGCTAAAGTTGTTTTGATATCTTGACTAACATTGAGAATTTGAATTAGTATGGGAACGCTCAATATTACGGATAATCATTGTTTAATTTTCACGCAGCTTTAGTAATTGTGGTCGGATTACAATTACAATATAAAACCGTAATGTCTTACGATTACACATTACTTGTAACTGTGACATGTTCAGTCATTCTGAAGTTTACATAACATTTAATCTTGACATCGGTGTGGCAGTTAATTACACAATGATCCTGTCTAATTGAGATGTTGGTTGTTTGTAGAAGGAACATGCATGTAGAACAGGCGTTCTTAACCTGGTGTTTGCGGGCGCCACGGTGCTCTTTGAATGAAATTTGGTGCACTAGTCATGCGAGCCTAAAAAATGCTCGCGAGCACATCCTCCCCTGAGATCCTTTCTTCAATTCAAACTATGTTTTACGAACCGGAATAATACTGTTTTCATTAGAAGTTTTTACAGGCAGAAATTTTATTGATTATGTGAAATAGTATTTTTAATCTACAGTAAGAACCGACAGTAGTGGCTACGCGGGCTAAAGCGCTGCGTTAGGTCAAGGGACCAAGCTCTCTGCTGACTCGGTAGACGCGTGGGTTCGAGCCCCACCGTCGGCTGTCCTTGAAATGGTTTTCCGTGGTTTCCCATTTTCAACACTAGGCAAATGCTGGGACAGTACCTTCTGACAGGCCACGGCCGCTTCCTTCCACATCCTTGCCCAGTTTCATTCATCTTCATCCATTCCATTTCTCATCCCGACGCGCAGGTCGCCCACGGGCGTCGACTAGAAAGACCTGCAATCGGCCTCTCAGGAGGCTACACGACAAAAAAAAAATCTACAGTAAGAAAGATTGGACAATCCTGTTTTATGAGTAACACGAAAGATGCTGACTCGATTCAACTGTCCCCATGTAAATGGAACTCATCTGCATGAGTCAGGCAAGCAGTTGCAGCATGCCTGATGAGCGGTGATTCCCTAGCTATTTCAGCACTTCAGAGGGAGAGAGATAGGACAAGGAAAGAGAGGCGCATGCTATTTGTATTATTATTAATATTATTATTATTATTAATAGTATTATTTTACTAATAGTATAGTCGATTTGATCGTGCTCAGGCACTTGATATGGCATGAAAATGGTGCTCACAGTCTCAAAATCGTTGAGAACGTCTGTTGTAAAGCATATATACAGGTGACTCTGACATGGGAGGTTAGAAAATGATATACTCCCTCTGGGCGAACGATCTTCATTTACAGTATTAGTGTTGTTTTAGAGTGGATTGTAATTGCAACTTGAGCTGCGACAGCCTACACCACACACTGTAAATAATTTTGTTTACGATTATCCCAACTGTACTCCTAATCCCCGGCCACCGTTGGACCTGGGCGAGAAATACTTAGGAGAATAACAAGAACTACTCCACTCGAGCTTACGTGTAATTAGCATTGTAAATATATACTCCCGTTCATTAAGATAGTGCATTTGATATGCGGACCACGTTTTAATTGCAAATGTGAGTTACGTTAATGACACCATTCAAAGCCGAGGAAAGGGATATATATTCATTTTCTCCTTCTTTTATGAATACATTATTAGTTACTTATGCCAGGAGGTTACGCTCCTTGCCCCTTATGTACGAGTTATCGAAACTGACAATGTTATAATATCCATAAGATCTGTTTTAATAGTTTAATTAATCATATTCTTCTGATAACTAAGTCCAAATATTCTAAAGATGTTTGTTTAGCTAACATTGATACCCGTAAAACTTCCCCAACGGTCTGATGTATCTCAACAACGAAGTTTTCGCTTTATTATAGTGCAGAAATTGCTGATGCGAGTAATTTGCCGTATGGATATTATTTGTAACACATATATGTACGGAGAAATGTAATGTTTCAGATGGATGTTTTCGAAGAGAGGAACTGAAGGATGTAGCATTTACAATTCAGTAAATCATAAAACACACATGTAATGTGTTAATATGACAGAGTTTGTTAACCTTCAACATGGGAAATCTGACGTTTATTTACATTAGTAGACAACATTTATAGCACGTTATCCTTTTCTGACCCGTCCCTAGTATCACGACGCTTCGAATAGTGGCCACGAAGACGTAATGCAAACTGCATCGTATTTACAAACTACTTGAACCGTCATCTTTGAATTCCCTCCTTCAAAAACCTTCAAAAGCAGTCAAAACGAATTTATAATTCCACATAAAATACATTGAAACAGCTCACAATATGATGAGCTAGTTTGTATTTAATTTGCATACTTATTTAAATGATTATTAGCCAATTTCATATTGTTGTAATATCATATTGGATATGCATTACTTATGGTATTTAATATTGTGAAGCTATGCCTACAATGTAACGAACTGCCTGCAGGCTGTATTGTGCAACTTCCCCTTTAATTGTCAGTAAAGGGTCGAGAATCGTTAATGTGGTACAGTCTTTGTTCTTGAAGATCATTAATGTGTCTTCATTCTGGAAGTGACATCCTGGTTTAGAATTCCCCCTAGATATTCTCGTTTGTTTACATTCTCAAAAGTGGAAAACTCATTTGGCTCACCTAGTTGAATGTGGACGTTTCTGTGCAGTTAACCAAGACAGCCGCCCAGCGCAGCAGTCAGTCAGTTGACTATGATCTCAGTGAGTGATGCAGAGATGATTTAATATCAATGCTATAGGTACTATACAGTAGGTAAGCAAGGTTGTACTCTGTTAAGTCAAGATTGTTATCTGTGATTCTATCAGTGGCCAAATCGTCAACGAAACAAGTGCAGGTTTACCTACAGCAAGTGCACGACTGACGTTAATTTCAAATAGTGAATCTTGTGTATACAGTATGTTAAGTATGAGGTTATTTCTCCTTCGAGGCTCTTCAGCTACACTTGAATCGATTTTACAGCGTGGGACCTGCCTACCAAGTCTCCAGCTTACCAGAATCAGAGTGAAAATGAAAATCCACAGCCTGCTTCCAGTCTCCGACCGGGTCAGGAATGGAATGAATGAAGCCCCTATCTAGCGGCGAGGATATGAACTGTACCGGCTGCCGAGGCCTGACGCACTCCTCTGGGGCAATGATTAAATGAATGACAGATGAAATGAAATGATAGTGGAGAGTGTTGCTGGAATGAAATTTTGACAGGGAAAACCGGAGTACCCGGAGAAAAACATGTCTGCCCCCGTTTTGTCCAGCACAGATCTCACATGGAGTGACCGGGATTTGAACCACGGACCCAGCGGTGAGAGGCCGGCGTGCTGCCGCCTGAGCCACGGAGGCTTACCAGAATCAGAGTAAACTTCTAATTTATAATGATCAACTTATTGGCATCTTACGACCGAAAGATTTGCTGCGACAACATCTGACCCCAACAGTGCCTTTCAAACTTTCATAGGTGTCAAAATCCAACATGGCGGCCGCACGAAATACTTCACTGACATTTATAATCCCCGAAACTATTACTGATATCAAACTGACCTTTTGTCTGGTGATAGAGCCCACGAACATAAGTTCATGTTTATGAATTTCATAAATATGGTGAGCGCAAAACCAATTCGGTGCCCAAGTGAATTTCGAATATTAAATATGATTTTTCGGGCTATCTGATCATGCGAGTCCAATGAAACTTGACACGTTATGTAGAGATAAATATATTGACATGTAAGGTTGATCAATTGTTTTCAATACTTAGAGACGGTGGTAGTTCGAAATTTTAAAGGACATATTTTTACTTCTCATATCCAATTCTAGTGGTCGATGCAAAGCTTCGTATAATGAAACACTATAATAAACTTTATCTAATTGCACTGAAATTTTAGTATACTTTCTGTAAATTATAGAAACCATGCATTTGAGTTTCATTAAAATTAACTCCTGTGACTCGTTACAGAAGGATGCAATCTCTGCGGGGGACTCATAATTAACTTAGTAACTCATGATACATATTTTCGCACATAATTGTTTTTGACTTCCTAATACCTAAATCTATATTCGATGTCAGCAGATTCCCTTTTTGTAGAAATGCTTTCTTTGCCTGAGCCAACCTACTTTTTATATCCTCTTTGCTTCGTCCATCACTGGTTATTCTGCTTCCTAAGTAACAGAAGTCTCCTACTTCCTTCAGCTTTTCACCTGCCAATTTGATCTCCATAGAGGTTTCTGATTTATTTCGGCTGCATTCCAGTATTTTTGTTTTACATTTATTAATTTTCATCATGAATTCTTTCCGTAAGACGGAGTCCATACCATTCAAAAACTCATTCAAATCCTCAGGCTTGTCGGCCAAGATGACGATGTCATCAGCAAATCTCAGAGTTGAAATTATTTCTCCTTTAATCTTCACTCCCACTTTAAATTTTTCTCTAATTTCCTTCATTGCTTGTTCAATGTAAAGATTGAAAAGTATGGGTGATAAGTTGCAGCCTTGCCTTACACCTTTCTGAATACCAGCTTCTCTCTCATGTCCTTCAACTCGAATGACTGCTGTCTGGTTTCTGTACAGATTGTATATCACCCTCCTATCCCTGTACTTTATTCCAATCGATTTCAAAATGTCAAACAATTTAGTCCAATCAACGTTATCAAAAGCCTTTTCCTAGTCTACAAAAGCCATGAACGTTCTCTTATCTTTCCTTATTCTACCTTCCAAAATCAGCCTAAGACTTAGTACAGATTCCCTTGTTCCTACATTTCTCCTGAAACCAAACTAGTCTTCACCCAACTCCGTTTCTATCTGGCTTTCCATCCTCTTGTAAATTATTCTAGACAGGATCTTTGAAGCATGAGTAATCAAGCTGATTGTACGGTAATCTTCACATCTGTCAGCTCCCAATTTCTTTGGTATATATGAAAATGAAAATCCACAGCCTGCTTCCAGTCTCCGACCGGGTCAGGAATGGAATGAATGAAGCCCCCATCTAGCGGCGAGGATATGAAGTGTGCCGGCTGCCGAAGCCTGTCGCACTCCTCTGGGGCAATGATTAAATGAATGACAGATGAAATGAAATGATAGTGGAGAGTGTTGCTGGCATGAAATTGTGACAGGGAAAACCGGAGTACCCGGAGAAAAACCTGTCTGCCTCCGTTATGTCCAGCACAGATCTCACATGGAGTGACCGGGATTTGAACCACGGACCCAGCAGTGAGAGGCCGGCGTGCTGCCGCCTGAGCCACGGAGGCTCTCTTTGGTATATATATATATATTTTTTTTATTTATTTAGTCAATTTACCCTCTAGGTTGGTGGTTCCCACGGACTCAGCGAGGGAACTCACCACTACCGCCTCGATGGGCTGTGTCCTGGAGCTTGAAACATCTGGTCGGGAGGGATACAACTGGGGAGGTGTGATCAGCACTTCGCCCAGGCGGCCTCACCTTCAGAGCGAACAGGGGCCTCATGAGGGAAAGGAAGGAATGGAAGATTGGGACGGATAGGCTAGGAAGAGGAAAGGAGGCGGCCGTGGCCTTACAGTAGGTACCATCCCAGCATTTTCCCGAAGACGAAGTGGGAAACCACGGAAAACCACTTCAAGGATGGCTGAGGTGGGAATCGAACCCCCTCCACTCAGTTGGGCCACCCGAGGCTGAGTAGACCCCGTTCCAGTCCTCCTACCACTTTTCAAATTTCGTGGCAGAGCCGGGAATCGAACCCAGGACCTCCGGGGCGGCAGCTAACCATGCTGACCGCTACGCTACGGAGGCGACCTATGTTATATTAATTATAATAAAATGTCCACAATACTTGAATATTGAGCTTTGAGATTGAAATTGGTACCCTATACTTCATCACAATGTACATCATGTACCAAAAGCAATTTAATCCATCACAAGGTGGATCTTACTCCATAGGTGGAAATAAAAATAGAAGCAACCAATAGAATACAGGAAAATGGGCAGTTTAGTTCTTCATGGAACTACTTGCTATCAAAGAAATAAATAATCATATAAATGGAAGAAAATTGGAGTATTTGCATATATGAAGTTGTAGGCCTGTTCATTTATGCAACATTCATTGTAAAATCATTGATTTAATTTTTATGAGTGCAGAATATTTTGTTAAGTATAATATGTGTGTGCATGATTGTTGCTGTGATTCCTACCCATGCCCGAGTCGGAAATTTACTGAGCAAGCTTGAGGTAATTCAATCTTCTCTATATTTCATAATTACATCAAAAATATTCAATCAAATTAACATAAACAACCAAATAGAAAATGTCATTGAAATGGAGTTTGAGCTACATTTGGTACATTTTGTTTCGTTTCTATTTTACTTGCATACGTACGGTGACAATACCGGAATTACCCAACCCTCACATACTGCACTATCGTTTAAGGGAATACATGTTTCCGATATCTAAAATCGTTGAGGAAACATTAGATGGAGCATCTGATATTTCTTTCTTTCCATTTTTCCATTTTCCCGTGATTGGTATTTTATTTACAGGCTTTGCCATCGTGGTAATTAGCCTTATTTACTTGGTTGTGTTTATACTTTGACTGATAACTTGTGTTATTACGCTGCCATTAGTAGTGTGTGTATTTGCAACTGAGAATATGATTGAGAAGTATACGTCCGTGGCCTTAAGGTAGAAAATGTTCTGGAATTTGCTTGGATTAAAAGTGGGAAAGCAGTGCGGTCCGTTGGTGTTTGGGTAACACACTTGCCTCTTTCCTAGGGGTTCCTTGGTTATGATTTCTCCGTCTGTTAAAGCCTTTTGACAGATGTGAGGACTGGATCGGGGTGCACTCAGCTACGTGAGGGAAATGAGTAGCTGTCTGATCTGAGAGGCAGTGACCCCGATCAGGAATGTTAAGACTAATGGTCGACGGGCCACGTCACACTAGCTGTGCGTCACTCCACAAGATCATATGCCTCATCACTGGTCGCTTGGTAAAGTGCTGTTGAGCCAGTGTTCGTTTTGTGTTTAGAAGTGAGAAACAAAAAAAAAACACCACTTACGGGATAGCACAGCAAGGAATGAAACCCGAGACCTTTGGGAACGGAGTCTTTATACGTATCCCGTGGCTACAGGAGGTAGCTTCTTTACAGTTTCTGCACGTTTGTTTCTCTCGTTAGCAGTTCTAATGAATTGCCTTGTTCGAGGGTTTCCTAGGTCAGGAAGACACTAGATATATTGGACAGATAGCAGGTAGGGCTTTGTTCCTCGAATCTGTTCCTTGGTTGAGCAAATCCTCGTTCACCAAATTTTAATCGATTAGGGGGAAGAGAATAGGGTGGTCAACGGACAGTTGCCGCAGTTTGACGACTCAACAGATCAGGGTTTCCAGCGCACTGTTTACCATAGATGAGATGAACTCGAACTTTGGCGGTGGATTTTATATTACTGTAAATCGAAAACTATCGACTTAGAAGCATCTTAAAGCGACTGCAAGATCGATTCTTTCTCAGGGTTATAGAAGATCGTGCGTGAGCATTTTTGATTCCTTCACTTGCATGGGACCAGGGCCAAGTGTAAAATGTCTTGATTAGGCATGAGGGTATTCTTGATGAGAAAAATCTGTTTTTGTAACATTGCATTTCTCAGTTACTACAAAAGATCCGCTTTTCAATATAAATTCTAGATGACACCTCATTGTGAAAAGATCGCACACATATTTTCCTGTGCTGGTAGTTGTGTTGATTCGAGTTATCATGGGCTAGTATGAAGATTTTGGTCAGATTTGTATTGAAAAGTGCATGTTTGGTAGTAATTGTTAATAATTCAATACGGAGAAAGAAAATGACTACAGTCATAGATATACAGTGTATTTCTCTTGACCTACTATAAAGCTAACACGAAATTCCGTGTAAAACTGTACAATATATTCTACTGGTCGTTTCCATTTCAAAATTCCTCCACCAATTAAATAGATTTTCCATGGGATGGACTAAATAGTTCTAAATATTAAATACCTGCTTTATCTCACAAGTATAGATAAGAATTTCATAATTGAAACTCAATATTCATATTGTAGTCGCTTTATAAATATACAACAATATTTTATGAAAACAAAATAATCTTAATGTGATACTAGTGCTTGCCCTGTCTTAAACTAAAGCACTCATCCTAGCCCAAGATAACTCACATCAACACAACAACCAGCACTGGAAATACGTGTGCGATATTTCACAATGAGGTGCTATCTACAATACGAGAATACACCAAATAAAGTTTTTTATGAGCTTTCCGAACGACTGCTTCAATAGAACATCAGTAAGAGATGTTCTTTTTCAGAGAATAACAAGCGTATATTCTATAATTTTTGATACCTACTCTAGAACACAAGGTCAGATGTCCTCGGTGCTCCATCCCTTAAATCAGCGAAATGACAAAAATAAAAATACGTGAGAGAATCGAACCCACCTCTTCTCAGTTTTTCCCCACAAGGCTAAGTGTACACCGTTTCAACCCTCAGAGCAGCATTGAATTTCTTGGCAGAGCCGGGAATCGAACCTGGACCTCCAGAGTGACACGTCGATATGTTATGTTAATATTCACGTCAGATTTTAATAACTTCCTGTCATTACTGGTCACGTGGCATAACCAGTTGAATCGATGCATTCTCTTTATAAATCAGCAACATTCAACGTAATGGCAATGTGACTTTGTAGGTGTGGCTTAATATTACATCCCCACTAAAATTGAGCACGGCTGTCGTTCAAAAAAGTATGCTACGGCTGGATTCGTTCTCACTCACCATGTCCGGCCGGAACGTTACCAATTCAGCCACGACTACAACGTGGATACCGCGCACTGCACGTGTACTAGTTACAGTGGCCATCCCTCCTCAAACGTTATTATCCATGTCAAAGTCTCCAATCATGGTTTATGGTGTTGATTTAACTTTCTACTATTACAAATCACGTAGCGTAACTGTTAATTCGATCGTATTACGTGTATGTGTGTTCTTTCAAGGAGCAATATATCACATGTTTAGAATGGTCCTTAGTATTTGGCGCGTAAATCTTCATGGTCGTTTTTTCTTTGCTAGATCCATGGCTCAATTACATTGCTGTCACACAGGCAGAGCGCAGTGCAATATCGACCATCGGGAGAAATGTTATGTTAGTAGAGTTTCATAAAACTACAGTATTTAATAAGGGGCTGGTGAACCAATCTGTATATAGTATATCACTTACTTGTGGACACACTAACTACCGTCATTTTCCACCTATCACTTTTAAATCTATCACACAATATAGCCATTCAAAATCCCGGTCGAGTTCATTAATGGGCAAAATAGGACCAATAGGGTGCAACTGGAAGACCATTTTCAAAATCTTGAAACATCACTATAACTTTCTCAGTATGTGAAAAATCGAATACAATAAAAGTTCGTGCTATTCATCGGATAGGGGCCAAAATCTTATCTTGATAAAGTTTTTGGATAGTACCAACCATTGACGAAAGGGGTTGGAAAAATGAAATTTCAAAAACAATCATACCTCCCTTAATAGGCACAATATCAAAACCGTTGGGAACTTTTGTCTGAAATAATTTCTTATATGTCCCACCGTTACGCCAAGGGATTAGCAAAATATTTTGGGAATTATAAGGAGTTGGGGCTTCTCGTATGCTAAACATGTGGATTTTTTTAGGGATACAACAATTAGCAAATTTTGCCTGGTGAAATCTACTTCTGCCTTCCGGCGTGCCGAGAGGAGTCCTTTTAATAGGCGTGTGGAACCAGAGTTTGAATTATGCAATGTGGGGTGTTATTTTGGTTATTGATTTAATAATAATAATAATAATAATAATAATAATGACGTTCCAGAGATGCCTAGTGCAATCCCCTTCGGTTGACGACCATGGGTGACCTGCATGTCGTGATAAAGATGGAATGGGTGAAGACGTCACAAACACCCAGACACTGATCCATGGAACATAAAAATCCCACGAAAGAGCGAAGTATCTAATTTGAGGCCCTTTGGACCAAGCATAAAGTTTTATAACCAGTTAGCCACGAAGTCGGACTCTGAAGTGTTGCCAGAAGCAGAAGAGGAAAGGCTCCTGTAGGTATGTCATTTGAAATATTCAGCCATACACCCAAGAATTCTTAATTTGTGCTTTTATTCTGCTTGTTGCTACATATTGGTGTTCAATTCTTCTCAGCCACCTGCGTGGCGTAATCTTTAAAGTTTTGGCCTACTGTGCCGAAGTGTGCGAGATCGAATCCCGTAGAAGATGGTTTGCACATGAGAATGATCCAATATCAAAGACATAGCGTGTAACTTTTTATCATATATGGCAATTGAAAGGGATGTTAAAATGTTCTTGGTCATGAACTTCAAGTATCTTCGAAGGTGGGAAATTTGCCTTACAAACTTTGCTATTATGATGTTAATAGTATTATAGTGAGTGTTAATATGCAGGGAGGTGTTCGGTATCCCGAGGCATGAGATACCTTACTATAATTGTATTTTATGGTGTTAACAAGAAAATATCTAGGAAAAACAAACGTGCGAATGGAGATTGTGAGTGTCAGTATTCGAAACTAAGATTTTGTGAGCGGTCCAATGGAAATATTTGCTAATCAAAAGTTGAGCACTTATTCAGCGTGATAACTCGCAAACCACAGCGTTTCTTGATGAAGCAACACTACAGTGGTTGTTATTGTAAGTCACCAAAGACAACATAATGCTGGTATAGGCATATTGATAACGAAATGTGTGGACAACATGCTATTCATCCTTGAAAAAATAATAAAACCTCTTGTTCATATTCACCCTGTTATAACTGTCGGATTCTGACTGGAATGGCTGATGCAGGTACACTATAATATATTCCATATCACTGGTGCTTGTTTGCACTAAGGCCAATGTAACCATGTAGTTGACGCATGCCATCACAAAGCACGTTACACAGCACATGTGATAAAGTATATTAATGATGTCATGGCTGACATTGAAACATAAAACTCATCGTCCCTAATTTCTTGTGCACCTAATCCACAAATGACATTCACCGCTCAGTTAAAAGCATATTTGACGTAAGATCTACAGTTATTATTACTATTTTCTCAGGTATTTAAATTCGAGAGGAATGGTTTCACATTATTGAATAGGATATTGTACAAACTTAATGCGTAAGTCTCGCCAACTCTGTTTAATTAAAGACATGCCAAGACTTGAAATCGAATACCTACTTTGGAATGTGTGAGATGTTCTCTGTGGGGGAGGCAAGAGTTCTAAACTCAAACACATACCCTTTCACAACCCTCAGAGGTGCTTACTCTGTTGACAACCACAGACTTCGTACTACCGGACTTAAGAGCTCTTTCTCTTTTTCAAGGTGAGTCACATTGGCATTTATCTTCTTCAAAATGGTCTTTGTTGGCACTACCCGGAGGTCCGGCTTCGACACCCGGCTCTGCCAAGAAATTTAATTCTGTTTTGAGGGGTGGAACGGGGTACACTCAGCCTCGTGAGGCAAAACTAAGAACACGTGGGTTCCGTTCCACCTCAACCATCCTGAAATTTGTATTTCAAGGTTTCCCTACTTCTACTCCAAGCGAAAATCGAAATGGTTCCAAACTTAAGGCCACAGCCGCCTCCTTCTCAATCCTCACCTGCATTACAAATAAATTCACTACTACAGCCAACACAATAGCACAGGTTGTCTGACAAGTTGTAGTCACTCCCTAGTAATGCATACGGGGCTGAATGATACCCATATCCAAGCCCCTTAGGTGAACCTAAAAACAACAAAACGTAACTGTTATACTTGGGGCTGTCTCGATTCGTCATGCCTCAATTTGTTGCAGATGAAATCGCAGTAGTATCCGATATCACCGTTATCATATCGTCAAAATAATTTCACTGTAAGTTCTGCTATAACCTTTGATGCCGCAGTATGATCAACGCATGCCAAGCGTTAAGAGTGTTCTTGGATTCATGAGATTTTGAGGTCTCGTTCTTTTTTGCAAGTGTCAACAAGCGGCAATTGCCTATTAACGTTACGAGCACAACACACTAGTGGTAGTACATACCACTTAGTTGGCTACATTAGAATAGAATAATCCATTACAAATTTGCAGTGTTCAATACACTATCTATTAGTTGCTCACAGTGAATCCCATGGCAATATCTTTGTAGGGTCTGAGTTGTTACTTTCATTGTGGAAAGTAAGCCATGCTAATACAGCATTAGTCAATCACGTACGCGAAATTTTCATAAAATGCAATGAATTTCATGCTCCATTTATTTGGGAAGTACAAATTTATTAAATAGCTATGCGAGATATCTTACGGTTTGATGAATATTCAATCTAGAAAGTAATAAGCAGTAAAAGACGAGATCTGATCAAAAGTATTACATCGATGAATCTACACTACTGTTTGTAGAAAGTGAAACACCCAGAAGAAATGGACGGAGACACTCCCGGAACAGGGGTCGTGTAGACCTGCGGTACCATACTAAGTGATTGAAGTCGCAGAGGGAGGGCGTGCACACTGGCCCATCAGTGCCCTCTGTCGTGGGACCAGACAGGTCAGTGTTCCGCACAGTTCTGTCGGCGTGGGGCCGTCATACCAAGTGGAAACGTGTGCAAGTGCAATGATGCCTCGCCGACATCTCAGGGTGGACTATCAGCATGTAAGTGCGGTTGAACGGGGCAGAATGCTCGGGCTCCGGGAGGCGGGTCTGTCGCTCCGGGGCATTGCGGCTCGTACAGGTTACTCTGCGTCAACAGTAAGGCGTGTGTGAATTCAGTGGAGAGAGGAGGGCCGTACACAGCGACGACAGGGTACAGGACGACGCAATGTGACCATAGCGCGAGACGACCACCATCTTATCCACATGGTCGTGTCGGACAGAACAGCGTCGTCTTCGGTGTTGGCTCGACGTTGGAGCACTGCAACGGGGGTGGACATGTCTGCGTCGACAGTGCGGCGCTGTCTTTTGAGGACTGGACTGGTAGCACGCATGCCACGCTTCCATTGACTGGGAACCAATGACGCCTCCAACTACATGCCATATTTCAGCAGTACAATGCCCGCCAGCATGTGGCGAGGTATGTGCAAGCCTTCTTCGCAGAATGACGGATACTTCTGCTTCCCTGCCCTGCCCGTTCGCCTGACATGTCACCCGTCGAACATGTCTGGGATATGGTCGGTCGGCAACTTGTTCGTTCAGGTCCACCTGCCGCCACTGTTGATGCTTAGTGGACGCGCCGACAAACAGCGTGGGATGGTATTCCCCAACGGCGTATTCAAGCGCTGTATGATTGCATGCCATGACGTCTAGCAGCTCTTGAGTGCAGCACGTGGTGGCGCGACACCGTACTGAAGATCGACCGTCAACGTGCATGTACCGGACTCTCTTTCTAATCAGAAATGTATGGTCATGTCCCTAGTCTATGGTATAAAGTGCAAAGTGGTCACATCTCTTGTTCTTGGTGTTACACTTTCTATAAACAGTAGGCCTACTGTATTTAATATAAGATCTTCTACAGCGAGTGCATTGGTGCATTCATAGCTTAATCATTGATATAATCATGTTACACATCTACAAAGTTAACTGCTGAACATGAAATTGCCGGATCATACCTAATGTAATCCAAGCGGGGGTTCAATTCCGTTCTTGGCAGTATAATGTACCGTATACAACAGGATTGTTCTCATCAGGTTGGTGAAAACCTAAACGTGACAGATATACTTATGAATGCATTTAACATTATGAAATCTTACAGAAATACGTGCTCTGGTGTGAGCTCCGAAATATTTGACAGGGAATGGGTCATATGAAACAAGATAGCTATTAACAGACGTAACGACTAACCAATTATGGCTGTAGTGTAGGTCATCGGGCAGCATTCATCCTTTCCTTTATCAACAAGAGAACCATTTATATTCTCCCTAGTACAAGCGCGAACTCACCATGAGCAATTTAGTTGTATTTTCCATCGTGAATGTCCTGTTTAATTTATTTTGGGCTCCAGGGACTTTTTGGCATTCATCCCTATTCCATAAGGTAATGTTGTTGGTCCTACGATCCTTTTAGCTACTCCTGCTTTTAGAGACGCCGTGGTGCCGGAATTTTGCTCCAAAGGGGATTTTTAATGTGCTAGTAAATTAAATTGACACAGCTCCCTCACATTTGCGCAAACTCATATACTAACTGATTGCGCCAGGATTCGATGCTGCAACCTCTGGAACAGCAGACGAGAATGTTTACGTTGATCCTAGCAGCCAATCCACCTTCATTTCAACATTTTCTGCAAGAATAAGTGTAGCTGTAATTACTTGGGTCCAAGAAGAGTTGTGTACTTCGCCACCATTTATCCACAATCGTGGACAACCCACATTGAAAGTACCTGCGAAAGGACACAATGGCCCAAGACAAAACGACTCAATAATCGATCCGTGACATTCTCCAGACACCTACCTTGACGTAAGCAAGTATAAAACACCAGAAAGGGCAAGGCAATGCATTATGTAGGATGTGATCAAATATAATAACATGATATTTGTAACTGTGAAATATCTTAGGCATAAATAGCCTAAAGCCCGTATCACACGACACTCGCTGGCAAGGAAGCTATTGTGATTGCTGGTACAAAATCCTGTATGATTCTGTTCATCCTCGTCAGTACACCTGCTCGTATGCCCGAAGTGTATCACACACTAGCATTTCGTGCGCTAAATTGTAAGAAATAAAACATGGCGACAGGTTGTCGTCTGAGGGTATTATTTGCAGTTGATTCGCATTATTAACGCAAAGCGGTCGTGAAACTTGCTTAGAAATCATGCCAGGTATTGAATGAATACATTCCAATCCATATTTAAGATCTTAATTTAATAATTGGATATTTAACCATACGCGTTAACAAGTAGCGCAACAAATAGCCTCATAGTCTGATGGAAAAGTGTACGAGTGGTATCACGCCAGATCGCTATTTTGAAGACCCCGGGTTCAAGGCTATCCAAATTCATTTTAAATATTTTATTTTATCGTCCCTACCTCGTACAGCATGATTTTGTCTTAGTTTCGTTCACATGCTCTACGAGGACGATAAGGAAAGTTGTTTTCTCTCATTCAAATTTCCATTTTCCCTAAATACTGTTCAAAACCACGGATGGATACTATTCGTGATAATTATTAGCGTGCTTAGCTGCCACCCAGGAGGTCCGAGGTTCGATTCGCGGCTCTGCCACAAAATTTGAAAAGTGGTATAAGGACTGGCACGGGGTCTACTCAGGCTCGGATGGTCCAAATGAATACAGGGGGTTCTATTCCCACCTCAGCCATCCTCGAAGTGGTTTTCCGTGGTTTCCCACTTCGTCTCCAGGCAAATGCCGGGATGGAACATAACGTAAGGCCTCGGGCACCTCCTTCCATCTTCCTTGCCTATCCCTTCCAATCTTCCCATTCATTCCCTTCCCTTATAAGGCCCCTGTTCGCTTTGCAGGTGAGGCTGCTAGGGCGAGGTGCTCGTCCCACCTCCCCAGTTGTATCCCCCGACTCGATGTGTCAAGCTCCAGGACACTGTCCTGGGGGTGGTAATGGTGGGATCCCTCGCTGAGTCCGAGGGATAAGCCAACCCTGGAGGGTAAACAGACTAAATAAAATAATAAAAATAACAATAATAAAAATAACAATAATAAAAATATGACATGTTCTGTATTTACTGTATATAGCAAGCAGTTTTCGCACAGACGCCGTTTAAAGAAAATATAGTTTCGTTCGAATGTATTTATTCGTGGGCATAACCTCATAACAATATTTATCTACTTGTTTATGTTACCGCTAGGATCTCTACCAGAACGAGAAAAGCGATTCGATTGGTTGTTGTACTCAAACTTCCATGCGAACTGCCAGGAAGAATCGTACCTGTTCAAATTCGTGAGCTGTATGGAAGCTATTACGGAAGGTGAAATATAGTATAGAAGGTAAAAAAACACACGGTAATAGACGCGTCTATACCACTGTATATACCCGTACTGGTGGATGCTTCCATGCCAACGAGTGTCGTGTGCTACGGGCCTATGTTAGATGTATCTGCATTTACAAGCGCTCCCTAATTCTAGTGATAAATACGAAAGCAAGTGTTTACTATTGAATTAAAAACCAGAAATTGTGGATAGCGATATCAGGCCTATTAATAAAGATGACATTAACGGTTTTTAACTATTTTATTGTTGAATGTTACAACTCTAAACTATTCCTAGCATTCTTCCGTACACCAATGGGATTGCTATAAATATCCTGCGAATTATAATGTTAAAGGATAGTTTTACTTCCATTAAGTTTTAAGCGTTAGATTCTCATGAACGACATCGGAAAGAATAGTGAAAATATAAACTCTAGGCCTGCATTATCAGTATCAGGAGAAATCTTTCGTTGGCCGTCCATTTAACCGCCCATGGAAAAACTCTTGCATTATTTTCCAAACATTGGTTGCTGGATTGACATTTCCTGGGGGTGACACTCTCGCAGAGCAATGCAGTACCAAATGTATTCCCCCGTAGTAAGTTTGGCGTACCTCAGGGAAGCTTATTTATATGCAAACCATGTTCATCATGGATCTAAATTAATACGTGACGTAGTCATCGAATCAGAGAACATACTATAGGGATTGATTAATCTTGCACCACTTTGTTTGGATTGAACTGCAATATGCAAAATAATGATAGACTGACGAGCATGAACATTTCATGTGACCCGTTTCCTGAGTGGCTCTTGGGCATTGGTATCAACGCGCTCAACCTCGTGCCTAGCGGGCATCGGGAGAGCGTGGGTTCAAACCCCACCTCAGCCGTCCTGAAAATGGTTTTCGTGGTTTCCCATTTTCACCACCAGGCAAATGCCGGGACTGTTCCTTTCAATAGGTCCACGGCCGATTTCCTTCCAAAATTCCTTCCCAGACCCGTCCTGAAAAGAAAATACATGGCCATTGGCTGCATTAATAAATAAATAAATAAATATATATATATATTTTTTTTTTCTACTTAGTGTAAAACAAAGTCCCCGATTTTTGGATGTCACGGGTAATCTCGAGAACCTCTGGATGGATTTTGATGCGGTTTTCACCATTCTGTAAAGGATATCTCGAGGATGATTTCTGTAGAAAACAATTTATTTATGATCAAAGGAAGCCGATCTGTAACGATTTCAGTGAAACAGTGGGAAAAAACCTGGCGTCCGAGCGCTTTGTAAGCTTACGCTGATCAAACCGTTAAAAATATCTAAATGCTATGAGTGTATGAATTGTTCAGCATGAAAAGTTCTACAAAAAGTCCGTGAGAGCATATCTCTATCTTCAATAAATCGCCCACTATAAGTGTATTTACGTTTTCATTTCTTCCAACCATGTCCATTCATATACTGAGGCGACAGTTTACGAGCTAGCTAAGGTCAAGTCTATCACCCTTGTTACATCCTAACTAGTGGGCGAACCTTTTACCCCAGATGAAGCCAGCAGCAAACCGTCGAGTCGTGTTGAGTTAAGACTTCAGAGAAGGGTGCTTGTGTTCGGAGCTTCCCTGGAAGTGCAACTCGGCTTTTCTTCATTTCGCCTGTGAACATTCCGTTCCGCAAAATACACAGTTAAGTTAAGATGGGACGGAAGGGGGATTAATGTTTCATGCACCTAGCCATTCCCTGGAATTGCAACTCGGCTTTTCTTCATTTCGCCTGTGAACTCTCCGTTCCACAAAATACACAGTTACGTTAAGATTGGACGGAAGGGGGATTTGTGTTTCATGCACCTCGCCATTCCCCTGGAAGTGCAACTCGCCTTTTATTCATTTCGCCTGTGAACTTTTCGTTCCGCAAAATACACAATTTAAGATTGGACGGAAGGGAGATTTGTGTTTCATGCACCTCGACATTCTTAAATTACGTCTGACAAGAATTCGTTATAATTAATAGGTCAGTCAGAATTTGAAGCCATCATGCCGAGGTGTGAAACGGATATAGGTCATAGTTCATTGACATCGAAAAAAAAAAGCGCTTATCACATAACAATGAAACAGAGCAACAAATAATTTCTCGATTGTCACAAGAGAAAGAAAGACTTCGTCCTCGACTCCTTCAAACCGTTGCTGACGAAGAACACCGTCTGAATCCCGATCAGAAACAAGCTTATGACACCATCATATCTAGCATCACTAAGAACGAAGGTACGATATTTTTTATCGATGCCCCTGGAAACACAGGCAAAACGTTCCTGATTAATTTGTTCCTCGCCAAAGTGAGGCCTGGTGGTAATATTGCTCTTGCCGTCGCATCATCTGGAATTGCAGCCACTCTTTTGGAGGGGGGAAGAACAGCACATGCAACATTTAAACTTCCTTTGAAAGTCAGCAGTTACGATGGAAGCGTATGTAATATTTCAAAGCAAAGTAACACTGCCAGTTTAATCCAAAATTGTTCTTCAGTTGTATGGGGTGAGGCTACAATGTCGCACAAAACTTCCGTTGAAGCTGTAGACAGGACCTTGGCGTGATCTAAGGAATCGAAACACACCTATGGGTGGCTGTACAGTTTTGTTCGCCACGTCAAATCTTACCAGTTGTTACCAGAGAAACGGGAGCCGACGAAGTGAACGCTTCATTAAAAATATCTTACATCTGGTCGGATATAACAAAATTGGCACTCAAAACTAACATGAGAGTACAACTAACAAGCGAGTACTCTTATCTTCAGAAGATAATAGTATGTTTGCTAATTTGTTACTTAGAGTCGGAAATGGAGATTTACCGTTCATTGACGGTAAAATTACCCTCAGTCACGATTTCTGTGTTTTAGTAAGCAGCATTCAAGAATTGATTCATAGCGTTTATCCTCAAATCCATGACCTATCTAACAAGTCTCAATCATGGTTTAAAGAAATAGCAATATTATCGCCGACAAACGAACAAGTTGTGAAAATTAATGACTTGGTGTTCTCCAAATTCACTTCCCAGGCTCAAGTATATTACTCAGTAGTCGATAGTGAAGAATCTGTTCATTACCCTACAGAATTCATAAATTCTTTACTTCCTTCTGGCTTGCCTCCACACAAGCTTATTTTAAAAGTGGGAGTGCCTATTATATTGCTACGTAATTTACACCCACCAAAGTTATGCAATGGGACGCAATTGGTAGTGAAAACTTTGAAAGACTGTTTCATTGAAGCAACTATCTTAACTAGCTGTGGTACAGGAGAAATGGTCTTTGTACCCAGAATCCCTATGATTCCTTCAGATTTGCCTTATCGTTTCAAACGAGTACAATTCCAGTAAGAGTCTGCTTTGGCATGACCATTATCAAAGCACAGGGTAAGCCACTTAGCGTGACTGGAGTTGATCTCAGTGTAGAATGTTTTTCTGATGTACAGCTTTACGTGGCTCTATCGCGTGTTACATCAAACCGAAATCTTTTCGTGTTCACTGCTGGAGGGAAAACAACTAATGTCGTATACAAGGAAATCTTATAAGACCTCGGTTAAAAGTAGCCTATCACCTTGCATTCATAACTGTTCCCGGGCGATGCCGGTGCGGGTTGCTAGTATATATATACTTGACAGGAAGGAAGCCAGCGTAATTACGTTGAATACTTGTTACTTGTTACTCAGTCTCAATGTCAATTCATCTTATATATTAGATTTTAATTCCTTAATTCACATGAGGCTACAGTAATTTCAGTTGCTGAAACAAATATTGGGTGGACTCATTTGGTAACCATTTTTGTGAAATTCCAACGCCTAATTTTAGGTTGATAACAATAAACAAATAATTACGGTATTTGTAGCTTGTTCTTTTTTCAGGGATATCTTCTACTTAAATACCAGTTTGTGCATCATTCACATCAGTAGCTTTGAAGTAACCACACAGCAAACTAACAGACAATTAAACAAACAGACAAATAGGAAAAAATTAAGCTTGGGGTATATTTGGTCATTTGACACCTCGTAGGAGATAAATACTAAGTTAGAGTCTAAGCTCAAAATATGTAGGAAAATAGGATACATTATGTCAATAGATGATCGGCAGCAATTTTCACCGGGTAACAATTTCATTGGTGAAAACATAGTGAAGAGAATGGAACAAAAGCCTGATCTTGTAGCAGGTCTTGTAGTAAACTGGAGTGGAAGGGGGTTAAACACCTGTATGATATAGTTTACAGCAATATATATTCAAACCTAACTACACTGGTGACCTGATAAATAAAACCCTTGAAAGTATGGTAAAGGCAATCGTGTATTATCATACCAGACATAAAACAAACACTCGCAGGATCCTCATTGTACAGATTAATTACACTCCCTATCGTAGTTACACAGATACACATATGGCATAATACAGACCCTCGGGAATAATGTTGACTGGTACTTACAGTTGTTGGTTTCAGCAGTGGCGACCTTACTCTACTAATTCCGAAAGAATTAGTCCTATATACTCGCAGCACAACTTAAATTTGTTTTACACACCAGCTTTGTAATTATGAAGAATATGTATGCTACTTTGATGGCCAGCATCCAACGATTCAAACTGCTTCGTGGTTCTGACACTATATAAACGCTTTGAATCCGTGTGTTGAACCGTAGCAATTAGTTCGTTGCTAAATTTAATAATGCCTAGCATATTTGCCTAGCATTCGTTGAAGAATAAATTTGCCGCTACAGTCTCGGAATATTGGTATAGAGATTTTAGATCACAATACTTCGTGCAATTCAAGACAAGCAACCTTGGCGATATACTTGAAACTAGGCTCATCATTCACTAGGGAACTTATAGCCAGCAACTTCAGTAATTGTATCCTAAACACAACTAGTGTTACTCTGCAATACTTCTTCCTCGACCAACAAAAACACACAATACCAAAAGACAAGTCCTCCTCCCTCGTGGAGTACCGAAGATTGAGTACCGATTCTCACGGGATCCAAAGAATAAGTTCCTACCGCACCACGAGTGGTCTACAGAATAGGTCCGATCCTCACGGGATCCAAAAATCTAGTCCCGATCCTCACGGGATCTGAAAATTGAGTCTACTCCCGCCCGGAGTTCTAAATTGAGTGTCTCACACTTGCCTCCACAGATGTAAGTCACAGCCATATTCCCCCTCCACAACTCACTGGTGTACCTGGCTTCACCCACAGGATCCAACCAATCACAATAACAGAATTAGAAAAGGATCATATATGGAACATCCCTCCTGGTGTCCAAAATACCTTGGACACATCAACAGCCCATGGTTGTCAAGTCTCTCTAATGAGTCACCCAGCCACTCGGCGATCGGGAAAATCCCCGCCTCAACAACAGGTCAATTTCCTTATCATGAACACAATTCCAGGTTTCAAAACTTTACATTACTTCAATGTTAAAATATACAACTATCACTGGATTCAGATCCTGCTAAATTACAATACTTAAAATCTAATCTAATTAATTGGAAATCAATCACGTCATTATATACACTCTAATAAATAATTCTAAAATATAAAAAATCATCAAATAAAAATATACACATGATTAATAAAATTGTACCTCCCGAAAGTAAGGGTTCGATTCCTTTGTAAACTGGGAAGGTTACAAATTCCCCTCCATGGAGTTCATATGAATGTGTGAATGGGGAATCCATCACAAAACAATGAAATACATAAATGACCCTAAAATACACAAATACACTATAGACAATATACACAAATCACCCTTCAAATATCAAATTATCACTCTCAATACAATTCATTTTCTTGAAGTCATGTTCTACACATTCATTCTTTCAAATGTCTTTGTATCTTCTCATACCTGACTCACACCGACCTTACTCAAGTGTCCTAAAAGCTAGCTCACACGGAAATTCCTCACGCGTCCTTTCAAACTAGCTCATGTCACACATGATCAATTTGGCACAGAGCCATGTTTCACTTGCCGAAATGCATGCTAAAATGCATTTTCACTTTATTGCTTTGCTTTTATCACTTGCCAATGGTAGCCTCTTCGTCATTTCTTGCAGTATATCTGTGTAATTATACCACAATGTCAGCTAAATCTGCCTCACAGGATCCTTCCCACCATTACAAACTAACATATTTCCTAAGATTATGTACATTGTATGACCCTACATTGGTTCCTTGGTGATCTGTTAAGCTCTACGCACACTCGCCAATACGCTTAGTTACTATAAAGGGTCCTCTGAACAATTGAAAATTACTTGTACATTTCCTGGCCAACAACGGAAAAAGTGCACGGCATTCTGAGTAAGATCTGATCACCCCTACAAAAATCAAACGAAAGATCTGAGCCTTGTTCTCGTCTTTCTCCCGCCCTGTGATCATCATCACCAACAATAAAACTACCTCAAAATGATACCTTCCCGAGCCATCATACTTACCTATACTTACCTGGGGACTGAAATACTTACCTCTCCCTGCTTTGAAATACTCACCAGTACCCTTACTTGGCTCCATGACCCCTAACTCTAACATGTGGCTACCTTCATCTTCTACGGTGGCATCATACCTAAAAAAATGACATATCTGGGTCCTGAAATAGGTGAACTATCAATCAGCTCGAATTGATGGGTGTATACGTGAGTTAATCTAGGTTTCTCACTCAACACTTCCTTGTTACTCAATAACACTTCCAATAACTCTTCCTTACTCTCATCATCCAACTTACTTTTGTCCACTGCTTCCCAAAGAGGATCACCTCGATGTTCCTCAATCAAAATACGACCTACAGCCTCCAGCTGTACCTCCTCGTCAGACACCTCTGCTGACATCCCCTCCAAACCCTTAGTAATACACGCACCATCCATCTCCCCAACTAATTCATACCTCATATTAATTCCCTGACCCTTAATGTCCCTCTCCAGACATGAAACTCCGTTTTCAAAATCAATGTTACCCTCATGCTTGTTTAGTTTGTCATCACCAAGTAGGCCTACTACTTCATAAATCAAATCTAACTTCATAGGCAATATCATCTGTTTACTCTGTTTCTTTCTACTCCTATAATTCCTGATTTCCATCTTCTGTTCATTCTGTCTACTAGGAACTCCCTGCTGATATTCACTTAACGTCGCTTTCACCTGCTGCCTCTCCTCATCTCATCTACCTTCTCCTACCGTCACCCTCACCTGCTGCCTCATCTTATCTAAGCTACTCTCACCTAACGTCATTTTCATCTGCTGCCTCATCTTATCTAAGCTACTCTCACCTAACGTCACTTTCATTTGCTGCCTCGTCTTATCTAAGCTACTCTCACCTACCGTCACATCTAACTGCTGCCTCTCCACTTCCAAGCTACTCTCATCTAACGTTACTCTCAACTGCTGCTTCTCCTCCTCTCCTCTACCTTCACTTAACGTCCCCTCCAACTGCTGCTTCTCCACTCCGCTATGATCTAACGTCTATTTCACCTGCTGCTTCTACCCATCTAAATTACTTTCACATACCGTCCCCTCCAATTCCTGCCTATTCTCATCTAAACTACTTTCACCTAACATAGACTCTCCTTCCTGCCTAGCTTCTCCTACCTCCTTACTCAAAGACTCATTCCACTCTCTTAGCTCCTTACTAACAGACTCTATTTTAGTGTTAGTGGCATGTGCCTGTTTCTTCACTGCCTCATCTACATATAATTTCACCGATTCAACCTGCTTCCCTACAGCTTCTATCTTCTGACCCATAGACTCTTCTATCGACTCTCTGACCTCACCTATCTCCTTTCTCATAGACTCTCCCTGCTTCTTAATAGACTCACTCATAGACTATCCTTTGCTTCTTAACCTCTCCTATTTCTCTGCTTAAAGATTCACTCATAGATTCCTTGACCTCACCCATTTCCTTACTTACACCTTCCATTTTCTTACATAAAGATTCTATTTTCTCGTTTGCTGACTCTCCTTGCTTCTTAACCAAACCTAATTCTCTGCTTAAAGATTCATTCATAGCCGTAAGCATTTGGAGCATCCTATGGTACGCATCCCCTCCATTACCTTTATTCTTACTACCCCCTGCATAGTGATCTGATCTTTCTCGGAATTGATCGAGTTCTCCGACGGTTCCTTTATCAAGCCTTCACCTACCCCGGTCCTATCCATATCCATGTTCAAGTTCTTTTCCACATCTTAACGTAAATGTTACAACTAGCTCTACTTCTCACCTCCATCCTCCAGTAACATTTAACCTGCCTGAAAATATTACTAAGCTTATTAGCGTATGCGAACCCGTGAATGTTATTGTTGTTGCTATATCGTACTTCGAGCTCCACAGTCGGGCTGCCAGTTGTAATAAACCGGGGTGTAAGGGGATTAAACACATGTGCGATATAGTTAACAGCAATATACATTCACACCTAACTACACTGGTGACCTGATAAATAAAACCCTTGAAATTATGGTAAAAGCAATCGTGTATTATCATGCCAGACATAAAACAAACACTCGCAGGATCCTCATCGTACAGATTAATTACACTCCCTATCGTAGTTACACAGACACACATATGACTTAATACAGATGACCCTCGGGAATAATGTTGACTGGTACTTACAGATGTTGGTTTCAGCAGTGGCGACCTTACTCTACTAATTCTGGGATAAGTTCTCCCAAAGAATTAGTCCTATATACTTGCAGCACAACTTAAATTTGTTTCACACGCCAGCTTTGTAATTATGAAGAATATGTATGTTACTTTGTTGGTCAGCATCCAACGATTCAAACTGCTTCGTGGATCTGATAATATATAAATGCTTTGAATCCGTGTGTTGGACCGTAGCAATTAGTTCGCTGCTAAATTTAATAATGCCTAGCATATTTCACCAGCATTCGTTGAAGAACAAAATTGCCGCTACCGTCTCGGAATATTGGTATAGAGATTTTAGATCACAATACTTCGAGCAATTCAAGACAAGCAACATTGGCGATATACTTGAAACTAGGCTCATCATTCACTAGGGAACTTATAGCCAGCAACTTCAGTAATTGTATCCTAAACACAACTAGTGTTACTCTGCAATACTTCTTCCTCGACCAACAAAAACACACAATACCAAAAGACAAGTCCTCCTCCCTCGTGGAGTACCGAAGATTGAGTACCGATTCTCACGGGATCCAAAGAATAAGTTCCTACCGCACCACGAGTGGTCTACAGAATAGGTCCGATCCTCACGGGATCCAAAAATCAAGTCCCGATCCTCACGGGATCTGAAAATTGAGTCTACTCCCGCCTGGAGTTCTAAATTGAGTGTCTCACACTTGCCTCCACAGATGTAAGTCACAGCCATATTCCCCCTCCACAACTCACTGGTGTACCTGGCTTCACCCACAGGATCCAACCAATCACAATAACAGAATTAGAAAAGGATCATATATGGAACATCCCTCCTGGTGTCCAAAATACCTTGGGCACATCAACAGCCCATGGTTGTCAAGTCTCTCTAATGAGTCACCCAGCCACTCGGCGATCGGGAGAATCCCCGCCTCAACAACAGGTCAATTTCCTTGTCATGAACACAATTCCAGGATTCGAAACTTTACATTACTTCAATGTTAAAATATTCAACTATCCCTAGATTCAGATCCTGCTAAATTACAATACTTAAAATCTAAACAAATTAATTGGATTTCAATCACGTCATTATATACACTCTTATAAATAATTCAAAAATAGAAAAAATTATCAAATAAAATTATACACATGATTAATAAAATTGCACCTACCGAAAGTAAGGGTTCGATTCCTTTGTAAACTGGGAAGGTTACAGCTTCAATTGAACAAATGAGAAATATAGTTACCGTTTGTCATGTTATCTCACCTGAGAACCTCGTTCCCACGCTGAACAGAGCCTAGACAGTCTTGCTACTAATGTACAAGATATGTGTCCGGTCCCCTTCCACATGTGCAAGGGCTTATCATTCAAGCAAGTTACCTGGACGACCTAAGCTTATTGCTGACTGTAAAGCGGGATTTGACCGATCCATCTGGACTCTGAATCTTCATACAAGCATGTCACTTGAGCGAGCCTTTATTATTGGTGAACGTAAAGGGGTATTTGATCACTCCGACTGGGAACCTCAAGGTCTCTTCAGACAAGCAAGTTTCCTGGGCGTGCCTAACTTATTACTGAATGTAAAAAGGTATTTGACCACTTCACCTGGGCACCTCGCGGGCTCTTCATACAAGCTAGTCTCGTTGGCGAGCCTAACTTATTACTGAATGTAAAGGGGTATTTGACCTCTCCACCTGGGTACCTCAAGGGCTCTTCATACTAGCTAGTCTCTTGAGCGAGCCTAACTTATTACTGAATGTAAAGGGGTATTTGACCACTTCACCTGGCCACCTCAAGGGCTGTTCATACTAGCTAGTCTCTTGAGCGAGCCTAGATTATTGCTGAATGTAAGGGGGGTATTTGGCCAATCCACCTGGGCTCCATCAAGGGCTGTTCATACTAGCTAGTCTCTTGAGCGAGCCTAGATTATTTCTGAATGTAAGGGGGTATTTGACCACTTCACCTGGCCACCTCAAGGGCTGTTCATACTAGCTAGTCTCTTGAGCGAGCCTAGATTATTGCTGAATGTAAGGGGGTATTTGGCCAATCCACCTGGGCTCCATCAAGGGCTGTTCATTGTAGCTAGTCTCTTGAGCGAGCCTAGATTATTGCTGAATGTAAGGGGGTATTAGACCACTTCACCTGGCCACCTCAAGGGCTGTTCATACTAGCTAGTCTCTTGAGCGAGCCTAGATTATTGCTGAATGTAAAGAGGTATTTGGCCAATCCACCTGGGCTCCTCTTGGACTCTTTAAACAATCATGTTTCCTGGGCAAGCCTAGCTATATTATGAAAAGAAGGGTGTGACCGGTCCATCTGGACACCTCAAGGGCTCTTCAAAGAAGCAAGTTCTCTGGACGAGCCTAGCTTATTGCTGAATATGAAGGAGTATTTTACCACTTCACCTGGACACCTCAAGGGCCCTTTATACAAGGATGTTTCTTGGGTGAGCCTAGATTATTGCTGAATTCAAAGGGGGATTTGACCGATCCATCTGGTTACGTCAAGGGCTCTTCAAACAAGCAAGTCTCTTGAGCGAGCCTAGATCATTGCAGAATATAAAGGGGTGTTTGACCACTTCACCTGGTTACCTCAAGAGCTATTCAAACAATTAAGTTTCTTGGGCGAGCCAAGACTATTTGGAAAAGGCTTTTGACACCATACCTCACCATAATCTCCTTCAGAAGATGGAGAGATATGGCATGAGAGGCATAGCACTGAAATTGATAGCTATTTGACTGAAAGGATTCAATACGTTAGAATAAACGGAACAACAAGTCTACCTCTAAGAGTTATTTATTTATTTATTTATTTATTTATCGTATGGCTTTTAGTGCCAGGAGTGTCCGAGGACATGTTCGGCTCGCCTGAGTTTGTAGCTGCTTCCAGCGGACACCCCAAAGGGTGACCTACAAGTTCCGTTCAATTTCAAGTAGTTACAACTTTCGCCACCAGATATCAATGATACCTAGTGGTGTACGCTGGAACTTTGATAGAGCGTTCTGACGAAATCTAACCTAACAATTTTGCTTTGCACAAGTTTAGTCTGTGAAAGGATCTTTTACATGCCATAAATCTATGACATGGGACCGCCGGCTTTACTTCCCCTCCGAAGGAAGGCATACTGAAGGATTTTTAACGCTCTTAAAAAATCCGACGACTTCGGCCGGGTTTGAACCCGCTATCTTGGGCACAGCAGTTCAGCATGCTACCGTCTACGCACCCGAACCATCTCTAAGAGTGAAAAGAGACCACAAGGCACTGTACTGGGTCCATTATTCTTTTTGATTTATGTCAGCGATATTGAATCATCTGTACATGGAATTGAAAATGTTAATGTCATATAATACGCAGATGATATGGTAGTTTGTGTTGAAGGTAGAACATGGGGAAATGAAAACAATTTGCAACTGCTGCATTGAAAATGTTAAAGATACGACTAGATGGTAACGAACTATTTTTAGCCTACTTTCGATTTTTGTAAAAAATGAAAGTAGACTTATGAGATCAACACAGGGCGAAAAAAGTGTGTCTGTCTGTGTGTGTGTGTGTGTGTGTATGTATGTGTGTGTGTGAGAGTCTGTGTGTGTGTGTATGTGTGTGTGTGAGTCTGTGTGTGTGTGTCTGTGTGTGTGTGTGTGTCTGTGTGTGTGTGAGTGTGTGTACTCTGAATGTTTGTCCCCCCCTATCAATTCGAACACGGTGAATGCGAATTGAACGAAATTTGGTACAAAGGTAGCACTAGCAAAGGACACCTCAGTGTCATGTTTTATATCGCCGCCATCTTGACGGAAACGTAATGGCGGCCACACAAATGTTCAAAGCTTAAATTAAATTACGACTAACCTAATCATCCGATCTCTACCAAATTTTGCAACAACATATCTTTATGGGGGGAGCATCCTTTGACCAAACCAATAGGTCATCAGCTTAATAGTTTGCGGATGGCGGCCATCTTTGTGTGAAAATCGATTCCCCCTATTAATTCGAACACGGTGCAACCGAATGGAACGAAATTTGGTACAGAGGTAGTACTAACAAAAGGCACCTCAGTGTCATGTTTTATATCGCCGCCATCTTGACGGAAACGTAATGGCGGCCACACAAATGTTCAAAGCTTAAATCAAATTACGATTAACCTAATCATCCGATCTCTACCAAATTTTGCAACAACATACCCTTATAGAGGAAGCATCCTTTGACCAAATGAATAGGCCATTAGCCTAATAGTTTGCGGATGGCGGCCATCTTTGTGTGAAAATCAATTCCCCCTATTAATTCAAACACGGTGAAACCGAATGGAACGAAATTTGGTACAGAGGTAGCACTAGCAAAGGGCATCTCAACGTCATGTTTTATATCGCCGCCATATTGACATAAACGTAATGGCGGCCACACAAATATTCAAAGCTTAAATCAAATTACGACTAACCTAATCATCCGATCTCTACCAAATTTTGCAACAACATACCTTTATGGGGGGAGCATCCTTTGACCAAACCAATAGGTCATCAGCTTAATAGTTTGCGGATGGCGGCCATCTTTGTGTGAAAATCGATTCCCCCTATTAATTCGAACACGGTGCAACCGACTGGAACGAAATTTGGTACAGAGGTAGTACTAACAAAAGGCACCTCAGTGTCATGTTTTATATCGCCGCCATCTTGACGGAAACGTAATGGCGGCCACACAAATGTTCAAAGCTTAAATCAAATTACGATTAACCTAATCATCCGATCTCTACCAAATTTTGCAATAACATACCCTTATAGAGGAAGCATCCTTTGACCAAATGAATAGGTCATTAGCCTAATAGTTTGCGGATGGCGGCCATCTTTGTGTGAAAATCAATTCCCCCTATTAATTCAAACACGGTGAAACCGAATGGAACGAAATTTGGTACAGAGGTAGCACTAGCAAAGAGCATCTCAACGTCATGTTTTATATCGCCGCCATATTGACAGAAACGTAATGGCGGCCACACAAATGTTCAAAGCTTAAGTTAAATTACGACTAACATAACCATCCGATCTCTACCAAACTTTGCAACAACATACCTTTATGGAGGGAGCATCCTTTGACCAATCTAATAGGTTATTAGCCTAATAGTTTGCGGATGGCGGCCATCTTTATGTCAAAATTGATTCCCCCTATTAATTCGAACACGGTGGAACCGAATGAACGAAATTTGGTACAGAGGTAGCACTAGCAAAGGGAACCTCAGTGTCATGTTTTATATCACCGTTATCTTGACGGAAACGTAATCGCGGCCACCCAAATGCTAAAAGCTAAAATGTAATTACGACCAACCTAATAATCTAGTCTCTACCAAATTTTGCAACACCATATCTTTATGTGGGAAACATATTCTGACCAAACTGCAAGAACATCAGCCCAATAGTTTGCAGATGGTGGCCAAGTATGTGTGCAAATCGATTCCCCCTATCAATTCAAACACGGTGAAACCGAATTGAACGAAATTTGGTACAGAGGTAGCACTAGCAAAGGGCACCTCATATTCATGTTTAATATCCCTATAGCACGTTGTATTTCAACAAGCTACTACAACCAACATTCAATCATACTCCTTGAAAAGGACAAAGAGTATAACAATACCCATGCATTTAGGTGAAAGTAGGCTATATGTTCTTTACTGAACATCTTGTTAAGTATAAATAAACCGAAGTTCGTAAGATTCAGCTTAATAGCAGATGAAGATGATTTTAATGAACTAAAAATACACACTTTGAACTGGAATCAGAACTATAACTGTCTTAAAATAGCTAAAGTGGATACAGTTAAATATCTGGGATTGTTTATAGATAGTGACATGAAATGGAAAAGCCAATGCAAACTTCTTACAAATAAAATAAGAAGAACAATCTATATATTTCACAACCTAAAACATATTGTCAATTACAAATTAATAAGAGACATCTACCCTGCTCTAGTCCAGTCAGTTCTTTCATACTGACAGTAGTGGCTACGCGGGCTAAAAGCGCTCCGTTAGGTCAAGGGGCGAAGCTCTCTGCTGACTCGGTAGATGCGTGGGTTCGAGCCCCACCGTCGGCTGTCCTTGAAATGGTTTTCCGTGGTTTCCCATTTTCAACACCAGGCAAATGCTGGGACAGTACCTTCTGACAGGCCACGGTCGCTTCCTTCCACATCCTTGCTCAGTTTCATTCATCTTCATCCATTCCATCTCTCATCCCGACGCGCAGGTCGCCCACGGGCGTCGACTAGAAAGACCTGCACTCGGCCTCTCAGGAGGCTACACGACAAAAAAAAAAAAGTTCTTTCATATGGTATTCTTGCCTGGGGACGTTCCTATGGAAATTTACTAAAAAGTGTTCAGATAGTGCAGAATCTCATACTGCGAATAATGTTCAAGAAAGATAGATTATATCCGACTATGAGACTGTATGCTGAGACAAGGGTCTTCAACATTAAACAATTGTATGCTTTTGAAATATATACATACAGTTTTAGCCTACTTTCGACTTTTGCAAAAAATGAAAGTAGACTTATGAGATCAACACAGGGCGAAAAATTGTGTGTCTGTCTGTGTGTGGGTGTGTGTCTGTGAGTGTGTGTCCTCTGAATGTCTGTCCTCCCCTATCAATTCGAACACGATGAAACCGAATTGAATGATATTTGGTACAGAGATTGCACTAGCAAAGGACACCTCAGTGTCATGTTTTATATCGCCGCCATCTTGACGGAAACGTAATGGCGGCCACCCAAATGTTCAGAGCTTAAACCAAATTACGACTAACCTAATCATCCGATCTCTACCAAATTTTGCAACATTATACCCTTATATGGTAATCATCTTTTGACCTGACTACAAGGTCATCAGCCCAATACTTTGCGGATGGCGGCCATGTATGTGTGAAAATCGATTCCCCCTATCAAGTCAAACACGGTGAAACCGAATTGAACGAAATTTGGTACAAAGGTAGCACTAGCAAAGGGCACCTCAGTGTCGTGTTTTATATTGCCGCCATCTTGACGAAAACGTCATGGCGGCCACCCAAATGTTAAAAGCTTAAATCAAATTACGACCAACCTAATCATCTGATCTCAACCGGTTATTGCAACATTATACCTTTATGTATGTAGAATCGTTTGACCAAACGAATAGGTCATCAGCCCAATAATTTGCGGATGTCGGCCATGTATGTGTGCAAATCTATTTCCCCTATCTATTCATACACGGTGTAACCGAATTGAACGAAATTTGGTACAGATGTAACACTTGCAAAGGGCACCTCAGGGTCATGTTTTATATTGCCGCCATCATGACGGAAACGGAATGGCGGCCACCCAAATGTTAAAAGCTTAAATCAAATTACGACCAACCTAATTATTTGATCTCTACCAAATTTTGCAACAACATACCTTCTTGTGGGAAGCATCTTTTGACTGAACTACAAGGTCATTAGCCCAATAGTTTTCAGATAGCGGCCATGTATGTGTGCAAATCGATTCACCATATCAATTTAAACACGGTGAAACCGAAGTTAATGCAATTTTGTACAGATGTAGCACTAGCAAAGGGCACCTCATATTCATTTTTAATATCCGTATAACACGTTGTATTTCTACAAGCTACTACAACCAACATTCAATTATACTCCTTTAAAAGGAGAAAGAGTTATAACAATACCCATGGATTTAGGAGAAAGTAGGCTATATGTTCTTTACTGAACATCTTGTTAAAGATAGAAATAGAATTCAAGTTTTATGTCACTGGTATGAAACCAGAAGTATTACAGAGAATCACTCTATTTTATATCAACCTACGGTAAGTATAGCTAAACGTAACTTTCTGTATTTCTCACCAAAAGTATATAACATTCTCCCTATGAAATTAAAAGAATTTGAAGGATATCATGCAAACCTGAAGGTGCATTTAAAACATTTTCTCAGAGAAAACAAAATTAAAATTGAAAATATAATTTTTTGTACCTACAAGTTTACACAAACGCAAATTCAATTTTCCTTCTTATTCATTATTATTTAGTACATAAAGCATTTATTTAGAACGTATTATTCGACTAAGGCATTACACAATTTTAAGAAATAGTAATCAATGATATGCATGACACACACAAGGTTGCACCTTTTAGTGGCATATGTGATTGCTCTTCCTGCTCTGTATGAATGTGATATCCTATTTCGACCTGTCTTTATCATATTGTAACAATATAATTTAATAATTGTAAATTTACAAGTTAAACCAATGAGTGGGAATTGTAAGGAAATTCATAAAATGTGTTTAGTTTTTCTGAATTTTGTAAAATGTGTATATCTGTAACGATTTAATCAATACTACTACTACTAATAATAATAATAATAATTTCTCTTGGAAACAATACATGTTTATGTTTTTGGGACGTTTCATGTAATTTACTTCATTTCCAGCATGGGACCAGAGTCAAGGAATGTCCCTTTCGCATGGGATTACTAATTATCAGCTAATGAAACTTGCCTTCATTCTTTGTTCTGCCAGGGAACAATCAGTAAACCTTGTTGTCGTTATACCACTTTTATTTGCCTGTGTCCCTTTGTCTGCTCTGTTCCAATTTAGTGGGTGAGTAGAACTCCGCTCGGTAATGGCACTTCATTTCTAGCCGTATTGCTCACTAGGGGGCGTTAACAGCTGCCTCCTTATCTGAACAGTTGCCGTGGTCTTGACCGCGCATTACACATAGAAAATACGTACACAATATTAAAAATAATACTCGTCGGATAAGTTGCGTAGCAGGTTAAACTCAGGCAGTAAAACCGGATAATGTGGGTTCGATCCCGGCTCAGCCCGTGGGCATTAGAAGGTGTATAAATGAGACAGCTTCGTGTCATCAAACTTCTGGCACCTTTAATATCCTCTCCAGCTATATATTCTGTCACCCTTGCGTTTTAAAATCGTATAATTCAAACGGGACATAAAATACATGACTATAATAAAAAATAATGACTGGAAAATGTAACACATGATGGCATCATATACTATTTGTTCAAACCATCAAGGATTGAGATTTAGAAAATGGAATGGAAATAGACCTATTTGCTTCCGTGGATGATATAGCAATAACGAGAGAGAATTTCGAAACTGCAACAGTACCAACAATTCTGCTGAAAACAGTAGCAGATCAAACAGGTTTACAGATACCCTTTGAAAAGACTGAAGTAATGCCAAACAGACAACATGACCTAACAGAACACCAATAAGGAACGGTGAACCATGTGCATAAGTTTTAATGTACCTCGGTTAGCGGGGTGCAGTCTAGTCGACTAAACATAGAGGCCTCAGCAGCCAGAGTAAAAAATAATCTAGTAGCTTTCCCAACAATACCAAACTTAAATAGTCGTCAGTCGTAGTCTGGATAAGCCAGAATCAAACCTACATTCTCCGGTTCTACTGCCAGAGTTTAACTTACTACACCACTTAGCCCAATATTATTATTATTATTAGTAGTAGTAGTAGTATTATCATTGTTGATGTTGATATTATTATTTTCTTTACAAGCGAATTTACTTAGGATCACGCTACTACTTTTTATTTTTCCTCGTGTGGAGTTTTCTCTGTGTCCACTGCTCCTTCATGCGTTCGCTAACCTGCTTCGGTTGTTCTTCTGCCCAGGCTCTTCGAATATTCTTAGTCCATTCTGTGGCTGGAATCCCTTCCAAATTTTTCAGTTTGTCCGTAAATGTATTTCTGTTTATCAATTGAACCTCCGAGAAGATGAATCACTCCATTTCCTTCTTCGTTTCCTGAATCTATGCTGTAGGGGTCTATTTTCCAGAAGTAACTAAATATCTGTTTGGTTAGTCTTTTGTCGTTCATTCTGTACACATATCCCAGGAACGCCATTCTCCTCTTTTTCATAGTCTCCAAGATTCCTTCCACCTTATGGTAAACTTCTATGTTGCTCCGAGTTATCCATCCACTTTCAGTGCAAACAGTTCCCAAAATGTTTCTGAGGAATCTTCTTTCCAAGACTACTAGATTACCCAGCTTGAAGTTCTTGGACGGATGTTCTGTTTTCACCATGGCGTTGTAGTGTTTTATTTCAGCATTCGAGGATAAGCACTTCTTATTATTAATGTTTTTGTCAAGCCAAATGCTCTCTCCATTCTATAAATCTGATTTCCCACTGCGAATTTTCTAGTCCATTATTATTTATTGCTTCACTAAGGTACTTGAACTTCTTGACCTTTTCGAACCGTCCTATCTCTGTTTCAAGGACCTTTGGTCCATCTTTGATGTTCGTCATGAATTTAGATTTTTCTGATATCCTAAGCCCTGTTTGGCTTACGATTCGCTCCAAGAGGTTAATATGGATTGTTGCGATCTCGGGACTTTCCGATAGTACAGCAAAGTCATCGGGCGGGCATCAATTCCACTCGGTCGAACATCAATTCCCCTCGATTTTCCTTAGTTCCACTCGGTCTTCCAAGGGACCCAAAAATGAATTCCTCGACTCCACTCAGGCTTTGGCAAATGGTCGGCAAAGGGGTTATCCCCAATGACGTAAACAAATGCCATAACCCTCCTGCTCGCATACCAAGGGCCAGGTCAAACACCTTCTGCAGCGCATGAGCAAATTCTTGAATGCAGCTGATTTTTCCGTTCTAGGCTGGAAAACAGTATTTTCAGCAACCGCAGCTGATATCGAAAGTAATATTTTAGGTACAAATTATACACCTATTATTATCTAAATTAAATTTTATAATGTCTGAGTAGGTTAAAAAACATACAAACATTTAATTATGCACATGTTAAAAACAATGCAAAAAATTTGTAGAAAAAATTGGACTTCAGAGCGCTTGACCGATGGCGTGGTGGTGTTCGCAAGACAATGTTGTGCCCTTGGTCCACCGCTCTGATGTGAAGTCCGCTCATTCGTTAAATCAGGTATAAAGTGTTTGGCACATTATAACTTATATGGCAGAAAATACAAGTGATTTAAAATTAATCATAATATTCTTTTAAATAAGTCTGCCAAGTTTTCTATTACTTTCTACATATTTTTGATATCAGCTGCGGATGCTGAAAATACTGTTTTCCAGCCTAGAACGGAAAAATCAGCTGCATTCAAGAATTCGCTCATGCGCTGCAGAAGGTGTTTGACCCGGCCTTTGGTATGCGATAAGGAGGGTTATGACATTTGTTTACATCATTGGGGATAACCCCTTTGCCGATCCCTTGCCAAAGCCTGAGCGGAGTTGAGGAACTCATTTTTGGGTCCCTTGGAGGACCGACTGGAATTAAGGAAAATCGAGGGGAATTGATGTTCGACCAAGTCATCAGCGAAAGCCAGGCAGTTGACTTTAATCCCTCCTGATATTCACCCTTAGGAGATCGGGGTTATCCTTTGACGATCATGTTCTGAGTACCATATCTCACAATATTTTCAAAGATGCAGTTGAATAGGAGTGGGGATAGGCCATCGCTTTGGCTTACGCCTGTCGTAATTTAAAACGGTTGCGACAAATTCCCCAAGAATT
This sequence comes from Meconema thalassinum, assembly GCA_946902985.2. Lineage (NCBI taxonomy): Eukaryota > Metazoa > Arthropoda > Insecta > Orthoptera > Tettigoniidae > Meconema > Meconema thalassinum. The sequence goes on along the minus strand of OX336389.2, from coordinate 381,408,172 downwards.
TCACCATCGAGGTTATGCATGTTAGTATCCCTTTGATTATATTTGCCCATTTTGTTTTAACTCTAAATTCCCTAATGATTTTATCCAAGGTATCTCTATCAACCGAATGATACTAAAATTTTCTTACAACTCAACGTTCTTAGATGGAGTATTGACTTCAAGTTGAATATTTGGTCGATACAGGAGCGGTCTTTCCTAAACGTCGCTTTGGATTCTCCTAGTTGTTTGTCCAGAGTCACCTCTATTCTATGCAAAAGCACCTTTGAGAGAATTTCGTAAGTGATCGGGAGGAGAGACACGCCTCTATAGTTGTTGACATCATGTTTGTCCCCCTTCTTTTGTAATGGATGGATGAGTGCTGTTTTACATTCTATGGGATTTTTCTAATATTAAAACGCGTACAAAAATTTGTATATGACAACTATGTAACATGCATAAGCTCAAATGCGGTGTGTAATGTCGCTAAGCCAATGCCTTTGATAAATTTGTACGAAAAGTGTCTGTAATAGCTGTGCTGCTATTGGGATTATACATTCTGAGGGTTATTTATAAGTGGTTGACTGGAATCAGGAGATTCTATCAATGGGGCGCTGATTATTGCCTGGTGTAAGAAAGTGGAATTTCCGTAACCTCCATTACTGCTGCTTGACCAGAAGAATGACCTTGTTGAAATGATTATTCACAATTACAGTGTTTCAATACACGGATGACAGAATCAAGATGATGATTAAAATTCTTGTTTTAAGGGGCCTAACATCTAGGTTATCGGCCCCATGACAGAATCAAGTAAGTTGGGTCAATGGAGAATGCGTTACGTGCATTTTGCCTCAAGCCAACAAACGTTGTCGTAACAATATTACTTGTTAATATATTTCAGTTTTAGTAAAAGGTGAACTGTGACCTTGATGAAATGAATATTCGGAATTATTTTAAAACATGTATGTTAGAATGAAGTTATTTGTTGCTAAGTGAATAATACGTTACGTGCATTTTGTCTCAAGTCAACAAACGTCCTCGTAGCAATATTACTTATCAACAAATTATAATATCAGTAAAAGGTGAATTTTTTTCTCTGCTTTAATATCTAGGTATTTAAGATTATTATTTATATTATTAGTCGCCTCCGTGGTGTAGTGGTCAGCGTGCTTAGCTGCCACCCAGGAGGTCCACGGTTCGATTCCCGCCTCTGCCACGAAATATGAAGAGTGGTATGAGGACTAGAATGGGGTCTACTTAGCCTCGGTTGGTCCTATCACAGCCATCCTCGAAGTGGTTTCCTGTGGTTTCCCACTTCGTCTACAGGCAAATGCCGGGATGGACCCTAACGAAAGGCCACGGCCGCCTCCTTCCCTCTTCCTTGCCTATCCCTCCCAATCTTCCCATCCCTCATAAGGCCCCTGTTCGCTTTGCAGGTGAGGCCGCCAGGGGGAGGTGCTCGTCCCATCTCCCCAGTTATATCCCCCTACGCGATGTTTCAAACTCCAGGACACTGCCCTGGAGGCGGTAATGGTGGGATCCCTCGCTGAGTTCTAGGGAAAAGCAAACCCTGGATGATAAACCGACTAAAAAATATATTATTGTGGTAATTAATCATGATTAACTAGTCGACCAACCAGGGATCTTAATACGTTTCTACTTACATTCTAGCATGTATGTATTCCATGTTAGAACCGGGTGGTGTTCATTAGTTCAGAGTGTCATTTTTCATCCCAGGAAGTTCCCAGTCTCTGGGATAAATGGTTTCAAATCGCAATGATATGTGTGTTAAATTTGTACTGTATTTTATTTATCATCATTCAGTGGTTAGCTCCCGGTCATTATATGCATCTTCAATTAACTGAATAAAATACCCCCAATGAATCAATTGTTGTGAGTCGTTTCATACCATAAGGAATATAAGACATTTGTAAAATGAAATATAGTATTTATAATTTTTTAAATTCATGTCTTTGGTAGTGGCGAATTTAAGGCTCATGGCCCTCCCTTACACTTAACCAAGCAAATGCTACATATTATACAATGTCATGGAATATAATAAATACAAATTCAATATGATGATTAATAAAGGGTAAAATAATTATGTAACCTCCGTGGCTTAGCCGGCAGCACGCCGGCCTCATACCCCTGGCTCCGTGGTTCAAATCCCGGTCACTCCCTGAGAGATATTTGCTGGACAAAGCGGAGGCAGAGCGGTTTTTTTTCGGGTACTCCGTTTTTTCCCAGTCACAATTTCATTCCAGCAACACTCTCCACTATCATTTCATTTCATCTGTCATTCATGTGATCATTGCCCCAGTGGAGTGCGACAGGCTTCAGAAAATTTCATATACTTGCCGCTAGATTGGGGCTTCATTCATTCCATTCCCTGACCCGGTCGGTCGACTGGAAGCAGGCTGTGGATTTTCATTTTCAAATTAATTATGTATACTTACATTGCAACGACCAGTTTCTTTACCGCCCGCCTCGTTGCGTAGTGGCTAGCATTCTTGATTGTCACCGTGGAGACCCGGGTTAAATTATTGGCTCTGGCAAGAAATTTAATTCTGGTCTGAGGGCTGAAATGGGGTACACATTGCCTCGCGGGTTCGATTCCCACCATAGCCATCCTGAAAGGGGTTTCCTGTAATTTCCAACTTCTACTCCAGGCAAATGTCAGCATGCCACCTAACTTAATGCCACGGCTGCTTCCTACCCAAATCTTACCTCAATTACAAATGCACACACTAGTAGAGACACCAGAATATAACAGGTTATCAGACAAATTCTGCAAACCCAAGTACACGAGGTTACATCACTACGATGTCGCTAAGCCCCTAAAGAATCAACAACAAGTTTCTATACCTGACATCGGCATCGCTTAGCCCATGAGGTAGGCTACGTTTTGGGTATATGAATTTTGTGATGCGCACACATCACTCGTTGCTATTAGGACGTTTCGATAAGTGTCCCTAGACCAGGCTGTTCCAGCCGAGCAGCTCGCCTGTGAGCAGCAGAGAGCTCGCCACCTTTTGTGAGTAAACCTGCAACATGCAATACAGCTCTGCTGTGGGGGGCTGCCGTCACTTCGCGGTGGATACATCAAGACTGGCAGGAACGCATAGACTTGTAATATGACCTTCGCCCAGTGACGTATTGGCTCTCACCCCCAGTCCCTCTCCAACCATGCTCCGAGGATCACTGCTGAGTACTCGCGTGTACGCATACTCAAACTCATGGATTTGGAACAGCCTGCCCTAGACCATACCTCTTCAACCCATGCCCATCGAGCAAGTGCAACCAGTATGAGCTCATTGCTCGGCTCCTGACTGTCCCAATTTCTTCGCTGTCTGTCTCGCCTGGCAAGATACGGTTGCTCTGTTTGTGTTCGATGCTATAATAATAATGTAATGGGTATTAACGTTCTCCCCTGCTGTGTTCAAGGTTGCGAGATTGAATGCCAGTGCAGTCAGTTGACTATTGAGGATACTTAATTGTGAGGGAACCATATCAGTAGACTTACTGGCAAGTTAAAGATCCCTTTGGAGGCGTAATTCAGGTAGTTAGTTATTGTTGTTTTAAGGGGTGGAACTACGTGGTCATCTGCCCCTGTTATTCAGGTACCTTGGTGTCTTTAAACGTTGTAGCAGTTAAAAGGGGCGTAATATAAACACGTTTAGTATAGCCTACAATAATAATAATAAATTGTATGGCCTCAAAAGCCTGTACTAAATCTTTTAGGGGCGTTGCGATCATGCTCTTTGCCTCTCACCAAGGTAAACCAGGTTCGATTCTCGTTCAATGCATTTGAGATTTTCGAAGTGAAATGCCATGCCCTGTGGTTCGGATTCCACGTAAAACGGAGGTCCCGTGGCTCATGATCGCTGATTAACGGTCACGTAAAACTATAATATTCCTTCCTTCCTTCCTTCCTTCCTCCCTTCCCACGGAAGGGAATCGAATCCACAGTCTTGAGATTAGGAGTTGGACACTCTACCACAGCTCGCTCAAGAAAGGCAGAGAGTGTGGAGACACTATGGAAACACTTCACATAATTGGCGAATGTCCGTCAGGGATTCGAGCCTCGGATGTCTGACCGAGCATCTTCCCATTCCATTGTGGTAGAGTGTGACTTATGGGGCAGATAACATCACTGTTCCGCCCCTTAACTCTACAATAATTATCTAGTGTAACTTCATAAGTTTAGGAACGTTTACGGGTCAACGAATGCAGTTTTGAGTTCCTGAGTTCCGCTTAACATTCCATTGTGAAAACAAACTCACCACTTGCTATACTGTGGTGATATTGTTACGGAATTACAAATTATGAATACACAAGGCACAATTACATATTCATTCGCACAAAACGTTTATTGGTTCATAATACTCCTTTGTAACTGGGAACTCAATCTCATATTTACAAACCGTGCGGGACTATATGGACGCTAAGGTAATTACACTTCTTTGCTCATTCTTCCCAATTTATATGCAGTGTAGAATATACAGTATTAACTTCCCAGGCACCGCGTGTGGATAGAAATGATCAATCTCCGATATGAGATATATATCAAAGCACTCTGCAGCTCAGGCGTGTATGTAATGTAACTACCATGATTGCAAGGGAGAGATGAACGGTGTGAATTCCACCACAAACAACGGCCATCCTCAGTGTGGTTTATCCCCAATGTCGAGATCATACTTTATCTTCAGTCCCAATGAACCTACTCCAATCGTAAACATTATTATCATTATATTTAACTAATAAAGCCTCCGTGGCTTAGGCGGCAGCACGCCGGCCTTCAAATCCAAGTCACTCAATGTGAGATTTGTGCTGGACAAAACGGAGGCCGACAGGTTTTTCTCCGGGTACTCCGGTTTTCCCTGTCAACAATTTCATTCCAGCAACACTCTCCACTACCATTTCATTTCATCTGTCATTCATTTGATCATTGCCCCAGGGGAGTGCGACAGGCTTCGGCAGCCGGCACAGTTCACATTCTCGCCGCTAGATGGGGGCTTCATCCATTCCATTCCCTGACCCGGTCGGTCGACTGGAAGCGGGCTGTGGATTTTCATTTTCATATTTAACTAATGTGGTCGAACGTTTTTCCCTAGAAGGGGATCTTTAATCTGCCAGTAACAGCCATAATTGTACTCGCATTGAGTCTTCACCAAAGCCCTCAATCTTGGGATTTTAACGTCAAAGCCTAATAGACTGTTCCACTCAGTGTGACTACTTGAAAGCAGTTAAGTACGAAGCAATTCTATGCGTTATATTTTCCATTATAAATAAATAAATAAATAAATAGATAAATAAATAAATAGTTTTACCGTTTTGTGCTGTTATCGAACTTGTGTGAATAGAAGTGTCGGATTTATTTTGAACCTGCTAGAGGGCTTCAAATGAGAAGTTTTCTCAAACAAAAGTTATTTACCAAAAATAAGGAAATATTACTGTACGGTTGTGCTTCTTGTGGCCTGAAGCTATGGATTGCATTCTTTGTCGCACTTTTGAACATTTCATTAACAAGAGTGGTACACTGAGTTGTATCGTCGAAAGAGTTTCAATAGCTCACATGAATAGAATTGAATTGTATTGAACCCGCATTGTGTCAAATTACTCACATTTTACCTAATGAGGTTACAAGAAAGACATTCCTGCGGTGTTATGCTTTCCTTGTAAATATCCAAGGTTTGTTTTAAAGAATTATTTATGCTGAGCGTCGTAACGATAATTGTGAGTAGTCAGGATAAATGGGAGGCACAACATTTCTTCACAATTTTCTTAGACGAAAACTACATTTTGTATTGCTCACAAAATAGGCTGCTTAACTTCAAAATTACAATTCTTTCCAGCCTTTGCCATGATGCAATGCTGAAATATAATGTTTATCGACCAGCTGAATAGGAAAAATTCTAACTTTATTTCAGGCTGCGTTAGCATACATAATTCGCTCTACCATTTTTTTAATGTCGTAATTACAGCAAGACTACTGACACCTCTTAGTTACGTCAGCGTCTATTATACTCACCTAAACCTTAGTGGAGAATCAATTCAAAATTATGTCAATCTCTGACAGTATTTAAACAGTCCACAATTAGATATATTCTATAGAATATGTATATGAAGTTTCCCACAAATATCATAGGCATTTTAAGCTGTGTCACTGTTGCACCGAATTCGTGACATAACAGTCACACTCCCCAAAAAAGACTGGAAACCCACTTCGCATCCCTAGTTCCAGGATCCTGGCTATGCCCTTTGCCTCCACTAATAATATACGCATTAATAAGGGTATATCAAATTGCAAGTGACTGGCTGTGGAACTCAGCGGAAACCTTCCCTCCTGCTGAGTCCGAGATAGCAAGATCGAATCCTGGCGCAGTCAGTTGGCATTTGAGGTTGCGCAAATGTGAGGGAGCCGTGTCAGTAAATTTACTGGCACGTAAAACATCCCCTTCGGGGCAAAATTCTGGCAGGCCGGCGTCTCTTAAAGCCACAGTAGTTAAAAGGAAAAGGAAGATTGTAGTTTTACGTGACCGTGAATCTTGTGATTATGAGTCACGGGTGTAGTTAAAAGGGACGTAAAACCAATAACGTTATTATTATTATTATTTTTATTTTTATTAGTATATCAAATCTCAAGTCTCCCTGTATAGTAAGATGCCAATATTCACTATTAAATACACGGAAACGTGCGGACTAAAGTTCCAAAATCAAAAAGATTGTATGATGTGGAAGCACGGAGTGTACAAGAACGAAGTACAGCTACATTTTCGAGTTTTACGCCGAAGCAATTATGACGTATGATAGCATGGTTTTCTTAGAGAGTAGTGGTAACGAATAATAAATAAGAACATGACTAGAAATATCGAATATCGTGAAGTGATAGTGGTAGTTTACCGTCACCAAATGAGAAATCAATCAATCGATCAATAAAAAGTCTTATCCTTGGGATTTTAAATCGTAATTCGTCTCCAAACAGACTTCACATGCACCACTTTAGGTCTAAATTTGCTCAACAAACAGAAGATCAATCTGAGGTGTGTTTTATCAAGAATGTCCCCGAATAGGGTTACCGCACAATTCCTTATCAATTTCCTGAATTGAAAGTAATTGATGATATAATCTATTATTGAGCTAGAAGTATCCTCACATGTGTATTGGTGAATCCCATCTCCCTTTGCTTGGAGAATTGGTTTACAACAGCTAATCCCAAGCTTGTACAGAAATCCAATAAATATTTCCCATTGGTGTTTGCTTCCCTATCTTCACCCCACTCATCCATTTCCCTCTCAGTCCTATTCGCTAATCCTAACAATAAAATTCCTTCTCAGCATTATGCTATACTTTTTGTAACTGTCAGTCACATAACTCAGTGCCTCATGAAATCTGTTTACTTCATCTTGTTTCGGGCCTCCACATGGAGTGTACACTAAAATAATCCTGGCCCAAGTTTCTGGGATTTCGACATAAATCTACATTAATCGCCATACGTACCTTACAATATCTGTGATTTCTCGACTTAAAGCCTTACTCCCCACTTTGTTCTACCTAGTTTTACACCTGGCAGGTACACCTTGCAATCTTCCTCCTTTCAATCTCGCTTTATTGGAACTTCACTTATCCATAGGACATTCAATCCCATCCTACTTACCAACTCAGCTAGTTCCACTTTCTACTTTGCATATCCTCCCTCAATAACAATTGCACCACATTGAATACTAGTTCGATTGCATGTTCGTTTCTAAGGAGTCTCTCATCTGTCTGGTGGGAGTAAGACTCCTTAACTCCCATACGTCTGGGGATTGTTTAACACATTGCTAACAGGTTTCATGAAAGTACAAGTAAAGGTTGTTGCAAGCCGTACTTACACAGGACTCCAGGAGTTATACCTCTGGCAGTTCAGGGAACAAACCGGTGAGTTGGATATTTCTGGCCACCTCGTGCCAATGGTTACGAATAAGGACGTACCTACAGGTACCCACACCATGAAGCATTACAAATTAACAACATTAAAAATCTAGGCCTATAGTTTTGTAATAATAACTATATTTGCGTGTAATTTATTCAGGAGTTTCTGACAAGATTAAAAAGCAAATTTCACACATGACACGGAAGTTGCAAACAATAACGTTCTCTCCTCACTCCAAGGCAATCGAGATGGCGAGTGGAGGGTTTTCCACTCAGATCACAAAACGTCCCCAGGAAATGGTGATTTTCCATTTCCATGCATTCCTTCACATCACCGAGTATAATTCAAGTTGTAGGCCGGAGTAGGCTCTGTTCTAAACCCAAGATGGAACACGACATCCCTCGTGGAATGTATGTTGGTGCTCCCGAGCCCCTATCACTTCATTGAGGGAGTATGTGGAATGTATCTACCTTAGTTAATACGTCTTATTAATATGTCAAGCATGTAGCACCCTTGTTGAAGAGAACATTTACATTTATTAGTAGGCCTACCTCACATTAAAGGGAGAGCCAGGCAGCCGGCAGTTAACTTCTAACAATCGCGTTCTCTTTCATGCGGGCAAGTTTGACAGGAACAAACTTTGACAGCATGTCAAGACAACTAGGAAACTTCCCAAGTTAAACATGAAAGACAAACTTTTCATCGTTTATTGATTATTTAAGGCGAGGCGCACACAGATCTGGGAATGTAGACTAATGCGAAGCAATCAAACATTTCAAATACATTTCTCTCCCTGCAGGCACATCCAGCATATCCAGTACACGAGTATAGAAGCCATGCTTAGTGTAATGCCCTGCCTTCCAGGTCTGAGTCCCTGTCATGACGACTGGGGCTTGATTCCTGATTCTGCCAAGATGAGTGTAAATCTTTGTGTAAGGTTTGGAATGGAAAATGGTCAGCCTAGTGAGGATAACTGAGGGAAAAGTTGGATTTCCACTTCCACTGTACGCGATTGCTGGGATGGAACTAGTTCAGGGCCATGACCAACTTCTTTACAATTCATCCTTCTTGTTACAAGTACAAAATCTAGAACAAAATCCACAATTACGCCGGTTATTGCACAGATATCATTCACATCCAGGAATATCAGGCTGGTGTGTAGAACACCCTAAGCTTAGATGCAACAACGACCGAAGTTTAGAGGTACTGTACGGTAAGTGTAACTTCATTCAGGTCTTTTACAAATTTGCTTTACGGAAATGCTGTAATACTGTATTACTTCATTTCAAGTTCCAAAATCCGTACAATGCCACAATTCGTAATATAATGTTGAAAATATAGTAAAGCAAACTACCACATAATCGATACACAGTAGTAGGCATATATTGAACTCGGTTAGTTGGCTCGCCAGATGGAAATCCCAGCAAGGTAGTGGTGGTGTTCGTCTCATTAACGTGCTACACTGCATTACACATTACTTCGAGTGTGAGACGCATGCAGCAGAACAAGCAACAGTATGTAAACAATCAACAAAAGATGTGAGATCACATCGACTACTAGTTGAAGTGACGGTTAAACGGTCAAATGTTTGCCCGTATGTACAACTGTGGAAATGTAGAAGTTAACATGTATTGAGGAGTTCAAGAATCTTCAGTCGTATGCAGCCATCAACCTCGCCATGACAAAATATTCCTGGTACGGCATGGAAAATAACATGAGGATCCAGTGTAGGAATTTCTGTTGTAAAACCGTGGTACCGTTCGATAGTTCTGCTCAACTACATTGAAAAGTCTCAGGTTTGAGTAACTACTCTTCAACAGTGATTTGAATACAAAATGAGATTTTAAATGTATATGGAAAGCTAATCCCTAAAAAATAAGACCGCTCTTAAATATATTCTCACTTGCGAGAAAAATCTTGAATGATAGGAAAAAACAGAACACCATATGCTTAAAGATCAAGGAAAATATCAAAAGCTTGCATGCAATGTAATTATCATCGAGTAGGACGAAGAGGTGTTGGCAGACAACATGAAGAGATGGGCTGAAATATTATGTCAGGACAGGTGCAATAGCATAAACGTGCCAAATAAATAAGCACGGTAAGTAACTAAGTAAGTATTTCTGACACTGATTAAACATTAAAAGGACCTGGTAACTCAATGTTGAGGATTCTTATGAAATTCAGATGATGACAGTTTTGGATTTTACTTTTAGCCCTCCACCGAACGATGTCGCTTTTAGCCTACTTTCGACTTTTGTAAAAAATGAAGACGACTTACGAGATATAAACGGGCCAAATGTGTATGTGTGTCTGTGTGTGTGTCTGTCCACCTCTGTCAATTCCCAAACGAGGAAATCGAAATCAAACAAATTTGATTCTGAGGTAGCACCGGTATAGGACACCTGAATATCATGTTTTGCATTGCCGCCACCTTAATGAATACAAAATGGCAGTCAAGCAAGTGTTTATTGCTCATATAGGATCTCGACAGTACTTGGCATTCAGTTACTTTTATATAAGGGCCCACTGCTATCAACCTGACAACCATAGACTATGAGAAAGAATAATTAGTAACGAAATTTAGTATAACGGTAGAATCTTAAAAGACGCTTCGTATGCCTATAGCAAAAGAACAACGACTTGATACAACACAAAATAGGACTCCTATATAAACAGTAATGTACAGTATTACTTCTGCAGTAGAATGTCAAACATGTTAGGCTTACTGAATTTTCTCTGGCTGCGTTGATGTTTGACTTCGTATGCTATTGGGTATTGTTTGAAGAAGGCCAAGGTCAAGGCAAAAACCGGTGACAATGGCATGAAAATTGTTATAACCTCCATTAGTTGCTGCTATAGGTTTTTCACGTGTTCCCATAAAATTTCAAGCAACTGTACAGCGTCAAAAATACTGAACACAGGACGTATATGGCATGCTTTCATGACAGTGCATGTAAAATTACCTTGTGGATTGGTATCAAGCAATCTGCCTCATCTGTAGTTGGGTCTCTGTACTCACCTGCAAAATAGATAAAGATAACAATTAGGAAACAATTTATTCAAAGAAGATATCGCTTGCACAAAAACAATACGTACAGTATTCACCGTTTTTCCGAAGAAAACCGAACAAAATCTGCCGCAGCTTTTAGGCAGTGACTAGATGTCCACACAGGGTGACTCAGTAGTGGTTCTTTTTGTTGTTAATTGATTTTAGGGAATTAAGACATAATGGTCATCTCCCCATGTACTTGTGCGTGTGCTGAATTCGTCTCATAACCTGTGTTTTCATAATGACTGTGGTAATGTGTACCAGTAATTATTAGGGTTCAGAAACGGGGTAGCTCCCGAAATCTTGTAAAAGGTAAAAACGAAGAAAAGGCTTGTTGTAGTCATATCTGGCCGTTAATCACGTGATCACAAGCCACGTTACCTCTCTTTTCACGTGAATCCAAACCACCAGACTTGACTTTCACCTTGAAATTCTCACATGCATTAACCGAGAATCGGACCCATATTTACCTTGGTGGGAGGTGGGAGGCTTGATAGCTGGTCCATCACGACCCCAGAAATAAGTTACTATATCGGAATTTACCTGGAGGGAAAATGGAAAAGTCCGGGGGTAAACCACTCTCAGTTTAACCTTTGTTAGAGTCGGGATTCAACCTCCCATGTCCGAACTTGCTGTAGCGCCCCATCGTAGCAGTGGTGCATGATTTAACACGCATGCCACAAGCCTTGGTTGCTGACAACCATCGGCGTTCAAAATTTTGTTCACATTCCAGCAGGTATGTCCCTTCTATGTTGTATTCCCGATTAAGTTGGTAATTATGTACTTGTTAGTTAGTTATAGTTGTTATAAGGGGCGGAACTACTTGTATCATAAATTGAGGCTGATAGTCTTGATGGCAAGCCCTTAAGTTAATCAGGTAATTAACAATCAATTAAATCGCAAGAGAAAATATAATTACATTTTTAATATCAGTTTTGTTATTGTCTTCTACAAGCATGTACATGAAACAAACTAGAGTACACCTATACTATTTTTACCACACTATGCGGTAAGACGTAATATGTTCCGGCGTATTGTGGATGTAGGCTGCTCTTATCCTATCTGACATCCCAGTACCTCAATATGAGGAAGATTCATCAATGAGAGGATCGCAGCTGTTTCTAAACTTAAGCCCTTCCAGTGATCGACTGATATAAGTTTGGGAAGTATAGCTCGTCAACAGGGGAAAAAAATGAATGTAATTCATTTGTAGATTAGGCCTACTTCAAATCCGTACCAGAATGAACGTTGATTCACAAATCCGTATTAGACTGAACGTTTATCCACGAACCCGTATCAGAATGAACGCTTATCCACAAACTCGTAACAGAATGAACATTGTTTCACAAATCCGTACCAGAATGAACGTAGATCCACAAATCCGTACCAGAATGGACGTAGATCCACAAATCTGTACCAGAATTGACGTTGATACACAAAAGACATGTGTTCAGTCAATCAATATGGTCAAATGAGAGTCCGTACAGGAAAATGGAATAATTTCTCGCCTGCTGTGTCCAAGGTTGCGAGATAAAATCCTGGTGTGGTAAGTTCACATCTTAGGGTGATTAAATTAATCCCCGTATTAGTAGATATGGGAGCCTCCGTGGCTTAGGCGGCAGCACGCCGGCCTCTCACCGCTGGGTCCGTGGTTCAAATCCCGGTCACTCCATGTGAGATCTGTGCTGGACAAAACGGAGGCAGACAGGTTTTTCTCCGGGTACTCCGGTTTTCCCTGTCAAAATTTCATTCCAGCAACACTCTCCACTATCATTTCATTTCATCTGTCATTCATTTAATCATTGCCCCAGAGGAGTGCGTCAGGCCTCGGCAGCCGGCACAGTTCATATCCTCGCCGCTAGATGGGGGCTTCATTCATTCCATTCCTGACCCGGTCGGAGACTGGAGGCAGGCTGTGGATTTTTTCATTAGTAGATATAGTTAAAAGTGAGGGTAAATATGAATAAAAGCAAGACTATTATTATTATTATTATTATTATTATTATAAATGTCAGAAGGAAAATTGTTATCCAATCCATAGATCACGTTGTTGTGTCCTAGTCTCCTCTGACTGGCCTTAAAATTGTATCGGATATTTCAGTTTACGTACTCAGGAAATATACCCACATACCCCTGAAGCTTTGTCAACTACGGACAGAATACCACCTGTGCAAACTCAGAGAGTAGCATATACGTACACAAGAGGCTCGACAAACAAGGGTCCATTTGAGAGAAACACGTGCATGTTATTTCAATCATTTACACTAGCTGCTGCATCAACAAATACAAACAAAATTTACATCAAACTAAGAATGACCATTGTACTTCTCTTAAACTGATTTTTACATTATACACTATGTTCAGGAATTCGTTCAAAATGCAACGCTTGAGTGAGTATTCAACAAACAACGAAAAGCAGCAAAACGTGTAACAGTATAAAAACAAAACTCACACTTCATATATTCATCCAAGATGTAGATGATATAAATCTTCCGCTCCTCAAAACAACGAACACCACAACCCTATATGTATTTATTAATTTATTTGTTTGTGGGTTTCTTTATTTATTTATTAGTGGATAGATACACCCATGAAATAGTACATTATGAAACGAGCCTATAATGGTAATAATTAAGACACGAGTATGTTTATAAAACGTGCGTAAGCAATTTTTATAATTTCCATACGAGTGTCTTAATTACCATTATAGGCGAGTTGCATACGACTGTTTATGTTCGACGATATTATAACTTTATTATATGTTTTAACATAAATATTCATAAATATCTGTTGAGATTCAATCACTTGAATTTTGTGATCGGAGTGCAAGCTCTGGGTTCGATATCTCTGTTTTCCAAGTTCTCTGACCGACCGACGCATGCGCTCTGTTTGCTTGGCAATGTCATATGCACAGATTACCTTGCTAGGCAATATGTTTACAGCCTGCCGATGTGCACCAGCATTCAGTCAAACTGTCACCGAAGTCGTTTGAAAGCAATGCGCTGTGTAGAAATTGGAGTTTGGGATATTAAGGTACAGTGCTATTTCTTGTCTCATATTCGCCAGTTTATTTACGCGAACATATGGACGGTGCACTTTCCATGTCGGTAATTTATATACAAGGATGCTGTGTTCATGTCCGACATGTTGGATTTTGAGCGCATGCGCGAAGGTATCCTTACCTAATTGGTCAATGAATGAGCTCTGATTGAATGGAGAAACTGTATCATAATGTAAAACAGTACTATAATGACCATCATAATCATACAGTTTTCTGACGTATAATATTCACATTTCGACATCGTCGAACATAGTAGTACATTATGCAACGAGCCTATAATGGTAATAATTAAGACACGAGTATGTTTATAAAACGAGCGTATGCCAGTTTTATAATTTCCATACGAGTGTCTTAATTACCATTATAGGCGAGTTGCATACGACTGTTTATGTTCGACGATAATTATAACTATTTTATGTTCGAACATAAATATTCATAAATATCTGTCGAGATTTCGCCAGTTTTATGTACTGAACAGAGCATATGGGACGCACAGAATCCCTTGTATTTCACCATGGCCTCCTCGAATACCCTACTATGACACTAGGCCACGCAGTGAAATTTAAATTAGAAGGCCTTGGAACTCAGCGCAGGTGCGATGGTATCCTTATCTAATTTGTCAAACAACTGTCTCTTGAGCTCTGATTGGTGGGAAAAACTTTTTCATATTGAAAAATAGTGTTATAATGAGACTCGTTATAGTACAGTTTTCTGACATATAATAGTCAGGGTCGAACATAAAGATCATTTTACACTAATAGTAGGGGAGACTTTGCTAACTCCGCAGTACGGCTAATTCCACAGTACGGTACTTGAAATATACCTTTCCTGCAGATATGCCCCGGCACAAGAGACGAGTCCATATAACCAGTTGTGCTGAGATAACTATTCATTATCTCTTGGCTATTAATTTTGAAACGACAAATGCTGCCACCTGGTGGAAAAATCGTGTAAGCCTGTGTTGTATTTTGCATGTGAAGTATTTATAAAATCTTCGGTCCACCCTGGTGAGAGGCAATCAGCTTGACCACTGCACCAACAAGGTCCTCTTACCCAGTGCTGGAGATGTGTTGATGGGATGTATCTTGGGCAACAGTGGCACATTTGTTCGGAAATGGGGCAAGCTGTAGCATCCTAATGGCTCCATGTTGCTATCTTAAAATGTGATTTTTAGCCTATTTTCATTCATGAAAAAAATTGGCTTATGAGATCTCCTATTGTCCGCGTGTGTGTGAGAGAATGTGTGTGTGTGTGTGTGTGTGTGTGTGTGTGACCTCCTAATAGAATTCGCGGTCACTGCATGTGAAAATTTCGATGTGAAATATCACGTCCTGTGGTTCGGATTCCACATAAAATGGGGGTCCGTGGCTCATGATCGCGAGATTAACGGTCACATAAAACTACAGACTTCCTTCCTTCCTTTCTTCCAGCACTGGTAAAAATGTGTCTGAAGTCACATGATGGGGCACTATCCACAATAAAATGAACAAAACAACCCAAGCAATATGTACCAGAATATTTTAGTTCGCAATACTGGTACATTTTATCGACTTCGCCAGTGACCTGTTCAATAAAACATACAGTAAACATTGAAAAAGGTGTTCATATTTAGAAATTGACACTTGTAATCCATAAATTTACTATAACTAAACACTAGAGAATTGGGGCAGATATCCTGGACGTTTTGGCCCTAAAAACAATAATCACCACCACCATTCAAGCAAAATTACCCACATGATATATTTCTTATTATAGTTTAATTATGACCATTCCCGTAAGGGTCGCATCTTTCTGTGACGAGTCACAGGAGTTCAATATAGTAAAGTCACATAAATGGTGTCATGAACATTTTAAGAATGTTACGCCAAATATTTCTCCGCCAGATTAATATTATTAATATTATCATTATTATAAAAGTAGTTGTCCCACAAATATCTTCCATCAATCGGTTAATTAACACATGAAACATAAAAATATAATTTCAGGGATACGCACACACGATATCAATGATATATTAGTGAATTTTAAAAGTATACCAGCATTTATATCGTTCATCGTACTAGTATATTGTATTACTTTGCTCTGCGATGAGATGAAGAGTCACTTAAGGACAACTAGAGGATAATATGAGCGGTAACTACATAATTGTGGAGGACTACACCAAAACCATGTGTATTACAACCTTTCATTATACCAAGCTTCACTGAGATTGAATCTTCATATTTCAAAAACTCACGGGAACGTCAATTAAAAAATCCTTCCATAGATTTATCTACGTACTAGTTGAAACCCGTCAAAACATGACGGTCATTGGGAAAATATTGTATTTACTGAAGGATTCTCTTATATACATTTATGAACGATTACGTTTTGACACTGTTGCAACTTTAAGAGCGTCGACATATCGACTTCGCAACATACTGTATAACTGGCCATGACTGAAACCTTGATGAGGCAAATAGAGACCAACACGTTCCAGATTTTTCCCATGAGCTTTTTTGATTGTGATAAAAGTACGCCAAGCGAATTGGAAACTGGAAAATGGAAGTGTTTTATCTGATGATGTTAAATCAAGTCCAAGGATTATAGCTCTCTGCCCTATATTATCTGCAGTTATTATTTCCAAATCCAAGCAATTTTTATACATATTTCTTATCTGGTTCGATTTAGGAGCCCTTGGGAAACGTTCAAATGTTTAAGGAGCATAACTATGGCTCAAACTTTTAGAGAAGTATATGTGGAGGTAATCACTTACTTCCAAGGAATTCAAATTTTTTGTAGGAAACTGAAGTAGCTGATTTCATCTTCAGTATTAATCTGGTAACGCTGGTGTATATTTTTGAGCTACTGGAAATCATTTCAATGACTTAAAAATTAATTTCATTACAGTGTTCATTTTTTGGTGTAAGAATGCAAACTTCCGACAAATGTATTATATCCTTCGCAGAAGTGAATGCTTCGCCGTAAATCTCAGTCACGATATCATCATGAGTTGGAAGTCTGGCTGGTAATTCAATAACATTTGATTCCTCACCATCCACAGAGGGTAGTCGTCGTTAACTTGTACCAAAAATCAGAATAGTCCATTTTATCTTGTTTCGATCGCGTGTTTTTATGTAGGGGGCGTATTTTGGAGAAGGGCTATGGGGAAGAGTATTTACTACAATTGTGAATAACTGTTTGGCGAGAAGGCACAACAGGCAAAACCTACCTGAAGTCTCCTCCAAGAAATATAACTTTCCGACAAAAGGGAATAATGTTGTTACGTATAATATCTTTTAGAAGTCGATTCACACACATTATTGAATGAATATTGGCCATTGTGGCTTCACCCCATATTATGAGCCATGATAATCGAAATATCGTCCGCTGGATTGCAATTTAATTTTATCTAGACACTGAACTCTCATTTAAGTTGAGTGGTATTTTGAATGCTGAATGTAGGGCTTATGCTCTTGCAAAATATTGTCTAAATTGTAAAGTGTGCCCTCCCTAATGCAAGAATCCCTTGATTTACAGATCTGACTTGATTAGCTTCTGATGAGTCTAATATACACAACTGGCCGTTAGAACCTTCGCTTATATTTTTTGAATATTGGGAAGAAATGAAATGATGTGACATTCCAGAAATTTTAAATCAATATGGACCGTATTCATGTAGAACGGTAACATTGGCACCAAAGGAATCAAAGGACATAGCATTGTTGTACTGTCGAGTATTATTTCTGAAATTCCTTGAGATATCATCTCCAGTCAAAAATTGTTTTAGCGTGTAAGGTATTTTATATTCCGGCAGATCAATTTTACCCTTACAACAGGAAAGGCCACAGTAACCAAGCGTTGACATCTCGCAAGAAAAATACAGTGCAGAACAATGTTTACATTTGTTCGTTAAGGACCCAACACTGTGCACCCGTGCGAGAACTCTCAAATGTATATAAACCACCCACCCGGCTTTATTGTTATGCAATTTCAACGCGACACAGTTCTGGCAGGAACTATATTCGCACTTTCTTTCGGGATTAGAGTACCACCCATTACAATTGGGTATAATCGTGTCAACCGTCTGAAAACATTAAATTTCGATTATTAAGGCAACACCAAACAAGTAGTTCCGTGAAGAAATATACAGCCTATTTTCATATATCCTACTCATGTTAATTGCCTCTATCAACATACAAAATTTCAGTTTGATTGTTGTGATAGATTCGTAGATATTGAGAACCGTCTAAATATTTCAGATGGTCGCCAGGTTGGATTTTTATTTATGTACTATTACATGAAGATTATTGTGTACGTGTGGTATTCAAACTTCAATCGCATGATAAGGACACAAGAAGTAAAAACGAGATTTTAAAATTTTACACAGCTGCCATCTTGTGGTTTATTTATTATTCGAGTCAAAAGCACTACAACATACACAAGAGGGATGATACACAATATTACAACAATGTCCCGAAATAGATTTTCTTCGCCCAGAAACGGGCCACTGTCACAGCCTTTTCGTGACCTTCCATTAACTCCTGCGTTGTGCGAGATCACGGGCACAGTTCACAGGAAAACAGGTGTACAATGGTCTGTCTCTCCCCACACTCACAGAGTTCAGATTCCTGTAGGTATCCCCATTTTCGGAGATTAACTTAGCATCTCCCAACACCACTCCGAAGTCGGTTGAGTGACCGCCAAATTTCCCAGTTATTGTTGTGGCCTGATGGAAACCTTCCCTTGGCCTTCATCCAATCTGGTGGTATGGTGGATTGCCATAGCTGTGTCCTGGCTATCTCGGGTTTTGTAGTAGCCATCGATGTTGTTTGCAGAAAACTTTTCCTTGATTTTAGCCACCTTCTTCGAGGCTGATGACCAAAGAGAGGGTGAGCATGGTCCTCTGCGGACTTTTTTCGTTCAGTTTGTGCAATGACCTCGCGGCGGCGTACCTCAGGAGGGGCTATTCCTGCCAAGGAATGTAGTTTGTGGACAGATGTAGGTTTCAGGCAACCAGTAATTATTCTGCAGGACTCGTTGAGGGCAACATCAACCTGTTTTACATGAGCTGAATGATACCATACAGGGCTAGCATACTCAGCAGCTGAATAACACAGAGCTAATGCAGACATAAGTAGTTTTTCAGCATGGGCGCCCCAGTCGGCCCCTATCAACTTACGAAATATGTGGTTATGAAAACAATTGAAATAAATTAGATGCATGTGGATTAACATTTGCATAAGCATTTAACGTACCAAGTTTCACTGCAGTCGGAAGGTTAAATCGCGAGAGACGTCCATTTCACGTCGCCGCCATGTTGGATTTGTGCACACCATGTTACTGGAAGTCCTATAGGTGAACTTATGTTCATAGCCTCTATGAACATAAAAAATTTCAGTTTGATTGCTGTAAAAGATTCGTAGAAATCGAGAACCGTTAAAATATTTCGGATGCTCGCCATTTTGGATTGTTATACGTATAGGCCATAGAGTTATGTACTATTAAAGGAAAATTATTGCGTAGCTTCACTATTCAAACTTTCACTTCGATCGCATGATTATGACACAAGAAATAAAAACTTAATTTTAAAATTTCGCACAGCCGCCATCTTGATGTTATGTAAACAATTGAACTAAATTAGATGCCAGTGCATTACAATATGTATAATCATTTACTGTACCACATTTCACTGCGCTCATATGGTTAAACCACGAGAAAAGTCCATTAAAATGTTTTATCTTCGCTTGGCCGCCATGTTCATTTTGTACTTTACAGGTTTTTGAATGTTACATAGGTGAACTTGTAGCAGTGCCCTTTATCACCGTACAAAATATCAGGGTGATATCTGTAATCGTTTCGGAGATATTGAATGCCAGTGAAATGTTTCGCACAGCCGCCACTTTGAGGTTATGTAAACAATAGAACTAAATTAGACGACAGTGCATTAAAATGTGTATAAACATTTGTTGTAGCAAGTTTCATTACGTTTGGATGGTTAAATCGCGAGAAAAGTATATTTAAAAGTCTCAAATTCACTTGGCCGCCATGTTGGTTTTGTAGTTACCAGTTTTTGAAAGTCTCATAGGTGAATTTCTAGTAGTGCCTTTTATCACCGCATAAAATTTCAGGGTGATATCGGTAATAGGTTCGGATATACTGAATGCTGGTGAAATATTTCGCACAGACGCCATGTTGGATTAGTGAGACACAATAAAATTTGAAGGGCACATTCGGGGTTGGCCGGAATGGTGCTATGATCTTACCGAATTTCATTGAAATCGCTCCAGCCGTTTAGAAGTTATTAGGCTGGGACATACACACGAATCACACACACACGCACACAGAGACACACGGACAAAAGTTGATCTCATAAGCCTATTTTTTTCATAAAATGAAAATAGGCTAAAAATTGCTTCAAATACCATAATATTGTATGCTTATTTACGAAGTAAACCGGGAAAGTCGTCCAGTAATTGTAATGTCTGAATTTCAGCGTATAGTACATTATTGTCGCATAACAGGCAAAGGTGCGGTTCATTAGTGGAATTTAATGAAACAACATTTTGGACATGCCTTGTATGTTTCATACGGGAACGAATGAACTGAGGAAAACAAAGGAGTACCGTAGCGCATGGCGCGATTTCAAAGACATCCAGAAGGAAGCCACCCAGGTGAGTGGATTTACTGCATTTATTTTTCGTGATGTGTTGGGATCCGTACTACAGAAATTCCAGGCTCATTCAAGAAATGTAATGCTGATTTGAAGGCTGGAACAGGGTAGACTCAGCCTCGCGGGGAAAAACTGAGAAGGGGTGGGTTTGATTCCAGCCTCAGCCAACCTGGGAGTGGTTTTCCGTGGTTTACTACTTCTACTCCAGGAAAGTACCACGACGGTTCCTAACTATAGGTCATGGCCGCTTTATTCCCAATCATATCCCCAATTTACACATACGCACGCTAGTGCAACCATCACAATAACACAGGTCATAGAAAAATCCACACACACCCATGTACACGGGGCTACATGACCACGATGTCCAAGGCCATCAAATTAAATTAAAAATGTCTACACATGAAAACTGTAAAATGGTGAAAGGAAAATGTAGAAATATTTGGCACTATCCTTCTCTGTCAGGATAGCATTTTGCTAATATGCTGATTAACAGTCCATACTATAGCATCGAGAATACTACAGTCAATTACAGCCCTTGATTCACAATCGGCTTAACAGTTTTCCCATGTGCAACAATATACCAAAACTTCTGTAGCAATAATGATTAATACCGGTATTACAATGTAGGCTACACAGAAAAACCAGCCATCTGATCAAAACACCATATTTATGTACATACAGAAACAACCATTTTCTCCATACTGCAGGGGCCGATTTGATTTGAAAATTATGGCAACTATCTATGAAAAAAGAGCTTTGCAAACTTAAAATGAACACCATCGCATACTTGTATCTCTTCTTGCTGGCAAATAAAAATTCGTGCTATTGCAACACATAACATACAAAGATAATTGTAGCCTATAGGCTGCACTGTAATGTTAGCCTTTGTCTCAATTGTATCATTTGAAACAAATAGCAAACGCAGATTCAATTTGTTTTGTGAAATCAGTTGTCATTCAAGCAGGAACCCATGGTGGCAGCTAAGCACGCTGACCACTACGCAACGGAGGCGACACGTATAATTAGTAAGATTTTAAACAGTTAAAAAGCATTGTGTGTTATAATTTTTCTCAGAGTAATCCATTCAACGAGTAGTTTTAATTATATTATGTGTAACTTACATAATCCTGTTCTACTCAATGGATACATGCGACATTAGCGCCCGGGTGGAGCAGATAGAAGTTAAAGACATCATGACGTAATTTGGGATCCGATCGCCCTATACCAATTTCACCGGCCTGGTGAAGTGCCTCTTGTTTGTTCTTTGCCGCTCCAGGAATCCCGAGGGATGACGAAACATTCCGACTGTGCACGAAAACTGCACAGGAGTTTGAGCTCGCGATATCTAAGTCTCCGCTGGCAATTTCAAGCAAAGACCGCTAAAGCTCAAAGTATCCTTGTTTAAGAGACGTATCATACTCGCCTCATTACTGGTCTACAACATGCAAGATATCTAAATTCTAAATAAGTGACATGTCTTCGGCCCTTATATTAGATAGCTTTGCATTGAAAGAATCCGCGTGGCGAGCTTGATGGATGAATTTCGTAGAATTCTTGCCTGCTTTATGCAAGAAATAGTGTAATCCCAGTCAACTCCTACAGTACATAACTCACTTACAAAATGTTTTTTTTATTTAGTCAATTTACCCTCTAGGTTGGTGGTTCCCACGGACTCAGCGAGGGAACTCACCACTACCTCTATGGTCAGTGTCCTGGAGCTTGGAACATCTGGTCGGGATGGATACAACTGGGGAGGTGTGATCAGCACTTCGCCCAGGCGGCCTCACCTGCAAAGCGAACAGGGGCCTCATGAGGGACGGGAAGGGATGGAAGATGGATAGGCTAGGAAGAGGGAAGGATCCGTCCGTGGCCTTACAGTAGGTACTGTACCCGTAATCCACGTGGTCTTACCTGTTGAAATCCGATGGAAAAGCTGGATCGTAGATTCTGGAAGTTCCCGGCTGAAATAACCCCTAAAAGTCTACCAACTAGGATCAACCAGAGATTAATAATGAAATAATGTTATTGGTTTTACGTCCCTTTTAACTACCCTGGCTTTTAGAGACGCCGGGGTGCCGGAATTTTGCCCCGAAGGGGATCTTTAACGTGCCAGTAAATGTACTGACACGGCTCCCTCGCATTTGCGCACCCTCAAATGCCAGCTGACTGTGCCAGGTTTCGAACCTGCAACCTTGGGCTCAGCAAGCGAGAACGTTACTCCTAAGCCACGCAGCCAGACCAACCAGGGATTAGGATACGTCGATATTAAAGAATGCGATACGAAGATGCCAGTGGTGTATATATTACAATGAAACGAAGCCCTTAAAAGAACTCGAACAAGAGACTCTAAAAGAAAATGAAAGTATCTCGGGGGTTAATTTTAATCAAACTCAAGAAAAAACCACCCACTGGTCCTCCTAACGCACTCCCTTTTCTAATAGAAAACACCAGTCGTTCAAAGATTTAAAAAAAATTAAATTCAGTTTATTAACTGGCAAATGGTGTATGTCTGTCAATTAGACAAAAATGAAGAAAGCTTCTCTAAATCAAATGACGAAAATAGTTCCAATAAACGCCTATAATAAGGCCCCATCTTACTGCTCTAAATCGCAGTATTTAAATATCTCATTCATTGAACACATTACATGAAAAATACAATATTAAATCATGCACTGATGCTATACCCTTATTAAAAATTTATACATATCTTACATTTTATATACAGATTATATCCTTAGTTAGGATTTTGTTATTATCGCTGCCCATTTCCATTTAATTCGACAAGTATATCTCAAGGTTATAATTCTCATAATTTGTTGCATTCAACAATCAATTAAGATAATCGAATAGTGTTACAAGTTAGAAAATAGTTTATTAACTATCCAGATGCATCAATGACTGCAGTATATTTTTGTTAAAATCACTGAAATATCAAAGAATAATATTGCATGAATTAATTAAAGTTATTCGAAAAGTTAAATATGTGTGTCACGATATAAGCAATCCATCTCCGGCAAATCTTAATAGGCAAGAATAAATACGTAGGGTTACTTGAATTAATACTTGCATTTAGGAGAAACATTCGTGATTCCAATTCACGTTCACAACAACTTCCTATTCAAATTAGTGATAGCTCATAAGCTAATTTCACTCTTACAAAACGAAATGACTACGTTAATGTCTTCACATAAGACTTCGAGTACATTATACAATATTAATGTTGACCATCCAATGATGTCAAATATTTGCTTCATTAACACAATAAATTCGTATTCATTAAATTGCAATACATTAATTCAGCTTTCCAAAGCTGTCAAGAATTTTTCCCAAACGTAATTAAACTAAAAACCTTTCAATAATTACTCTGAAGATATCACGCCTTATCGTAGACGAATATAGAAGTGTCACAGAGTACCTCTTTCCCAACTTCACTCAACAAGTTGCAACAATTTATTAGATAAGTTGTATTATCTACTTCCATAAATTATCGTCATTTAAGTCTATGACAAATTCTGTTATACTTGTTTGAACTGTTAATTTAGTTCACTATTCCTATATATATATATATATATATATGTATAATTATTTCCATAATAACTTATATATATAAAAAAAATCGTAGATAGACACTAGTAAAATAGTCGGTTCAGTTTCGCCTATCCAAACTCGAAAAACGGCTTAACTACTCAGAAGAAAACACGTGAGATTTACACCATGGAAAGGAGTCTATTATCTTAACAATAGATACACGCAAACCATTAAATCAAACGATGATCTAGCCAAGAGCCTACCAAAAACAAATTAAAATACCACAAGCTGAAGACTGAACGAACTAAAGTTTCAGTTAAAAAAATCTCTAATCTAAAAGAAATATGAAAGTATGCTACAAATGCCTCGACAATCAATTCACAATTGTTCTCGCTGGACGATTTCTACGATTCCATACCCATGGAAAATAATGATGAAAATGAACTATCATTTCTAAAAGAAAGAAATGTCTACTAGAATGTCATAAGTCCAAACGAAGAGTATCACTGAAATATTTTTGGAATAGTTCAAGTGCACGTGTGTGTGGCCATCTTCTTCCTAATCGCTATTCTTATACAAAAATATCGTCGTCTTGGTCCTAATTTTGCTGCAGATGTCTTCCCAACAAAATTCAATGCTTGGTTTTATTTCCAAAATTTTCAAAAAAAAAATAAGTAATGCTCTAAATAGCATTACGTTTACTGTTAACTACAAAATAAATTACACTCTCCGACATAAATGATACAAGGAACCAAATCTAGTCTTCGAATTAATTTCATACTATTTAATAAAATATTGGTGAAAAGTGACGAACTAAAAGTGACAAAGTCTACTGTCTACAAGAAAGAAAAGTTTTCCAGCTACCTTGGGCGATGTTCTGGTTGAGATTGAAGAAAGTAAAGGAATATACATTCCCTTCAGGAACTGGACCCTCATCCCTGAGTAGTCCATGGCTGGAGCTGTAAGTCGTCGAACCAACTTCCTCCTAACTCGAAAACCACTGTCTACGAAACGGAGTTCCTACATATTACTTGTACAAGGCTCCCTCGACGTTATCAGTAAAGTAGTTTCGTTCATTTGGAGTTGTTTCTTCATTCTCATGTACTTCAAAACCACTGGATCAGAACGAACGCCTACAATCGTTTCTTTTTCTTCATTGTAGTATTTATAAGGTTGTCATTCCAAATGAACAATCCTGCCTCTGCATTGCATTCCTGTACTATCTGCTTAGCCCAACATTGCTACAGCAGCTAGATTCTCACAATAAAGTCCAGTCGTATTGTTCTTGATAATACTAATGCTTTCCTGCATTTCAACCATATATGTAGTAGATTTCCTCATCGTGGAGTTTGTACTGACAAGTCCATGCAATAACTAAGCTCACTCGCTTATATCTATTTTCTGGGTTATGCCAAACACGCCAGAAATACGAACAACCGCATGTTGCTATGAAGCAATCCGCCTGTTCGCTCCGCGCCGTGATTAGAGTACACTCGTACGACTGCGTGTTTAACGAAACTTTTCTTAAAGAGCCGAGAGCACGTTCACTCCATGTGTCACAAAACTCAAGTGTCTGTGATTTCAGAACTGCTCGCAGACACGCCACAGCTGGCAGTCTACCCATGATACATCTCTCCTTGTATCGAGGTTGACAATCGAACTCTGTCGATTATCATCTTATATATGCATCAGACAGTTGCAGAAATAAGTTAGTGAGCATGTCCTGTCCACGTGATCAAGAGCATGGCGGGATTGCCTATCTATCTCCTAAGTGAATGACGAGTGTATTGCTCCTCAGCCTGCAGCCAAATTAATGCCAAACAATAATTTCAAAATACGTCTCGCTGTCGTATCAGGGTTCAAGTATACAGCAAAATACTGGCTCAGTACCATCCCGGCATTTGCCCGAATACGAAGTGGGAAACCACGGAAAACCACGTCGAGGATGGCTGAGGTGGGAATCGAACCCCCTCTACTCATTTGGACCACCCGAGGCTGAGTAGACCCCGTTCCAGTCCTCATACCACTTTTCAAATTTCGTGGCAGAGCCGGGAATCGAACCCAGGACCTCCGGGCGGCAGCTAACCATGCTGACCGCTACGCTACGGAGGCGACTCCAAATGTAAAACGTTATTAATACTTCTTGATAAAACAATATTTCAGTGGTAAAAAAAAGAAATGCCGAGAGGTGGGATCGAACATGGGCTCCTTCGGTCCACAGTCAGTCACCTTAACCACATAGCTACTTTTTTTTTATTAGCTCTTTACAGAATTACAGAATTTTCAGATATGATAAATACCAGACTAATACATCACAAGAAATCCAGATAGTGTCCATATTTATCGTACAATTGTCCACTTTCACTAAGCTTCCAACGCTCTTTTTGCAGGTGATACCTGAGATCCAGGAAAGAGAAATGTTGATCATTGTCCATCACGAAGTGTACATATTGGCCCATTATCCACACAATGGCAGTCTGTTTAATTTGGGGGAAGGCGGTCACCGACAAACGAACCAACTTCCTGTCATCAAGGTCATCCGAGGGCACATTTAATAGTTGACATACTTTTCCCTTACACCACAGCCACGTGGAGGCAACTCGCGTGCATGATGTGAAGCGGTGTATCGCCGTATCAGTTTGACCACATATAGTACACCATGGGTAAGCTTCAAGATGGATGGTATATCGCCGTAGAGCGGTTGGGATGAGATCGTTGAGGAAGATAAAAACTTGGGAGCGTACAGCAGAAGAAATGGACATAGCCCCAAAATTTTTCCAAACAGTGGGCCAATGGACATAGAGGATGGTGGCCTCTATTCGCGGTTTGGAGTGTACCACTTGCCGCAACATGTTATAGATACTTTTCGTCGTTGGAACAATCCCTGATGGCATTTGGCGAACAGTTTCCAGAAGGTGTTGTTGATGGTCCCTAAATATCTTCGGCAAAGCTCTATCACAACCACGGGCTGTGTTTCGAATATCTTTGTATAGCGCTTTCGTAAAAGTGTCATGTTGGGAAAGAATGGTGATATCGTTCTTGCAGAGGAGTACACGGCATTTCATGCCATGAGCTGTTAGCCCTAGCCCGCCTTGCCGGGATGGGAGATACAACTGTTCCCGTTGTACTCGGAACAAAAATCCTTGCCATATAAACCAACCTATATATTTTGCCAATTGGCTCTCAAACATTTTGGGAAGGGGGAAAAGTTGTGCGACATACCATATTTTAGAGAGCGCAAACACGTTGAGGACCATGACCCGTTGCACTATATTGAGGTTTCTTTGACCAAATTGGATCAGGACTCCCCTAACTTTGGCAATGACCTTAGTCCAGTTAACTTGCACTGTGTCCAGAAGCGATTGCTTCCAGGTAATGCCAAGAATTTTCACCTCATTTACTATCCGGAACCAGGGCTGTGGAGTAATCACTGAGTTAGTATTGAGCGGAAGCAAAGCAGTTTTCTGGGGGTTCGATTGTGCTCCAGAGGCGATATGGTAGAGCTGAAGGACGCTATCGATGTGGGAGATGTCTTCTTCATTGCGGATCAATATTGATACGTCATCAGCATAGGCGCACATTCCAAAAACATGTGTGGACAGTTTGTAACCCTGTAGCTTCACCTGGGTAGTCCGAATGAACGGTTCAAGGCCAATGACAAAAAGTAGCATAGAAAGGGGACATCCTTGCCTAACTGATCGTTGTATTGGAATCAGAGGGGAAAGAAAACCGTTGACGAGCACTCTAGACGTAGCATTACAATTTATCATACGAATGTAGTCAATAAGGATTTCAGGAAATTCGAAGTGTTGCAAGACCATGTACAAGTATTCATGACTGATGCGGTCGAAAGCTTTATCAAGATCTAAGGTGAGAAAACTCATTGGCTCAGTGGGGAGCATTTCGGCTTTTAGGTGTAGGTCCCGTAGTATCGCTAAGTTTGTTAACAGAGTTCTTCCAGGAATACTGCAACATTGTTCATCACCAATGATATCAGGTAGAACAGTCTTCAATCGGCATGCAAGTACTTTGGTAAGGACTTTATAGTCACTGCAGAGCAGAGTAACTGGTCGGAAGTCACCAACTGCCATGGGAGAGGATGTTTTTGGTATGAGGACTATGGTACCCTTGTGATGTGATTGACAAAGAGCACGACGTTGGAGAATGGTACGCAGGACATGACAAAATTCTTTGCCAATGAGAGGCCAGAAGTGTTTATACATTTCATATGGCAGTCCATCAATGCCAGGTGAGCGGTTGTTTGGGAGTCGTTTAACCACAGAGTGAATCTCTTCATCCGTAATATCCGCGCTGAGCAGAGTTTTGTTGTCCGGAGATAGTTTGGTACTGCAAGATGACAGCAATAGGGTCACCTGCTGTGGATCAATGGGAGCCTTAGCGTAGAACCGTTGATAAAATAATGATATTTCACTACGTATAGCGTCAGGGGAGGTGACGACACTTCCAGTACTGGTGCGGAGGCGGTGGATATATTTACGTTGCCGCTCACGTTGTCCTTTGGCGATATGGTATACACTTGCACTTTCGTCCGGGAGCACTGTACGATCTTTTAAAGCCACGTTGATATGAGCGAGCGTTCGTTGCTGTAGAGACAGGAGCTTGGTTTTAACTTCCCGGATCTGGTCATATATACGCTCCCCAGCATCAGATCTTTGCTGGAGCTGGCGAAGAACTCGATAGTAAAATTCAACTGTATCCCGTCTTTCCCGACCTCGTTGGTAAGATATGTTCTTAAAGACGCGGCGGATCCCTGGTTTAACTAAAAGATCCCACCAGTCTGTGCAGTCGCGAAATTTGCATTTTTGTTGGACCCATCGAATCCAGTGTTGTCTGAAAATATCTTGGCATTCCTCCTCCAGTAACAGCGAGCAATTCAGCTTCCAATAACCTCTTCCTATGTGAAATATGGGATGGGGGTAAGAGATTGTACATACGACAGCATGATGGTTAGTGAAACTGGCAGGAATCACTTCATATCGTCTAGGCTGGATAAGTTCCTGTGAAAAGTAGATGCGGTCAAGTCGTGATGAGGAGTTGTGACTTATACAGGTGTAATGGGGCAGGGGCACCCTTAAACTATCCACAGCATCAATGAGGTGTAGGGAGGTAAGAAGGGTCCTGAGAGCCGGGTTGACACCTCTGTATGGACTAGTGGAATCCTCTGGGCGTTGAATACAATTGAAATCCCCTGCAAGAATAAGTTTTTCCTTAACGTCGTGCAGAT
The DNA here is from genome assembly GCA_946902985.2 of Meconema thalassinum. Classification (NCBI taxonomy): domain Eukaryota; kingdom Metazoa; phylum Arthropoda; class Insecta; order Orthoptera; family Tettigoniidae; genus Meconema; species Meconema thalassinum. The sequence continues at coordinate 381,378,740 of OX336389.2, read as the reverse complement.
GAGGCAGTATACTCTGTTGAAAGAACATTTTCCGTTCCACACGTTTATTAGACCCGGATGGGGCATATACATTTATCAGGGTGGTATTGTTTATGTGTCCAGATATTATGCGTCCTGATGGATGACATAGCACACCTGCGAGTGGGATATCATGTCTTATGAGGAATCCGGTCCCTCTATTCGTATTACCGGTATTGATGTATTGTTTGTAGAAGGCAGATATGGGTAAACACGGTATAGCAACTTCTTGAATGAAAGCAATGTCAATGTCAGCATCTCGAAGGAATCTATCCAACAGTTGAAATTTCAGAGGGCATTCTATTACATTGATATTCACAGTGGCCACAGTGAGAAATTGCGCCATTAAGAGAAGTATAAAAGCTGTGCTAGACATACTGGAAGGTGGACTCGAAAGAAGACACAGGTGAGAATTATCCTGGTGCACTATGTCAAATTAGGTTGAGATAGTTCCTTTTGACTGCCATTCATAGGCCGGCTGTCAGCGGTTGAGAGCGTTCGTGGGTCCCTAGATGACGTAGAAAGAAGATTTTGTTTCTTTTTCACAGCTGCGGAAACGTTTGTGGAGCCAGTTTTATTCTTCGGGGCTGGTACGGCAATCGAGGCATTTGTTTTAATCTTCTTAGAGACGTTCTCGGCTCCCCGATCAACATTCTTTAGTGAGTCGGTAGGGACCAGCGAAGTCGGGGGCAGTGAAGACAAAATTTCTGTGGCAGCCTGTAGTAACGGCAGAGTTGGTTCAAAGGCTGCGATACAGGTTGCGGAGAGCACAGGGGCACTCTGTGTCTCGCAGCACTGGTCAGGGCAAGGTACCAGTTCTGCGTCAGATGTATCCGAGGTCACTCCTGGTGTTGTCTCAGCTGACTGCTCAATGAGCATGTTTTCATATGACGTTTTCTGCGTCACAACTTCCGAGTATTGTACACGTCGTTGTTGTGTAGGAGTTATACCGAGGGGAATCATTTTCTTTGGGCAGTTAATACGCAGATGTGTGGTAGCATTGCAAATTAAACAGGTCTGTTTCTGTCCATTATACGTTATATAGCCAGAATGGCCACCAAAAGCCTCAGTGGAGGGGATATCTTGCTTGATTTCCATAGTTACGGCACGTATTCCATTATACACCGGGAACTGATAAGCAGAAGACCATTGTTCTTTCCTGACGTCACTCACAGTGCCATATTTCGACAGGACGGATTTGAAAATTTCAGGGGGTACTTCGAGTGGGACATTAAATATACGCACTGTGGTAAAATTGGAATCCGCTGTGGAGAGCTTAACATTGGTCATTTCGCCTGAATCATACTGAAATTTAATAGGATCTGCAAAAGTATTTAACAATTTCTGATAAATAGCTATGGTGATTACCTTGATGTACATGGTTTTTTCGTGCGCATTTAACTGGATGGCTTCTACTTGGTCGACAGTCAACCGGAGGGTATCGCCAATCCAGCGGTGAATTTCTCCTGGTGAGGGGCGAGAACTCTGCCTGTCCCATTGGCAGCGTACGGTGTTTTTTCTCTGGTATCCGGACATGATTTTCAGCGGGGTTTTCTGGGTTTCTGGTTTTGTTGTCCTATCTGGAACACTACTTAAAAAAGTATTGTCCGAATGACACACGGAAGGTCAGTACACACATGGAACTAAGGAAGCACCGGTATTAGGAACCGTAAACTCTTCCAATGCGGTCACACAGCGCGCACACACGTACCGCACTCGGCCACGACCAGTGACCAACTGTATACTCGCACGCTCTTGCTCTGTCAGTGGCGCAACCATTGAGTATCTTCATACCCCGCTGTCTGGAGAAAGCCCTTTTAATCAAAAAAATATCAATGTTGCATATTCGTATAGGTTCATACTGTTACTATATTTTATTGTCAGTACTTGATTAATGACCGTTTTCAAATACACGGAAGCTTTATATATGGGCGCGTACAGTTATTAAGTTTTTTTTATTTTTTTTTAGTCGTTTACCCTCCAGGTTGGTGGAACCCACGGACACAGCGAGGGAACTCACCACTACCGCCTCTACGGGCAGTGTCCTAGAAGAGGGAAGGAGGCGGCCGTGGCCTTGAAGAAGGTACAATCCCGGCATTTGCCCGAAGACGAAGTGGGAAACCATGGAAAACCACTTCGAGGATGGCTGAGGGGGAATCGAACCGCCTCTACTCATTTGGGCCACCCGAGGCTGAGTAGACCCCGTTCCAGTCCTCATACCACTTTTCAAATTTCGTGGCAGAGGCGGGAATCGAACCCAGGACCTCCGGGGCGGATTGTGCGCATGGGTGAGTGGCAAGAATTCTGCACTTTTCATTATTAATTTAAAAATATACTGTAACATATTTGTTTATTTTAAAGACACTCTGCAAATCTACAGGCCAAGAGCTTTCGTCAGAGTGCTCTACGAAGTAAATCGGTTCTGTCGTTCTCTCAATCTCGTATTAACAAAAATCAACTTAGTGTTTTAAATATATAGAAGATAGATAAATCGATAGGTAATGTAGATACATATTACACAATTGGGATATTATAGGTTGAAAAATTTATTTCCGATGGGTTGATTAGGATATAAGAAGTAAGAACATGATTTTGTGTTTCGCACAGCCCCCATCTTGAGTTTTAAAGTCATATGAATTGCAATAGACACGTCGTAAATAAGGACGAACTATGCCAAGTTTCACTGCTCTAGGATGATAATGTTGCCAGAAAGCCCATTTAAATATTTGAAATTCGCGTGGCTGCCATGTTGGTTTTGTGCTCATTAGGTTTTTGAAAGGTACATATAGTATGCGAGCTTACATTAATGTCATCAATCATTAAACAAAATTTCAGTGTAATTATAGTACCAGTTTCGGGATACTGAACACTGGTGATAGGTAATTCAGGCAGTTGCCGTGTTGGATTGCAGAAAATTCTTGAAATTTGAAAGGATAATAGTCCGTCCATACAATTTTTCATTGAAATCATTCCTGCCGACCAACATTTATTAGGGATACTCACATATACTCACGGGACCACTTCTTGGTGTAGCGGCTAGCTTTCTTTACTGACGCACCGGATGTCCGGGTTCAATTCCCGGTTCTGACAAGAAATATAATTCTGGTTTGAAGGCTGGAACGGGGTTAAAAGCCTACTCAGTGGGGTGAGGCAAAACTAAGGAGAGCCGGATTTTTCCCCCCACATAAGACTTCCTGGAAGTGATTTTCCGTGGTTTCGCACTTCGGGATGGTTCCTAACTTAAGGCCACGGCCGCTTCCATCCCAATCCTACTTCTAATTACAAAAGCACACACTAATTTAGACATTACCATGACGTAGGCTATCACACAAATTCTACACACACCCAACTACACGGGGCTGAATTGACCACGATGTCCAATCCCCTAAATGAAACAACGTATTATACTAAGGATCAAGTACACATTACACATAAGATCGAGTAAGCATGAGATATTGGGACACATAACACTTAAGATGAAGTGAGCATGAGGTCATTAAAACCTCCTTTTCCACGAATTCAATTAGACATGGCTCGATCAATGTTTGCCCTCCCCTCACTGACATGAGAGGCAACCCCTAATTAAGATCGCAAGCCAGGCTTGGTCTGCTGTGAAAATCAGGTCGTGCCTATTCAGAAATACATGTCTCTGTTTCCATCCTGGCAATGGTCTAATTCACAATGATGGGGCCGCATTTCTCCCGGGATCCGGGTAATTAGCATGCTGAATGTGTACTGGTGTCTCTCTATCTTAGGTACTGAAACCACAGAATATATTCCTGTATTGCGGCACGCTCTTTTTCATGAAGTGTGTCAAACCAAAGCTACCAGTACACATCTACAATCCTTAAATGGCAGTTCTGGGCTTATGATCACAATGTTTAAGCTCCAAACAACAAAAATAGACCAACAACTACAAAGTGGCAGAGATTTAAAGAAAACCTTCGTAATGTTGGTGATGGTGATAGATGCGGTGTTGGTGGCTGTAAAAGGGGTGGTGGTGATGGTGGTGGAAGGGGTGGACAAACGAGGTCACCTTCCCCATCCCGAAACTACGGATACTTTCGTCACACTACCGTGGAGCTGACTTCATGGAAATTAAATTTTACCCCAAGTTTCTCATGGACAAGCTTGGTGCTGCGCCCGAATTCCTCTAGAGCACAGTCCCAAATCCGCACAGATGGTAAAAGGATCGTGAGAATGTCAACACCCGGCCATGAGTTGAACAACTCTCACCGGACTGATGACTAGGGAACCCTAGGAACACATATATACATCTCTAACTATACTACTAACTAGTTGCATACAGTACAGAAAATATAAACAAATATAAGGTAGAGCATTAACGAGCAACTCGGCTCCCGGGCGTTAAGATAAGTCGTCGATCATCTGCGTGCATCTAGCTAGCGGTATCGTTCTAGTGTAATTAAGCATTGAATCAAAGAAACAGTTCTAAAAAAACTCAGCAAGAATAAAAACGTTCTTGCCATTTATTAATAATAAATGTATCACATGACAAAAATCTTCCCTTCACCAAAATATAAAATAAAATAATTATATGTGCCTCACTTACGCCTGATGCGTTTAATAAGAGTCTTCTTGCATCTTTATCCTGTGTCAACAAATATCTCTTGCTTAGCAACATTTAAATAAACACAGAGTTTAATTACTGACAGTAATGTCTGTCCTACTTGTTTACTAAATATTTATGCTTCAACGCTCATCGCAACAAATATTCTCCCCACATAATACATTCGTTAAAGTCTTTAATTTAAATCTTATGTTCCTAAATATACTAAAATATTAATTAATACTAAAATAATAACGTATTTACATTTTATACATAATCGCGTCCCGCACGATATAAAAATGACTGTCTCCAATACATTAGAGTTCATCTTTTCACTTTCCTCCTGTCTGATCATCTTTCTTTTACGTGTATTTCCAACCTTCTGCGTATCTCACACAATAAACTAGTCAAAATAGGTGTTTGTGTGTCAATTCCATGTGAATCATAAATACGAACAGTAAAGTTAATATTTCATCACTTAGTGTACAACTCTGGTATTTCAATAATAAATAATGAAACAAACTAACAATGCAAGACTGTTCAGATAAGCTATTCAACCAAAAATGGAGTGTGTGTGGCATGAATCCTCACTCCCACACTCTTATTACCTCCAAATACAACATATGACTTCTCTTCCTCATCACAAAATATTACAAAACCTTTCTTCAATAACTCACGTAGCATATTATCGCGTCTTTAGTTACGCCTTTCATTAATACAAATACATTTCATCAACTTCCCTTTCTTTTAGCACGTTCACAAACTTCTACCTTTCCATATCAATTACTTTCATCAAAGTATGATATCTAGTATTCCTACTAGAGATTACGACTGTAACAACTTTCATGAATACGTCTCTCTCCTTCCTACAAACTCCTCTATCGATTATACATCTCGTGCTATGTCCAAATACTTTCCACATAATTCCTCCTTCACTTCACATATTACTTTCTTACAATTTATCGCTTAATTCTGAATTCCAAGTCTGCCTGTGTCTGTTACAAAAATAACAATAATCTTCCCTCACGTTCAAGTTCACAATAAATATTTATATCTCTCCTTCCATCTGACGGTATCGTTTCATGATAAATATACATCCATAACATTTGATAATAACATTTCTCGTTCAGTTATGCCTTTCAACTATCGCATACTGTTCCTTTCCGTACGTCAAAATTCTGGGTTTTACAATGTCATTCCATTACTAGCATACAAAAGTTACCTCTATGCCAATATAGAGTACTTATGTTAACTTTATGGTTCTATACATCTTATTTCGTTTCTGAAATGAATAAACTCTCCATTTATGAGATTCTCTGACTTCCCTTTTCTCACTTCAAGTAATAAACTATCTCACTTTCATCAAACAACTGACTGTATTCTTTCCCTGATACATTACTGATTTATTTCTCACAAAATTGTGCTTCATTACTCTTGTTTCAATACAAATATATTATCGTTCTTCAACATTTCCACAAATATACAAAATTCTCTAACACAACATCAAATCTACTAAGTTCTCCAATATTACAATAAATCTGCGGAGTTTTCCAATATTACAATAAATCTGCGGAGTTTTCCAATGTTACAACAAGTCTACGGAATATACGTTCGCAATCGCAACGGAATCGTTCGTAAGAAATATTTTAACGCTCTAAAAATGACAATGAAAAATACTAACGATGTCTAAAATCATCGATCAAGACTTTCAAAATACGTCCAAATGACGTATGAAAATAACTTTCGCATTTTACAAAAATTTACTAAAACTTTCAAGACAATAATAACATAGGTTATAAATGCAAATATGTTGGTCAATGCTGGAATAACGTGTACAAAGTCTAACTACAGATATGGAATATATGCACTCTTCTACCTGGTTTCTGAGATCGTTGGTGACAAACCTGATGACCCTGGTGTCCTCGTAACGTCACCATATGGTTTCCGGAATGCTGTGAGCTGCTCCAGTCTGACTGGGTTACATCACCACGGCCTTGCTTGGACTGCAGTAGAGTTGAACGACCTGGTGGGCTGTCTTCAGAACAGGTTATCAGCTGACTCCCCGCTCGTGACCCACTTCTCTCCTGCAAGATGACGGCACGTCCCCGCCTCTGCTCTGCTGCTGGCCTGGCGTCCATCAGTCCTGAGTTCCTTGTTGTCTCCCTCACGCATCCGCTCGTCTTCTTCTTCTCAGATCTAGATGTTCTTTGAAGTCGGTAGTTTGCATAGTTCTTTCCATCATGAAAGATCACCTCCATGTCGTGAAATACCATTGTAGTAGCTTGCAACGTTATGTTAGCGAAACTGCGGCGGTTTGCAGTTCGCTCTGCATATTGCTATGTCATCCTGGTCATTTCTGAATCTCGCCGGTCCAGTATAGTGCTTTCTTCCCAACATGGTGAATTTAAATCATCATTCTCATCGCGCAATTGTTTATAGTCGTAGTTCTGCCCCTTCGACCTAAATTCTTAATCATTCTTGTACAGATTGTTGAACTTCCAATGGTTTGAGTCTCCCTTCTTCAGACTTTCGTTCTGCGTAGTTACGTGTTCGATGTTCAGTTTGTAACTTGCAACGTTTTCTATCGTCGTAGATTTCTTCTCTTAGAATATGATGAATAACTTTTCTCAATACTGTAGCCTTGTAATATATTAATGATTCGTTTTTATTACTGCTTATTTCATCTTGAAGTCTTCAGTTCACAAAACCTTTGTCTAATACTTCTGAAGAGTAAATAAAATATACGTCTTGTCTTCTCGACGGTCTGTGTAGAAAGAGCCTCGTTTCCTCGCGTCTCCTAGCCTCCTCGGTTAGATTTCCCTCGTAAATCTGACTAACTAGCCTCCAACCGCTATGAATATTAACAAATTCATACATAACTTCTCTCTCAATCTTTCAATTTAAAATCTGTTTTGCCAATTAAATTCATTTTTCTCTGCTGGTGAATTCAATGTGCAACACTCTTATACATTATTAAAATAAAGATTTTAATATTTATTCCTTCCTTAGTATTCAAACTATTTTCCCATTGGTTCTTGCTTAAAAAGTGACGCGCTCCTGCCACGCGCTAGCTTCTCCCACTCTTGATACTGGTGTGTGTCGTGACCTCAAGTCCACCTTCGCTCCCCTCTGCATCAAAAACAGGTTTCTCGCCGCGCACCTCGTAAAAAGTGTCGACTTTGCAGAACAGTATCTCAATCATTTACTCATGGTTAAAATTTACCAAATCTTAAAATCTCAATTATTTAAGAAATAAAAATATTTCTTCAGACGAAATTTTTCCCAAATGCTTGTATTTACGTTCTCTTCCATCTGGACTGCTAATTTAGTCGAAAATTCCAAATTTAAAATATACAATTTTTCTGATGTGGTCCTTGGTTCATACCTCATCCTGTCTTCTCCTCTCTCCTAGACATGATTTCGAGTGCAGTGGGAATACGGCATTGTGATCAAACACTAGTCACGCTAGTGGCTAGTAGAGTGAAAAACCATGACGTCACCAGAATAAAGCAAATTTAATATTCTCAAGGATGGAACATTGGTTAAAGTGGAACGGAAAGGACCCTGTGAATGGGTTACCTGTCATAGAATTATGAATTGCTATTTATTTTTAACCCTGCTAAGCGGATAAATAAATATTCAGGCGACAGGTTGTTCAGAATGGTGACTTTTACCCTCAGTTAAACGCATGTACCATGCCTCAATCACACCTGTATTGAATGCCCTATTCTGAGGGTGATAAAATATTGTATTCCTTCAACATGGCTAGAGCTGTTTAGACGTCCATCGCACATAGCCCTGTGGTTAGGTAGCACGAAACACTAAATGCCACAGCACTGAATCTCATTATAAGAAAATTTACCTATCAGTTTTTAAATTGAGCTCATGTAATCCACCCCATTCTGTTATTAAAAAAACAATACAAATCCGTTTAAAATCTGAGTTAAGAAACCTCTTCGTGTCCAAATGTTACTCAGATTTATACTTGCTGTACATTTATGAGTCGGATGCTTCTTCATTACTTTCAACGAATGACATAATAGGTATCCCTGTAGTTCATAGAGACGGATTTTGTATCGGTACGAGGAGATGCCTCGTTGCCGAGAAAGTGAAGCCACAAGTCCTGAGATCCATTCTCTTAGAACAGACCTGCTCAAAGAATCCTCTCGACGGACTAACTCGAGACTTCCGAGAGGAACGTATTTGCTACATCTATTTCCGAGGAGGCCCCGAAAGTGCCCCTCTCCCCCACGTAGCAGCAGGCTTTTACTACTGCTGCCTCCGGCGTGCTCTTAATAGGCCTAATAGAAGAAACAGACGAGGGTTTGGAAGGATTTAGCTCTTTGAGGCTTAGCGCCTGTCTGATTACAGCAGTAACTTACTAGTCATCGGTGTTAGGATAATATAGGTAGATCGTTAAGGTAAAACGAAGGGCCAGGGAAAAGACCCATAGGCAGAAAAGAAAGATTGCATCTTGGTGATATGACATGCCAAGGATTAGGACGGACATGTTTGTTGCAGGGAATCAGTTAGGCTTGGCACTGCGGCCCTTTACGTCTACTGAGCAAGGATTCTAAATGTCCGAGGGCTTGCGTCATAACTCGGCTTCCTTGAGGTCCCTGGTACCGAGCCTATGGACCCGAAGATGGGTGGGGTCATGTCTGCCGAGGCAGGGGCCTTGAGTTGGTCCATGGCAATGAGCCGCTTTCCTCTCTTCTCTTGTCATTGAGCGGTAGACGTCGGATGGCCACCCCTACAGACAGCGCACACCGGCGCGTCCCGTGACGCCGAGCACCTGGTCTGGTGATGAGCGCTTAAACACCGGTTACATCGGACTGGAGAGCAGCAGGAGGGGAAATACAGTATTGGGTGTGATTGAGACAGCCAAGGGACCTCCTCTAACCCGCACTTCCAAGTCGGTATTACTCAATCAAGATACGAGTGCCATTGAACTTGGCTGCGCCAGCGTTTGTTGATTAAAGCATCTGTAGCCTTGCGGAACGAGGAGAAGGACACAGCGCTGACAGACTAGAGTCTGCACATACGTCAAGCAGTATTGCACGCGCATCTTGTGTTAGATAGAAATTATAATGTGAATTGTGAACGGAAAATATTAGGCAAATTAAGAATGGTGTTTCAAATTGTTTTGCATCAACACGCCTAAGCATACCAACAGCTCATGTCACTACGGAGAGTAAAAAGATGCTGGCTACTGGAGCTGAGTCATATCAAACCAGCACGACTGTACATGTCAACCAAGCAGGCTAATAGCGTGACACAATTATACAAAGAATAGTTCCCATCTCAGCACTCGTACCTTTAGAAGCTAATATCTCTGCTCGTGCTGTGCAGGCTACTCCTGCTCGACAAGCACGGTTTTTACAGCTACTGAATGTCTTAGGAAATACTTCAAACTTTCAGAGATGTGTGCTATGAGTGAATACTAATACGAATTTCTGTATTTCAGGTTCACAGTAAAACTGCTTGTCTTCTGCTGATGCAATTTGTAACTGTACAGTACAGTATCAAGCGCTTGTGAATGGTGAACATATCGGGAGGATCTAACTATGGCGACACGTAATGTAATTGCTTTCCTGCAAGTTGACAGTCTGGGAGGAATGTTTCAGACTTACAAAACTACTGTGAACAAACCAGTGGTAATGAGTGTGTTGCCAATTAGCCTGAGGTGTTCTGCTTGCAAATCAAACGGTGTATGTTGCAATATCAAAGGACTAGAATATCGTATGGCAAAAGTTTGATGCTTTTCAGTCGATCAACACTATTGTAGCCGAATGAGATGGGTTATTCCCTAATCCTGAAAATAATTACATGAGATTAATAAACACACTTGGATGACCAGTTTCGATCGTCAAGCGATCATCATCAGATCATTATACTCAGGCTATAAAATCTATGTCTAAAAGTAAGGGTGAAAATACCTACAATGTATACACTTATTTAGTTGCAGTATTAGTTAAGATAACGCAACACGTCAATATTTGTTAGTTGTAGTCTATGTGATGTTTTGTTAAGATACTGGAATTGGTGATTGACCTCCGGATTTTGCTTGTTTGGAGTGAATATGTGGTTGATGCAAATGGTCAATTCAGATCGTATTGTACAGGCTACTTACCTGGTTGAGTCTTGAGGGGTCCTAGTGAGAGGAATTAACTTGGGCAATGTCTGCACTTGACTAACGGGAAATTCCGGTGTGTGAGGGTCCCTTATCTCGTTGGGATATTCCCCCTCTCGCATCCCTAACTGCCATGTGTTCCTCGTACAAATGTAACAGTAAGTTGCTAAGTCTAGTCACTTTAATGTGGTGTATGTTACTGTAATCAGAATAATCTTCAACTATTAAAGACCTGGTTTCAAACTCAACACGCATAAGCTAAAAGGCCCTCTTTAAGCGCAAACGGTCTAATGAGAATGTCCCGTCACCTTTATTACTGCCGTTAATACCGGCTTAGGTTTATTGAAGAAAAATATACATCGTACATCCAGATCCAATAACATGTTTCCCTTATTAATCACTTATCTGGCTTGGCTACATCGTTATGTTGTGTCTTGTTTCCAACGGGGTGTGTTTTCTAGTAGAGTGAAGAGAGGTGAACTCTTCATGAATGTGTGTTCGTTTAAATTATTATATTTAGCTATCTTGATTGCTTCCTTTATGTCAAGAGCTCTGCCTTTTGGTTCGTGATGAATTATTTTTAAGTCAGTTTCAATGTTAGTGAAACTGTGTCCCGTGTTGCACGTGTGTTCGCATACGGCCAAGGGTGTCCCGTATTTTAACGCATTTCTGTGTTCATTGTATCGTGTATCCATTCTTCTCCCACTCTGCCCGATGTAATTTGCTTGACACCCTGTATATTGGCACGTAATGGAATATACCCCTGACTTTGAATACGGGTCTTGTATATTTAGATTACTATTGTGCAGATGCAAATTATATCATCCCCGTATCTTTTCCACGTTACTATTCCCTTTGTCGAGGTATTATCTAGGAACGCTTTTTCCAGTACGTTAATGAAGATGTTGGCAATTAGCCCACTTAGTGATGACCCCATGGCTAGGCCCTTTGTTTGTGTGTATATTTTATTATCGAACTAGCAACCCACCCCAACTTCGCCCGGGAACAGATATGAATGCATTATGTGATAGGCGCTTTTCTTTCGATGTCAATGAACTACGATCTATATCCGTTTTACGTCTCGCCATGATGGGTTAAAATCACTGACTGGACTATTAATTATATTATCATGGAGATGCATGTGCAACGATTTCTTGTCAGACGTAATTTAAGAATGGCGAGTTGCATGAAACACAAATCCCTCTTCCGTCCAATCTGAAAACAGTAATAGTGGGCGATGTATTGAAGATAGAGATATGCTCTCAGGGACATTTTTGTAGAACTTTTTATGCTGAACACTTCTTACACTCAGAGTATATTGATATTTTGAACGGTTTGCCCAGCGTAAGCTTAAAAAGCGCACGGACGCCAGTTTTTTGTCGATGTTTTCACTGAAATCGTTACTGCTTGGCTTCCTTTGATCATAAATAAATTATTTTTTACAGAAACCTTCCTCGAGATATCTTTAACAGAATGGTGAAAACCGCTTCAAAATCCATCCAGTGGTTCTCGAGATTACCCGTGACATCCAAGAATTGGGGACTTAGTTTTATACTAAGTAGAGATTCAAACACGTTTTGGCCGAGTACGACCCTCAGTAATCTCACGACCCCTTCAGTTTCTTTATCCGAGTTGTTGGACATTAAATGGTTTTCGATAATATTGATTGCTTCATTAATTGGAATGTTGGTGTACATGTTAGTTATAACAAAGGATACTAGCCGCAAGCTACTGTCGACCAAAATATTATGTGCACTCGAGTTTGAAGGGTGTTTGTGAAGTAACCAATATACCTACGTAAAACCAAATAACATAATCATTTTTGTCGTTCTATTTTACGTTAATTCATGTAGGTTTCGAATTATTAATTTATATTTTAATATTTTTTATCGCAGTTGGAACACAAAAAGTGCCCGTTTTTAAGCATGTTTCAACCATGCGTCACATTTAGGAATTATTATCTCAAAAACCCGTCATGTGATCGAATCTGAATTTTAACACAATATACAATGGAATGTTTTAAAACTGGTTTAATAATTTCAAAATATTGTGTGTCCATGAAACAAAGTTGTTATCATTTTTGTAAGTTAACTTTTTCTCGGCTCAGGGTGGTTAGAAAATGTAGTTATTGGTCGCGTTGTAATCCTTATACATCAAAACGTTATGCAACGTTAGGCAACGCTGTACAGTTTCACCGGAGCAGCTAGCTGGTGAAACATGTCTTATTTCCCCATACAAATACAAACCGATATAAGTGAATTTATTTACGTATTTCACAGTCAGACAGCAGAACCTTTTGATATATAAGTATTACAACGCGGCCAAGGACTACATTTTCCAACCACCCAGAGCCGAGAAAATGGTACCTTACAAAAATGTTAAAAACGTTGTTTCTTAAGCACATAAAATGTTGAAATTAATAAACAAGTTATACATCATTCTAATGTATATTGTGTTAAAATTTGGATTCGATCTGATGACGAATTTTTGAGTTAATTTTTAAATGTGACGCATGGTTGAAACACGCTTAAAAACGGGCACTTTTTGTGTTACAACTGCAATACAAAATATTAAAATATAAATTTAAAATACTAAACCTACATGAACTAACGTACAATAGAACGACGAAAATGATGATATTGGATTTTATGTAGGTCTTTTGGTTACTTCACAAACAACCTTCAAACTCAAGTGCACATAATATTTTGGTCAACAGCAGGTTTCATTTTTAACGTGTTTAATGCAGTTACTAATTCAATTGTGTTCTTTACAGAATTGTTTTTGTCATTGGCAAGGCAGAGTTTTACAATTTTTAATAATTCTTCACTGATTTTGTAATTTTGCGCGTTCCTGCAATTTACTACTGGTCTCATTGGGCACTCCTTTTTTGTGTATTTTTGGAAGTCCCCTCAATGACGGTACTTTCGGGTTCACATTTATTAACTAGCAGAAGTACCCGTTCTTCGAACGGTCTTCAGTATTAATAACCAGACGTTATCATTTGAGCTACTGTTGCAATGGTTAGGGGCTTGTCATTCCTTCATTATTGTTTATCAGGGCGAAGTTAGTTTTCTGGGAATATCAGAGACACTGTTAATTTAAGGGCATTAAAATGTGGTTTTCGGAGACCCTTTATAGACTCCCGAATTTTGTGTCTCACACTGAGAAGTGCAACATATGCTTTGGTCGTCCCCCTAGGATAATTTTTATATTTCGCCTATTTTAGCATGTATTTTGAAACGTTTTTTCCTATACGCACCCTTCTATGAGAAGTACGGTGAAGAGATTTATAAATGATTGGTGTATTGACTCTCATGGATCTAATGTTACGATGCTTCAACATCCAAGCACGAGAAATAGGCGTACATAAAGATACACAGAAAGGCAGACAGACAAATCCATTGACTAAAACATATCACTGCGGCCTCGGTGGCGTAGTTGCAGGCATGGTGAGCTTCTATGCCCATGATCGCGGGTTCAGACCTGGCCGAAGTCGTCGGACTTTTTAAGAGCGTTGGAAATCCCTCATTATGCCGTCCTTCGGAGGGGAAGTAAAGCCGTCTGGCCCATGTCAGAGAATTATGGCATGTAAAAGAAGCTTCCACTAACTGCAATTGAGTAAAGCTAAATTTGTAGGTTAGATTTGATTAACGCCCTATTAGACCCAACATTTTCCGCCAGGTGCAGGTTGCGGAGGCATTTGGTAGCCAAGCGCACAGCTAGGTGTCGTTGACGGTAGCATTTGGTAGCAAAAGTAGGAACTACTTGGAATTGATCGTCTGCAGTCATTACCTGAAATACAGATAACCCACACTAATACAGCCATCACAATTAACACCGGTTAGCAGACAGATTCTACACACACACAAAGTACACGAGGCTACATGACTGCATTGTCACAGCCCCTAAACTGAGGAACCAAGCAATTAACCTACAAGATAATCACCCAAATATCCAAATATAGATATATCAACCACACAGTATCAAACAAAATCATCCTTACGTTGAACCCGTTTGTCGTCAAAAGAAATGATGAGTTAGAATGTGCTTAAACTAAATTCACCTGACGTGTTCTTCCTGACGTGAAAATTAAATTAAAAACCCCATTGACGAAACGCAATACACCTCACATAAAGACTGACCCTCACCGTTGTGTAAAGTCCCCATCCACAGAAATTCCCCTTTAATAAATTATAAAGGCTTGCGGTACATGGCAATTCAGGTCTTTTGCCTCCAATGACCCTAATTCCTAAAAGCAACAAAAATACTAATTCAATTCAGGAATGTTTGAAAATAATGTTGCTGGAGATATAATTCTTTACGACATGTCACACGTGTAAATCGCGTGAAAATTCTAGTGTATGGCATTCTAGTGTACCCCTTGACCCCCTTAAACGCATTATACGTATTGATGAATTTTACAGCTAAATTTGGTTCCGTGGTAACCTTACAGCCGTGCCCCCTTGATCCCCTTAAGCGCATTGATGAATTTTACAGTCTATGTTGGTTCCGTGGTAACCTTATAACAATTTGCAAACTTTCACATAAATGTAATAAATGGAGTGGCATTGCTTCTTACAGAAATAGAAAAGAAATAGGAAAGTTGGATGTCACCTCTTGAGAACCTGTTGTCATAGTTACCGGCTTGCATTCCTTCATTAGATTATTAAATTAAATTAGTTTTCTGGAACCCTCGAGTTTTGTTTCTGACACCGAGGGGCAAGAAATAAGCTTTGTCTCGTCGTTGTATGCCATAATAATAATAATAATAATAATAATAATAATAATAATAATAATAATAATAATAATAAAATTAATAATATAATATAATTTAATACAATATAGGGATAGGGATATAAAATAGTTCTTCCATACCACACAAATACTTGAAAATCGCGTAAAAAAATTCTAGTGTACCCCTTGACCCTGTGACAGATCTTGGACCTGCACAGACACTTCTCATCATTGTTTATTGTTATGTATAGTTGTAGTTTATATTAATTTAATCGGAAAGTGCCCATTTGTAGAGTAGAAGTTAGTACCCAGGCTGTTGCCTGATGGCCTTGTGTTATATGAAGTGAAACCGACTAAGAAGCGACACGGCATAACGTAGAACTAACGCAATGTTTTGAAACTGATAAGGATTTAGGTGGTGGTGATACGAGACAGACATGCTTTGGAAAAAATTATTAGATGATTGGTATCGAATGGATGCGGTTTGTTATATAATACGACGAGCTTCTACATGTATTGGTGAATATAATTGTTTTATAGAAAAGATTCACATCCTTATATAACGAGGAAGTATCCGTAAATTGATTCTTCATAAGAGTAACCAGATATATCGTATGTTGCTGAAAATAAAGAACACCTGTATGCACGTTATGCCCCAAATCTCAAGTAAGCCAAGGTAGCTAAATGGATAGGTAATGTACGGCGCTTTCCGGTTAGTAAGACATAGATTGATTTATTAAATTTTAAATATTCTTTTCTGTCATTATATTCTGTTGTGGTTATTAAGTTATTTCAATATTTACTCGTTATACATATTATTTCTACGAGAGGGGGGTGGGGGGGGGGGTGGGGGGTGGAAGAGTGTTTTGCCATAAGAAGTTAATTGTCCTGCTGCCCGGGAGAAGAGTCTTATGTATTCTATATTTCATTCTCATTATGGAAATGAGTGGCGCCCAATAGAATTTGTTTACCGATTTAAGAACTATCACAACCCCCTTAAACGCACTACACGTATTGATGAATTTTACAGCTAAATTTTGTTCCGTGGTAACCTTATAGCCGATTGAAAACTTCGCAGTAATGTAATAGATGGAATTGCATTGCATCTTACAGAAATAGGTGGACCTCTGAGAATCTGTTGCCATGGTTACCGGCTTGCATTCTTTCAATAGTTGATTAAATTAAATTAGTTTTCTTGGAATATCTCAAAAACTGTCGGTTTTATGGCCATAAAATGTGGTTTTCGGAAGGGCCCGAGTTATGTTTCTCACATTGAGGGGCTGAAAATAAGCTTTATCTCGTCCTTCCACGCCTATTTCAGCATGTATTTTAAGGGGGGTAGACCCCCTTTTATGAGAGGTACGGAGAAGAGTTACATCAATGATTGGTGTCGTGCCTCTGATGGATATCTGTACCAAATTTTACGTTGATCCACCCAGCCGTTCTTGAGTTATAAGGACACAAAATTGTCCACAGACAGACAAACAGACATACAGACAGACAAAAAATAATAATTTTGCACGTAACCGTCATAAAACAGTCTGAAACGCGCAAATAACGCAAATTTCCGTGGAAATTCAGAAAAAAACAGACAAATTTTCATTTTTATATACAGTATACCTATAGAGATTTCGATTTTTCATCCCAGCATTTGCCTGGAGTTAGAAATGGGTAACCACGGAAAACCATTTAAAGGACGGCTGACGGGGCTCAAACCCACGTCTAGGCCTACCGAGTTGGCAGAGAGCTTCGCCCCATGGCTAGCGCTGCGCTTTAGCGAGCCTAGCTACCGCTGTCGGTTCATTTAAACTATTGGTAATGCTATATATTTAACGACCCTTTTAACTGCTGTGGCTTAAGAGAAGCCGATAGGCACAGAAAGGGATCTTTAACATGCCAGTAATTCTATTGAAACGAGTTTTTCTCATACAAGCACCCTCAAAATTGGTAGCGGACAGTACCAGGTTTCGATCATGCAACCCTAAGCACAAAACGCGAGAACCCCATCGATGCGCCACGCGCCCAGTTATGTACATTAATTTGTGGAACAAGATGTCCTTTGTATGCATTGTTGTATTGGTTTCAATTTTGGGGTGCTAAGACATCATGGGCATCAGCACCATGTTCACGGAAGTGTGCGTGCGAATAGTTTAGCTAATAACCTGTGTTATTGCAGTGTACCTTGTAATGCTTGCATTTGAGATTGAGACTGGGATTCGGAAGGAAACGCTCTAGGTCTTAAGAACCATCGTAGCATTTGACTCGGGTAGAAGTTTGAAAACCATGGATCTCACCTCTTCTCAGTTTTGTTGAAATATGTATGGTGGTCACACTGTTTAAGTATAAACCTGTTCAGTAGAGATAGGACTATGTTTCTCTTTTTTCTTTTATTTTTCTGTTAACATTGCACAAAGAATGTTGTATCACTTGTGTTTCAGCTTAGTAACAGTCAAGTTCAGTAAAAGTGTGTTCTCCATTTCAATTGCCTGATAGTCTCATGTTTCAACAGATTATGGGCCCAGGCACGAATCCCCGGTGCGAATAAAACGTGCGTGTGATAGACTACTCGTTATATGAACTGTGAATTTCGTTATATATCGAAATCAACATGTCTGCAACCAGCACCTCGTTACTGGCTATAGATAAGCTGCGAGGTAGTCTAAACTATGTGGACTGGCGATTCGAGATGGAAAACGTCCTAAGACTTGAAGATCTGTGGAGCTGTATAGTTGGCTACCCGGATGGAGATATAACAACAGCTGCGAATTAAGTGAAGGACGAGAGTTGGTCTAGGGCCAAACTTAACCTCATGGAGAAGAAATCAATATTCCCAATCGTCATGCCTTGTAAGACCACAAAGGAAGTCTGGGAAGCTCTTGGAAAGGGCTAAGTTAATCCGATAAAGGAGTGAATCGGTGGATCGGCATCTTGAAGAAATTGTGCAACGTTAAATTAAAGCACTACAAGACGATGGACGAGTATGTTAGTGAGGTTATGGGACTTGCTCAGCAACTTGCCTCTATGAATAAGGCACTGGACGGCGAGTGTGTGGAGCTCTTATAACTTACTGAAAGGTCTACCAGATGAGTTTCAGCCCATGAGTATGGTTCTGGAAAGCTCTGGTACAGACCTTACCGCCGATAGAGTCCGTACTGTACCCGATACCTATTTTAGGCTATCGGCTACGCCAGCTGACATTAAGCTGTAGTTGAGGTTTTGAGAAGCAATCGAAAAAGATAGCGCATCGATCGCGTCAAGAAGAAAGCCAAGATGACGTAGCAGGTCAAGTATCAAGGAGGCATTGAAATCTGTGAGAAGATATAATTATGAATGGAAATGTGAAGCTTTATTGAAACATATATGGGATTATAACAATTAAAACAACTTAGAAGAGGATATATAACATGCATTATATGTGGAAATAATTTTATGGAAATAAGTTATTTTATAACAGAACAGCCGAGAGGATTCGGGTTCGAGACTATGTTCGTGACGTGAGAGCACTGTGGTGGGGAGAATGAGCCACGTGCCGCGCCGTGCACAAAAAGCCGAGACACAGCACTAGCAAGTTAGTTGAGCCCAGGAAGAGGGGCAGTTCAGAGCAGCTCTATAGCACAAGCGGGGCGCATTGAAGGTCACGCAGCACACGTAAACCGTCACAGCAGAAGTCTAGGTGACATTTCTCGTATCGCCGAGCAGCGCAGGCCGAGGGGGTCGTTGATCCAGGCGAGCTGGCCGAGGAAACAATTGTAGGCAGCCGGGGTATTTCAAAATCACACTGCTCGTATTTGAAGACTTTATTTCAAGCTTCATTTCGACGCTGTTCAAACACAGGCTTTTACGAATAACCTTATAACCATGCTGTTATATAACACATTCAAAGCGACTTTTACTATTCCAAGTAAACTGAATGTTTAGCATAGGCTCTGATGAACATTATATCGTGCTCTTGTAAGATTTATATCTTATACAATTTTCATGATTTACCTATTACGAACAGATACAGGGTGTATCGTAATCTTGAACACTATCAAGTAAAATTTTATTTTACTCAAGTGGGACTTTGCAGTAAGTTGAGATTGGACTTACAATTCTCAAACTGAACATTTAAAGGAACAGTGGCGTATATTAGAAGAAGAGTAAGGGGGTCCGCTGTTTTCATGAACTTTTCGAGAAGGAGTTGGACAATATCCGCTATGGGTAATTCGAGGTTCAACATGACCGAGTAAACGTGAATAGAGACAAGATGGCACCACAGAGCGATGGATTCGATTCCTGACGAGAGGAGTCCAACAGCTGATTCGCTTGGGATTTCGAAGGAAATCATCATTTCATGGATGAAATGATATTCACGCCGATCTTACGAGAAATTTTCAGGTAGGGAAAATCGACGATCTTGGAAATTATATTACAACTGATAATGAAAGGTATTGTAAGAGTTCTAACTACCTGATACGATTATTTTCATGAATACTGGGCACACATGTATATTTTTCTAATAGGAGTGATTTGATTATTAAGAAATGGTTTGAACTTATATACTTCGAATTTGCTAGAATATGGAGTGACCATATGATATGGCAGGCATCATTATTCGAAATTCTCACCGTTGTTTGGCTTTATTAAGCAGATGTTTGGTCTTATAGACATTTTTCCAGCTAGGATATTTTTCATGAATAGTTTTTTTTTTTTTTGAGTAACGAGTATTTCGAACTCGTGATCTGCAATTGATTATCAGAAACTACTTCGTCAGTTCATTGCATACTAGCGAGTGTGTATTATTCATCAGTAGGGATTTTTTCCATTGGATTGTTTGGAGATATTAAGAAGTTGTTCACTTTAGTGAATGAACGTCGCTTTTATATGACAACTAGAAACTTGTTGATTCCTTTCTGGTACATTCATTCATACAGTCCACGAGGTGGGGTTTTTCGTATTTATACGATTGTATGGTGGTTACTCACCTTACCCATCGTTTAGGGAACTATCATCCAAGTCGACGGGGCGAGGTCCTTCGTATTTATACGATTGTACGGTGGTTACACATCTTACTCGCCATTGAGGGACTCATTTTTATCATCCGAATGTACACGAGATGTAAGTGAATTAAACAAGGAACTACTAGTCACATATCAGTCGAAATTTTGTTAAATAAAGTAACGATAAATGTCAACAGGATTGCATTTAGTAATTCTTGTTTGCCAATCCAATATTTTGTTGCTATACTCTTTTGAGAGTAATTTCAGTTTAACAGCTATTACAGCTGATACTTTGATGATTTTTATAATTGTGTTTGATACCTTTGAGAAGGATTTAAAGTAATTGAATCTTGTAAGATTAATCATTAATGGTCATAATTATTTTAAGGCAGATCAGTATTGCAGATTTTGATGTGAGAGATTATAACACATTGGTGTTTTTCTGCGATGTGAATTATGAAACTTGTAAAAGAGAATTTATGCTATTTGAAAGCAGATATTAAATTACTGAAGTAATATTTTTCCAATAGTTTAAGGAGTTGTCTAGATGTGATCAGAGTAATTACAGTCATTGGAGATTATGTGCGTTAACAATTTGAAGCCATTTATATATTTTTTGTAGATCATGCAACGTGGTTAAGTGGAGTTTGTGATAGGCATTTTGTGGAATTTGCCATGTGATAGTTGCAACGTTAATAATGTATTTTGAAGCAGACATGAGGTCGTCGTACCCAGTTTAGCGTTATTGTTGAGATTCATGCTGTATGTGCTGAATATTTATGGAGTTTTTGGAGTAATTCTTATATTCAAATGTGATATTTGGAATATTGAAGAAATGTAATGTCGTTGTGGATAGTTAGATCCAACGTGATGTCGTGGAGACAATAATATTTTTTGGCATGATAAATTAAATACGAGATATAACTTGGAAGTAATAAAACTGTAAGACAACGTTCTATAAACCTTATTAAACAATTTGTTAGGAAATTAAACAAATAAATGAAGTTGATAATACAAGATTTTCTGAAAATAATAATTAACGAAATAATAATCTGAGATTTAAGCATATTAACGATCTGACCTAATGAAATAAAAATCAGAATGACTAGATGAAATAATAAAAATCTAAATAACCAGAGGATTGAAATTTAAATAAGTTGATAAATTAAATTTTGAAATAAATCGATGAATTAAATAAGTGGATGAATTAAAGATTGGATAATTAAACTGATTTAAATAAATTATTATACGATTGTAATGATGATGAATAACTGAATTAGAAGGTGATAATTAATTAAAGAAGCTGATGATTAATGAATTTATATGCAATTAAATAAATTTAATTGAGAGATAATGTGAAGGAATTGCAACTTGAAATGTGAATTTAAATGATGTAATGGTGATGAATTAACGATTCTGACAGGAATATTTGGAATTTTGAAGTGAGAATTAATGTGAGAAATATTTAATTTTGATAATAACGTTGATGATGACCAAATGATAATTTGAATTTTAAGTAATTCACAGATGAGAGATTAATGACGATGTAAATAGTGTAAATTAATTATTCAATGTTTAGGAACATTTGATTAACATGTTCTATGTTCAAATTATACCATGCAAACCATAATTTATGTGATATTTAATATGAGTGATTATTATATGTGTATGTTTAGGCAGATTAATTACTTAATTAAATCCACATTGATGTTAAATTAAAGAGAATTAGGTCTCAGGTTTCACAAATGTCAGTGACGAAAGACATAGTGCTACAGTGATCCTGAGAACCCAAGAGAACTTTATACATTTTTCTTGTTATGTGGATTAAGATAATTTTGCATTAGAAAGGAGATGGTTCGATTTTTGGACAATGACAATTTAACTTTGCATTCGACCATACTCTTAGGTAGGAACTATATTTAAAATGTCTGTCTGACGTTCAAAGTAAAATAAATTTGTTTTTATCTTAGTTGTGATCCGATGATGGTGTGATGTTCCTTTTCTTTCCTTGTCTTGAGTAAGGCTTATCCGGAAAGGAAGTGGTTTGCTAGGAATTCAGTTGATGGCGCCCATTTATATTTAAATTATTTTTATTAACTTAAGCCCGTAACGACCCTAGAGATACTTTGTCTCGTGAAACCCACTGCTTTTTCGAGAACTCAGCTGAATTTCCGACACATTCCTTATTTGACTAGAGGTTCATTTAACTCCGCTCTGTCCTGGAACTCCAGGGATGTGATGTTATAGCAGATGGGTCATCGCATCCCCAGGACGAACGGGTACAGAGAGAGAGGGAGAATTGGCTTTATCCAACTAGTGGGGCTTTTCGATTTTGTTAATTCTATGGAATCACATCAGATTTAGATTACTGAGAGATTGATCTCAAGTTCATTTAAGTGTGTTACAAAATTTATTAAACTTAGTCAGACAATGTACTTGTGTGCCCAATCCAGTGTTCATGTTAATCGTATTAGTAATATCATGTTAGTTATAAGATATTTTTCCCTATACCCAAGTGAATGCAGGAATTGAGACATTGTGATGTGTTGTTGTCTAACGTCTCTATATAAGTCTATATTGAAAATATAATTATGTTGCCAGAGGATTTAGCGAAGGTGTTAGGAGAGTTACAGACGGGTATGTCTGGAATTGCAGAAACTATTTCTAAGATGGAAACGGAAGTTAAAGAACAAATTAATAATTCAGAAGCTAGATTAGAAGCTAAATGTAAAGAGAATGTAAAATCATTACAGGCTAGTAATGAAGAGAATTTAAAATTATTGCAAACTAGTACTGAAGAAAATTTAAAATTATTGCAAGCTAGTAACGAAGGCAATCTGAAAGACAATTTTAAGTCATTGGAAGAAAAACTACAGTCAAATAGCAAAGATGAGTTGATGTTATTAGAGACTAGGCTACAGTCAAATAGTGAAGCTAACTTGAAGGACAATTTTAAGTCATTAGCAGCTAGATTACAGTCAAATACTGAAAGTCATTTAAAAGCTAGTGAAGCTAACTTGAAAGACAATTTCAAATCATTTGAAGAGAAATTACAGTCTCGTAGTGAAGAAACTAATACTGAATTAGAAAATAAGTTAACCAGATTAGAGAATAGTTTAACTTTAAAGAATAATGAGATGCTGAAAACTTTACAATTAGACATAATTGCAGTAAACATGAAAGGAGAGGAAAATGTTCAAATATTAAGGAAAAATATTATTGAGTTGGAAAGTAGAGGGGAAGAAAATATTTTTACTTTAAGAACAGATGTTATGACCATACAGAAAGACATTAAGTCAGATGTATCGAAGTTGAGATTCGACATCGATGGTTTAGTGGCAGATGTAGGAAAAATTCAAGATTGGTCTACCGAAGTATCTTTCGAGACTAAGATTAAGGGTCTAGAAACGAATCTAGGTAAAGAAATAAAAGATTTAAAGACAGTAATTGGGACCATTAAAGAGGAAGTCTTGGGAGAGGTCAATTCTAATTTAAAGTCGTTAGAAAATCAATTGCAGAAGGATATTAGAAAGATAGACGACGATATAGAGCAAAAGGTTAACGAAAACTTAGCTTTATTTAAAAATAGAGTCGGAGCAATTGTGGAAGAACGGTATAGTGAGGTCGATGCCGAAGCAAAAGAGAAACGTGACGGGTTAGATGAAAAATTAATCGCAGGTATGGCAAACTTAGAAGCTAGGTTTACGGAAAGCAAAGAGGCGAGGAAGATAGATTCAACTCTATTTAGAACAGATGTTGATCTGTTGAAAGAACAAGTCGCGTTAGTGAAGAACACGTGCGAAGAAAAAATTGACAAGTTGAGGAACGATCTAGACGAAAGTAACAAGACGCAGGATGTTACATCGTTAGACGAGTTGAAGACTCAGGTTAAGAGATTAGCGGAAGACAGGATGACTAAACTAGAATCCATAGTTAACAGTTTTACCAGTCATAATGTAACATCAGGGGAAACATTGATAAATCAAACAGCGATAGACCGCAGTATGACGAATCAAGAACCGAGCATGGTAGAAGACCGTCAAATGCAACCGAATGTGACATTCGAAAGGGTCAGTTCAACCCCTCAGGAAAACCCAAGTTCGAATAGGAGTACGTTAGGTCCAAGCGAACGATACTCAGGTCCAGTCACAATTATAAGGAATCTAGATGACAAGCCGAGAAAATTTTCGGGAAATACAGGAGTTACACCAGTAGAATTTCTGCGAGATATTCGAGACTACATGGCGGAACACAGGGTAGCCAAAGAAAGAGAGCTAAGGATAGTAGAACGCGCCTTAGATGGATCTGCACTTACGTGGTTTAGAGCGTTCAGAAGCAATTTTGCGAACATGGAGCAATTTGCCATGGCTTTCTTGAGGAGATTCTGGAGTGCCGAGGATCAACTCAACGTAAGAGCGGAGATGTACTCTAAACGCTATTCTACGTCACATCCGACGCATTACGCCAACTATTTCACGTCACAGCTGGCTAAATTACAGTTCCTTATTCCTCCATTGCCAGAAGAAGAGCTTTTGCAAGCTATAGCGCGACAGTTACCGATAGAGGTACAGCGATCTCTGATAGCATCGGGAGCCAATACGCTGGAACATTATGATGACATTTTGCGGCGGTTGGATTATACAAGCGCACAGGTCACACCTAGAAGTAACAGAAACGACAACAGGAACACGCAAGAAGTAAATGCGGTAGTCGTGGATAATGCAGCTCAAACGGACAGAAGGGATTCCTGGGAAAACCGACGAAACGAAGGGAATCGAGGAAATATCCGTAACGCAAGAGGAAATGATCGATATAGAGGACCATATGAAAGACCATACGATCAAGAAGCGAGAGATAGCCGGTATAGGAATTATAACCAAAATTCCAGGTATCAGGACAGGAATCGGTATAATAACAGATATCGGGGAAGGAATAACTGGAGCCAAGGGCAACAGTTTAATGGAAACGACCGACAGGATGGCCGAAGAAACGATCCTAACGACAGACGGGACAATCGTGGACATGAGAGGTCGAGACAAGAGGATAGACAGCCTAGTGCACCACTCGAAGAGACAGTGAGAGATGTCAATCGAGCCAGCACGAGTGAAGAAAGAAGAAATAAACGTCAGAATAACACGGAATCGAGATGTTAATCATTGGAAGTCATCATTATAGAGAGTCAGAAAGTACCATCATGCTGAGTAGGAAATTGTAGGACTATCGTGTACATGTAATATATATTGAATGCCTGAGAGTGTATTTTTTTTCTCAATCCTGATAAAAAAAAGGAGATGTACGGGAGAGATGTACCCGATACCTATTTTAGGCTATCGGCTACGCCAGCTGACATTAAGCTGTAGTTGAGGTTTTGAGAAGCAATAGAAAAAGATAGCGCATCGATCGCGTCAAGAAGAAAGCCAAGATGACGTAGCAGGTCAAGTATCAAGGAGGCATTGAAATCTGTGAGAAGATAGAATTATGAATGGAAATGTGAAGCTTTATTGAAACATATATGGGATTATAACAATTAAAACAACTTAGAAGAGGATATATAACATGCATTATATGTGGAAATAATTTTATGGAAATAAGTTATTTTATAACAGAACAGCCGAGAGGATTCAGGTTCGAGACTATGTTCGTGACGTGAGAGCACTGTGGTGGGGAGAATGAGCCACGTGCCGCGCCGAGCACAAAAAGCCGAGACACAGCACTAGCAAGTTAGTTGAGCCCAGGAAGAGGGGCAGTTCAGAGCAGCTCTATAGCACAAGCGGGGCGCATTGAAGGTCACGCAGCACACGTAAACCGTCACAGCAGAAGTCTAGGTGACATTTCTCGTATCGCCGAGCAGCGCAGGCCGAGGGGGTCGTTGATCCAGGCGAGCTGGCCGAGGAAACAATTGTAGGCAGCCGGGGTATTTCAAAATAACACTGCTCGTATTTGAAGACTTTATTTCAAGCTTCATTTCGACGCTGTTCAAACACAGGCTTTTACGAATAACCTTATAACCATGCTGTTATATAACACATTCAAAGCGACTTTTACTATTCCAAGTAAACTGAATGTTTAGCATAGGCTCTGATGAACATTATATCGTGCTCTTGTAAGATTTATATCTTATACAATTTTCATGATTTACCTATTACGAACAGATACAGGGTGTATCGTAATCTTGAACACTATCAAGTAAAATTTTATTTTACTCAAGTGGGACTTTGCAGTAAGTTGAGATTGGACTTACAATTCTCAAACTGAACATTTAAAGGAACAGTGGCGTATATTAGAAGAAGAGTAAGGGGGTCCGCTGTTTTCATGAACTTTTCGAGAAGGAGTTGGACAATATCCGCTATGGGTAATTCGAGGTTCAACATGACCGAGTAAACGTGAATAGAGACAAGATGACACCACAGAGCGATGGATTCGATTCCTGACGAGAGGAGTCCAACAGCTGATTCGCTTGGGATTTCGAAGGAAATCATCATTTCATGGATGAAATGATATTCACGCCGATCTTACGAGAAATTTTCAGGTAGGGAAAATCGACGATCTTGGAAATTATATTACAACTGATAATGAAAGGTATTGTAAGAGTTCTAACTACCTGATACGATTATTTTCATGAATACTGGGCACACATGTATATTTTTCTAATAGGAATGATTTGATTATTAAGACATGGTTTGAACTTATATACTTCGAATTTGCTAGAATATGGAGTGACCATATGATATGGCAGGCATCATTATTCGAAATTCTCACCGTTGTTTGGCTTTATTAAGCAGATGTTTGGTCTTATAGACATTTTTCCAGCTAGGATATTTTTCATGAATAGTTTTTTTTTTGAGTAACGAGTATTTCGAACTCGTGATCTGCAATTGATTATCAGAAACTACTTCGTCAGTTCATTGCATACTAGCGAGTGTGTATTATTCATCAGTAGGGATTTTTTCCATTGGATTGTTTGGAGATATTAAGAAGTTGTTCACTTTAGTGAATGAACGTCGCTTTTATATGACAACTAGAAACTTGTTGATTCCTTTCTGGTACATTCATTCATACAGTCCACGAGGTGGGGTCTTTCGTATTTATACGATTGTATGGTGGTTACTCACCTTACCCATCGTTTAGGGAACTATCATCCAAGTCGACGGGGCGAGGTCCTTCGTATTTATACGATTGTACGGTGGTTACACATCTTACTCGCCATTGAGGGACTCATTTTTATCATCCGAATGTACACGAGATGTAAGTGAATTAAACAAGGAACTACTAGTCACATATCAGTCGAAATTTTGTTAAATAAAGTAACGATAAATGTCAACAGGATTGCATTTAGTAATTCTTGTTTGCTAATCCAATATTTTGTTGCTATACTCTTTTGAGAGTAATTTCAGTTTAACAGCTATTACAGCTGATGCTTTGATGATTTTTATAATTGTGTTTGATACCTTTGAGAAGGATTTAAAGTAATTGAATCTTGTAAGATTAATCATTAATGGTCATAATTATTTTAAGGCAGATCAGTATTGCAGATTTTGATGTGAGAGATTATAACACATTGGTGTTTTTCTGCGATGTGAATTATGAAACTTGTAAAAGAGAATTTATGCTATTTGAAAGCAGATATTAAATTACTGAAGTAATATTTTTCCAATTGTTTAAGGAGTTGTCTAGATGTGATCAGAGTAATTACAGTCATTGGAGATTATGTGCGTTAACAATTTGAAGCCATTTATATATTTTTTGTAGATCATGCAACGTGGTTAAGTGGAGTTTGTGATAGGCATTTTGTGGAATTTGCCATGTGATAGTTGCAACGTTAATAATGTATTTTGAAGCAGACATGAGGTCGTCGTACCCAGTTTAGCGTTATTGTTGAGATTCATGCTGTATGTGCTGAATATTTATGGAGTTTTTGGAGTAATTCTTATATTCAAATGTGATATTTGGAATATTGAAGAAATGTAATGTCGTTGTGGATAGTTAGATCCAACGTGATGTCGTGGAGACAATAATATTTTTTGGCATGATAAATTAAATACGAGATATAACTTGGAAGTAATAAAACTGTAAGACAACGTTCTATAAACCTTATTAAACAATTTGTTAGGAAATTAAACAAATAAATGAAGTTGATAATACAAGATTTTCTGAAAATAATAATTAACGAAATAATAATCTGAGATTTAAGCATATTAACGATCTGACCTAATGAAATAAAAATCAGAATGACTAGATGAAATAATAAAAATCTAAATAACCAGAGGATTGAAATTTAAATAAGTTGATAAATTAAATTTTGAAATAAATCGATGAATTAAATAAGTGGATGAATTAAAGATTGGATAATTAAACTGATTGAAATAAATTATTAGACGATTGTAATGATGATGAATAACTGAATTAGAAGGTGATAATTAATTAAAGAAGCTGATGATTAATGAATTTATATGCAATTAAATAAATTTAATTGAGAGATAATGTGAAGGAATTGCAACTTGAAATGTGAATTTAAATGATGTAATGGTGATGAATTAACGATTCTGACAGGAATATTTGGAATTTTGAAGTGAGAATTAATGTGAGAAATATTTAATTTTGATAATAACGATGATGATGACCAAATGATAATTTGAATTTTCAGTAATTCACAGATGAGAGATTAATGACGATGTAAATAGTGTAAATTAATTATTCAATGTTTAGGAACATTTGATTAACATGTTCTATATTCAAATTATACCATGCAAACCATAATTTATGTGATATTTAATATGAGTGATTATTATATGTGTATGTTTAGGCAGATTAATTACTTAATTAAATCCACATTGATGTTAAATTAAAGAGAATTAGGTCTCAGGTTTCACAAATGTCAGTGACGAAAGACATAGTGCTACAGTGATCCTGAGAACCCAAGAGAACTTTATACATTTTTCTTGTTATGTGGATTAAGATAATTTTGCATTAGAAAGGAGATGGTTCGATTTTTGGACAATGACAATTTAACTTTGCATTCGACCATACTCTTAGGTAGGAACTATATTTAAAATGTCTGTCTGACTTTCAAAGTAAAATAAATTTGTTTTTATCTTAGTTGTGATCCGATGATGGTGTGATGTTCCTTTTCTTTCCTTGTCTTGAGTAAGGCTTATCCGGAAAGGAAGTGGTTTGCTAGGAATTCAGTTGATGGCGCCCATTTATATTTAAATTATTTTTATTAACTTAAGCCCGTAACGACCCTAGAGATACTTTGTCTCGTGAAACCCACTGCTTTTTCGAGAACTCAGCTGAATTTCCGACACATTCCTTATTTGACTAGAGGTTCATTTAACTCCGCTCTGTCCTGGAACTCCAGGGATGTGATGTTATAGCAGATGGGTCATCGCATCCCCAGGACGAACGGGTACAGTACCAAGTTGCTACAGGATACTACTTGGAGTGGGAAAAGTACTTCCGAGACATCCAAGAATTCTGTTTCGTTTTCACAAACGGACAAGACGAAGAAGAATCCCTTCTGCTTGAAATTCAAGAAGCCAGGGCATGGAAGCGGGATTGCAGGAAAGATTAGATGCAGAGCTGAACTCAGGAGAAGTCGTAGATAGACAAGATGATGCTGGTGACTGATGGACAGGTATTAAGTGCATGAGCCTCTACAGGGGCCTGGTTCGTTGACTCTGGTGCTACCAAGCATATGAGTTCAAGCAAGACTGCGATTGTGAACTTCACTGCTGGCCCTAATCTGGCGATCAGTACAGCAAACAATCAAAAGTTGTATGGCCAAGGATCTGGTAATGTAACTGTTCAATTAGAAAATGGTAATTCAAAAACCTTGTCCAATGTGGAATATGTTCCGCGTCTCACTGCTAATCTGTTACCTGTGTCTGCTGCTACTCAAAATGATTATGTTGTGGTATTCACCGACAATACTTGTGAAGTTTATGATAGTGAAAACATTGCTGCTACAGGTAATGTAGCACTGACTGCGAGCAATGTCGGGGGTGTTTACCAAATACATTAAATGCTCTAAGTGCTCAAGCTAATATTTGTACAGAGGACTCAGAACATGTATGGCATAAACGACTGGGCCATCCTAGCAACCAGAGCATGAAGCTGTTTAGAGATGGTATCACTCATGGAATTTATTTCTGAGATAAGTGCTTTAAAATCTATTTTTCATGTGCTGAAAGTAAACAAGCTAGACAACCATATAAGACAAGTAAAGGTAAAATTGTATGCAAAAATAACCTAGATCTTATTCATTCAGACTTATGTGGGCCAATGACGGTTTCATCTTGGAGCGATGCTCGCAATTTCTTGACCTTCATTGATGATCATTCTAGAAAGGTTTTTGAGTATTTCCTTGCTATGCAAAGTGATGGTTTGGATTGCTTTATTGGTTTCAAGGCACAGGTCGATAATCAGTATGAAAGATCTATCAAGGTCCTACGCACTGATCATAGTGGTGATTTTTATGGCAAAGCTTTTGAGGGCCTACTTAAATCAGCATTCAGCACCAAACTACAACTAGCTATTCTCCACAGCAGAATGGTGTAGCTGAACGCATGAATAGAACGTTACTTGATACATGTAGAGCCATGATGAGTGAGTCTAATGTAGATAAACGCATGTGGGCTGAATCAATAAATGCAGCAGCCTATCTTGAAAACAGGTCCTCAACCAGGAAAATTTCAGGTAAATTTCCAGATGAGATATGGACTGGTAAGAAGGTCAATATGGAGCATCTAAGAATTGTTGGTTTTGTAGCACAAGTTCATGTCCCAGATCAAAGGAGAAACAAGTTGGATCCTAAAAGCGAAAACCCCTTTTTTGTGGTTATTGTGAGGACAGTAAAGCCTATAGATGCTTGCATCCTGTTACTCATAAACCTTTTAAGTCCATGGATGCACTGTTCCCTGAAGATGTGTTCCAGAAGGTGTCTGATGTGTCTCCAGGTACTGTTGACCCATCCGTGCAGATTAATGAACCTGCAGTGTTGCTGATCTCAGTTCCCACTGACAGGGAGGCAGGACCCGACAACGCAGAGAATGGGATAGATAGCATTTCGGAATCTGAACTTGTATCACCCGTCAGCAGTGCTGGTGTGGCTGATACTGTTGACTCAGCAGATTTAAGCTATGCCCCAAGTGGAACATATTCAACCTGCAGTGACTCGGATGGCTCTGCCACCATTGTCAACGAGCCAATGGAGGAGGATGCCGAAGGTAGTCAAAGGTATCCTAGGTGCCAACAAAAGCCTGTAAACATGTAACACTGTGTGGCGTACTTTACTCTCATTAATAACTCTGAACCTAGTACAGTTAAGAAGGCACTGTGTATGCCTGATAGGGTTAAGTGGGAGCAGGCTATGAAAAGGACAATGGAGATAATTCAGTTAAATGACACGTGAGATCTAGTTGATAAACCCCAGTGCAAAAATGTTACCAGTAGTAAGTGGGTTTTTAAAGTAAAAAGAAACTCTAATGGTAACATAGGTAGAAAGCCAGACTCGTGGCCAGGGGCTTCACGCAAAGTTACGGAGTAGATTTTACAGAAACTTTCTCTCCTGTTGTTTGACACAGCACATTAAGGATGCTGCTTGCCTTGGCTGTCTAAACAAATCTGAAGGTGGTATATTGGGATGCTGAATCTGATTTCCTCAATGGAAAGTTAGATGAAGAGATCTACATGTGTCACCCCGAAAATTTTGTCAGGAAAGGTTCAGAGCATCAAGTTGGCAAGTTAAAGAAATCTATTTATGGCTTAAAACAATCTTCTCGTTTGTGGAATGAGAGAGCTCACTCTGTCCTTTTCAAATTGGATTACAAAAATTGTGCTGATGAACCCTATGTTTACCTTTTGAAATAAGCCCATTGCATTGCACGTTGATGATTTCATTGTGGCTTATAATGATCAGTATAAATCAAGTCATTGAAGACCTGTATTGATAAGGAATTTAAGGTGCGAGATCTTGGACCAATTTCTTGTATTTTAGGTATTAAAGAAAGGCAAGATGAGAAGAATGGTACAATGTATCTTAGCCAAGAGCAGTACATCAGTGAGATTGCAAAGAAATATGGTATGCACGATGTGCGTCCCACTGGTACTCCTTTGGAAACTAAATCTCGATGTTTCTGACACAGAAACTAGTAATCTTCCTTATAGAGAACTCATAGGTTGAGTCATGTATGAAGTGTTTGCACGCGTCCAGATATAAGCTATGCGATATCATATCTCAGTCAATTTAATCATTGTTATGAACCTCACTGGTCTGCTGCAAAGCGAGTGCTGCGTTATTTGAATTGCACAAAAGACTTGTCACTTACGTATGTAAGGAATGGCGGTTAATTCATGAGATTTGTTGATGCTGACTGGGCTAATGATAGCACTGACGGAAAATCATACAGCGGATTTGTGTTCAAAATATCCGGTGGTGCTGTGTCATGGGGGGCACAGAAGCAAGAATACATTTCCTTATCATCTACTGAAGCAGAATATGTTGCACTGAGCGAAGGTGTAAGAGAAGCTGTTTGGTTGAAACGTGTTGTCCAACTTTGTAGATCTCGAGTCATCCATCATGTTATTGAAAGATAGTCTATCAGCTCAATAACTGGCAACACGTCCAGTCCACCATAATAGGACCATACATATTGACACTAAATATCACTATGTTAGGGATGCTTGGGATTCTAAAGTCATATTCTATACATCAAATATGAGGAGACTTCGAAAATGACTGCAGACATCCTAACAAAGACTCTTCCTAAGCCTAAGCACATTCATTTTTGTAAAGACTTGAGACTTGAATCATGTCCTCCAATTCCACTGATTTAAGGAGTTTTTTTTTGTCGTGTAGCCTCCTGAGAGGCCGAGTGCAGGTCTTCCTAGTCGACGCCCGTGGGCGACCTGCGCGTCGGGATGAGAGATGGAATGGATGAAGATGAATGAAACTGGGCAAGGATGTGGAAGGAAGCGGCCGTGGCCTGTCAGAAGGTACTGTCCCAGCATTTGCCTGGTGTTGAAAATGGGAAACCACGGAAAACCATTTCAAGGACAGCCGACGGTGGGGCTCGAACCCACGCGTCTACCGAGTCAGCAGAGAGCTTGGCCTCTTGACCTAACGCAGCGCTTTAGCCCGCGTAGCCACTACTGTCGGTATTTAAGGAGGTGTGTATAAATATATGACCATGGGTTGTGGTGGTCACACTGTTTAAGTATAAACCTGTTCAGTAGATATGTGTTTCTCTTCTTTTTTTTTATAACATTGTACAAAGAATGTTGTATCACTTGTGTTTCAGCATAGTAAAAGTCAAGTTAAGTAAACGTGTGATCATCATTTCAATTGGCTGATTGCCTCATAATTCAACAAGTTTTGCCTCACGACGTCAAGTGTACCTCGTTATAACTCCATTTTAGAATTTAAAATCACGGCAGAGCTGGAAATAAAACCCGGGGCGTTTTGGGACTCTGACTGGTTGCGTAGTGGCTAGCATTCTTGGCTGTCACCGCGGAGACCCAGGTTTCATTCCCGGCAATGCCCAGAAATTTAATTCTGGTCTGAGGGCTGGAACGGGGTACACTCAGCTTCATCAGCCAAAACTGAGAAGAGGCGGGTTCGATTTCCACCTCAGCCATCCTGAATGAGGTTTGCTGTGGTTTATCTACTTTCACTCCATGCAAATGCCGGGATGGTTCCTAATTAAGGCCACGGCTACCTCCTTCCAAATGCTCATCTGAACTACAACTAAACTCAATAATACAGCCATCACAATTACACAGGTTATCAGACAAATTTCACATACACACCAGGGTACACGGGGCTACATGACCACGATATCGCAAAGTCCCTCAATGAATCAACAACAACAACAACTATTATCACTTGGAGTCTCACAATGGCCCCAAGAACACAGAATATGCAATCGGTGTCAGCGATGCGTATGACTGTTATTAAATAGATTTAGTAATGGCTCTATACATTATGGATCACAATGTTGGATTGCGGCCCACTCTTCCGTACTGCAAAACGTAAGTTTGAAAACATTATAGACATAACGGTTAACATTACCTCTATAGGCTAGATGTTATACTTGGCACAAGTCCCACGAACTCTCCAGGCTGCCGTGCTTTACTCTCTTGAATGCTTTGCGACGGAGATACAGTAGGAAAAGCAGTTAATCGGTCTCACCAGTGCATTAAACTTTCCACAACAGTAACGTTACATACGTGACTACTGGAATATCCTTATCACAGAAAAGGACACATAAATAATGTTTTATAGAGATTCTCTTACAATGTTTACGACAAGATACCTCGTTAAACTTCTCACCAAGTTGCCTTTATCCACTCCCTATCCTTGGTTGAGATTTTATGATCTAAGTTGTGGATAATCAACTTATTGACCTGACCTCTGCTCAGAATGCATATATAGCAGTATTGGTATGGCAAATGATTCAACCAAGCTCGGAAAAGACTTCGGTTAGAGTCATTTCATATCTGTAACAAACAGTCATTTCTAATATTTATGAGCTGATAACCTAGATGTTAGGCCCTTCGACGAAGCAATTACCATCACTACCATCTAATGTAGACTTCCAATAGGGAACGTTGTGTGTCTGCATGTCTTTACAACGTGGCTGCATTATCAGACCTGAGCTCTCTTAATGGCCACTGCGTTGGCGAATAGTGCTGGCCAATGCTCGTCTCCAGTGTGTAGAGGGGACTGATGCTAAAATTGGCAGGTATTCGAGAGCCAGCCACAACATTGGTCTGCGATCCGGCTGTGACGTCAGTTTTTTCAAAGCACATCAAAGGGCGCTTACTGAACGAGTCCACATGTTGACCGAGTGTTCAGTAGGTTACATGAGGCAAGACGAGACAGACATGGTTCGTGTTTGATTCGTTTGACAAAATGACTGCTACTATGATCTCGTAGAAAACCTTTAAATGTATAGAACTGTACCAGCCGCATAACTCTATGTGGAATTCGAAGCACAAACATAAAGAGAAAAACAAAGTAAGCCAACCATTGTAATTACTGTAATGAGTAGTAATTGACAATTAAGCTAGAGTAAAATATAGACAAATTTACCAAATAAAATGTAAAAGTAAATGTAAAATAATAAATTATAGGCAAATCCACAGTTTGTAGAGTTCTTGTTGAAATTACAGTTGATGTGGAATTTGAATTGTTGTATCAACACTTAAAGTAATGAATTATAGGGGATATCTTATAAGTAATGTCGTTTTTTAAAGATCTTACTTGGAAAGCTTTCTGAAAAGAAATTAAACTATTCTTCAAAGTAGAGACCATCAGATTCTATGGTATTGAGCCATCTATCAGCGAGGTTTCTTATCCCGCGACGGTACCAGTCTCGGGGTTTTGGTGTGAAGAATTTGGTGAGTCCCACTTCCACAACTTCCATGTTTTCGAAATTTCCTCCACGCAAGAAATAGGCTATGGTTCGAAAAAGATGATAATCTGAAGGCGCAAGATCAGGGATGTATGCTGAATATGGTAGGAGTTTGACTCATCCCAATTCCTGAATTTTTGCCATGGTTGTTCGTGCAGTATGAGGTCTCGCATTGTCCTGCTGCAAGAGAATTCTATTTCGGTTAAGTAATACTGGGTATCTTTGCCTCAAAATTTCATGAACTCGTTCCAGCTGTTGAGAATAAAGATGCGCTTTGACTGCACTCCCGTTAGGAACAAACTTCCAGTGAATTACCCCTTCAACATTCCACCAGACACAGAACATCACTTTGGGGCCGAACCGATCCGTTTTAACGATGACTTTGGCAGGTTGACGGGGACTGAGCCACTGTTTCGAAGCGTCAGCGATGCGGTAATAGACACATTTTTTTTTATCACATGCGACAATTCTCCTGATAAATCTATCATCCATGAGGTTACCGATAAGCTGACGAGATATCCACTCTACGTTGAGCCTGTTCAGGGGTCAATTCATGAGGTACAGATTTACAGCTTCTGTTTTATTTTCCATGTGTCTAAATCTGGCGATGTATGGTGTCTTTTGTTGATAAATTCTTGCAATAAACGCAATTCTAGTCATTGCCTCCTGTATATAGCATTGGCGAACCAAATAAACTTATAAAACACCAAACTTATGAAGCGACATAACTTATGAGACATCCTAACATTAATTAAGTATGCATATATTGTCTGTGATTTTGAATTTAAATTTCTATACACTCTCAGTACTCGGTATACAGGCTTCCTTGTGGTGAAGGTTTGAAGTGTTCTCTACACAAACTGTCTGTTGTAACTCTTCAGTCGGTCAACACGAGTTTGTCCAATGACTGGGTGGAGGTACAATGTTTACTTATTATTCATATATTAAGTGGGAAGTTCCGAAAGTAAGTTTCGTCATTTTATTGCACGAGCAGCTGGGACACCAGGAGACACAAACAACCACCAAAAGAATCCACATTCATGGCTGATTCAACGACGGATAGAGCGTCAACGGAGGGCAAATGACGCATGCGCAGAACGCCGACGAAGTGAGAGGAGTGAAAGACCGGTGTGCCCGATATCATTCGAGTACAACTAACGATTGCAGACAGATGGTTACTGACAACGTGGTTGCCAATGGAAGTGCGTGCTGTTATCTGGTATGAATGGGCACGTGGGAATTGTGTGTCCTTCATCCATGGACGCCTACAGACCGTCTATGGTGAAGCGGTCATGTCTCGTCAAATGGTCGGTCGATGGTGTTGCATGTTCAGTGAAGGACGACAGGGGCAGAGTGTCCAGGATGAAGATCGGGACCTCACGTTCACACCAATGCTGAGGTGGAGCAGGATGTGCAACTATTCCTTGCATCACAGGGCACCGAGTTTTACCAGAGTGGTGTCTTAACGGATAGCACGCTATGACAAGTGTCTCAATGTCAGTGACGAATATGTCTAGAAATAAATCAAGGTGTATAGTTCATGATGCCATGGTGTGTGTCAGTTTGGCAATAAAGGGTCACTGAGAAAAAAACGAAATTATTTTCGGAACTTCCCTCGTATATGCATTGTATCAACGCCCAGTCATTCAGCAAATTCATGTTGACTGACTGAAGATTTACAACTGACAACTAACGACGTCCTTGTGGTGTTACAGAGATATAAACTATTTGGAGGAACCAATCGTTATGTTAAATATTCTTGTTTCAGGTGAAATATATAGTTGATGCAATGGTTGCACAACTGAAAACAAAGGGAGAAAAGAGGAAAAATCAAAAGAAAAGGTTGTTATCTTTTGAGACCTGGACAGAAAATGTGTACAGGTCGATTTGGATTTTTGCGATACCTTGGAGGAGTTCCTGAGGATTATTGGCGATTGTCCATGCATCGTAAATGCCGACAATATGTAAGTAAAACAAAATAGAATTTTTATAATCGTAAATAAATATGATATTTATGCAATACTATTCATTACTACACTAATTCAAATGAATCGTTGAACTAATGGTTATTTTCATAACAGTAATTCATGAAATTTACTCTCGTCTCGTTTCAAGTGCATTTCTTGAAGCTGTATGAGGTGCAGAGTGAAATTGATCAAAATATGTTTATCTGTTCTTATGTCTCCTCGAGTATCCTAATTGGACTAACTCTTCATTGACACAGGGCTACCTCTTGACGAAACCTAGGGGAGTATATACATGAGCCGTTAAGAGCCCAATACTCCTCTCGGAATTAATGGCAAGACTAACCTTTGTGGTCGACAGACACAATGCTCACTTTCAATGCTTCGCACACACTGGCCCTGAGCTACGCCTGCTGGCCGTAAGGGCTAGACTTTCCTCCGATTTTGGGAGGAGTTACTCCTCTTGGGCCCTCAACGGCTCACATCTTGTATAATAATAAATGTATAATAAATAATAAATAAATAATAATGTATAATAAATAATACTCTTCAACATAGAACACTTCGAGATCAGTTGGAAGTGAAGGAACGTAAAATAATGAGGAAAATCTTAGGGCCGAGAATCAAAGATGGTGTTCATCTTCCAAAGCCAAATGCTGAAATATATCAAACCATCTCCAAAATCACAGACAAAATGCGTATGCGACGAATCCAATTCTTGGGGCACCTGGAAAGAATGGACCCAAATAGACTAACTCACAAAATTCACACATACTTGAAAAACAAAACAACTAGATCAAATTGGTACAAACAGACTGAAAAAGACTTGCAAGAATTAGGATCGCCAAATCTCCTAGACCGAAATGTCATCAGAACACTTGCACTCACACGGGGTTTCGAGGAGGAAGAAAGACGGCCATACCACCATATCTGGTCTGCACAACGGAAGCAAACCCATTCGTTGCGTATGAAGGAGTACTGGGCTGCAAGAAAGGCTAACCATTGTTGATTCCGCGTGGTCCTAAGAGACCCATTCGCGACGAAGAAGAAGAATACACACGTCATTATAATCGTAGCAGCTTTAACGATATCCTTGCGATGACTCCTCCGTCACTAATTCGTCCTGAGAAACCTACAGATCTGCAAACTTAAGACAGCAATCCCTATAGTACGGACGGTATGTGGTGAGGCTTTAAGGTCGCGGTACAGTATGAGTGGTGGGGAACCGGAACGCTGGAGGAGACACAATTCACTTAACTGCGCCGAGCCCTTGCATGCACAAATTTTAAGCATTCACACGTGATGTCGACAGAACGAGGGACGACGAGTGTATGCTGTCGCTGTTCGCTCACCACTAAACCGTGGCTGGAAATCTGTCTGCCAAGAGTGGTCAGCTTGACATTGAAGCCTCACTACTTAGGCCTACTGCCCGTATTCTATCAAACTAGCGCTAAGAGTACAAGACTGAATCCTCCTTTGTAATTGAAGTACTCAGACGCAGTATGTGTTGGTGGTAGAAAGAAGACATATTTCTCATCCAAAATCGCCGACACAATGGGGGTAGGTGACCATTACTCCGCAGTTGTCAGGACCTGAAGAACAATATCAGAACTAGTGTCATAAGGTCTAGACTTGAATTTCCATTAATACAGGAAAAAATAAAAAATCACAGATGGTCCAATTTTTTATTAAAATTTTCTTTCAAGTTCACCACGTCAATAGTGCGAGATATGATGTATTTCTTGTACTTAAATATATATTTTCTTTTCCAGGCAGGAACTCATTTGGAGCACAGAGATGTAGATATGATAATATGATAGAAGAGCGTTCAGTGTACAGACCGACAATGTTCCCAAAGATATTATTTACGGCACCCGTACTGCCTCTTTTGTAAATAGCGATCATCAAACTCTTTGGAGCAGAAATTTCGTGCAAAAAAAAAAAATCTAAAATTTTTGAAAGCGAGTAAACAGATGAGTACCGCGTTCAAAGTATTAAATCATGTGTTGAAATCTAAGCAAAGCAAACAAGAAACCATCCAGGATTTATTTAGTAGATTTCAGGCAACAAAGATAATACACACATCAAAAAAAGTTTTGCATCACCTCGGTTCCCAGATCTCCGGCATATAGACGTTGACTATGTATATTGTATCCAAGATACAGTCCCTTTGACTGTTCATAGATGTCACTAAAACTGCTCAAAGATGTAAACAACCATGCATGAGCAGGGCCTATTAGACGGAGGGGGTACGACAGCCGATCAGTTCCAGTCATTCCACCAGGACGAAGGTACGCTGCTCATGTTGTCTGTCGTTCTACCATGCCTAGAAGGTCAATACCGCAGTTCGATCGCGTCCGCATTGTTACTTTGTGTCAAGAAGGGCTCTCAACAAGGGAAGGTTCCAGGCGTCTCAGAGTGAACCAAAGCGATGTTGTTCGGACATGGAGGAGGTACAGAGATACAGGAACTGTCGATGACAGGCCTCGCTCAGGCCGCCCAAGGGCTACTACTGTAGTGGATGACCGCTACTTACGGATTGCCGCTCGGAGGAACCCTGACAGCAATGCCACCATGTTGAATAATGCGTTTCGTTCAGCCAGAGGACGTCGTGTTTCAACTCAAACTGTGCGCAATAGGCTGCATGATGCGCAACTTCACTCCCGACGTCCATGGCGAGGTCCAGCTTTGCAACCCCGACACCATGCAGCGCGGTACAGATGGGCCCAACAACGTGCTGAATGGACCCCACGGAATTGGCATCACGTTCTCTTCACCGATGAGTGTCGCATATGCCTTCAACCAGACAATCGTCGGAGACGTGTTTGGAGGCACCCTGGTCAGGCTGAACGTCTTAGACACACTGTCCAGCGAGTGCAGCAAGGTGGTGGTTCCCTGATGTTTTGGGGTGGCATTATGTGGGGCCGACGTACGCCACTGGTGGTCATGGAAGGCTCCGAAACGGCTTTACGATACCTGAATGACATCCTCCGACCCATAGTGCAACCATATCGGCAGAATATTGGAGAGGCATTTGTCTTCAT
This sequence comes from Meconema thalassinum, assembly GCA_946902985.2. Taxonomy (NCBI): domain Eukaryota; kingdom Metazoa; phylum Arthropoda; class Insecta; order Orthoptera; family Tettigoniidae; genus Meconema; species Meconema thalassinum. Next base: position 381,337,885 of record OX336389.2, on the reverse strand, counting down.
GGACGACAATTCTCGACCTCATCGTGCACATCTTGTGAATGCGTTCCTTCAAGATAACGACATCGCTCGACTACAGTGGCCAGCATGTTCGCCAGACATGAACCCTATCGAACATGCCTGGGATATGTTGAAAAGGGCTGTTTATGGACGTCTTGACCCACCAACCACTCTGAGAGATTTACGCCGAATTGTCGTTGAGGAGTGGGACAATTTGGACCAACAGTGTCTTGATGAACTTGTGGATAGTATGCCACGACGAATACAGGCATGCATCAATGCAAGAGGCCATGCTACTGGGTATTAGAGGTAGTGGTGTGTACTGCAATCTGGACCACAAATGCTGAAAGTCTAGCTGTATGATGGTACAACATGCAATGTGTGGGTCTCATGAGCAATAAAACGAGCTGAAATGTTGTTTGTGTTGATCTCTATTCCCTTTGTATTTAACGGTTCCGGAACTCTTGGAACCGAGGTGATGCAAAACTTTTTTTGATGTGTGTAGAATACCTTCCAGCTAAAAAAGAAAAAAATAGGTATATAACACATGGATTTATGATAAAAAAATTGTCACCACTATGAACAAATAATGCAGCCTATTTTCAGTCATCACACAGCTCAATATTCCCTTCACCCAGTTAAAAATTTAATTCCCTAAACTCAGTTGCATCGGAGCCTCAAAACGTGCTCAAAATATCAGAAAATAATGGCCATATTTTAACCCTATTATTGTATAAACAAGTTCTTCACATTTTCTAATGCTTCGCAGACTCTTGTTACGTTGTACAATCAAACAAATAAACCAACAAACCAACCAATAAATAAATAAATGCTTAATTAATTAATTAATAAACAGCAGTAACAGGTATTATTTTGAGTTCGACTTTCTTTTGTGCGTTCAATCACTTACTAGCTGTCTGCACCACCACAAACTGAGCGACTTGTGAACAGATATTCACATTTTGCATGCCAGTACATTATTTGGCCAGCATTATTCGCCTACGCAATGGCCAACATGAAGAGGAGCCTTATTGGGCCAGGCAAACAATTCCATTCAAATTACGATTGCTGTTTCTATTATTGCAATGAAGAGAAAGTATGTTCTATTGACTATAAATGTCTGCTTTCTAGGTGTAGCATTAATATATCACCCCATAGCATAGCCGAGCTCCGATGTTGCGCAAGATGACTGCACGGAAAGCTGGAAGCCCATAGGTCATAAGCTCAAATCCAATTACTGACAGTGGCCATGCTAACTGTGGATTACGCGTGGGTTTCCCCATACTCCCTTCAAGAAAATGTCGGGATCGTACCTTGTTTCAAGTCCCGAGATACCAAGTCCCAATTTTGATCCAAACATCCGGGGAAAATCCAAACTCAGAATAACCACTGCCAGCGCCAGGATCTGAACCTCCGGTGTACGGATTTGCTCCAGCTGCTCATCGCGGGTGGTACGTGGTTTAAACCGTGCGGCTACGCCTCGGGGTGAAAGATGGTCTTCCGCCTGATAGCTGTCATATCTGGCATGTGATTTTCATGTGTCATGGAATGTACATTTGCTCGGGCAATACTATTAACTGTCTGTTATGTAGTCAGCCCGAAGGCTGGTTGGATCCTCAAAAAGTACCGCCGATAGGTTATGTGGGTAGATACCCACAAAAACCCAAGGCAGCGCTATATTGAGGCGTACTAGGCAAGATAAGGAGTGAGGTAGTTTGTCATTGCTTTCCTCACTGAGTCAGAACAGCAGTACTAATCCTATGAGTAGAACCTTTCACTGCAGCCACAGGCACTGACTGTGCCCTGAATGTCGTTACTAAGCACCACCCATACCTCAGTAGCTTCCATATAATCACAGCCATGAGTGAGGCTGAGACATCGGATATACTTTGTCATTGAACACTGTCAATTGGGACCCGGTTATTTATTGTCATGTAACACGTGCTCTACTAGGCCCTATTACAAGTTAAAATTAATCCCCGGAGGCTCGATAATACTCACGCCTATAATATGATTATTTGCATCATAGCATTATCATGAAGTACAGATTTAATATTCAATTAAAACATTTATATCCTACACTTGTATCGTGCAAACAGCACTATGAGGAAGAGATTACTTTGAATACAAAATGGTTGCTCATTATGGGATTACACCATGTGAACTATATTTCATACACATTTTTAGAATCGGATCAAAGGATTAATGATATCGAAACACAATGAATCATATTCAAATAGCTAGCTTTATAATAAATCAAAGCTCACAGCAGTGGGAACTCGTTCAGCGCTGCTTACCCGATATTCAGTAGCAACAGTCAACCAGGTTCTAAGTGGTTGTTGTTTTTGACTCCTTTGGGGCCTTACGAAATATCAGTCATCGTGGGTAAATGTTGAATCTGTCTGATAACCTGTGTTATTTTGATGGCTGTATTAGTGTGTGTATTTGTATTTGGGGCCAAGATTTCAGTAGGAGGCGGCTGTGATCTAAGTATTTGGTCATACCTGTGTGTTGTATGGATTAGAAGTAGGGTAACCACGAAAAACGACTTCCAGTTTGGTCGAGTTTGGGATCGAACCCATCTATTCTCAGTTCTGCCTCACGAGGCAGAGTGAGCACCATTCCAGCCTGCAGACCAGAATTTAATTTTTTGGTAGAATTGAAAAAACGAATCCTCATCTAGGCGGTGACAGCCAAGAATGTTAGGAAAGAGGCAGGCGTGGCCGTAAGTTAGGTACCATTCTCGCATTTTCCAGGAGTAGTAGTGGGAAGCATGGAAAACCACTTCCAGGATAGGTGAGGTGAGGTGAGAATCGGACACACGTCCTCTCAGTTTTGTCTCACGAGGCTAAGTGCCCCTGTTCCAACCCTATGTCCAGAATTACATTCTTGGCAGGTTCAAAAATATAGTTTCCATTTCATACGCCCAGAATATATTTCTCAGACACCATGTGTATGTTGTAACTCAAACTGAAAGTGAGTGAGTTCCACTCAAACCCAGCTTGTGGATTTCAGAAATAAAACTACGCAATGTTCAAGGATATTCACTCAGCCAAGAGGAGAAATGAACAAAAGTCTCTATAGCATACTTTTCTCATATGAAATATAGTCTTAAGAGTGTGAGTGAATGTGTACGTGGGATCCTCCTTATTACGTTTAATTTTCTCGACCAATCTCAATGTAAATTATAAATACTTATTACTACTACATCCTAACTTGACCGTACATTTCGCTGAGTGTCGCCAGTACAACATGATGGCCGCACGAAATATTTCACCAGTTTCCTATACCTCGGATCCTGTTAGACGTATCATCTTGACCTTTTGTACTGCGTTAGAGGACTATAAAATACGTTCACACATGTAACTGAAAATTTGCACCATGACGGAAGACTAAATTTCAAATTCGAAGATGTGACATTAAGAACTTTGACAGTCACGATAAATTGATGGTGGCCACACAATTTTTCAGAGTTCAATTTCACTTTGTCAGGTCCTATAGGCAATATGCTACATTAAAAAATTAGTATTTCCATATGGATAAATATAAGACAGGTCAGTTGAATTGTTTCTCGAAACAGAGACAAGTCATAAACCATATGTTACACGCATGAGATTTCAGAATTGACTTCAGTTTCCTCAGCTATTAGTCTTGAAATTTTGTAAAATGACAGGACTATTAAACACATTTACTAATACTACGTTCCAAGTGGTGACTATCACCAAACCAAGGTAGTGGCTGTGCGAGTCTTCAAAATCCAGTGATTTTCTCTCAAGAACTATGTATTATACGAATTTCAACCTGAACAGCGCGGAGTCTTTATTGTGCCAGTAATTTCATGGACCTGAGTCACTTGAATTATTGTTGCTGATTTACATTGGGGCTTTGTTACATCGTGGTCATGTAGCTCCGTGTACGTGTGTGTGGATACTGTTTGTTAACCTGTGTCATTGCGACGGCTGTACAAATGTGTTCAATTGGGATTAGGATTTTTGTACGAGACAGCCGTGGCTTTTATTTTGGTACTAACCTGGCATTTGCAAACAATGCAAAACAATTTCCGAATGGCTGGCGGGGGAAGGGAGAGTGCATATCGAAGATTCCACTCGGTAGTTCTACCTCACGAGACCAGGTGTACCCCGTTCCAACTCTCAGACCAAAATTAAATTAAATTTCTTGGCAGAGATCTCAGATTAAAGCACCCTCAATCCCGAAAACTCAGAACAGCCTTCCAGTTTCAGAACTCTTTATTCCTATCTTCTCATTTGTGTTTTTTCTCATTTTGTATATATTTTCTGTGTCTCCAGTTTTCCGTGTACTAGAAATATTTTTTTAATTTTCTGAAAATATTTAGGATTGTATGAATTACAGAAAGCTGGATGTTTGTGTGTCCGTCTGTATGTTTGTGGATAATAGTGTTCTTGTTTGATTTGGTTTTGTTTGTACTTTTATTTTTTATTGTTAATTTATTATTGCTGGAAGATAATAATAAATTAACAATAAAAAAAAATATTATATTGTCACACGCGGAGTCTGTCTGGCAAAAAGATTACCTAGGTCTACATGTACACATATATGCTTAGTACATACATTTACACGTACATGCATAATACAAAACACATACATTTAATACATACATATATGCAAACATCCATCAAATAAATACATACTTACATGCATCAAATAAATACATACATACATACATATATACACACACACACACTAAATGCATACCTATATACATACCCCAAACCCTGTGGGACTACAGCCTAGGCCTACCAAGCGACCGCTGCCCAGCGATTTAGCCTGCAGATTATGAGGTGACGTGTGGTCAGCGCACCGGGTCCCCTTGGCCATTAATATTGGTATCCGTGACCTGGGCACTGCCTCCCTGCCTCATACAGCTACTCAGTTGGCTTCACGAGGCAGAGTGCACCCCATTTCAGCCCTCACGTCAGTCTCTAAAAATTCTGACGGAGCCGGGAAACGAACCCAGGGCCTCCGGGTGTGAGGCAGGCATGCTACCCTAACACCACGGGGCCACCATACATACATACATTAAATACATACATGCCACTGCGTCATCCAGGGAGCCAAACTTAGAAAATCTTATACCGCATCATATAACCTACGGCACTTTGAAGAACTAGCAAGCAGCAATTTGATCGTGTTACTCTAAGAATCTCTTGGACAGATGGATTGGATATGCCCCAGAGCATTTTGCGTGGTATGGAACATGGATTCCACATCAGTTGTCCATGTGTCCAATGAGGCACTTCCGTCTATTACGTGACACGGGAACTCGACCGCTGAGGGAGACTGTCACACTGCAACGCGGACAATTACTGGCGCTACTGATCGCAGGAAATTACGTGGCTTCAATCACTGCCGATGTGAAACTGCGTCTCTTGCCACAGTCGAGTTGGTGCCAGTTCCAACTCCTGAAACCGATTCAAAATCCATATCGGCTGAGGGGAAAGAAAGGACCATCATCGTGGTCATCAGCCCCGTGTACCTTGGTGTGTGGGTGCACGGAATGTGATTGATAACCTGTGTTATTCTAGTGTCTGCAGCAATAGTGTGTGTGTGCTTATAATTGAGGCTAGGATTGCGAAGAAGGTGGTCCTTACGTGATGTTAAAAGAAACCGTCACGGCAATAGTCTTGAGTAGAAATTGGAAAATACGGAAGACACTTCTAGGAAAAGTCACGTGGAAATTGAAAACATGCTCATCTTAATTATTCTCACCAGGTGGAACCAAACACACCCCTTAAATCAACATTCAATATTGGGCAGAGCCTAGAATCTATCCCGAGACCTCAGAGATGACAACTAATAGTGCCAAACATTACTCTACGAGACAACTGAATCCATCCACAGAGGCTGGTGTTTCAAAGCGCAGGGTGTGTTCAGTAACAGCCTCACCAGGAGAAAAAGAGACGGAGGAGGGATGGTATCAACATTTCTAGCTCAATAAAGTAGAAGAGGGAAGTGACGGCTGTCAGGTCGAAAAAACACAAGAATTCACTTCCTGAACTGGCATTTCTCCCGAACTTTCCCGTTACACACGGAATGCATAATCTTTGAAAGTGGGCAAGCAGAGGTCCGCAGGGCGTCCACCCACCTTCGGTATACAGCGAGTGAGAGACTGAAACATGATCATCCTTACACAGTGGCGTTAGGCGGCTTAACATACATTGCTGAGTGGCAATAGAGGCAAGTTGCTAGTAACTCACTGCATATTTATATTTTCATTGTTGTTCCACCGCTACATCTTCAGCATATATACCTTGAATTGACTCAACATATGGAGTGAGGTTAGTGCATTTTCACTCTTCAATTCTTGAATTATCCCAAAGGTGTTCCAGAACCCCTGTTACTATCTTTTGATTTGGTCGTTGTCAGTTGTGGACATAATTAATGTATGATTTTGTTTCAATTGGAAACTCACTGTTATTATCTAAGGGATATCCATGAATCCAACCAACGAACGTGACATTTCATTTCGAAAAGTTTACACGAGATAAATGGGTATCGATTCTGGTCCGTATGGCAAGAAGCCAGGTACCAGGCTCCTCCATTATTATGTTCTAGGAGAAGGCAACTGTTTTCATTTAGGGCCTGAAGGATAGCAGATTTCTTTTCTGGAAACCTTTCTTTATGGGCAAATGGATTCATTGAGCAAGTAAAAGTACTTTTCTATTCTTTCAAGCTGAGGAGATACTATCATGTGAATTTTAACACCTGGTACCGAACAGAAGTGCTTTTACGTTCTTAATATTGTGAACTAAAGCCCCCCGATGTCAGAATTTCCATAGCTGAAAATTGTGGTTTGATACCATGCATCATTCGTGCATCAAGCAACAGTGTTCGATCCCATATTCTTAAATCTTCTCACACAACTGATTATGTCCTTCAAAATCCACAAATTTCCTTCTCAGAAACTCACGGAAGTCCAACATAATGACCTGTATTTGCAAATTGATGTTTACGAGTGTTTCCCTCACCCCAGAAAAATAGAGTGTCGTCCACATCTAAATATCACAGAATATGCGGTCCACGAATTCAATTTTCATATTTTTAGAGCAGTTCTGTCATTTAAAATACTCTTTACTGATCTGAACAACCATCTAAATATATAAAGAATCATTCTCCTTCTTGTCTTCGTTTAATAGAGAAAAATATCTTCTATCAATTCCAAAGGACAGGGGTGTCTTTTGTATTGAGGCACGTTGTTTAAAACAAGTATATAGCCCAAGCTGGGGACCACCACCGTAGCCAAATCCAGTAGCCCTCTCGTCTCTTGAAACTCACGGAAGTCAAACTCAACGGCATGTATTTATTACTTGACGAAACGCTGAACTCTGGTAAGCATGGTGGTTATATTCGTAGATAAATTCTCAAAAAACCCTTCTCTGTTTAAATATTTTACTTTCAATTGTAAATGAATCATTACGACATAATAGTAAAATGAACTCGGTCACCAAAATTGACGCGCTGGACACTGTGATGTCTAGGTACAATTTCAACCGTGCCAGTCAAATTAGCAAGGAACGAGTTGTCCATCAGTAGTGTTTGCAGTACTACTCTTATGCAGTGACAAGCAAGAGTGAATGTTACAAGAAAAAGTCGGAGACTAGTGCCCGTAAACCGGGCTCCTTTTCCTCTGTAATGAAGGGAGAAAGTTTGGAAGGTAATAATAATAATAATAATAATAATAATAATAATAATGTTGGATAATGATTTCTGGCTATAGTAAATCAAATAACTGATAGCCAGAGTATTTTATAGGCATATGCAATGATTAATTTGTGCTTGGAATAGCAAATAATTTGTTTCATTAATTAATTAATTAATTAATTCATGAATCAATTAATAAATCTATAGGGGCAGTGCAAATTAAAATAAGAGTAGCAGCTCGTCTCAGCTTAAGTTTGGGTCAGGAAGTGAACGTTGGCCAATATGACCAGTCACGAACCTGCCGATGCTGTGGATGTTTTTATTATTATCGCTCGAGGCTAAGGACTATATACTGTAGCTCGTTCAAATAGAATAGAGCAGGACCCTGCACAGTGTCTGAAGTACGTACACTTGGCCAGCGCTCTGTCACTTTCATGGTTCTATCCACTGGGACCAATAATGTCATGCCCTGCCCATATAATATCTGTCTTAAGAGTAATTGTTGCTAAAGGGTAGCCAAACTCAAACATTCACGCCCGTTTGCTATTCAGGTGAGTTTTGGCCAATGTGCCGGCCAAAGTAAATGTGTGGCCATTATGTAGACTAGATATCGTAAATGAACCACGTACGCTATCATAGAGTATGTGCTCCTATTCCAAGCCTCTATATAGGGTTGGCCTCTCCAGGGTTCGTTTTGACGCATGTAGGGTTTCCGTGCGAGCGCTTGGACCGGACATGGCTCCAGCCAGGCTGACGCAGAAGTACAGAATCAGTTCGGTAGCAAACATTGTTGAGATATGCTATTGTGCAGGTAGTTCGTTCTGCGAGTACATGCTGGGCTGACTCACATTATTAATGACGATTTCTTCGCTGTTGCTATTACGTGATATCGGATGAGCTTCATTGATCTTTGTCTATAGGTCTTCGGACAGATATTATGTGGGCAGGGCATGGAATCATTGGTCCCAGTGGATAGAACCATCAATGTGACGGAGCGCTGGAACCAAGTGTTCGTACTTCAGACACTGTGCGGGGTTCTGCTCTATTCTATTTGAAAGAGCTATACAGTTGCGCGCATCCATACCGATGGTATGCCTACCAGCTAAAGAACTTGCTATACTCATTCTCCTTTCTTCTCGGCACTCCTTGAACTGTAGATAGGAGTGACCAGGAGGCAGGCTGACCAAACATTTAAGGCACTGTCTAGCAGGCCTAGCTCATGACTGAATCTCACCACTCGTACATGGATGGTCAATCGTCCATTTGACGTTCGCGCAGATTATTTACCTTGTAAATGCATCATATCCAAATACCACATAATGGAAATACAGGACAGCTCTGTATTAGAACATGGCGGGGTAACATGAAGAGAACAGCAGAGTTCTCAGTCCTCTAGGGCAGGGGTTCTCAACCCTTTTCAACCATCGTAACCCTTTAAAAAAATGAAGCATCCTGCGCACCCCCTACTAACCTTTCTTAGGTAGTAATAATGGTTATTAAAAACGTAAAAGGTATTTAGTTAGTATGGTTTAACCTTTGTAATTTTATAAGGAAAGATATTTTAATAAAACAAAATATAGTTGTTTCTCAGTTCCTTTTCCCAAAGGGTGATTTTTGCAATCATTGCGTTAGTTTTCATTTCAACATAGATCATAGAAACACTACCTTGCATACACTTATTCCAAATGTTCAGTTTTTCAAAAATATCACTGAAATAGGCCAATTTTAAAAGCCAACCAAAGTCATTGAGTACTGATGATAAATTAGAATTGTGCTCGGTAAAGGAAAGATGCAATTCTTTGTGGAGTTCAAATACACGCGCCGTAAATAACTCACACAGTAGTCACGGCACGAAGCTCACTGCGCATGTGGATCGAGTAGAAGGATGGCCGGCCGCGTACTCCTAAGGGGTACGCGTACCACAGATTGAGAACCCCTGCTCTAGGGGGTGCAGGATGATGAACATTGAAAAGGATGGTAGCATGGACGATTTAAATGTCTAACCTCCCGCAATTGACAGAGCTTTCGGCATTAATGTTATAAAAGCTAATACAGAATAGGACATATAGGCTATAACGAATATATCTACAGTATTCGGAGTCAGAACCTGCAACACTATGAAGGAATCAGTCGCTTGTGCTGATTTTCAGGATATGGATCGAGACCATGTACTGTAGGGATGTAAACGACAACCTCTTTAGGTCCATTGAATTGACTGTACAGGGGCCTGTTCCACGAATGAACTTTGCAACTTTTCACTTTTCACTTTGCACATTTCAATTCTTGCAAAGTGCAAAGTCTTTCTGTTCCACCATGATCTATGTATTACTTTTCAATTTCTTCGCAAAGTGAAAAGTCTTTGCATAGGAATGATCCGATCATGTTTATTCCATGAACAAACTGTATATTTATTCCATGATTTAATGCTTTATTTTTCATGGTGAACTTGAGGACTTTAGTAACAGTTCTGCAAATAGCTGATTTTGCTGTCCCATACATAGGCTGCTATACCGTTTCCTAACAAATGTAGCCTAAGCATATAATAATTTGTTCCGTTTCAGAAAGAGATCGACTTCTTTTTGTTGCAGGTTTCAATAAATGGCCAATTATTTCAAGAATATAGTCAGTTTGTATTGGGGTAATACGAAAACACTCACGAAATTCCGTCAAAGTGAGGTTATTTTAGAACTTAAAAGGTTCATTTTGGTTCCGTATTGATAAACTAATTAGTATAAACAGGTTAAAAGTTCAGCCTCTGATCAATACCACACAGTGAGGTTATGAAAATTCATCCCGTCTTTGTCCGTCTTCTTGTTGGATTCTTCATCACTATCCTCACCTGATGATAACAAAAGCTCCTGCGTAATATATTTATAACACTAAACCAAATTCTGCGCCGAGAAACTAGTGTAGAGACTTGTTCATTAACAGCTGAAAAGGGAATCGTCTCTTTGCAAAGAATTCTGAAAACTTTTCAAGCATTCCTTTGCACTTTGCATTTCTGCACCAATGGTGGAACATAACAGTCTTCAAAAGTGAAAAGATTCCTAACTTTTCACTTTTCACTTTTCACTTTGCAAGACAAATCTGAAAAGTGATGGTGGAACAAAATCTGAACTGAAAAGTGCAAAGTGCAAAGTGAAAAGTTGCAAAGTTCATTCGTGGAACAGGCCCCAGGTCAGCCCACGCGAGTGGTCGTGGAGAAACCAATTCAAGCATACGGACCATTAGTACAGTACAGCTGGAATGGTTTTGTTCCAAAAACTGTGCTATGGTTGGCTTTTTGTGAATCGTTAGAAAAGCACAAAAAAGCTTAACTCTAAATTTTAGAATAATTTGCACGATCATTTTGTCGGAAAACTCAGAAAAAAAAAACATTATTGAGATGACCTAAATGAACCCTCGCGCAACAGCAGCACAAATTTGAATAACAGTGACACCCCACGATACACAAGAAGCAATTATTAATCGTCTGCGAGCAAGTAGCTTACGGGCCCGTGTTCTTGCAGACCAGACAACATCAACGTGGAAGGCTGGCGTGGTGTTCGGAAAGACAAGCGTGGGTCGACGAATGGCATGGTGTCGCCTATTGTGATGAATCCCACTTCTGTCTTGCCCAGAGAGACTGTCAGAGTTATTGTTTGGCAAGTCTGGAAAGAGGGACCGCCCAAACCTTGCTGTTGTTGTTGTTGTTGTTGTTGTTGATGATGATGATGTTGAGCGGTGCAAAGGAACAACACCGGGCATTATGCTTTTAATTTGAAATCATAATTAGTGATTGTTGAAGGCAATAAGGCAATATGACTGCTCAACAGGATACTCAATTCAGTGGTTGTCTCTATGATGGCGAACGTTGAAATTGGGATGTTTCTGCACACTGCGCGCATCTCCAGGATATCTTTTCACGTCATAACAACCTTAGAATGGCCCACCAGAACCCCGGTTCTCAGCTCCATGAACATTTGTGGGACATTATAGGTTGATTCATAACTTATGAATACTTTAGGAGAAATAAATGAATACAATTTGTAACTGTTCTCCATCAATTACTTTAAATTTTCTTTTTTTAATTCAAAAAGTAATAACACTATAACTTAATGAAACTACTGAAGTTACTGGCAATTCTACGCACAAAATGCAGAACTGTTTTTAGTCTTGCATCTCCAGAACGTATGCGCAAATATCATATTTTGTTGCAAAACTAAGAAACTGAAGAAAGTGCAATGTTATGACGATATGTTCAAGCAGGCTCTCTCTCTCTTTCCGTCTTCATCTAACAATAAGGCTATGAAATGGATGAAAGCTGAGGTAGTGTAACTGGCTAACGCACCTTTTATTCAACATATATGACCTGTTAAAGTGGTATTATTCACCTAAGTCTGACCCCATGAACATAGCATGAAATGGAAAACAAAACCAGGAAATGATGCACTGGAGTCAGGGGTGCATTTTTTTATGAAAAATAATCGTGAAGAAAACTCAGTCCCAGTGTACGAGTTTTGTTACTCATTCTCCTCTGTTGCGAAGCAGTGACTTGTTCGGCCATCATAAAAGGCTGAGAGTGCGTTTTACTTGAAAATGACCAACGGACATCACTGGATGGACAGCGTATTGAGTGCAGATTTAATACAAATACCTCTCTACACTCCTTTCGGTTGAAATCACTCTATAGTGTAACTTTTATAGTTTCGTTCTTCTGTACGCTGATTCCATTTTTGTTCAGAGTCATTCTGAACTCTTTTCTACTCTACTAGGTTTCAAAACATGTTTCACTTTTGATGATTTGTTACATGAACAGAAATGAACCATGTATACTTATTCATATAAAATATAAATGTTTCCGCCTCTGATTCTCTAAATTACCTTAAGAAGTCAGATTAGTTAAACTTTTGAGTAAATATATCACTTTTAAGGTAATAATGAAATTATATTTAATGCATAATTATTTAATAATAATAGTTATGATAATTATAACAATAATAATAGACTAATAATAATAATTATAATAACAAACGGAAGTTGCTTTTAATTTGATAGTGTCGCTATACTAAAGCAGTCCTGGGGCATATATTTTATCATGAAATTTCACGTTACCCATTTTAACATTGAACTTCTGAAATAACCAAGGTTTATTATGCTGGTTGACGTTCTTATAAATGCATCACATCGAAATCTCTAATGGTCACGAACGCCGTAAATTAAATAAAGTGTATTTACACCGTCGAATCTGCTCCTGGTTATTTTTCTGGTAAAAAAGCCTGAAATTAGCGCAATTGGCTCGCGATATCGCTTTTAGATGAAGAGACAGTTCACTCATATTCTGTACCTGGTGTACGAGGTACGGGAGACTCATCGGCAAGTGAGAGCACTTGATCGGAACGTGATCACTGCCATTAATTGATTTGCTTAAAACCAATCGGTGTTGAGTCGCACATCCATGAAAGAAAAATTAATTGCTCGTTAGCTGGAGGAAATAGGATGATGTAGGTTACCAGAGAGAACACCGCACCGCTCGTATCTCATTCATGATGGTACAGTAATGTTAACACAGTATTCCATATACGCGCGTGCAGACAAGTGCAGACAGGATAACTGCACTGTTTGGATATCAGAGATTTTGGATTTTAGTTCAATTGGATTCGCTTCCGGACTTATGACATGTTCGCGTTCAATAGGTTTCCCTGTAAGCACCGTGTCCACTTGTTTTTAAATGTAGTATACATATAACAAAGCCTATCCCATACGAGATGTAATTTGAAAACCTCCAGAAAAAGTTGTTCCGTGAACAAATAAAAGAGCCTGTTTCCTTAAACTCAACTGGTCCTTTCCATCTCAAAATGTTCCCTACAATTAATTTTTTTCAAGTGATGGACCTAAAATCATTTTGTACATGACCTACATATTGATAAAATGTAGGACAATACTTTTAATTTTGAAACTCAACATCCAAACACTGTATTCATTTTAGACAACGGGGGCGCGGTGTTGGAGAGGTTAAGCTACTTGCCTCTCTCCAAGGTGGACCGGGTTCAATTCCCGTTCAATCCATGTGAGATTTTCGAAGCGAAATATCACGTCCTGTGGTTTGGATTCAATGTAAAATGGAGTTCCTGTGGCTCATTATCACGATATTAATGGTCACGTAAAACAACAAGCTTGCTCTTCCATTTTAATTCAAGACAATTAACACAAAATTAATATTTTGTGATAGCAAATTGATCTTACTCTTGTGTTTAACCAAAGCTTTCACTGCTGCCCTAGATAAATCACTCCAACACACCTCCAGCACTGTGTCCAAAGGCACATGATGAACCCCTATATGGTACCCTTTCAGGAAACTGTAAGGGTGCAATATACAATCTTATTATACAAGGGTTGGAACTTAAGTAGTGGAAACTATTTATTATCAAGAGGTACACAAGTGGTACATGTTAGAATCCTTTACAGTCCTTCAAAGTAGTCACTAGCGTGGTGTAGAACCCGTTGCCAGCGATGTGGAAGTCGTAGTATACCTTTCGCCGAGCCCGTTCTGTCGATGGTGTGCATGGAGCGGTTTACAGCCTCTGCAACAGTCCGGAAGCGAGTGCCACGAAGTGGTTCCTTCATCTTAGGGATTAAATCGAAGTCACAAGGACTTAAGTCAGGGGAGTATACTGGATGGTACAGTACTTCCCAGCCCCATCGACCGAACAAATCTGCCACAGCTCGCGCTGTATGCGCCTGAGCTTTGTCGTGCAACATGATGGGTGGTTGCCGCAGAAAGTGTGGCCGCTTCCTTCGCAATGCTGGGCGCAGGTGGTGCTCCAAAAACGAACAGTAATACTGTGCATTTACGGTATGCCGTGGAGGAACGTAATGCGTTAGGATAACGCAATCACGAATGGCGGCATCAAGGGCCAGCCCGAAAGTCGAAAGTCCGTCAGACCCCCAGTGCGGTGAAGGTGATGGTGATCCTTGTGTACGAGATGAAGGAACCAACTCGTGGCACTCGCTTCTGGACTGTTGCAGAGATTCGACAGGCTGTCGACCGTTCCACGCACACCATCTACAGAACGGGCTCGGCGAAAGGTATATTACGACTTCCACATCGCTGGCAACGGCTTCTACACCACTCTGGTGACTACTTTGAAGGACTGTAAAGGTTGCTAACATGTACCACTTTTGTACCTCTTGATAATAAATAGTTGCTACTACTTAAGTTCCAACCTTCGTATAATACGCTAAGGCTTAAGGTGTATGTTTCACAAAACTCAAGCTCCTAAACCAGAAGGAGCTAGAAGGTGTGGTTTGTATCAAAATCTTCCAAATCGTCTCAATAGTACAGGAAAAATCTTGCATTTCTTGGAAAGTCAACGGAAATATATTAATTTGTTTATAAAGTGCTGTTAAAGAAATAAACAAGACGATAGCACCTACGACAACTCTGTCGCCTACAGCCCACATAGCACAGGACCTGGGAGGGTAGTCTGTACACATGGGGCGCACACAACCCATTATGCAAGAGGTCTCGCACGGGTCCGCTCGTGTAAAGGAATACAACACTTAAAAGGCATGTACTGGGATATTAAGTTCGCAGGGCACGTTCAGCAACTTTACCACAGGCCGGATCAAGTGACCAGCAATAATGTATGTTCTTTTTCTAAAATAAACATGCGTATGTGCTATGATGTACGATATATACAATAGAAAATACGGGACAGATTACCTCGATGTTCAACCCCTTAAAACAGTCACATCCACTACTACAATAAACAAGTAGTTCCGTGAAGAACTAAATAGCCAATTTTCATATACTGTATGCTACTTACAGTAATTGCCTCAATCAAGATACAAATATTCAGTTTGATTGCTCCATGTTGGATTTTTTTATATTTAGGCCTTAGAGTTATGTACTATTACATGAAGATTTAAGTGGCTTCGGTGGGGTAGTTGGTAGCATGCTGAACTGCTCTGCCCAAGATAGCGGGTTCAAACCCAGCCGAAGTCGTCGGATTATTTAAGAGCGTTAAAATTATTTAGTATGCCTTCCTTCGGAGGGGAAGTAAAGCCGGCGGTCCCATGTCATAGATTTACGACATGTAAAAGATCCTTCAACAGACTAAACTTGTCAGGAGCTAAATTTCTAGGTTAGATTTCGTTGTAACGCTCTATCAAAGTTCCAAAGTTCACCACTAGAGATCATTGATATCTGGTAGCGAAAGTTGGAAATACTTGAAATTGATCGGAACTTGTAGCTCACCCTAGTGGTGTCCGCTTGAAGCAGCTACAGCCTCTGGCGAGCCGAACATGTCCTCAGACAATCCCGGTACTAAAAGCCATGCGATAAATAAATAAACATGAAGATTATTGTGTAGGTGTTTTATTCAAACTTCAATCGCATGGTTAGCTTACAAGAATACAAAACGAGATTTTAAAATTTCGCTCTGCCGCCGTCTTCTGGTTATGAAAATAACTTCAATGGATTAAAATTTATATAAGCATATACCGTACTAACTTTCACTGCGCTCAGATGGTTAAATCGGGAGAAACGTCCATTTGAATATTAGAATTTCGTGTCGCCGCCGTGTTGGATTTGTGCTCACCAGGCTATTGAATGTCCCATATGTGAACTTATGTTTATAGCCTCTATATACATACAAAATTTCAGTTTTATTGCTGTCATAGATTAATAGATATTGAGAACCGTCTAATTACGGTATTTAGGATGGTCGCCAAGTTGGATTTTAATATAATATTGAGACCGTTTAGTTGATGTCAACAACCACGATGACTCAACTAACGACACATAAATCGAATGAAAAGTACCGTGAGGATCAGGTGACCTTCCAAAAAGGCTAAAGCGGCACGAGAGTCCGTAGTCCACAGGGATCGTGGTACATGGTGACGATGGTCATAGACCGCCTAAGGAAAGGTTCACCTTAAAACTAGACTGAGAAAATAAACATCCAGACTCATGTAAAACACCGTGAAAATTTATTAAAATTCACAAGCCCCTAGCCTAGTTCGGAGGGTTATAATCGGCTAGTCCGCAAATTAATAAATAAACTAAGATAAAGAACAGGTCCCCTACCTGAGAAGTTACTGAAAACCCTCGCGAAAGATCTAACTCACAATGATAAAGCAACAACAGCAACGCTAGGAATATGGCACGACGCAAGTCCCTAGTTCAAGTTACAAGATCAAGATAATATCTGAATTTACATTTAACAGGGTAGCAAAACAAATCTAGGTTAGGATGGTACCATTTCGACATTTAAATTTAACATTAATTCAACTAGCTAAGTCCTATCAATTAACAAAATTTACGGCGATGACGTCCGTAAAAGAAAACAATTACATCCAAAAGCTAAGTGTACAGCCATGAAAAACAAACAATTTAATTATGCTTAATAACTATGTGCTAACAGCACACAATAAAGTAACATGTAGGGTTTAATACACTTGACATCATAAATTAATAACGAAATAGACACAGTAGTTTTATTAAAAATTCCTGCCTACACCTTGGTTTACTCTTTGTAAACCATAGTCATCTAATGTGTATAGTTACGGTGACGAATGCGCAGTTGAGACCACGTCTGACATCGCATGGCCTGAGCTCCACAAGCTACGAACTCTAGGTTCGCACATGCTTCAGGTCGCTACAAAAATGTCAACTGTCCTAGTCATTTCCTCACAAGGAAATTATCTTCAACTGCACGGCTATGTCAACAGTTCCAGAATGCAAAGAACAAAGTTAGATAGAAAGAATCGTTAGTTAGGCTTGTTTTACAACAATTATGCATTTTATTATTAGAATGTCGGTTTATAGGTTTATCGTAGGTTTATGGCGAATAACATTGACAATAGCCTGGGCACGGAGTGTCTCCAACTGAGATCATTCTCCACCAAAAAGCCTCGACTCAACAGTCGGAATATAATCAACGAGTATAACAACTCGGACACACAATAACACGGGTTACCAGCGGCGCTAAGCTCGCGTTCAATAACTCTGGGATAGGCCTGTACAACAGTTACCTTCCAGTAACATCTGGTCAACGGGATCATCCCCGGACAAAGCATACAATAACATCCTGCTATAACAGGGTAGACTTCACCATCCTATAGAAAACCTTACATAACTGTACTTGTCATACGACAATACACGCAACAGAGCGTTAAACTAACAAAAACCGATCCATAAAACAAGTGATCAAATACAAGAGTGGAAACTGATTTCCATAAGCAAAATAGCAATGAAAGGAAAAGCGAATACAAATTGTACTCTGTCCTCGTCTATAGTAGTTTTGTCTCACAATGAAGCAGGCGTGCTCTAGGTCACTGGGTTACATAACCAGTTTATTCAAGGCCGGCGATTTAATCAATACAAAACCTGCACTTGGCCGGTTCATAAAAAACTTTACCATATGTTACGGATCTCTACAGAGTCCGTGTATCAAACGCACGCTATAAATCTGAGTATGGTAATACACTTCCGTCTTTCTACCAAAGACGTCTAAATGAAAGTAAACTTACAATAACTGAAGCTCTTTGCTTTAAAAATGCAACTCAGTAGTTGCTAGAACATCAAATAAAAACGTGTCTCACACGACACAAGAAAAATATGATAAATGTGGCACAGATTCACACACTAGATCTGCTTAATGATACGTTGGGAACCGCGTTCGATGCTAGGCAACGAAACATTCCTTCTAGTTGTTAGGTTCAAACATGACCAAGAATAGCTTCTGAGCTTATTCAAAATGAAATATAATGCATTTACAAACTGGTAGTTACTGTCGACTACCTAAATGATACGACCGTTCTAACGACAGTCAGGGGTGTAACAAAGGATGGCTGCGAAGAATGCAGTCAATTAATAACCAAGGCATCTGATTGCCATAACTACAGTCAGCAAAGACTTGAAAATTACCCCAAGTAGGGTTGAACAAAATAGCCTCAAAATGACTACGATCAGGTTCAGCAAAAAGGTAGGCATTGACGTTCCACGACGTTCACCAAGCTGCACCAGGGCTGACCAAAATGTCTGACCCCAAGGGTGTCTCACTCTAAACTGAAATAAATGACATCTAATTAATCTAGTTACATCCCTACCTAGAAAAATGGCTGACACTGAGTGTGGTTGATTCACAAACTACATTAAAACTACTATACCACCAGAAACTAGAACAAAGAAGGGGTGTGACAAAAACTCACGAAATGGAGGAGCTCTCACTCAGCTCTCTATTCCACAACAAGGGTTGTACATCAACCTCTCTGGCTCTCTGGATCGGTATCCTCCTCATCAGGATTCCCATCTGGACTCCCCCAAAGACCAGGGTTCGATTTGTCCCTGTCGACATCTTCGTGGATATGCCTGGAAATGGCATTTTGGCTCCTTCCCTCTCGTTCATCGTTCTGGAGATTCCACCATCATGCTGGTTCCTGTAGAAACGTCACCCCCCCATACTGGGATGGTATTAGCCCATGGTGACTGCTACAACCATGGTGAATAAAAGTCCAATCAAGTGGGTAGCGAAA
Organism: Meconema thalassinum; assembly: GCA_946902985.2. Taxonomy (NCBI): domain Eukaryota; kingdom Metazoa; phylum Arthropoda; class Insecta; order Orthoptera; family Tettigoniidae; genus Meconema; species Meconema thalassinum. Next base: position 381,318,688 of record OX336389.2, on the reverse strand, counting down.
TAAGTTGCGTGATTATTCATCCTCTCACTTCCAAAATTATAATGTCCGTCGTGACTATTATAGGCTTCAATTATAAAATACGACACAGCCTTAATCTTGCAGATGTGGATTAGCATGTAAGCTAATACTATTTTATAATGCTGCACGTGCTAGTGACGCTACTTTTGTATCACGCAGCATCCGTGAATTATACGACGTTTCAAAGATGAAATTTCCACTTTGGCAATTTAAATATCTCATACTATTATAATCACACTTATTCAGGATAATTGTAACACTATTACCTGTATATTTCCACTAGGCATCTGCCCTCCACATACGCGTGGGTAATATGTGATGTCACTGCAATGTTGTGCAATACACTATACTTGCCAATAATGATTTCCCAAGCTTCTTATTTAATTCACTGGACTTCATCGACAGTGAATATTAGTATTTGCTTGCTCGATGGCACCTTATAATCACTTTTAACGCTAAACAGCGGATATTCTTCTACGTCTCGTAGGACAAATGTAATTCCACGCCTACACAAGGCGGATTCTCAAGACGCAGTGCTCCGGTACTGGGTGTCTCTAGAAAGTAGGTCGTCAAAACGAAAACGTTGAGCGACTACTTACGTTCCCTTTTGCGTATCTGCAAGGGTATTACCTTACCTAAAGTAAAAATAAACATTCTCCAAAATGTTTTAATAATGCAGCATGACGAAATGGAATATTCTGAGTCTCGTAGGAAAGATAAAAATAATTAATAAGACCTCAGATAATAATTAGCAGTTTACACCAAAGTCAAAAGTGCGATTCACCGCTACTTCAAAGTATCGCGTGATCTCTCAGCTTCACGTGGCTTCCTGGGTGTGTTCAAAAGTACAACATCCCATCATAAATGCTCTGTCATAAAAAAATATCACATGAACCATAGCTCAGCGGGTTCATCTGCCTCTCTGTCGTTTCAAATAAAATGTTGGGATAACATTTTTATTTGCTTTGAAATTCATTCAAGAGTGATATTTTTTTAGATTGGCTGCATTAAAGGTTCCAATGCGTTCTCCTGTCCTAATGTCTTCTGTCACATAACTTCCATTGTTCAAAGGCTGTCGGATACGACTAGGGCCATAATACAAGGATAGAAATTTCCCATATATGCGGTCTATAGGACTAGAAATTCCGGGTCTCCTTATAAGGATAAGGTCTCCTTCTACTAGTGGTTCTCTAAACCTCTGGCGTCTAGTTCTTCTCAAGCGATTGGCAGCTTGTCTGTCCATAGTCTCTCTTGCAGCTAAAAGTCTGCTGGCATGTGATGGTTGTAAACAAGGTGGATTTACAATCACACGATCCCATATTCTCAGCGGCATCTGGTTCAAATGCAAGACCATAGGTATTTGACCAGTGCTTTCATGTACTGTTGAATTAATACATTTTGCCATAATAACAAGGACTTCAGTCCATCGCCAGTGTTCTTCTTGACAATATAATCGACAGAATTTTGCGATAATAGACATCACGCATTCTGCTGGGTTGCTCTCTGGATGTCGAATAGATGATAAAACATGACCTATTTCAAGCTCATTCATGGCATTGGCAAATTCTGCTGAGGTGTACTGTGATCCGTGATCAGTCAACAAGAATTGTGGCTTTCCTGCCTCCGGTATCACTTGACGTCTAATCCTCTGAATAATCTGATGTGCAGTAGCTTTTTGAATCGGATGAAGCATCGTATATTTCGTGAACACATCCACCGTTACAACGATGTATCGATTCCCACGACGAGCCTTAGGTATTGGGCCATACAGGTCCTGTGCATACAACTCTCTAGGTTGAGTTGGTAGTATTGGTCTAGGTTGTTCCTTCAGCAAGTGTGACGTGTATTTGTTCCGCTGGCATGCGTCGCAAGCACGTAAACACTGTCTAACGGTGGCTCCTAACCCTTTCCATGTGAAAGACTCCTTGATAGTTGCAATGGTTTTGTCTGTTCCACCATGTCCAATGGATAAATGTACCATAAGAATAACAGATTCTTGGTATCTCCTAGGAATAACTGCACGCAGTTGAGTGTGGTCCTCGTCTACAAACTTGTATAAGACACGATGATAAATCAAATAATCATCTGCAACAGCAGCAATCCTTGCATAATGATCATCCTGTGGATCCATTCTTCGTTCTAGGAAACGGATAATATGTCTGAGTTCCTCCTCACATCGCTGTCCTTCAGGTAAATGACGAAATCGGCGAAGGTGTTCCTCGCATTCTCCCTCGATGTCTATGGCATTAACAGTAGCTTCAGGATTCCGGCTGAGGATGTCGGCCAACACATTCTCTCTGCCTGGTCGATAAACTATTTCCAAATCGAACTGTTGGAGAAACAGCGTCCAACGTGTGATCCTGTCGCTTGCCAGTCTTGTTCTCAAGATGAAGGTCAACGCATGATGATCGGTTCTCACAATAATCCTCTGACCTAACAGAAGTTTCTGCCAGTATTCAAGTGCGTAAACAATTGCAAGTGCTTCTATCTCGGTCGTGAAGTAGTGAGATTCATGTGCTCTTAAACGTCGGCTTAAGAAAGCGATGTAATGACGTTTCTTCTCATCATCTTCCTGCAGTAAAATGGCTCCTATACCAATGGCAGATGCATCAGTTTCTAGAATAAAGTTCCGAGAGTAATCTGGATATTCTAACTGAATTGAGTCCACAAGCATCTGTTTAGCTCTCCTGAAAGCTATCTCGCATTCATCATTCCAGTTCCACCTGCAGTTCTTTTTCAATAATCCTTGCAGTGGTGCAACAGTTTCGGAATACTTCTCACAATAAGCAGAAAAGAATTGGAGAATTCCTAAGAATTGTCTCACGTGTTTCACACGGGTTGGTGTTGGAAATGCAGCAACAGTTCTAATCTTTGCCGGATTCGGTCTATATCCTTCTCCATTGATTATGTGTCCTACGAATTTCACTTCTTCCTGAAAAAATCGACACTTGTCAAACTTGACCTTAAAATTTGCCTGTCGGAGATTCTCAAAAACAAGGCGCAATGTCTTTAAATGCTCTTCTTCTGTTCCCGAAGCTATGATTATGTCATCCACATAACATATTACTTTCTGCTTCACTTCATGAGTCAGCTTGGCATCAAGTGCTCTGATTAATGCGGCTCCGGCATTTTTCAATCCAAATGGTAGTTTTTGGAATACATAAGTAGTCTGATCAAACAAGAATCCAGTATATTTCTGAGTATGCTCAGATAATCTGATATGGTAATAAGACTGAACCAAGTCTAATGATGAAAATATCCTTTTTCCTTTGAACTTCCTGAGAATGTCCCTAATCTTGGGCGGTCTGTCGTGCTCAGGAGCTAGGCGTTCATTCAAGGCTCTGGCATCAAGACAAAGTCTCAAGCTTCCATCTACCTTAACCACAGGTATTATGGGATTCAAGAAAGGAGTCGGTGATTTCTTGATTGTACCTGCTGCTTCCATCTCATGGATCTTCTTAGCAGCTTCTTCGAGATGTTTCTCGGCAATCGGATAGATCCTTTTCTGGAATGGGGAATCGTCCAGTAATACAAGATCATACTCGTAGTCTAATATCTCACCAGGTGTGGTGTCGAATATATCTCGGTATTCGTTCAGTATTGCCTCAAGATCCTCATGTGTGGGTGCTGATAACGATTCTGCCTCTTCGTCGGCATCTAGTGTCGCCTCAATTTCCTTGCCCTTTAATGCTTCGACTACGTCTACTTCGGATAGGAATTCCGGTTCTTCTTCAATTAGGCTCATCTGAATGGGTTCGTTCGGCTTGAACTCTACCGTATTCCGTCCCATGTCAACGATTCCATCATATTTTCTAATGAAGTCTGCGCCTAAAATGGCATCATGATGCAGGCCCTTCATTACGAGAAATTCGTGCAAGTACACGTGGCTCGAAATCTTCACAGTACACAAAATCTGGATTTTGCACGTTACAACGCGGTCAGGTATGACACCTCTGACTCTTATAGCTGAAATGGGCAACTCCGTCACCTCATAGTTTGCTCTAAGTCTGGCATGGCAATCGGCGGAAATTACACTAATCATCGCTCCAGTGTCGATGAGTATGACTACACTGACTTCATTCAAGGTGGCTACAATCTTGGGTAGACGTGTTAATTCATAATTGTGGTTCGTCGTTCGTCGTTCGTCCAACAAGTCTTCTTGGATTGGCTCCCAGAGTAATATAGAGGCAGTTACTCGGTGCTCAACCAAACAAGAATCTATTGATTTTTCGGAGTTTTTTTTTCTGTCATGGCGAGAAGTACTGGGCTGGTTCTGCTCCGTCTCCTGCACCGAATGTCTATTTTCCCTCGAAGTAGGGTTCCGTTCTCCCTCTTCTTGGATCTGCAATTCTCTCAATTGTTGGAGGTACTCACGGCTCTCCCGCGCTCTTCCTTTCCAATCCCTGTCTGGCTGGTATCTAGGGTCTCGATTTCTGTCGTAACCCCCACTATATCGATAGTCTCTACGGATACATCAGTGTTGCTGATTTCTTCCTTCATTCCCTCGGCGGTTGTTTTCATGACGTCGGTTGTCGTCCGTCCTTCGGTCGAATCGCCGGTCCCAATGACTTCGCCGGTCATCATGTTGATTTCGAGTATACGGAGTGTTATTCCATTCTCTCCTGTTATAACTGTAATTGTTATCACGTCGCCCAGAATCCTCTGTGGTTTGTGTTTGTTGTGGCGTCTGGCTCACTTTATCAACAGTCGTCAGATTCATATGTCTATCCTCGCGCCTATCAGCCTTCTGCTGACGGTGTGTAGGAAACTGTTCTGTGTTAGCGTCCAACCTTCGCAGTATCTGGTCACACTGCTGGAAAGTGGATGCCCCTGCAGCGATTAACACACGTTGTACATCCGCAGGGTACTGCCAAACAATTGTGTTCACCAAATCTTGTTCGGACAACGGAGGCTGAAGACAACGGAGCTTCGCGAGCTGTATTGCGAAGTAATTCGCATAACGAGTAGGTGTATTGGAACTGTACCTTCGAGTGTACATCTCAGCTCGGATGCTCTGCTGGATGTCGCTCGACCAATATGTTCTTAATAACGCTTCCTTAAAGTCTTGGTAGCCTGTGAATGAGTATCGGAATGCCCTGAACCAGGTACCGGCTTGTCCCTCAAGCAGTCGCTCTATAACTCTTAGTTCCCTCTCTGGAGTTACCATAGTATCACGTAAGTAGCTTTCGACATTTGCTAGGAATTCCACTGGAGTAACACCGCTCCCAGTTCCCGAGAAGCGAGCTGGTTGCTCCTCTCTTGAACGAATTATGGTGACATTTCCCTGCGTATTCGCGGGTCTGAAAGTATTTTGCATGTAACTCTGCGTAGGAGTGTTAGTCTCATGACTAATTCGATTAGATGCTGGTTGAAACGGGTGAGCGTTAAAGTTCAAGGTCTGACCTTGCGCTAAATTAGTGAATTGTGACGGTTGCGATTCCATAGGCGCGCTGGGTTGGAAATGGGTAGGCATCATTCCTCCTGATTGAGATATAGGCGTTTCCTGAGATTCTCCCATCTGTGGGTGTACGTGTCTCTCTCTTGGAGTCGTCTCGAGTCTGTCCAGGCGTCTTTCTATTACTTCAAGACCTGGGATGGTTCTGGCTGCGACTTTGTTGCCTAAGTCGTTCAATTGCAGCTCGATCCTGTCAACCTTTCCCTTGAGGTTTGTGTCTACCTCGCGTATGGCCGTCCTAAGGTTATAACTGAGGTCTAACATCTCGGTCACCGCGACTTCCTCAAATCTCTTTTGTAAGGAATCGATATCTCCTTCAACTCTGGACATATTTTCTTGGATTTTACCCACATCGTCTCTAACCTCGGCTACCTTAGCCTCGACTGTAGCTTCGTGTTCGTTGAGGTCACCTCTCAATAACATAAGGTCAATTTTGTGTTCCTCATGATGAACATCAACTGTCTCACGTAGACTGGCTACGGTTTCCGTCAATTCAGAAATGTTTCTCCTGTTGGTGTTAAGTTCCTCTTTAATCTCCATCATGCCATCAACGATAGTCTTCACGTTGTTATTAACGGCATTGGCAGCTCCTCTCATCAAGATTAAACCAACGTTCATGGTTGCCATGTCCTTCTTCACATTTCCGATAAATCCCTCGACGTGATCTAGTCGAGTCCCGAATTCTTCCCTGGTATGTTCCAGATCTGCTCTCATGTCTATCTGGACTTTATTCAAGGTTGTCTGAATTTGAGCTGTGTGCTCCTCCAATCGGTTTTGCACCTCCTCCCTAGCTCTATTCATCTGGTCGGTTAAGCAATCTACGCGCTGGTTAGCCTCCTGATGGTGTCGTATGACATCAACCCTAACAGCTGCTAAACCTGTCGTCAGATCATTTCTCGCTTCGATCCTATATGTGTCCATGTCTGCCCTGACTTGAGTTAAATCAGCCCTAACATTATTTATAGACTGAGTGTTAATCTCTAAGTCCTGTCTTACATTGTTCATAGACTGAGTGTTAATCTCTAAGTCCTGTCTAACCTGGTCCACATGACCACTGACATTGTTGACTTCCTGTCTAACCTGGTCCACATGACCACTGACAGTATTTACAGCCTGAGTATTCTGACCTAAGTCAGCAGTAATCTGTTGAAGATTGGCATTCACACCTGCCATCATCTCTCCAAACACACGACGAATAGTTTCCTCATCCATAGATAAGAAATATATGAGAAAGTGAGGGATCAATTTCTACTGGAACTTACAGCTATGATTAGTTACTTGGTGGTATAAAGCTTGCTTCATTTATATAAATATCACGAGTACAGCTGGAGTATGCAAACTAAGTGCTTCTACATTTACAAAGACAACGGTGAGCAAAGCAAAGTATTACATTTACTTAGGATGAGGCATCATCAAAGAAAATCCTATCCTTCATTTATCCAACACTAAAGCCTCACCCCATGGACTTCTATCAAACATGAATGCCATGCGGTCAATTGATCTGCAGTACGACTTTCTAAGTTCGTCCCAGTCCTGTCAATTTACCATTAATCAACATTAGGATCCTCAAAAAGAATAACATGGTACTGAGGGTCACCACGTTAACGTCGGCACATGAGTTGGGCGCCATTTTATGAAGCCCAAGTCCGCCCACAACGTTGTGCGCCATTTTATGAGACCGTTTAGTTGATGTCAACAACCACGATGACTCAACTAACGACACATAAATCGAATAAAAAGTACCGTGAGGATCAGGTGACCTTCCAAAAAGGCTAAAGCGGCACGAGAGTCCGTAGTCCACAGGGATCGTGGTACATGGTGACGATGGTCATAGACCGCCTAAGGAAAGGTTCACCTTAAAACTAGACTGAGAAAATAAACATCCAGACTCATGTAAAACACCGTGAAAATTTATTAAAATTCACAAGCCCCTAGCCTAGTTCGGAGGGTTATAATCGGCTAGTCCGCAAATTAATAAATAAACTAAGATAAAGAACAGGTCCCCTACCTGAGAAGTTACTGAAAACCCTCGCGAAAGATCTAACTCACAATGATAAAGCAACAACAGCAACGCTAGGAATATGGCACGACGCAAGTCCCTAGTTCAAGTTACAAGATCAAGATAATATCTGAATTTACATTTAACAGGGTAGCAAAACAAATCTAGGTTAGGATGGTACCATTTCGACATTTAAATTTAACATTAATTCAACTAGCTAAGTCCTATCAATTAACAAAATTTACGGCGATGACGTCCGTAAAAGAAAACAATTACATCCAAAAGCTAAGTGTACAGCCATGAAAAACAAACAATTTAATTATGCTTAATAACTATGTGCTAACAGCACACAATAAAGTAACATGTAGGGTTTAATACACTTGACATCATAAATTAATAACGAAATAGACACAGTAGTTTTATTAAAAATTCCTGCCTACACCTTGGTTTACTCTTTGTAAACCATAGTCATCTAATGTGTATAGTTACGGTGACGAATGCGCAGTTGAGACCACGTCTGACATCGCATGGCCTGAGCTCCACAAGCTACGAACTCTAGGTTCGCACATGCTTCAGGTCGCTACAAAAATGTCAACTGTCCTAGTCATTTCCTCACAAGGAAATTATCTTCAACTGCACGGCTATGTCAACAGTTCCAGAATGCAAAGAACAAAGTTAGATAGAAAGAATCGTTAGTTAGGCTTGTTTTACAACAATTATGCATTTTATTATTAGAATGTCGGTTTATAGGTTTATCGTAGGTTTATGGCGAATAACATTGACAATAGCCTGGGCACGGAGTGTCTCCAACTGAGATCATTCTCCACCAAAAAGCCTCGACTCAACAGTCGGAATATAATCAACGAGTATAACAACTCGGACACACAATAACACGGGTTACCAGCGGCGCTAAGCTCGCGTTCAATAACTCTGGGATAGGCCTGTACAACAGTTACCTTCCAGTAACATCTGGTCAACGGGATCATCCCCGGACAAAGCATACAATAACATCCTGCTATAACAGGGTAGACTTCACCATCCTATAGAAAACCTTACATAACTGTACTTGTCATACGACAATACACGCAACAGAGCGTTAAACTAACAAAAACCGATCCATAAAACAAGTGATCAAATACAAGAGTGGAAACTGATTTCCATAAGCAAAATAGCAATGAAAGGAAAAGCGAATACAAATTGTACTCTGTCCTCGTCTATAGTAGTTTTGTCTCACAATGAAGCAGGCGTGCTCTAGGTCACTGGGTTACATAACCAGTTTATTCAAGGCCGGCGATTTAATCAATACAAAACCTGCACTTGGCCGGTTCATAAAAAACTTTACCATATGTTACGGATCTCTACAGAGTCCGTGTATCAAACGCACGCTATAAATCTGAGTATGGTAATACACTTCCGTCTTTCTACCAAAGACGTCTAAATGAAAGTAAACTTACAATAACTGAAGCTCTTTGCTTTAAAAATGCAACTCAGTAGTTGCTAGAACATCAAATAAAAACGTGTCTCACACGACACAAGAAAAATATGATAAATGTGGCACAGATTCACACACTAGATCTGCTTAATGATACGTTGGGAACCGCGTTCGATGCTAGGCAACGAAACATTCCTTCTAGTTGTTAGGTTCAAACATGACCAAGAATAGCTTCTGAGCTTATTCAAAATGAAATATAATGCATTTACAAACTGGTAGTTACTGTCGACTACCTAAATGATACGACCGTTCTAACGACAGTCAGGGGTGTAACAAAGGATGGCTGCGAAGAATGCAGTCAATTAATAACCAAGGCATCTGATTGCCATAACTACAGTCAGCAAAGACTTGAAAATTACCCCAAGTAGGGTTGAACAAAATAGCCTCAAAATGACTACGATCAGGTTCAGCAAAAAGGTAGGCATTGACGTTCCACGACGTTCACCAAGCTGCACCAGGGCTGACCAAAATGTCTGACCCCAAGGGTGTCTCACTCTAAACTGAAATAAATGACATCTAACTAATCTCGTTACATCCCTACCTAGAAAAATGGCTGACACTGAGTGTGGTTGATTCACAAACTACATTAAAACTACTATACCACCAGAAACTAGAACAAAGAAGGGGTGTGACAAAAACTCACGAAATGGAGGAGCTCTCACTCAGCTCTCTATTCCACAACAAGGGCTGTACATCAACCTCTCTGGCTCTCTGGATCGGTATCCTCCTCATCAGGATTCCCATCTGGACTCCCCCAAAGACCAGGGTTCGATTTGTCCCTGTCGACATCTTCGTGGATATGCCTGGAAATGGCATTTTGGCTCCTTCCCTCTCGTTCATCGTTCTGGAAGTTCCACCATCATGCTGGTTCCTGTAGAAACGTCACCCCCCCATACTGGGATGGTATTAGCCCATGGTGACTGCTTCAACCATGGTGAATAAAAGTCCAATCACGTGGGTAGCGAAATAAGTTGCGTGATTATTCATCCTCTCACTTCCAAAATTATAATGTCCGTCGTGACTATTATAGGCTTCAATTATAAAATACGACACAGCCTTAATCTTGCAGATGTGGATTAGCATGTAAGCTAATACTATTTTATAATGCTGCACGTGCTAGTGACGCTACTTTTGTATCACGCAGCATCCGTGAATTATACGACGTTTCAAAGATGAAATTTCCACTTTGGCAATTTAAATATCTCATACTATTATAATCACACTTATTCAGGATAATTGTAACACTATTACCTGTATATTTCCACTAGGCATCTGCCCTCCACATACGCGTGGGTAATATGTGATGTCACAGCAATGTTGTGCAATACACTATACTTGCCAATAATGATTTCCCAAGCTTCTTATTTAATTCACTGGACTTCATCGACAGTGAATATTAGTATTTGCTTGCTCGATGGCACCTTATAATCACTTTTAACGCTAAACAGCGGATATTCTTCTACGTCTCGTAGGACAAATGTAATTCCACGCCTACACAAGGCGGATTCTCAAGACGCAGTGCTCCGGTACTGGGTGTCTCTAGAAAGTAGGTCGTCAAAACGAAAACGTTGAGCGACTACTTACGTTCCCTTTTGCGTATCTGCAAGGGTATTACCTTACCTAAAGTAAAAATAAACATTCTCCAAAATGTTTTAATAATGCATCATGACGAAATGGAATATTCTGAGTCTCGTAGGAAAGATAAAAATAATTAATAAGACCTCAGATAATAATTAGCAGTTTACACCAAAGTCAAAAGTGCGATTCACCGCTACTTCAAAGTATCGCGTGATCTCTCAGCTTCACGTGGCTTCCTGGGTGTGTTCAAAAGTACAACATCCCATCATAAATGCTCTGTCATAAAAAAAATATCACATGAACCATAGCTCAGCGGGTTCAATATGTAGGCCATAGAGTTATGCACTATTAGATGGGGATTATTGTTTGCGTTCATTTTTCAAACGTTGGTTTCGATCGCATGATTAGAACACAAGAAATGATAACTTAATTTTAAAAATTCACACAGCCGCCTTCTTGAGGTTATGTAAACAATTAAACTAAATCAGATGTCAATGCATTTCAATTTGTGCGGTCATTTGCTGCACCAAGTTTCACTGCTAGAAAAGTATATTTAAATGTTTCAATTTCGCTTGGCCACCATGTGCGTTTTATAGTTAACAGGTTTTTGAAAGTCACATTGGTTAACGCTTAGCATTGCCCTTTATCACCGTGCATAATTTCAGGGTGATATGTGTAATTGTTTCGGAGATATAGAATGCCGGTGAAATATTTCGCACAGCCGACATGTTGGATGGGCGAGACGTAATAAAAGTTGAAGGACAAGGTCTGGGTCGGCCGAATTAGTACTATGACCTAACAGAGTATCATTGAAATTGCTCCATCCTTTTAGAAGTTATTGGGGGGGACACACACACATACACACGGACAAAAGCTGGTCTCATAAGCCTATTTCTAGCCGATTTTCGTTGATGAAAAAATAGGCTTATGAGATCACATTTTGTCCGTTTTTTTTTTCATAAATGAAAATAGGCTAAAAATAGGCTTATGAGAACAGCTTTTGTCCATGTGTGTGCGCGTCCGTGTGTGTGTCCCCCCCCCCTAACAACTTCCTAACGGCTAGAGCTATTTCAATGAAACTCAGTAAGGTCATACCACTATTTCTGCCGACCCCGACCGTACCTTTCAAATTTTATTACGTCTCACCAATCCGACATGTCGGCTGTGCGAAATATTTCACCGGCATTCTATTTCTCTGGAACAATTACTGATATCACCCTGAAATTTTGTACCGTAATAAAGGGCACTATTAAAAGTTCAGCTATGAAACATACAAAACGAACATGAAGGCCAAGTAAATTTTAAATTTTAAATAGACTTTTCTCGCGTGTAACCATCCAAACGCAATGAAATTAGGTACAGCAAATGTTTATACACATAATTCACTAGCGTCTAATTTAGTTCAATTGTTTACATATCCTCAAGATTGCGGATGTACGAAATATTTCACCGGCATTCTATATCTCCGAAACTATTGCCGATATCACCCTGAAATCTTGCACTGTAATAAAGGGCACTACTGGAAGTTTATCTATGAGACTTTTACAAACCTGTTAACTACAAAACAAACATGGTGGCCAAGCGAAATTGAAACCTTTTAATAGATTTAACCATCTGGGCGCAGTGTTATATGGTACAGTAAATGTTTATACACATTGTAATGCACTGGCATCTAATTTAGTTCAATTGTTCACATAACCTCATGATGGCGGCTGTGCACAATTTTAAAATTAAGTTTTTATTTCCTGTGTATTAATCATGCGATCGAAGTGAACGTTTGAATAATAAACCTACGCAAAAATAACATCTAATAGTACATAACTCTATGGCTTACATATATAAAAATCCAACATGGCGACCATCTGAAATATTTAAACGGTTCTCAATATCTATTAATCTATGATAGCAATCAAACTGATTTTTTATGTTGATAGAGGCTATGAACATAACTTCACCTATGGGACTTTCAATAACCTGGTGAGCACAAATTCAACATGGCGGCGACGCGAAATATAAATATTTAAATGGACGTTTCTCGCGATTTAACCATTCGAGCGCAGTAAACCTTGGGACGTTGAATGCTTATACAAATTTTAATCCACTGGCATCTAATTTATTTCAATTGTATTCATAACCACAAGATAGCAGCTGTGCGAAATTTTAAAATCTGGTTTTCATTTCTTGTGTCCTAACCATGCGATTGAAATCTTCATTTTATAGTACATAACTCTAAGACCTACATTATATAAAAATCCAACATGGCCACCATCCGAAATATTTAACGGTTTTCAATATTTTTGAATGTATTACAGCAATCAAACTAAAATCTTTTATGTTGATAGAGGCAATTAACACAAGTACAATATATGAAAATAGGCTATATAGTTCTTCACGGAACTACTTGTTTCATTAATGAAAATAGGCTATAAATGAATGTTACATTATAGTTGGTATATATGTACTATATGTGTGTGTGTCCTTTATGCGTTCATATACCACTCTTCCGATTGCGATGAAACATGGGTGAGTTGTTGTGTACACTCTAGGGAAGGTTTCTGAGTTGGTATATCCATTTAACAATAGGTAGCGCAGGAGTAGTTCAAACAAATGTGTGCTGGTGCGCTAATCGTTCCAACAAAGTCCCGTATGCGTTCATGTACCATTTATCGAATTGCAATGAAACATTGGTGAGTTGTTGTGTACACTCCTGCGAATGTTTCTGACTTAGTAAATCCATTTCACAATAGGTATCGCCCGAGTAGATTCAACTAATGAGTCATGGCGCGAGAATTATTTCAACAATGTAAGGTATGCGTTCATATACCATTTATCCGATTGGGATTAAACTTAGGTTAGTTTTTTTTGTACACTCCAGGGAAGGTTTCTGACTTGGTAAATCCATATTATAATAGGTAGCGCACGATTAGATTCATTAAATGAGTGACTGCGGGCGAATCATTTCAAAGAAGTCCCGTATGCGTTCATATAGCATTAATCCAATTGTGACGAAACTTTGGTGAGTTGTTGTGCATGCTCTCACGACTGTTTCTGAATGAGTAAATCTATTTTAAAATAGGTGGCGCGCGTGTCGTTTCAACAAATGAGATTTGGCGCGCGAATCGTTTATACAAATGAACTTTGGGTAGTTGTGTGAATTATTAAATTAATTTCACTTAAGTTGGCGCGCAGGTCGTTACAAGTAATCAGTTCTGACGCGCTAATATTTTCTACAAATGATCTTTGGTCAGCTCTTGTGCATGCCCGTGAAGATTTCTGAATTAGTGAAACCATTCTAGAATAGGTGGATCATGAGTCGTTTTAACTAATGAGTGTACAGTATTTCATACAATTTAGAGGCATTTAATGGAAAACAAAAAAAAAATATTGTGTTCGGTATCTAATGCCGAGTGCAATTTTTAAATAAATAATTAAATAAATAAATAAATAATAATTAATAAAATAATTAAATATAAAAAATATTAAATATTTAATTATTAATTAAATAAATAATGAAATAATTTAATAAATAAATCAATCAAAGTACCATTATTATTACAGCATAATTATTGTTATTATTATTATTATTATTATCATTATTATTTTTATCATCATCATCGTCATACGGTGGGCATATGGCCTTAATTGTTCTCCCACTAAAACATCAATCACCAGCATATCATCATTACCGTGATCATAATATCATGTTTATTATTTACATCATACAGTATGTTTCACAAAACTCAAGCTCTTAAACCAGAGGGCGTTAGGAGGTGCGGTTTGTACCAAAATCTTCCAAATCAGGAAAAATCTTGCATTTCTAAAAAAATCAACGGAAGTATATTTATTTCTTTATACAGTGCGTTAACAAATAAACAAGTCGATAACCCCTGTCAGAGCTGTGCCGCCTCGAATCCGCATAACAGTCATGCCAGGTGGTTGGTCTATCCACATGGAGCGCATGTAAGTAACCGTTCGTAACAAATGAGCAGTGCCCGCAGCAGTGAAGAATTGCACTCTGATTTCATAAATATCGACAATTAAAGTGCGTTTAAACAAATAAACAAGACGAGAGTCCCTGCCAGAACTGTGTCGCGTCCAGCCCGCATACCAATAAAGCCGGACGGGTAGTTTTTACTCATGTGAGAGTTCTCGTACCGGTCCGGTAGTAATTAATGTTACTATTATTATTATTATTATTATATTACTCAATTTCAGATTTTACAAATCCTGGAATTGTAGTAAGTGCCTGCAAGAATCTGGTTTTCCACTCAAGGAATAGAAGCACACATCATAGACCCAGACTGACTTAAGATATGTTTTTCCATTCAAGTTCACTAATAATTGCCGTGTTATATGTTTTATCACTTACTGTGCCATAACTGCACATGAGAATTAACGATACCGGTTTGCGCATATTTTGAGTCATATTACATTTAGGCTTATACTAATTTGCGGTATCTACATTCCAGGTCCGGGATGCAGCTTTAAATTTGTTCAGTCACGTTATGTTATGTAGAAACCTTACCAATTATGAACAATACATTTTTCAACACTTCCATGAAAATGAGGATGTAAGAGAACATGTTAAATATGCGACATTTCTATCGGAATTTCAGTAATATGATCCCTCAGTTGACAGCATATAACAACTTACTTCATTCAGCTCATTTTTCAGCCATTGTTGTTGTTTGAGTCTTCAGTTTTTTGACTGGTTTGATGCAGCTCTCCATGCCTCCCTGTCCTGAGCTAATCGTTTCATCTGTACATAGCTCCGACACCCTACATCCAAGGCAATCTGTTTAACATATTCTAACCTTGGTCTACCCCTACAGTTTTTGTCCTCGACCCTTCCTTCCATAACTAAGCTTGCTATTCCTGGGTGTCTTAGTATGTGTCCTGCTAACCTATCTCTTCTCTTCATTAGCAGTCGCCAGAAACATCTCTCCTCTCCCACTCGTCTTAATACCTCTTTGTTTGTAACCCTATCTACCCATCTGATCTTCATCATTCTCCTGTAACACCACATTTCAAATGCTTCAATTCTCCTCTTTTCTGCTGCACCAATAGTCCAAGTTTCACTTCCATAGAGCGCCACGCTCCAGACAAAGGCTTTCAAAAATGACTTCCTAATACCTAAATGTATATTCGATTTCAGCAGATTCCTTTTTTGTAGAAATGCTTTCTTTGCCTGAGCCAACCTACTTTTTATATCCTCTTTGCTTCGTCCATCACTGGTTATTCTGCTTCCTAAGTAACAGAAGTCTCCTACTTCCTTCAGCTTTTCACCTGCCAATTTGATCTCCATAGAGGTTTCTGATTTATTTCGGCTGGATTCCAGTATTTTTGTTTTACATTTATTAATTTTCATCATGAATTCTTTCCGTAAGACGGAGTCCATACCATTCAAAAACTCATTCAAATCCTCAGGCTTGTCGGCCAAGATGACGATGTCATCAGCAAATCTCAGAGTTGAAATTATTTCTCCTTGAATCTTCACTCCCACCTTAAATTTTTCTCTAATTTCCTTCATTGCTTGTTCAATGTAAAGATTGAAAAGTATGGGTGATAAGTTGCAGCCTTGCCTTACACCTTTCTGAATACCAGCTTCTCTCTCATGTCCTTCAACTCGAATGACTGCTGTCTGGTTTCTGTACAGATTGTATATCACCCTCCTATCCCTGTACTTTATTCCAATCGATTTCAAAATGTCAAACAATTTAGTCCAATCAACATTATCAAAAGCCTTTTCTAAGTCTACAAAAGCCATGAACGTTCTCTTATCTTTCCTTATTCTACCTTCCAAAATCAGCCTAAGACTTAGTACAGCTTCCCTTGTTCCTACATTTCTCCTGAAACCAAACTGGTCTTCACCCAACTCCGTTTCTATCTGGCTTTCAATCCTCTCGTAAATTATTCTAGACAGGATCTTTGAAGCATGAGTAATCAAGCTGATTGTACGGTAATCTTCACATCTGTCAGCTCCCACTTTCTTTGGTATAGGGATGATTACATTCTTCTTGAAATCAGGGGGTACCTCACCTGCCTCATAAATCCTACACACCAAGTGAAATAACTTGATCAGACCTTCATCTCCTATGCAGAGTAGCAACTCAATCGGTATATCATCTATGCCTGGTGCTTTGTTCCTGCTTAAGTCTTCCAAAGCTCTATCAAATTCTGATCTCAATATTAAATCTCCTTTCGCATCCTCATCAATTTCCTCCTCCCTTTCCATTACATGATTCTCAATCTCCTTTCCCTTATACAAACTCTCGATGTAAGCTTTCCATCTCTCAACCTTTTCTTCCCTATCTGTTAGAGGCTTTCCATTTGTGTCCTTAATATTACAGCACTTAGTCTTCGTTTCCCCAAAAGTATTCTTAAAACTTCGATAAGTTGTGTCTACTTTTCCTAATTTCAGACAATTTTCTATACCTGCACATTTCTCTTTCAACCATTCTTCTTTCGCTTCCTTGCACTTCTTGTTAACCTCATTTCTCAGACGTCTGTATTCTGCTTTCCCCTTTTCATCTCTTACATTCTTGTGTTCCCGCCTTTCATCCATCAATTCTAGTATATCCTGAGTGATCCACGGTTTTCTACCTATTCTTTCTTTCCTACCAATGTTTTCTTCTGCGGATTTTGTTATTTCATTCTTCAAAAGCGCCCATTCGTCTGCAATTGAAGTTTGTTTAGGGTTTTTCATTAGTCCTTCTTTTATACTAGTAGGGGGGTAATAGGGGTTCCAAGCCACTCTAGAACCCTCCTCTTACCACTACTAAGCCTCAGCCATGTTAAATATCTCTCGAACGCGTAGTCCGATTTTGACAAATGAGGTATCGTTGGACTCGGGCTGACGTCCTCTTTGCTATGGACCACTCGTTATATTTTTCAAATTTTTTTTGAAAATTTTTGTTTTCGAAACTAGGTGATAGTTTGAAAACCAAAGATGATAGAACGTTATGCCATGGCCCAAACGAATGGTCTTTATGACCTTTATTTTCTATAATGAAACTTTTTTACTTTTTATGTTTTTTTGAAAACACTCGAATTTTGAAAATCCTATATTTTGGAAACTAGGAACTCTACAAAAAAATTGTTTGACATAAATGAAAGGTCCCTATGCCCTCTACCCCCAAAATAAATTTCAAGTCGCTAGAGCAAAAGTTGTGTTTTGTAAGTGTAGTAGTGGGATGGGGACAGAGCTGCTCCACTTAGCAAGCCCCTGCGACCTTGGAATGGAAGGAGTGATGCTAGGAAGGCGTGCTTGGATTCGTTTTTATCGTCTCGTTGTGCTCTTTACGGGAATGTAGGTGTCGAAAAGGTGAAAAACTGGAAACACGGTCTTTTTGGGGTAAAAACGTGATTTTAGACTTTTTGCTATATCTCGCGAACCAAGTATGCTAGAGGCGTGTACTACGGGTCCAAGGACTCGGAGTGACGTCCTCTTTGCTATGGACCACTCGAGATATTTTTTAAAAAAATTTGGAAACTCGATTTTGGGGTAAACACGTGTTTTTTGTGATTTTTGCCGATATTTCACGAACCAATAACGCTAGAGACGTGTACGAGGTGTCCTAGGACTCGGGATAACGCCCCCTTTCAAATGTGGTAGATATTTTTTTTCCAAAAAGATAATTCACAAAGGGCCTAACGCCATACATGTTGAAATAACGTTTTCTTTTTCTTTGCCTGTTTATAATGTCCATGAAGCGTGGCGGTTGAGAGAGAGACGATACGGCTGGGTGTGTGTGTGTTTCAACGAACCTGTCGCTGACCACGGTGGCTGTGTTCAATAGATCAATCGCTATTTCGACGGGTCGGTGTATGACAGAGCGAGGGTACGTTTTTTCACACTTTTTACCTTTAACGTGTAAACGGTGATGAGAACTTGGTTCTATGTTGGTCGAAGCGAGTACAGAAAACACACTTGCCGAGGAGCAGGAGGTGAATGTCATTTGAGCTTATGGGAAGGCGTTGATCTGACTTGACAACAGGTGACGCTTGAAGGTGAAATAATCTGACCATTGTGCTGGCAGGGAAGTGCGAAAGGCGTGCACACATGTGTGAAACCACAGGCACGCTAAACCAGTGACATCCTGTCTCGCTTCGTACGTGACAAAATGCAAGTCCATGTGAAATTTGATCTACCGCAGGTGTTCACCTGGGACGTTATCTGTCCACGTGCGCGATAACTGTTAACAAGTTACATCCTGTTTTGCTTCGTACGTGACAAAATGCAAGTTCATGTGAAATTTGATCCGGCACAGGTGTTCGCCTGGGACGTTAGCTGTCCACGTGCACGATAAGAGAATGTTCAAAGCGTGGGAATCGCTGAATCAGTAAAAAGTATGATGCAACTTGTCGGAATGATGTCACAACCAATAGATAGGCAAGAGCTGCAAACAGCAGTGGTGGGAGGTGAAGGGAGGGAGAGGGGAGGGGGTGATGTATGAGAGAACACAGGAGGAAAGGGAAAGACAAACATGTATGAACATGCATGAAGCGCGGAGCGCTGTACACATAGAGCTATAGGTGGTGTACAACATGGGTGAATAAATAAAAAGTACACAGGTTCACACAACATGTAATTTATTGATCCAAGAATTAAACGTAGAGTTAAACCCTAACCATTTGACGTAGAGTTTATTTCCTTTTTGTTTCAACACTTTTTCCACAAGATAATGCTGAGGAAATGCTGTTTTCTGAAGTTCATGGAGATAAAATCTACCTTTTATGGGTTGATGGTTGAGGTCCTCGAGTAAATAGGTGACTGGACTGTCCAAGTTGACTCGACGAATTCGAAATAGTTCAGTCCCCCACTGAGGCGTGTAGCCCTTATTGAAGGCAGACTTAAATTTGCTCACACGAACAAAATCCCCAATGTTCAGTCGGTGACGTTTAGGATCGGCTGTTTTTATGGGGTTAAACAGTTTATCCAATCGCTGAATATTTTTAGTCACGAGACGTGGCTTGGTCCCAATCGTTCTATGGTTGGTGTCATTGTAACGTGACACTAGCTCAGGTAACATGTCCAACCAGCGATAACTGCCCTGAGCGGTAAACGCTTTCCACATATGGGTTTTCAATGTTCGGTTGAACCGCTCGACCACACTGGCTTTCAGATTGCTGTACGTGGTGTAATGGTGAATATCCTTAGATTTGAGAAAACGGGAGAAGTCCTTGTTGAAAAATTCTTTCCCCTGGTCGGTTTGTAGCAACTGAGGTTGACGTTTGGAGTGTTGAATAATATGTTGAAAGGCCTTGGTAACTAGTGGGCCAGACTTGCGACGCACAGGTTCAACAAAGGCCATTTTGGAATAGACATCAATGACGGTCAACATATAGCGTACACCGTCGTTAACGCCAGCATAGGGTATCATTTCAACCAAGTCAGCCTGCCAAAGTTCATCCACACCTCGTGAAATCACCTTGAGTCGTGAATAATGACGCCTAGCTGGGCGATGCAACTCGTGAGCAATACCCATTTTAATGGGTGAGGGCTTAAACAATAATTTTGGCATTTCGAAGTTCTTGTTCAATTTCTTGAATTTCCCAATCGTGACCGATATGGCCAGCTTGACGTGAGGCATGCAACAACTGTAGCCGCTGGACGAGCTTATTGGGATTGTGCCAGTAGGTAACATCCACAAGGGGTTTTAATGGTTTAAATGTCACTCCCGAAGCGGATGCTTTACGACGAGTACTTTGACTGGTGGGAAACATTTTTGCAATGATGGTTTTATATTTTTGAGATATATTGGCATTCACTTGTTGCGTGGGATCATACTGTCTTTTGTGAGCATGGGTATCCAATAAAATGGATTTATATTTGTCAAGATCCTCTGACGTATAATCATGGAAAGAGGGGGTCCGAGAAAAGAGCAGCTTTAACAGTCCTGGCGTTAATTTATAGTTGATGTTTTTAATGACAGCTTTAGTACGAGCAAATTTAATGGATGAATCGCCAATTTTAAAACTATCATCCTCATAGCGAACACCATACGTGGTATCAGTGTTTCCAATAAATAGATCGGTGAAATAGGGTTCCAATGTTGATCCATAATATTTTATTAAAATGGTTTTCAGTTGAGCTTTATGTTGAGGGGTGGCCAAGAGTTGTGAAAACGGAGACGCTCTGGAAGGGCAAGGTGTTTCGACCATGGCCAAGGATTTCTTTTTTCTCAAAAACTCTGCAAGGGGTGCGGCCTTTTTTTGAGGCGTAAACACTTGTTCCTCCTCATCCTCAACTTCACTAACACTAGTCAAATCTTCCACTTCCTCTTCCTCAGGGTCCTCGTGCAGCGTCTGCGTGGCTTGTGAAACGGTGGGTAGCGTTTCAGATGGCTTGAAAGAGGGTTTCAACATGGCTTTTAGTGGAGGTGCTAAATGTTGTTGAATAAACAACGCATGATTGGCACGTGATTGTTTCAATTGACGAAACTTTTGGCGAATAGTATTTTTTGCTCTAATAATATGCTTTTTTAATTGACTCTCTGCTAACGCCATGGTGTCTTGGCAAATGACTTGCCGGGGAATGAGACAAGGCCTTAAATAGCAATAAAATGATCAAACCCTAAGCGATACCGTCCTTGGTTGAGTTCACGTTGTTTGTCAATCACTAAACAGGCATGACGTTGAGTGTTCCAGCACTTGGCACACAATTCTGTAAACATTTGAAAGGTCATATCCGGATTCACATGTTCATTATAAATGTGACGACTGTTCCTCTCGTCCTGACGAAATAAAACAATGACATTGGCATTGTCACGAATCAACTGTTTGGACATTTTAGAATACGTTAGCCCAAGATAGAAGCAATCGATATGTTTGTGTCGACCCATGCTGAAATAGCTTTGAATGATGCCTTGACGTTCAGTGGATACATCATCGAAAATCATGAGTGAATCAGGCTTTACTTCATCCGGTGAAATCACATTTTCTTGCATGGAAAATGTAAAATAACCCATATTCTCTTTTTGTAATCCAGACATGACTTGATCCAGAAACATGTAAAGGGGTTGGTAGAGAGATTTTGCAAAAATATAAATATTTTGAAAACGCAGACCATTGGGCGCTGTAATGTGCGTTAGCAAAAGATTAGTCTTTCCACAGCCGGAAGGCCCCACAATGATGCAGCGAATGGAAGATGGAAACAGTGAACCATGGCGTTGTTCACGTGATGTGGGACAGAGATGGGAAACCATGTCCCCCACGGGGAATGACTCTTGCTGCTTAATAATCTTCATGTCAACTAAGGCTTAGACAGGCTAGCCGGCTGTCTATATACAGGACACCGAACCTTGTCATAGAAACAGTAGACTGGTACTACAGGTTGACGATGGATGTCTTTGGACGTGCGTTGATGGCCAAAGCTAGGCCTGTCCTCATACATGATCCTAAACAGGAAACAGATCCTGCTAATAAACACTATGTGGATAGGTCAGTAGTGCCACGCACAAAACAGGGAGATTATGACTTTAAGGGAAAGCGGTTAACCCATGTAAAACATCCTCAAGTGTCTACAGACGTTACTACGAAAAAGTATGTGGATAACAAAGTGTATGAGTTTTATGACAAAGTGCCCCAGCTTATGGTGAATGGCTATAGCGCTAATCACCATCGGATTATTCACGTGGAAGACCCACAAGACGAAGACGATGTCTGTACCAAGCGTTACGTGACCCATGAAATGAAAAGGCTTTATAAATTTATCCCATGTGTATTTTTAGTGTATCTGACAAATGAAAAACCTGTGAATGACAGAAACCATTTACCGTTAGTCCATGATCAGCACTCGACCTATGTGCTTGCTTCGGGTTTAAGCCACTATCGATTACACTATGATGGAATCATTCACATCAAATATGCCATACCTGATGAGAACCATTTACAAATAAAGATAAATGGTCATAGGATGTTGATCCATAACCATGAAATGGTCAATGCAGGGGACGAATTATCTCTTCATCTCATGTTGACATGGGATGAAAAGCAAGCGGGAAAAACCATAAACGATTTCCCACTTTATGTGGAATTGGAATATACAGCCATGAAATAACGATCTGACGTTAGTTGTGATTTAAACTTTCTTGTGAAAGGTTGTGGGTCATTATCATCATGGTGAAACAAAGGTATGCAGTGAGAAAGACTAAAAAAAGGACATTGTCCTTGGCAAAGCCAGGGTTTTCAACATTCGTGGCCAAGCCCTTGCGAAAGAAAAAAAGAAAAAATAATGTATTGACCATAAGGAAAGCCCTTCGAGCAGCACAGAGACAGGTTATTCCAAAACGTCGGCGACAGGTTTCAAACCAAGGGCGAGTGATTCCCGTCCCCAAACGAGCGGGATTTTTACCTGCATTATTTGCCGGTTTGGCTGCTCTGGGCTCACTTTTGGGCGGTGCCAGTGCAGTGGCGAAAACCATTAAAGCCGCGCAGCAGGGCAAGCAACAACTCAAAGAAAGTCAGCGACACAATGAAACGATGGAAGCGATTGCCATGGGGGCTAGAAATGCCAATTTAAAGCCAGCCTTTTATCAACAAGGATTTGGGATTTCACCATTTCGAAATATTAAAAAAAAAAATTTAACCTCAGCCATAGCAAGACATGCCCTGACGCATCAACAAGTGGAAAGCTATGCTAAACAACTAAAGCTTTCTCATTTTCGAGGTGTGTTTATGCGAAACCAATTACCCCCACGACCCTGGAAAAAGGAATGTGCTGTTGTCAATTTGGATGATCACCGAGGACCAGGAACGCATTATGTAGCTTATGTCAAAGAGGGATCCATGGTATGGTACTTTGACAGTTTTGGGAATTTGCCCCCGCCCATGGAACTAGTGACCTATTTTGGAAACAGGATCAAGCTATATTATAATGTGAAACGAGAGCAAACGTTTAATAGCCAACAGTGTGGACGTTTGTGTTTAATTTTTTTATATAAGACGCAGCATAAGCTAAAACGCCACCAGTATGTCGGCAGAAAGTAAAACGTTTACACTGCATGGACGTGGACCTGAAGTCAGCCTAGACTTTTACCCGCCTATCGAATTGAGTGAAAAACCCTATGGTTTAGGACTTGTTTCTCTTGAAACGTACAATCGAATATACAACATACGTGAAAATGTGAACAACAAGTTTTACTATGATGATTCTGTGCTCACCTTGAACTCTGGTGGATACACGATCGATGACATTTATGAACACATTTATGTGGTGTTGATCAATCAGTATGGTTTAAAGTCATTTCTCGACGGAACGCACAAGTTTGAACTTGTAGGCAATACCAACACTCATCGCTGCAGTATTTTCTCAACCTTCAACATTGACTTTAAAACACACCCCGATTCCATTGGTCCATTACTAGGATTTAAACCACGTGTGTTGGAGCCCAACAAAAAACATGAATCGGACCATGAAGTGAAATTCATTGAGGACCATCATGTGTCGGTGACGTGTAATATTATTAGCCAAGTGTACACCAATCAAGAACCATCGCATTCGCTTTATGACTTTATTGTGACATCACCCAATGGGTATATTATTCGTGAAAACCCTCCAGTGGTGCTTTTTCATTCTGTGGCTGTCGATAGTATTAGTAATATAACATTAAGACTGATCAATAGAGATCAACAACTCATTGATCTAGATTCTACCACACCAGTGACTTACAAGTTGGTGCTAAAGCCACTATGAAATTTGTGTATAAAGCAACAACACCGTCTAGGAATAGTGTTAGTTGTTTGCCACGTGAATACACGTTAACATCTCAGAACAAGCAGATTTTACAGCATTTGGGTTACCACGTCAACCCTCATGATGAATTCTATCCTAGAGATAGCGAACCACATCGAGGAGCAACCAGGAGTGGTAAGAATTGATCTCCATTCCTATCAAGCTCAAACACCTGGACTCAATAACAATGATGAAATTCAATTTGTTATCAACAACCAAGATATTTACACCCTACCTCATGAAAGTGTCATTCAGATTGAAGGTCGGCTCACCAAAGCCGATGGCTCTACACCTACCACATCCAAGTTGGCCAACCATGGTTTAGCCTTTCTGTTTTCTGAAGTGCGGTATGTCATTAACGATATCGTGGTGGATAGCACTCGAAATGTGGGCATTTCCAGTGTCATGAAACTATACCCCTCTTATAGTGAGGAAGAAGGTAAAACACTTTGCATGGCAGGTTGGTGTCCTGACACGACCAATGACTGGATGGTACACACTGATGGGACCTTTACTGGATATTTACCTCTTAAACTGATTCTAAGCTTTGCTGAAGATCACCAACGCATTGTGGTTAACGCAAGGCAAGTGCTTTATCTGGTGAGAGACAGGAGTGATAATAATGCACTCAAGGGGGCCGACAATGCCCCCATCGATTCAAAAATTCAACTACAACGCTTGCTATGGAAAGTGCCTCATGTGACCCTTAACGATAGCAAAAAACTGGACATACTCAAAATGGTAAAGAGAGATATGCCTCTACCCATGGAATTTAGAAGCTGGGCACTCCATGAGTATCCGCTATTGCCCACTACCAACACACACAGTTGGTCTGTAAAAACAGCTCGCTATACAGAGAGACCTCTCTACCTGATCGTGGGTTTTCAAACGAATCGCAAGTATCAACAAACCAAAGATGCCTCGCAATTTGATCACCTGCAATTGAGAAATGCACGTCTTTTCCTCAACGGAGCTGTGTTTCCCTATGAAGGACTGGATTTGGATTTTTCAAAAAATAAGTTTGGGCCCCTGTACGACTTGTTTTCTAAATTTCGATGGTCGTATTATCAAAAAGAGAACGGCCCCATGCTACTACCCCAAGCGTTTAAGGCAAGAGCACCACTGATTGTCTTTGACTGTTCTTACCTGGAAGAGTCTGTCAAGCCATCCAATATCGACATTCGACTAGATTTTGAAACGCATGACAATGTACCAGCCAATACGACGGCCTACTGTTTGATTATTCATCACAAACAAGTCAACTATTATCCACTGTCCAACCAAGTGACGAGTGTATAAATAACAGGTCATCCCACGTCAAGCCGCTCAGTCATGTCTTGCTTTAAAGCCTCAAGAGACGTTACATCCATGAATTTAAACTCTGAGGAACAACGTTTCAAGACTTTTGCCACATGGCCAGTGCCTTTCATAAACCCTGAAGCCTTGGCGGCCGCTGGATTCTACTATTTAAAAAAAAGAGATGAAGTGAAATGTGCCTTTTGTCCCATCATCATAGACCAATGGCAGGAGGGCGATGAACCCATGCAGGAACATCAGCGCTGGTCACCCACCTGCCCCTACCTGTGCAGAATGAAAGTGGGAAATATACCCTGCCATTCAAGCTATCCCTCACTTGTGTCTCTGGGTGATGAAAAAAAAACAAGTTACGATACATGTGGGCCGTATGGTATCCATGGTGCTTCGGTGAGCAGCTCACCATCAAAAACGCCTAGCTTAGAGACATTGGGACATCATCGGTGTTATGGACGTTACAAACACAAGAGACTATATTGTTGTATCAGTTGCTATCGTCCTTATCCTAAAATGAGAAAAGCCTGTAAGACGTGTTATGATAATAAAATGATGTAATTCTTAAATTCTTATTTTTGCATGTCCCCCTGTCCTACCCTAACCTTAATTTGAAACTAGCATGGCAGGTAAGTCCATGTCATGATCACACATGATCGTCAGTCAGTCGTCAGTTGAACTTGGTCCAGGCAAGCGTCAACATGTTGCGCACACTCATTGTGGATTGCCAAGGGTTTAAAATTGGTGACAACAAATTTATATTTAAACAAGTGGCCATGATCGATTGTACCACGTTTTGGATATCGCAAGCTACGCATTTGCTATTTAAACCACCCCATGCTCTTGATTTGTTGTGTGAAAAAGACCGTAAACAAACCCAGTGGATTGAAAATCATAGGCAACTAGACTGGAATCAGGGAACCATTTCCTATAAATATTTGGTCGTGGTCATGAAAGCACACTTGTCCTCGGCCAATGTGGTATTTGTGAAAGGCAATGAAAAACGTCAATGGTTGCAACCATTTTTGGCGTCTTACTGCCAATGTATCGACCTCATGGAGTTGGGCTGCCCCTCCCTGCAAACGCTCATGGATACTTGTTCCTGTGGCAACATTACCCATACAGCCCTATCGCATGCGTGGCATCTCTTTCATTGGTTAACCACTCATGCCTGCTGGGAGTTGTTGAACAAAATTATAACTCAAGATTTACCTGTGAATGACGTCAGTAAGATTTCTACAAGCGACGTGTAAACATCTACAGCACGTGATACCATGGAGAAAGGCAATGCTACAGACAAAGCCATCGGCAAGTTCTTTGTGTGCAAAAAGAAACTAGACAGTTTTACCAAAGAGGAACTCTTGGCACTGCCCAAGTCGTTCATTTATTATGTGGCCGCCAACGCGGTCAAAGAAATCTGGCAACATGTACCAAAATCATGGACTCAAGACCCTGTGTTGAGTGAATTGCAACCCTGTACGGATTACGATCACCATAAGCAAGTGGCCATGGCAAAAATACCTTCTATGCGTCAGTGTGCGACTTGCCAGCTAGTGAAACTGTATCACGGTCATAAAAGTCCATGTAAAGACTTTGTTGAATCATTCCACGGGTGTCATGGCGAGAAAAAGCAACAACAACAACAACAAACACAAACATCGTCCACAGAGGAGGAGGAAGACCAAACCTTTTTACCATCGATGGAAAAGGATATGCCAGACCTGTACTGGCAATGGCGTCATTGACAAAGTGATTCAGTACTTACCTTTCGAAATCCATCTTCCAGGTTATCGTTTTTGTGGCCCTGGAACTCGTCTCGAAAAACGTTTACAACGTGGTGATGTACCCATTAATCTTTTGGATCAAGCATGCAAGGAACATGACCTTTCTTATCGCCATAGTCATCCTGGTTTAAAACATGTGGCAGATAAATTGTTATTGAAGAAAGCTAAACAACGTTTCACATCCAATGATGCCTCAGTGGGTGAAAGAATGGCAGCCCTGATTGTCATGAGTGCTATGAAAGGAAAGTTGATGATGCATGGACATAAACATTGAGGAGTGAGGAATTGGGATTTGTTTGTATTCTATTTTTCTTTTGTCAATTCACTATGATTATGAAATAAAAACAAAAGTTTTCCAAGGCACGAAGTTTTGTTATTTTTAATTTTAAGAAATCGTGATGTTGATGGCTGATTTTTTCATTTTACACATTTCACACATGATGAATTCCACACACTGTCATTTATCATTTTGCAATTTACAGTTTTTGAAAACGTTCGTTTCAAGTTTAACGTTTTTGATGATATGGATTTTTCCATTTTGCTGATGACACATTTTAAACAATGTCCGTTTGAAGTTTTTGAATTTTCAAATTTCACACATGGCCATTTCCAGTTTTTAAAAATGTCCGTTTTAAGTTTTGCTGTTTTGGTGATATGGAAACATGGAATTTCCATTTTGCTGTTTTCATATTTTTTCCATTCGGTGTATGTCGAAAGTTGAGATTTGACAATGATGTTGATGCAAGTGCTTGACCTTGATAATACTGCAATGTGTTGATGTGTGTTTGGAGAAACGTCGAGGTCTACGACTACTGCAGGTAAGACTGTTTTTACAAAAATAATGTCTATTGTCTGCCACATTTCAATGAAAAAACTAAACTATTTAAAACAAAATGAGTATATAAGTGACCATTTACCCCCCTCCCCACCCACCCACCCTACCTCACCGTGTTTGCTCTGGTCAATCATACACACCAGTTTTCTCTCTCCACTCATACATTCACACCTGTCTTTGGGAACAAACACAACCACTTTATTTATTCCCAAAAGCACATTCTCGACATGCACACTCATCCCAAAAGAACTTTTTTTAGTTTACCATTTTACTATTTCAAAAAATAATTAAATACTAGTTATTAAAGTTACTAAAAATCTTACTTATTTCATATTTACAAAAAAACTCAACTTTTTACAGCGTTAAAAGAATCAAACTATTTACCAATCAAAAAATTTAAAAAAAATAAAGTTGCATAGAACTTTTAAAGAGCAAAAGGTCCAAGTGGGTTGCCACTATTTTACAAAATCTACTATTTACAATTGCAGAAACCAATATTTACAAAATACTAAATCTACAAGTTACATAAAGCCATGTCCCATAAACGATTAAACAATGAAATCACACCTTCTCCTCCTTGCGATCATAACCCCAGGGCAGGCTGGTGAGCAGGTCATCAGCCCACACACGCTTGTTATCCATGGAGGCTAGGGTGCGTTTTCTCTGTTCCACAAGATACAAATGATGGTTGCTGGATTGTATCCTGCACTGTGTATGAGACATAGCCTTGCCAGTGCGTAAAACCGCTAGATAGTCATCAACACGTAGCGATTTTACCACTGCCCTACCTACACCTTTTGCTCTTTTGGCTTCCTTAGAGTCGAGTGTGCGATAAGCATACATTTTTGAGGCCAAACCTACGAATTCCGTCATAATGGAATCACCGCATTCATCTTTTAAAACGCCCATTACCTTCTTGTTTTTTTATGGGCAGCTGAAACACGTTGTCAACGCTATAGCAAGAGGTGTCGAACCAGTCACTATGCTGCCTCATGACGTCATAGGGGTTGCAGTGGCGAATGTGGTAAATGAATGAGTCCGTATCCATATACAAAAGAGAGACGTCCTCAAAATGGCGTTTGGCAAACTCATAGTGGAATCGATACATGACCGATTTAGAAAAGTCTAAAATGACTTGACCCAAGTAAATGGGCTTATCCATGGTCACGCTGGTCTTACTCATTTCAATAGTAGCCAAATCCTCATCGATAATTTTGATCGATTTGAAATTTGGCTTGGCAATGTACCGCCGGGCACCCCACCGCCCCTCCCAGACATTCACCAATTTAATGTCACGGTATTTGCGGACATTCTCCATAGACTTGCCATAGATGCAGTTGTTCATTAATTTAAAAAAATTAATTTCAAACTGCTGTGTTGCCATTTGTCGGTGCTCTGTGTTGAGTCGCATGTATGGCTCAAGCCATGCTTTTTGAGCAAAAGAAATACCCCTGTGGATTTTCTTCAACACCAAGCCTTGGGCGAGGCATTGCACCAACATTTGGATATGTAGCACATACCGATTTTTGTTGTAAAGTGTGCCCATGAGTTTTTCAGTTTTCACTTTACTGTCAGGGGGAACCATTTGCTCAAGGCAGAATGGGAAATCGGCATGTTCATCATACAAGGATGAGGGATATTCAATATCCACTTCTAGCACATATCCACGGCCTGTTTCTTGGCTAGCCATGTTCACATCAAATTCTGACACTTGTTTGTCTGTCAGCCAAGCAAACTTCCCATAGGGCAAAGGCTGACTCATGGCGTAACCATACAAATTATTCACGTCATAGTACATTAAGTACGATTCTGGTTTTTCCGGTGAATAATCAGGCATGTAGACATTGTTCGCTTCGGCATGGCGCTGGTTAAGTGACACAAAGCCGCCACGAATGCCCTTTTCAAAAAATAGAACCATGTCTACGTCAGTGAGTAAATCCAATTCCACTTGAGTGTATTTTAAAGCGGCATCAAACGAGAGTCCAGGACTTGTGTAATAGTGAGCCGGGTCAAGACCGTAAATGTGTTGACACAAGTTACGGAATTTTTCAAACACATCAGTGAGCAGCAATACATCCAGTTTTAGGTAATGCAAGGCATATTCACTTAGCGTGTTCATGCCAAACACTCGCCAAACTTGACATGCATGTGCATAGTCTTCATCGGAAACGGTACTGCGTGTTAGTTTGGAGTAAAATTTCTCTTGTGGTGGGAGTTTTCTTTGCTTTAACACGTCCCAGCTGTTGCAGAAATCATACGGGAATATACCTTTCCGAATGCACAATTGAAATTGCTCAGGATCATTAAAATGCATTCTAGTATTTTTTAATTCCTCCTCATTCAAGCCATTCACAAGGCTGTCTAGCGAGGATGCCATAAACTTAAAGGAATCCAAAAATCGAATGCTAAAGTTGCTCAACCTCCATGTCAGGGCTGTAAAACGCTCATGGTTTTGGGGGATAATGGTAAACGAGCCCTTGTTGACACGTCCCAATTCACGAATCAAAAATTGAATGTCATAATTCGCCAGATTGTGGAAAAAGACACTAATGAAACGAGGAGCTGGAAAGTTCAAGTTGCATTTACTATGCGCAGCTCCACGAAACTCCCCTGTAAAATGCGAGTGGTCTCTGACTTTTTCCTCTCCACATAAAATAGGCTTTTCGCAAATATGGCATGTCGTGACATGCTCATACTGCTGCTGTTGTTCTGGAGATAGGCTCATGGGTACTGGGTGGTCCAGTAATTCCTGTACATGGTCGGCCAACTTGACAAGTTCATCCAAGAACCATTTGGCACAATCTGGCCCCTCGCGGTATTTGTAAACGGATTGCGTGGGGTCATAGGCACACACCACATTAAATCCTATGGCAAAGGGTTCATGTTTTTGAATGGGTGTGGTTGAGCTGATGGAGGGATCTGGTTCACATCCCGCCATGGGTGTAGTGAGAGCTTCGAAATCTGCATATACCACATAGGGGACAGTGTCACGCTTATGAATGTCCTTAAACTTTAACACAGCCTTGTCCCCTTGTGGCAATATCAGTCTCACCGCTTCCTGAGAAACACAATCTACCCTATGACGTTCCAAAAGCGTAGGGGTTGTAAAATATTGCAAGCAACGATCACAAATATGTTTTTTACATTTATATTTAGACATTTGACTGCTTAGCAATCTACTCAGGCTTTTAATGAGGCAATAGTGATTCACCTCTCCTACAGATAAATATAAAAGATGAATGTGGTGTCGTTTCGGTTCTTTTGTAGCATAAAGAGGACCCACAATCTCATTACCATCAAGGCCATAGACCATGAACGAAAAGTCCTGGTTATCTTGTTCAAACCTATGGATCTCGGTTAAGTCCATAGGGAACGATACTCGAGTTAAATTTAAAGTATGTTTCAATTCGACAAACTTGGCCTTGTACTTTCCCGGTCTGTAACAATGCTGTTGTACTGGCTGCAAATACGCAGCCACAGACCACAGAAAGCAATCATTGTCACGATTCTTTATATTGAACACAGCATTTTTCGAAGCTATGGCTGGTGGTGTTTTAATGTAGCTAGACCCAGCATTCAGCGGGTTGAATTGACAAATGTTGATTTGTAAATGATGAATTTTGTCTAAGGCAAGGCCACTCGGTCCTTGTTGCAGTTTATCAAATTTTGATAGCAAGGCATTCACCACGTGGGTTTCATACCACTGTTCCAAATTATGGGCTATGAATAGCTCTTGCATTTTACTGCAAATATAAAATGTCTCTTTATGCTCTACGTCCTTCTTTTTATATATGAAATCGCAAACCAGTTCTGCATTCACCTTTAAAGCCATATGCAACCTTTGCGCTGTACAAATTTCAATTTTAAAAATTTCAAAACAAGATTGTAAAAATTCTTTGGGAATCAAACTTTTTCTAACATTGACCACACGACCAGAGCACACACGCGATTTGAAACAACTGTTTAAGGGTTCCCAAGTTAGGCTATCGGTAGCAGTGGCAAAAGACATTATTTTGAAAGAACACTCTCACCTGAGTTTTCACCTGTAGACTGCTTGACAAGGGTTCCACTCTAAAGCCTCTTGGTTTTCAACTGTATTTGCAATAGCAGTGAACCTTTTGTTTTCCAAATATCTAAAAAGAAATAAAATAAACCACCATAAGTATATCCATTCCATATAGTTTATGCATTTCATAAACAAAAACAAAATCAAACAGGTTATATTATATAAAAAAACAAATCTCACCTTGACGTGTAATGCTTTGCTATATTCCCGTCTCGTGGGCTAGTATGGAAATGGTTTCCTCTTCTATCGGTCTGTCTTTCTCTTTCTTTAATATATATTTCCCACAGACACACGACAGGTAGGCTATACACGTTATCTGCAAACAAATAAATAAATAAAAATCATTAATTACCTAATCAATAAATAATTGCATGTATTTATATAAAAATCAATAAATATATAAATAAATATACACCTACCCCACAACAAGGTTAAGTATTTTCCACCAACACCAAAACTGATAAACAAGACCAGGGGTTTCTTGCAACGCAGTGTGTTCAAAGGTAGTCACCTAAGTGAGTGTGGAAATGATAACGACATGTCTATATATATGCTACGTTGCATGTATAATCTTTTTTTCCCCACGCTTTGAACAATCTCTTATCGTGCACGTGGACAGCTAACGTCCAAGGTGAACACCTGCGGTAGATCAAATTTCACCTGAACTTGCATTTTGTCACGTACGAAGCAAGACAGGATGTAACTTGTTAACAGTTATCGCGCATGTGGACAGATAACGTCCCAAGCGAACACCTGCGGTAGATCAAATTTCACATGAACTTGCATTTTGTCACGTACGAAGCAAAACAGGATGTCACTGGTTTAGCATACATGTGGTTTCACAAATGTGTGTGCATGCCTTTCACACTCCCCTGCCACCACGATGGTCAGATTATTTCACCTTCAAGCGTCTTGGTCATTTTTTTCCATTGCACCTGTTGTCAAGTCAGACCGGAGCCTTCCAATAAGCTCAAATGACCTTCACCTCCTGTAAGTTTGTTTTCTGTACTCGCTTCGACCAACATAGAACCAAGTTCTCATCACCGTTTACACGTTAAAGGTAAAAAGTGTGAAAAAACGTACCCTCGCTCTGTCATACACCGACCCGTCGAAATAGCGATTGATCTATTGAACACAGCCACCGTGGTCAGCGACAGGTTCGTTGAAACACACACACACCCAGCCGTATCGTCTCTCTCTCAACCGCCACGCTTCATGGACATTATAAACAGGCAAAGAAAAAGAAAACGTTATTTCAACATGTATGGCGTTAGGCCCTTTGTGAATTATCTTTTTGGAAAAAAAATATCTACCACATTTGAAAGGGGGCGTTAGCCCGAGTCCTAGGACACCTCGTACACGTCTCTAGCGTTATTGGTTCGTGAAATATCGGCAAAAATCACAAAAAACACGTGTTTACCCCAAAATCGAGTTTCCAAATTTTTTTAAAAAATATCTCGAGTGGTCCATAGCAAAGAGGACGTCACTCCGAGTCCTTGGACCCGTCGTACACGCCTCTAGCATACTTGGTTCGCGAGATATAGCAAAAAGTCTAAAATTACGTTTTTACCCCAAAAAGACCGTGTTTCCAGTTTTTCACCTTTTCGACACCTACATTCCCGTAAAGAGCACAACGAGACGAAAACAACGAATCCAAGCACGCCTTCCTAGCATCACTCCTTCCATTCCAAGGTCGCAGGGGCTTGCTAAGTGGAGCAGCTCTGTCCCCATCCCACTACTACACTTACAAAACACAACTTTTTGCTCTAGCGACTTGAAATTTATTTTGGGGGTAGAGGGCATAGGGACCTTTCATTTATGTCAAACATTTTTTTTGTAGAGTTCCTAGTTTCCAAAATATAGGATTTTCAAAATTCGAGTGTTTTCAAAAAAACATAAAAAGTAAAAAAGTTTCATTATAGAAAATAAAGGTCATAAAGACCATTCGTTTGGGCCATGGCATAACGTTCTATCATCTTTGGTTTTCAAACTATCACCTAGTTTCGAAAACAAAAATTTTCAAA
Source organism: Meconema thalassinum (assembly GCA_946902985.2). Lineage (NCBI taxonomy): Eukaryota > Metazoa > Arthropoda > Insecta > Orthoptera > Tettigoniidae > Meconema > Meconema thalassinum. The sequence continues at coordinate 381,284,394 of OX336389.2, read as the reverse complement.
AAAAATTTGAAAAATATAACGAGTGGTCCATAGCAAAGAGGACGTCAGCCCGAGTCCAACGATACCTCATTTGTCAAAATCGGACTACGCGTTCGAGAGATATTTAACATGGCTGAGGCTTAGTAGTGGTAAGAGGAGGGTTCTAGAGTGGCTTGGAACCCCTATTACCCCCCTACTTATACTCTTCTTGAATCTTTCGTTTACATCCTTCTCTTTCAGTCTGTCTATTGCCCACCTTTTTGGCTTTTGACTTTTCTTCAGTTTCTTCAACTTTAATCTGCAATTCATTATAACCAGATTGTGGTCAGAGTTTATGTCAGCACCAGGATAGGTTTTACAATCCAAAATCTGGTTTCGAAACCTCTGCTTGACCATAATGAAGTCGATTTGGTAACGCCCTGTATCTCCTGGTCTCATCCATGTGTATATTCTTCTATTGTGGTTATTGAATAAGGTGTTAGCTATGACCAATTCATGCTCGGTGCAGAATTCTAACAGCCTGCTTCCTCGATCATTCCTTTCACCTAATCCGAAATCTCCCACTATCTTCCCTTCTCTCCCTTTTCCTACCACAGCATTCCAATCTCCCATTACTATAATATTTTCATCACCCTTGATATACCTCAGAATTTCGTCTATTTCTTCGTAGACCTTTTCAACATACTCATCATCAGCTTGACTGGTAGGCATATAGACTTGTACCACTGTGGTGCAGGTAGGTTTAGTATTGATTTTTGCTACAATAATCCGTTCACTGTATTGCTCATAATATTCCACCCGCTGTCCAAGTTTCCTACTCAATATGAGGCCAACCCCTGCTTGGCCATTGTTTGATTTAGTGCTAATGACCCTATAGTCTCCTGACCAAAAGTCCTGTTCTTCCTGCCAGCGCATTTCACTAATCCCAACCAAATCCAACCTCAACCTATCCATTTCCCTTTCTAAGTTTTCTAACCTTCCACTTCCTAGCGGACTTCTAACATTCCACGCTCCGATCCGTAGAATGTCAGATTTCCTCTTTGTCACTTCTGTGATGTTAACCCCCTCTCGAGTAGTCCCCACCCGGAGATCCGAACGGGGGACTAGTTTACCTCCGTATTGAAATTTTACAAGGGAGGAGGCCATCATCACATGTAATTATGCATAGAGAGGTGCATATCCTCGGGAATAGCATACGGCAGTAGTTTCCCGTTGCTTTCAGCCGTGCAGCAGGACGCAGTGTAGCCATTATTTGGCTTATATTATCAATATCTTAACCGTCTATAAGACTAGTAAAGAATTGATTTATTCTGAAAGGCTGCTACCCCCTTTCAGAATAAGTAAAGAGCAATTCTACTAACAAAAATACTAACCTTCTACCGTACTAACAATTAAATACCAAAATTCTACTAACAAAAAAAAAAAAATACTAAAGTTCCACCAACAACAAATACTACCACTAAAACATTCTGTCACCAGGCACACTCACATGCACCCTCACACATCACAGTCTACTGAAACAATGAACTATAACTAATAAACAATGCAACTGCTACCAGACACACTCACACACCACAGTCTAATAGAACAATGACATATATCTAATAGACAAACTAACTACCTACTTACAACTAAAACTAACTACATACTTACTCTACTGTTATTTGAATTGACAATATTTACAAAATGCAATAGCTTAAATCAAATTAAGACCAACCTTATCATCCGATCTCTACCAAATTTTGCAACAACATGCCTTTATGTGAAAAGCGTTCTTTGACCAAGCTACAATGTCGTCAGTCCAATAGTTTGCATGGCAGCCATATATGTATGCAATCGATTCCCCCTATCAATTCAAACACGGTAAAACCGAATTGAACGAAATTTGGTACGTATGTAGCACTAGCAAAGAGCACCTCAGGGTCATGCTTCATATCGCCGCCATCTTGACGGAAACGGAATGGCGGCCATCCAATTGTTAAAAGCTTAAATCAAATTACGACCAACCCAATTATTTGATCTCTAACAACATACCTTTTTGTGGGAAGCATCCCTTGACTCAACTACAAGGTCATTAGTCCAATAGCCTGCAGATAGCGGCCATGTATGTGTGCAAATCGATTCACCATATCAACCCAATCACGGTGAAACCGAAGTGAATGATATTTTGTACAGATCTGACATAAATATCGATAATTTGTTTATAAAGTGCGTTTAAACAAATAAACATATTTATAGAAGCCCGCATAACAGTAAAGCCCGGCGGGTGGTTTATACACATGCGAGAGTTCTCGCACGGACCGCTAGTTACATCAAATACGATACGAACGACATGAATCGTAGCCTTCCACTCTGCTCAATGTGATATACATGTCAACCAGTGGCGGCCGGTAATGAGGTTGCAGTGTTGCACAACGACCAGATTAATTCATGAAAAACAATTAATACCGCGATAATATTTTTAGTATTAAAAGCTATATGTTTCCTGTTATATGTATAGAAATTCATAATTCTGTTCTTTAATAATTCAGGAAATCTCATAGTAAGTTACAGTATTGTGAACTGACTGAGAAAGCGAAGCGCGCCAGCTGTCTAGGAGCGCTCGTCCGCTTGGTCGTTGCCAGCCCCAAGCACCAACCAGATCTCAATAGTGAAGGGTATGGCAGAGATGCTAGATCGGGTAAGCCCTATCCCAACGGTTAACACGGCTAGTCGTTGCCAGCTCATTGCAACCAGGAAGCCGAGGCGCGGCCGGAGACATCCGAGACGCTCCGTCAACTGCCGACACTATGTTTTGCAATGTTGGGCGTACTTGTGATACTCACCCTCGTATATAACTTACATTGTTTTGTTCTCATGAAGGTTTTCATGTAGACTAACTTATATTCCATTTAATCCGATGAAAGTGTGATGTCTCTGAACTGCGGCATTCGTTTTGAATGAGGTACCGGTACATCCGTTTTACCGCGCAATTGAATACAGTTTTCTCCGATATCAAGCAGTCCTATCACCTCATGGGCGTCCGCAGGAGGGGGGGGGGGGGGGAGGGCACAAGGAGGCGCCGTGCCCCCCACCCCCTGAAATTGTTCATTGTCACACCAGTTTATTTCATAAATTGAAGTTACTGATGGTTAACTGATTTACATGTAGGGATAATTCCACAGTTTTATTTAACTTAGAAATTTTGGATTATTTGAGAATATCTTCAGTTACGGTATTTAGAAAATCGGCGAACTGGATTAACATTACCATTTTAATGAACTGCTTGATTTTTATTTCTGTCGGTAGGCCTACATGGTAATACAACTACTTTTGCCTATTTAAAATAAATACATGATTTATGACGATGATTCACAAAGAACTCCTATGGACAAAAACTCTGAACTAAAAAAAATATTCCTCCCATTCATGCCATAAAGATCATGTACCCAACGGTTTAAGCGCAGCCAAATAATGAATATCACGAAGCAAGTAAGAAATGAAACGAAAATTGCGCGGGGGTGTACGTCTCAATAACACCTAGTGACGAGGTAATGAAATGAAAATCATATTACTCCCCCACCCTTGAAAAAATCCTTCGGGTGCCCATGTACCAACTTAACCCCCCCCCTTAATGAAAATAGCGCAACACCCAGGACAATTATCCATCAGCCGCCACAGATGTCAACACCTACAGGGTATTTCAAATGGCAATGATGAGTTAATGATATCTCACAAACAAATTCCCGACTGTGGATCAGCTAACCCTCCATCGTGTTGCAATTCTTTAACGGCTCCCTTACCCACGAGAAATTCCTCTCCGTTCAGCGTATGGAGGTAGTGTTGTCGAGATATGACATTCAATCCACAGTCAATATTTGAAGCTACAATAACTCATCCAGATATAACCAACATACAGTACTGATAGAGATGAGATCATTAAGGGGCAGTGGCATAGTGGGCACCCGTGGGTGGGAAAGGAGGGGATGTGCCGCCGCCCCCCCCCCTCCCGCCTTGGAATCCCAACAATATTTCGATTGTTCATTGTCACACCACTTTATTTTATAAATTGAAGTTACTGATATTTAACTGATTTAGATGTAGGGATAATTTTACAGTTTTATTTAACTTAGTCTAGTAATTTGTGATTATCACATTACTACCATGGAAACCACGATGAAGATGTGCACTCTACTTTACCGGACTATCATGATACAGAGTAAGTCGTCGTCGCCTAGTGACAGTCCATCAAGTTAGATTTATTATTGGGGCGGCGTTGAATATCATGATACGGTGTTAGTCGTTGTCGCCTAGCGACAATTTGTCCGTCAAGTCATTCGATTCTATTTTCGTGAGACCTTGAAGGAAGTAATATTCGCAATTATTTTAATACACGGATTTTATAATCAAGTAAGGAGGGTATCAATCGATAATGCGTGACGGTCATTACATTTCAAGACAACAAACGTCGTCGTAGCGCAAATACTTCCCGAGATATTGCAGTTTTAGTAAAGGGTGACATTTTTTGAAAACTATTTTAATGTATAATATAATATCGTATGGCCTCGGGTGCAAGCTTTGTCATTTGACACCCAGAGGGCAGCTTGCATGTCGAATTTTGTTGTTCCTTGGAACGCTATGATAGTCAAGGAGGTTAGATATCTAAGTTCCTTGACACTATAGCGCTTTCCAGTAAAGAAAGGAGGAGATTAATTTTGCCATTATGAATTCAAATGGGTTCTTTAACATGCCAACAATGTACGACATGCGTGTCAGCCATTAAGTCACACTAATTCACATGAATATCGCGGTATGAGCTCCGCACCCTGCAATATATTTTGTATGAATATACACGTACAAGAATAGTTTGAAAAAGTAACCATACAGACGAATTAATTAAGTACTCGCATAACTGTTCGGTGGTTTTATGTGGGAACGTCCACAGTACTTATTTCCCCGTCGGCAAATATCCGTGCACACCACTGACGCTGGATTCTAACAATCCTGGGAAACAATTATCTTAATAATGCCATCTATACTAATTCTATATAGCATTTATATTCAAACATTTCAGCCTCTGTTATTTCTTTCTTTAATTATTGGAGTTCTAAACTTTTTGGCTGAATACACCTGTGTGATATACAGCATTTATTTCCATCAAGCTCTCTCTGAAACATACTATGGAAGCTTTCAAACGAAATTAAAGTGACTGGTCTCTTTTTTATTATTATTTTTGGAGGAAATATGATTCCATTCCAGTTCATTGTGAAGTACCAGCGTGGTGTCCAAGTGATTTTCCGTGTTATTCTGCCTACATTTCTCTCATGAATTATCATCCGTATGTGTGTTTATGGCTTGGCGCACCTGTTAAACACAGCCTCCCAACGCAAGGGACGAAAGCGCTTTAAATATTCGATGCGGCATATCATATTTGAAGTGAGTGGAGCACTCAATCTCACATGTGCACGAGATTTCAACGTAGCGAACAAATTACCTGTGTTTTGATTTATATATTTTATAAATATCGAGTCGGTTTCTGCCACTGATCATTTTATAAATATATCACTAATTAGCTCGCTAACACGTCCCGGACAGAATGCTGATGATCTCCAAACAGTTGCTGTTCACTAATGAAGCACAGCAGCCATTGACATACGAGGCTGATCCAAACAGTAAAATGACAACTCTTTTTATACAGTGTTGGCATGACGTCATTTCCCATAGTATTGTCTTTCATGATATCACCACCGGGGTACTTCCATATGAATATGACTTTTTGACACAATTTAAAATACTAGTCAAGTCTTCAATTCAAAGATGCAGGTACTGTACTTGAATTTTTGCCAATTGCAGATTATGAATGCCCAATCAATTTATTAAGAAGAGTTGTTGTTGATTAATTGAGGAGCTTTGTGACATCATGGCCATGTAGCACCGTGTACTTTGGCATGCGTGTGTGTGCATGCACATTGTCTGATAACCTGTGTTATTGTGATGGCCGTATTAGTGTGTGTATTTGTAATCCAGATGAGGATTGGGAAGAATATAGTTGTGGCATTAATTTAGGGACCTTCCCGGCATTCGCCTAGTGTAGGAGTGGGAAACCACGGAAAACCACATCCAAGATGGCTGAGGTGGGAATCGAACCCGCCTCGTCTCAGTTTTTGCCTCATGAGGCTGAGTGTACCTCGTTCCAGCCCTCAGACCAGAATTAAATATCGTAGGAGAGCCAGGAATCAAACTCGGGCCTGCACGACGACCGCCAACAGTACTAGCCACTACGCAACGAGGCGGACATATTAAGAAGAAAGTAATGAGCTGCATAATAAAATAGTAGTTGCAACAATTGGTTGAGGTACCTATCTTAATCTCGATTCAAGTGCATGGGGCTGATGACCAAAGATGATCCAGCCCCTAATATCAATGAACAATAATATAAGTATGATAGTGCTGGCTCGTGTGCTGTGCCAAAGGTTGCGGCATTCACTCGGCCGTAGCCAGCTGGCAGACGAGGGTGCTTAAACGCGTGGGAATTGTGTCAGTATATTTACTGGCACGTTGAAGATCCCTTTCAGGGCAATTTTCCTGCACCACAGCGTCTCTAAAGCCGCAGTTATTAAATGGGACGTAAAACCAATAACATAATGACAGTATTGTCATTATTATATACCACTAAAATACACAGTTAATGTACATTAACAGAAATAATAATACTATAATATGCCTATAGATACGGTGAAAGCATCATAGTGAAATGGTCTAGATATTAGAAGAACCGAGATTGATACTTGGTTAATGCATGTGATATTTTGAAAGTTAACAATCATTTTCTAGTGGTCGGAATTCAGCTAAATGGATGTGTCCAGTGGCTAATTATTGCAATGTTCAGGCCTAAGTAAAATCACAGCGTAGCAACTTCTTCAAGTATTATCTCTGATGTGACAACACGCAGGCTATGTAATAATAATATTATTGGTTTTACGTCCCTTTCAACTACTACGGCTTATAGAGACGCCGCAGGCGAAAAAGGACTACATTATAATGACGACGGCATTCCGTTCTGAAGGCCATCTAGCAGATAAATAAAAATATACCTGGCACCCTGTTGATAAGATAAAATTTTGATACATCACCAGTATGTTCTAATCATTGCCCCAGAGGAGTGCGTCAGGCCTCGGCAGCCGGCACAGTCCATATCCTCGCCGCTAGATGGGGGCTTCATTCATTCCATTCCTGACCCGGTCGTAGACTGGAAGCAGGCTGTGGATTTTCATTTCACCAGTATGTTCTGAGATGTCTTCAGCGCCCTAACCTGTACGGTAGTGAGTGCAATGGATATTCCTTTCTGTCGAACTTCCGACGAGTTTGATATCGCATCATTGAGACAGCAGTTATGGTACAGCATGGATACATTAAAAATACATCATCTTAATATTTTCACTTGATGCATGTTGACATCAAGACACTACAACTGTTTAAGTACCAAAAACAGTATGGCATTCTGCAACATATACTCTTGCTCATGTTACCTTTTCAATCCATACTGTCTTAAACCTATATAAAAAGAACCACGCTGGTTTAGCGTAGAAAATTACTTTTCTTTTCTTTCGGAATCAAAAGCCCACTAACGTTAAAAGAACAAAAAATAAAAAAAGGTTTGGTTGTCGGATATCGAAGTGACTGACCAAACTGAGGCTTAAAAGAACACTTTGCTGAGGATGTTGTGCATGTCTGCTTTAGAAGAGACTGATCAAACCAAGGTTTGAAAAGAACTTCCTGTTGAGGTTACTGCCTGTGCCTTCAATAGATGTGACTGATCAAATCAATGTTTGACAATAACACTTAGTTAAAATTAGTGTATTTGTATGCACTGTGACTGATCAATCCAAAGCCTGACAAGAACACGTTGTCAAGGTTACTGTCTCTGTATGCACTAGAAGTGACTTATCAAACCAAGCCTGACAAGAACACGTTGTCAAGGTCTCTGTATGCACTGGAAGTGACTGAGCAAACCAAGGCTTGACAAGAAAATTTTGTTGAGGTTACCGTCTCTGTATGAACTGGAAGTGACTGATCAAACCAAAGCCTGACAAGAACACGTTGTCACGGTCTCTGTAAGCACTGGAAGTGACTGAGCAAACCAAGGCTTTTACAAGAACACTTTATTGAGGTTTGTGTCTCTGTATGCTCTGGAAGTGTCTGAGTAAACCAAGGCTTGACAAGAACACTTTGTTGAGGTTTGTGTCTCTGTATGCACTGGAAGTGTCTGAGCAAACCAAGGCTTGACAGGAACACTTTGTTAGGTCTGTGTCTCTGAATGCACTAGAAGTGACCGAGCAAACCAAGGCTTGACTAAAACGCTTTGATGAGATCACTGTCCCTGTATGCACTGGAAGTGACTGAGCAAACCAAGGATTGACAAGAATATTTCGTTGAGATTACTGTCTCGGTATGCACTAGAAGTGACTGAGCAAACCAAGGTTGACAGGAGCTTTTCCGAACTTAGATTTGAACTTAGTGTTGCTAAGATACCTTCACATTGCGTAAAAAAACACAATATTCATACGCCTGTGCGCCTTGATAATTGAAGAGGGTGACTCATAACATAACAATCGTTGATATTGCAACATGGATTGCAGGAAATTGATCTATTTTCCGGTATTTTCCGCGAACTGAGACTAGTGATTTTCTCAGTTAAACTTACTAGGCCTTAAGCCACACAGTCAAGTATCTCTTTTGCTTATTGGTTTATTATCGGGGGAGTGGTATATTCCATGTGGACCTGCACTGGTAGCAGTCTCAAAGCCGAAGTCTCGGACCCTGAGCTACCCTTCTCGGTGGGAACTTTTTAGTAACTCCAAGAACTGGAAGAATTCAACACTTTCATGAACAGAATTGAGAAGCTACAATAATACGTAGATTGTCCAGTTAGTATTGTAAAAAGATACATCACGAGAATAATGTATGAGGGCTGATAACCCATTCCTTACTTTCGCAGTTATGTAAACATGCGTTGTGTTGTGTGTGTTTAAATTGTGACAAATGTACTAACATCACGAAGTATTAAGATACAAATGCGTTGAGACTGCACAACATAAAACCTCAACAAATAATACTCAAACACGTGGCTTCAAACAGGGTGTAATGTAAACACTCCAGAATCCAATCAGTGTCAAGTGGCCACAGCCAATCACAACTTACCCGCTGTCACAACAACCTAGCACTAGCACTCATCTGGCATCTGGCCGAAGCTTATAGTATTTTCAAAGATCTTGGAAGCGATAGTTACAACCCATTGTTTTATACTGATTACGTTATATCACGGAAAAAAGTTTGGTTTCGGTGGCATAAAAGACTCTCGTATGGAAAAGACCTGCTCCGTTGTTCCTCCGCTTACAAATTACAACGGAGGAAGATAGCTGGAATAACAATGGATGTATAATGCTCAAGAACGCTATCATATGAGGAAATGGAATGTGCTATTCAACACAAAGGTAGAAAGCAATTGATACCGGAAGAATATCGTAAGTATCACCGTAGAATCACCTTTGTTATTTCGTATAATAGGTGGGAAAACAGTAAGCCGCAAGCAAAATCTTTGTTCGTGTATGAAAGCAATGTGTGGCTCCTTGCCAGCTATCCACCGCCACCTTCTTGCCCCCCCACACCAAGCTATCGATCCCATTCTCCGTGATTTTTAAATTGCACAGCCTACTCAAGGTTATCCAGTACTAGCCAAGCTACAGCGTTTGTACTAATTAAATAAAGCAAATGCATATGTGTCTCATGTTGGCAAATTACGGAAATGTAAACGTAGGAAACTTTGGAGCCGTTTTATTCAGTGTTGTAATGCCTGTGCCTGTATTCCATGTAAAGATTACGTTCTTTGTCGGTTAACTTATCGCCGGTAGATCAAATGGCTAGGCGGTTAATTTAATGATGATCTACTGCACTCAAGATAGCCTTCTGGATACCTGGAATAAATATCAATAATATATACTGCACTATCGTAAGTCACGCACCAGATTAATTCATTAAAGGGAAAGTTCTCCTAAGGTTATTATGTTTCTGGAATTAAATAAGTGTAACTAGTGATAGACACAATCGACTATAAACAATCGAACAAACGATAGATTTGAACTATCGATTCCTTAGGTTTTTATAGGAAGTAATTGTTATCGATTTGTTTTATAGCTTATTTATTTTTCATTTGCTTCCTGCAAAACTCTGTTTTGCGTATGCCATGAATTATCCCGTTGTGTCAAAAGTTATGTTATTGTCATTCGGTTGTGTAGAAGTGAGGTTTTCATTCTGTTGTGTAGAAGTGATGTTTTCATTCGTTTATGTAGAAATGATGTTTTCATCCGGCAGTGTAGAAGTGATATTTTCATTGTGTTGTGTAGAAGTGATGTTTTCAGGCGGTTGTACAGGAATGATGTTCTCATTTGGTTGTGTAGAAGTGATGTTTTCATTAGGTTGTGTTGGAAGAGATGTTTTTATCTGGTTATGTAGAAGTGATATTTCCTTTCGGTTGTGTAGAAGTGATGTTTTCATGCGCTGTTTAATTCAGGTGTGTTAGAAGTGATGTTTTCATTCGGTTGTGTTTAAGTGAGGTTTTCATACTGTCATCTAAATGCGCTGTTTTCATTCGGTTGTGTTAGAATTGATTTGTTCATTCTGTTATCTAAATGGGCTATTTTGATTCGGTTGTGTTAGAAGTGATGTTTCCATTCTATTATTTAAAAGTGCTGTTTTCATTCGGTTGTGTTAGAAGTGATGTTTCCATTCGATTATTTAAAAGTGCTGTTTAATTCAGGTGTGTTAGAAGTGATGTTTTCATTCGGTTGTGTTTAAGTGAGGTTTTCATACTGTCATCTAAATGCGCTGTTTTCATTCGGTTGTGTTAGAATTGATTTTTTCATTCTGTTATCTAAATGGGCTATTTTGATTCGGTTGTGTTAGAAGTGATGTTTCCATTCGATTATTTAAAAGTGCTGTTTTCATTCGGTTGGGTTAGAAGTGATGTTCTCATTCGGTTATATAAAAGTGATGATTTTGCATCTCAATGGTTTCATTCACAATTAAGTTATTGTAAGCCCCTATCTGAAGCAAAAACAACAAAATAATAATTTCGAGTTCCAAACTAATGTTTTGCCCGGTCACGAAAACCAAGATTAACGGCCAAGGGGTCCTGATGCGCTGCCCACGCGTCACCCCAATATCTGCAGGCCAAATGGCTGGGCAGCGGTCGCTTGCTAGACCTAGGCCCTTCAAGGGCTGTAGTGCCAGGGGTTATTGTTATATAAACTAATGTTTTCAGACATTAGTTTGTTTAACCCGGATTTGAGTATTGTAATAAATTATTCCCGACATGAAAACCTATGATTTTGTAGTGTGGACATTCGATAATTCCATTCGAGCGTACGAATTTATTTTTCTTGGCTTCATTTGGATTGAACGCTCTGATTACTGTACTTTTTAGCCTAATTTCGATTTTTGCAATAAATGAAAGTAGACTTATGAGATCTACACAGGGCCAAAAATTGTGTGTCTGTGTGTCTGTGTGTGTGGCTGCGTGTGAGTGTGTGTACTCTGAATGTCTGTCCCCTCCTATCAATTCGAACACGGTGAAACCGAATTGAACGAAATTTGGTACAGAGGTAGCACTAGCAAAGGGCACCTCAGTGTCATGTGTTATATCGCCGCCATCTTGCCGGAAACGTAATGACGGCCACCCAAATGATCAAAGCTTAAATCAAATTACGACTAACCTAATCATCCGATCTCTACCAAATTTTGCTACAACATATATTGATATATGGCGAGCGTCTCTTGACTAAACTACAAGGTCATCAGCCTAATAGTTTGCAGATGGCGGCCATGTATGTGAGCAAATCGATTCCCCCTATCAATTCAAACACGGTGAAACCAAATTGAACGAAATTTTGTACAGAGGTAGCACTAGCAAAGGGCACCTCAGTATCATGTTTTATATCACCGCCATCTTGACGGAAACGTAATGGCGGCCACCCAAATGTTCAAAGCTTAAAACAAATTACGACTTACCTTATCATCTGATCCCTACAAATTTTGCAACAACATACCTTTATGTGAGAAGCGTTCTTTGACTAAGTACAAGGTCATCAGTGCAATAGTTGGCATATGTCGGCCATGTATGTGTGCACATCAATTCACCCTATCAATTCATACACGGTAAAACCGAATTGAACGAAATTTGGTACAGAGGTAGCACTAGCAAAGGGCAACTCAGTGTCATGTTTTATATCGCTGGCGTCTTGACGGAAACGGAATGGCGGCCACCCAAATATTAAAAGCTTAAATCAAATAACGACCAACCTAATCATTTGATCTCTACCAAATTTTGCAACAACATACCATTTGTGGGAAGCATCTTTTGACTGAACTACGAGGTCATCAGCCCAATAGTTTGCAGATAGCGGCCATGTATATGTGCAATTCGGTTCACCATATCAATTCAAACACGGAGAAACCGAATTGAATGAAATTTTGTAAAGAGGTAGCACAGCAAAGGGTATCTCATATATATGTTTAATATCAGTATAGCACGTTGTATTTCAACAAGCTACCACAACCAACATTCAATTATACTCCTTGAAAAAGGAGTTTATAACAATACCCATGCATTTAGGCGAATGTAGGCTATATGTTCTTTACTGAACATCTTGTTTTCATTTAAGATATATTTCCATAATGAAAGTAACAATTTAAAAATGGATCTTCAGATGAATACTTTTATATTTAGGGACTTGGACATTGATGTTATCTGCCTCGTGCATTCAAGTGTGTATAGGATTTATCTGATAACCTGTGTAAATTCGATGTCCGTAGTAGTATGTCTATTCGTTTCTGTGATGAATGTAGTAGTAAGTGCCCCTTGACGTGAAATAAGGTACCATCACAGTGTTTTCTGGCAGTGAGCGTGCGAGAAGACACGAGGAAAACCGAACAGCATGACTGCAATTGCGAAAATCGTATTATTGGGCTATCATATTATTTGTCAATCCATTTTTAAATGAATGTTGATTGAAACTTATTAAATGAATGAGTATTACTTCTCGGTTAATTTATTTCGATTAATTAGTTTGTATTTAATTAAAATATGCAAATGATGAATTATATCAGGATCGCTCAGTGTATTTCCAATTCAGGCTTGGGTATAATTCACAGCAATAATCATGCACTCTAGTAATACTGCACGGAGCATATTATTCTAATAAAGAGCAAATTAAAGTGGATACGAATAAAATGAATATTACAGAAATGAACAAACCTACAGCTTAATATGTGCAAATTCTCTAAATTTCTTCCATTGATATGATGGTTTAATTATTTGATTAAAGAACAAGACAGTCTATGTCCATAGGATGCTAATCAGTTGATGATAATACCTTAGAACGCTGATGCTTGTCAGTTGAAAATTTCGTTGATGTGTCCCACGTTGATTATTATCCGACGTACAGTCGATTCAAGTGCAGATGCACAACCTCGTAGGAAAAATACAGTAATTTCACACTTAACATGTACTTCCAAAGATTAAATTATTTCTAATTAATAACGCTCGTGCACTTGAAATAAGCATGCCTTCATTCGGCCCTTTAAAATTTGATCACTGATGAACTCTGAGATAACAATCCCAGTGCGACATAATACAACTTGGCGTACTTAAAGTACACACGTCGTGAATGGAGCTTACATTATCCCCGCGGCACTTGCCCCAATCCTAGGCTCAGGTAATTTTAATTACACACAATGTTACAGTCACCACAGTAATGCATGTTTTCAGAAAAATCCAACACAGTTATTCAGTTGGTGATGAGATGTACGTTGTGTGCTTACTCTTTTAAGAAGTAAAACTTCTGTAAAATTCTGCTGTAATGATTTCATGTTTGGAAACAAGTTATTGCCAGATAGAACTGAATGACGAGAGTAAAAACAAGAATTTCATAAAGAGCCTGATCAGAAGAAGACGCTCCTCGTGAATTCGGGTTCTCATGGGTTTTCAGCAGACGTCACCATTTTTATGTTTGCATACATAGAGGCACATCCAAGTACTCGCCCGGCTTAACACCTGCAGACATCGTGGTCAGCGTTTTACAACAGTTGAAGACATCAAAGCCAATGCGATCCAGGGATTACAAGCCATTCCAAAGGAGCAGTTTCAGATGTGCTTTCACTAATGGGTTGACGTTGGAGCGAGTGTGTGTGAGAGTAGGAGGACAGTTCTTTGAAGGTGACTATAGTGGACGTCAAGGCTTGAGCAACGGTGTTGTCAAGGCTGTTTCCAAAGCTACATACGCGATACGTGCGGGAAGATGAAATACTGTGTCACAGGTTGTCTTCAAGAGGAGCATAATAGCTTAAAGTTGATGTACGGTGTCGTATGATGAACCGATTTATAAATAAGTGTGGTATAGAAACGAGCTCCAGATAACAGCTGAAAGGTCACAGGACACCTATTCTCATCCTAGGTTCAAATTATTACAGTAAAATACACCTCTAAAGCCACCACAATGACAAAACACATTGAAATCACACCAGCGATGATCAAAGATTTCTTAGGTACCTAAAATGAAACAACAACAACAACAAAAGCACTATAGCTGAGATATTGTCCTTCATCACAGTCAACCTGCCTATAAAAAGGAAGAGCAAGCTATATTAATTAAAGCATTCCTTGTAATTCAATCCAAAGGGACTTTAGGATGTCCTCTTCAAATTCTGGCAAGTTCCAATAGAATTTACCAACACTCAAATATTCAACTGTGTCTTGTTCATCACTGCCTTGCAAATTTATAATATTTGATAATTATAATGGGTTCTAAAATATTTTCAAGAACTATTAGCCTCACACACATAAACACACACAACAAATAGTTACTGAAACATAACAAACACAACGACTAACATCACTTTCAAAAAAATTATATTATTACTCATATAACACCAACCCTACAGTGTTTTCTTACACCGATGGGGAGAGTATGGATGAAAGTGAAATACTAGAAATCTGTTATCTGTCTGATTAAATCATGAATAGAGGAAGAGTATACGATGAGTAACGAATCCTCTATCCCTTGACCTCATAATACTGAGTGGAGAAACACACCACATGGGTCTTCAGGGTTCTTACCTTCTAATCTTTTTAATATACTATGAATCTAAAACTCCTGCACATAATAATACGGGAATTTCTCCAGTCCCTTCGAAAGACTATCCACTTTATCGAGAGCGCACTATTCTTCTTGTTTCACCATCAATCTATCTGAGCAGGGATGATTTCTAAATTAGGATTTACCACGATCAGCGAGGCACCTGTTTATCTGGGTAACACAGTGGGTGTCCAATTCGTGAACGCTGCGAGGAGAGAGAGACAAGGTGAAGACGCCTAAGGCTTAACGACTGACGTCCACTCTAGGTTAGATGGCCAATCCGTTGGTAAGCATCACGTGGAATGAAATGTAATGTAAATAAGTGTAATATTGTACTGTATATGAACGTATTTCCATAAATAAAGTGTATAAGTTTTCATTTTCGAGAACGTTTAGATACTTCTTCGTATTATTGCATTACTTCTGTTGTAAAATTGACCTTTTAAACGTGTGATTACAGTAATCTACTGTATACGAAGGATTCCTTGCCTAATTGACCCGTGTACTTCCTTATCTCCAAGGGGCCTATATGGTGCGCATTCAGTGTTCAAGCAGGATAGTAGATAGAACGCCAAGGAAGCAGTTGCAAAATTTACTCAATAAGTAAAAGACAATATGTTAACAGCACACTGTATAATCATTCAATAAATAAGAGTCCTGTGAAATGGTAACAATTCATCCTTCATCGTGGACCTGCTCTTTATAACCACAAGAAATGTCAGCCCTCAGGCCCATGAGCTGTTAGGGGCGCACAAAATAAGGATATAGTCATCATCGGTGGTGGTCTGAAGTAAAGCATTGATACTCCTGTTCCGATGGTTCTAGGGAATATTCTTCCACTGCGGTGAAGCGTGCAGACCTTTGATGCGAAGGCAGAGAAAGAAGTGTGCTGCAGTCCGGTTGACTGCTAAACACAGCCAAAGGATCTACAGGAAATTTCCTGTCTGCCCTGTCTTAATGTATAGAAGAAGTGAACTATCTACGAGAGTTGTGCACATGATAAGTAGACTATAACTTCAAGAGTACCAGTCAAAATTGATAGACCACCTCGCGGTGTAGCGGCTAGCAATCTTGCTTGTCGCTTCGAAGGTCCGGGATCAATTCTTGGGTCCGCCAAGAATTTAATTCAGGTCTGAGGGCTGGAACGCGGTACATTCGGCCTCGTGCGGTAAAACTGAGGAGAAAAGGGTTCGATTACCAACTCAGCCATCTTAGATGTGGTTTTCCGTCGATTCCCATTTCAATCTAGGCAAATGCGGGAATGGTTCCTAATGTAAGGCCACGGCCGTCCCAATCCCAATTCCAATACAAATATACACTCTAATACAGGCAACACAATATCACAAGTTATCAGACAAATTACATACACACACTCAAGTACACGATGCTCAAATGACGATGATGTCCAAACCTATAGTTGAAACAACAGCAACAACAATTTATTTCAAGAGATTTGAAGAACTTGAACACCAGAAAGGAGAAATAAATGGTCATAGGACGCATAATGAGTTACGGTTCACACACCTGTTTAGGGATTGGAATAGGAAAAATTTGAGTTTTAAGATAATAGAGGGAGAGATGATTATCAGGTATTGTTTTATGTTCCTATAAGAGTTGAAACGATTACTTACATTCGTTTTCCTAGGATATGTTACTAAACCTGTGTTCCCGTTCTGGTCTACACATTGTAACCATGTGTTTCTCATGCGAGCTTACTGTCCTACTGTACGATCTCACAGAAGAGATGTACTGCCCTCCTACACAATTTGATTCAAATTATCGTTATTATTAAAACTGGTGCTTATCAAAATAGAAATTTAAGTGGTCTGTTGCAGACTCACTGTATAATAAGACATGTAAGTGGGACAATTCCAATATAGCTCCCAACAGGCAGAGATATTCAATTGAACGCCAGAGTGATTTAAAATGATGACCTGTGGAGAGTATCAATACGGTTGGTGGGGTCCTCAGAACCTTCCATCCACATTGAGTATAATAAGACACGTACCTCCACCATTTAAATATGAATAACGAATTTTGTGCCTCTTTCTTGAAACCTTACTTAAAGAAATTCGTCACCACGTGTGAAAGCGGGCTTCCCATAGCCACACAATCAACACATTCCACGTACAGTATCTGGAATCCATACAGCGCATTTGTGGAATAAGATCGAATTGTCCTTCGTGGGAAAGAAGCTCGATGAGGGACATTGGTTTGATGGTTCAACTTCTTAAAACAATAATCACCAATAAGGGACATATCTGAGATAGCATACACTCGTGAACAAGAACTCCACATCAAAGCTCAAAAAAGACGAATTGGGTTGCTGGTTGACAACTTCTCTACTAAGTGGATAGAGTCGCTGATGAACGAATGTATAGCCTATGTCCCATATGCATTTGGATAACTTATTCAAATGCTTAGGCAAACCGTGTGTAGGAGACCCCACCACGATGTCCTTTTAATGGACTTTCGCTAGTCCATATAGTGTTGGTGTTGCTGCATACCCCTGAGTCAGACATTCCACTTCCTATTTTTGTACTGAGTACTGTTTCAAGAAGCGTTGGATACATCAGTAACTGAATCAACATGACTTGGTCAGTGAGAATGATCTGACTGCATAGCTGAAATCATGTCCTTAAACTCATAAGTGTCCATCGCGAGTCATATTTCCTTCGTCAGTGGAAAGGGTAGAGAGAGCATTGTTAATATTGATCTCCTAGAATGCTCATCTCACGTCCCATGTTGAATTGGTTGGTGGTACCTTATCATATTACATAATCCTCACAGTTCGCTGCCTATCTTCCTCAGCCGTATGAATGTAAGCTTCAACTTGATGACATTAGCATTTTACTTGGAATTTGTGAGAGGGATAGAAGAATTAAGTCTCGTGGCTAATGCTGCCATTTGATCCTCATCTAGGAAAGTGTTTGTGTAAAGGAAATCTCCAAAAATGCTTCACGATTGAGAGAGTGTTGCCTCCCAACATATGTAACAACAGTAACTTAGGGGAAACTGAGACCATCTCCCTGTGGTTGTTCTCAATTTCTTCGATGACAGGGATTTTTCCAACAGGTTGGAATTATTCTCCAGGCATTGGAAGTATTATGTGCTTCATCCGAACATTATTTGGAATTATGTTACGATTCTTGCATTTAACATGAGTTTTGAGGATCATTTTGGATTGGTATTGAAAGTCTACCGACTGACAGATATAAACAATAAAGGCAGAATGAGTCATAGTGGGTGCATGGAATATAGTCATTATGAGTGAATGCAGGTAGTTTCAAATTCCGGTTACATAGATGTAGGTTATGTAGAGAAAATGTAGTAAATACAGTTTTGAACTAATACACATCTCTGGAAGTCATCTGTCTTCTTTTTACGCAGAAAAGCAGTTCGAATGAAATTTTTCTATCGAGCTATCTACGTAGACCAATAGTGCCGACATCTGTGTATGCAATATAGATGTTTACTGTTTTTCTACCTATAAAGGAACTCAAGTTGACAGCGGGCGAGATGCAACTGGTGTCACGTACTTGCTGTGTACCATCTACGATAGTGTTTCACACTTCACTTCTTATTCAGTTGCTGAATAATGCACAGTACGGGTAAATCTGAATGTATCGAGCAGTTTCTCCACGGTGAAGCTCAACTTGTATGAGCTGTATTTCACCAGTATCACGATTGTTTCGTTTATCGTGTACCTCCATCACATACCATTCATCTGAGAGAAGAACCATGACTACAAGGATCACGACCAGCAGTTAATATTTCAAGTCGCAATGAGGATACTACATTAGCTTTGATTTTTGATGAACATTTAAGTAAGAAAAGGAACTTAATATGTCGGACATACGGCTTGTGATGACGTAGGAATTTGAATTAATTTGGTGTCGGACGTTCTTCAAAATGAAGGTGTGCTGAGTTTTAATTTAAAAAATCAATAATGTTACGTTTATAAATTTACAATACCACTTTTATACACATTAAAACATTAAATACTCGATATTAGATATAAGTTATTAGATATCTGATGTCTTTGTTCTATTATATGGTATAGGACCGTCATTTTCTTCGTAATATGAATTTTACCGTATGCATGACAACAACATTTCATGCCAGTAATGACATTTTCCAGTTGCTGAGTGAAGTAACCACCTCAGCTTCACGTAAACTGTAACTCTCCTTGGTGAAGTATACTGCAGCAACTTATCTGAATGCTGTGTGTGTTTGGGACAGATCCCCATTATTTACAAACTTCACTCTTCAACTTCTATAAATTTACTGTCATTCCTGGAAATATATAAATATTTTTGAAGACAAGTATCAAGAAGTGGCAATAGATTTGACGTTGCCCTACACACATTAACTACTGTATGTCTCAAAAGTTACCCATAGTGCACAATTCAGATTATGAAGACTGATGGAGGGATAAATATTGTACTGTAGCTTCTAGGGTTAGTTAATCATGAGAGTAAGAAGTAATTCATGTCTAAGCGTTAAATATAGCAGCACTCTCTATACACAATTTACTGTACTATACGGCACATAAATTACTTACAGTATCAATAGTTAGTCCGCTAGATCACCTGTCCATTTAGGTAATTTTCAGCAAATAAATTGATGATGATGATAATTGTTGTTTTAAGGGGCCTAACATGAAGTTTATCGGCCCCAAAGCAAATAAATTAAAAAGAATAATAACTACCTGGCATATGAATTTATACAAACCTAAAATGGGTTATATCTTCCCCAAAATCTATATATTAACACATTCATGGTGTCATTAGACTTCTTATTCCCACGTGTTGTAATGGCTAGGATTCAAACTACCAACCGTCAGGTCTGGGTAACATTACTATCGGTTCTATCAAGTAAATTAATATCTATCTGAGCGTTGGAAAGGGATCCATTAAGCCACGTATAACGTGGCTTCGACTCCCACCTTTACCATCCTAGAAGGGATTTCACTTGGTTTTCCACTTCTGCTCCAGAAAAATTCTAGGATAGTTCCTAACTTAAGATCTCAGCCAACTCCTTCCCAATCATAGCATTTGAGAAAAAAAACAATAAGTTATTTATTAGGTCATACTTAATTCAACAAAAGGTTATTTCCCTGGGTAGACTAAAAATTGAGTTTAGAGTTCAGAGAATTTTCACCAAAAATTTGTACAAATCAAAAGGCAGAGTATTTTTGCACAGCGTTATAATGAACAGCAATGGCATATTTTAACAGCAGAGTTTATGAGATATCAAAAAATATACATGATAACGATGATGATAATTTATGTTTTAAGGAGTCAAACATCTAGATTATTGGCAGCTGCAGCGATTCCGGAGATCGTAGGTTCGAATCCTGGCGCTGACAGCGGCTATCCTGAGTGTGGTTTTACCCTGGGTTGATCCAAACTCTCACCCGGCACATGCCGGGATAGTACCTTACTTCTACTCCCGTACAATCTATCTCATCCCTGTCCCTAATACAGTTACACACACTAATACAGTCATCACATCAATACAGGTAATCAGACATGTTCAACACACACATAACTACGTAGGAGTGATGACCAAAATGTCCCAAGCCTCTCAACTGAATTAACAACAACAACAAATGTGGTTGTAGGTGGAATTTGTTAGCCCACCTGTACGAGGACGGGTTCAAATACTAGTAAGTATTTTGCACCAACATGGCGATGCCCACACGGTAACTTGCGCTCGTGGCATTCATTGTAGAGGTCTAGGTTCGATTTCTGGCCCTGCCAAAAATTGTATTTCTGATCTGAGGGCTGGAGAAAAGTATAATTATATCTTCCAAATTCTTTACAATAATCTCTGCACCAAGGCATTTTTCGTGTATTTCCTTCTGTAGAGAGGAGATTTATTCTGTATTGTCGCACGTCATTGACTTTGTACTCGTATAGTAAGCCGGCAGTTTCCTCACTTCCAGGATTAGTCACGCTTCTGTATTCTTTCAGACAGTTTCATACCGCTACTTTCACTCGGTTTTAATCGAGATCCTTTCAAAATATCACGATTGTGCTGGTGTTCACTACAAACCGTCTTGAACTTCTGGTTTCTTTCAAACCTATCGAACAGAATCATTGTGAGAAAACAACTATCAAATGAATTTGAACAGGTATTGCTATCATGAAAAATGAAATAATGATTGTAGCCTTCGTATAGTGAATTAATTGTTGTTATTGTTTTGTAAATGTTTATTTCAGGAGCTATAAGATCGTAGTCGTATAGCACCGTGTATTTGGGTGCGTGTGGAATCTATGTGATGACCCATGTTATTTTGGTGGCTGTATTAGTTTGTGTATTATTCTGTATATTTGGGATAGGAATGGAAAGGAGGCAGCCGTAGCTTTTAGTTAGGAACTGTCCCAGTATTTGCCTGGAACAGAAGTGAGGAAACTACTGGAAACCACTTCCAGGATGGCTGAGGTAGGAATCGAACCCTCCTCTCCACAGTTTTACCTCACGGGGCAGAGCGTACCCCCTTCTAGCCCTTACACCAAAATTTAAATTTCTTGGCAGAGCGGGAATCGAACCCGGACCTCCAGGGCGACTTCCAAGAACTTAAGCCGCTACACCACGAGGTGGTCTGAATATAGTGAATTAGTTGCATTTTGAAATATGGAACTAACACAAATCTTTTTTTTAAGCGTATATTTATCTGTGTATATTTTTTTTGTCAATTTAGCAGATGTGGATTGATCAGTTTAACTGCCCGCCCAATTTAATTGGATACTTTGACGTGCTGACCGACTGAAAACAATCTTTTATTTGAATACGAAGGTAACACGAAAAATTTGAAATTACGACTAAAACCCCTGACGAAAGGATTTTGCTTACGGACAGGATTAGGTTTATACATAACTTGGTAGAAATTGATTGCTGCGCTATTGACAAGCAAGAACAGTTCTTATTTAGTCAAGTGGAGCTAAAACTAGCGAATATCCAGAGTGTTACAAGTTAATTTCCAATGTTTTAATTCGTGTATTTTTAGCCTATTTACATTTTATGAAAACATAGGCTTATGAGATCACCTTTTGTCCGTGTGTGAGTATGTGTGTATGTGCGTATGTGTGTGAGCCTGTGTGTGTGGGCCTGTGTGTGTGGATGAGTGTGTTACCCTAATAACTTCTAAACGGCTTGAGCAATATCAATGAAACTCGGTAAGGCCATAGTACTATTTTAGCCGACCAAGACCGTGCCCTGGAATTTTATAACGTCCCACAGATCCAACATGGCGGCTGTGAGAAAAATTTCACCGTTATTCTATATCTACGAAACTATTTTTAATATCACCCTGAAATATTGTACGGTGATAAAAGCCACTACTAGAAGTTCACCTATGCGACTTTTAAGAACATGTTGACTACAAATCGAACATGGCGGTCAAGCGGTTTTGAAACTTTTAAATAGACTTTCCTCACGATTTAACTATCCAAACGAAACGAAATACGGTAGAGCAAATGTTTATGCACATTGTAATGCATTGGCATCTAATTTAGCTCAATTGTTTACATAACTTGAAGATGGTGGCTGTGCGAAATATTTCATCGGCATTCTATATCTCTGAAACTATTACTTATTTCACCCTGAAATTTTGCACGGTGATAAAGAGTACTACTAGAAGTTCAGCTATGAGACTTCTAAAAACCTGTAAAATACAAAACGAACATGGTGGCCAAGCGAATGTGAAACATTTTAATATACTGTTCTCGCGATTTAACTATCTGAGCGCAGAGAAATATGGTACAGTAAATGAATATACACATTGCAATGCACTGGCAGCTAATTTAGTTCAATTGCTCACATAATCTCAAGATGGCGGCTGTACGCAATTTTAAAATTATGTTTTTATTTCTTGTGTATTAATAATGGGATCGAAGTGAACATTTGAATAATGAACCTACGCAAAAATCGTCATCTAATAGTACATAACTCTATGGCTTACATATATAAATATCCAACATGGCAACCAACCGAAATATTTAGATGGTTCTCAATATCTACTAATCTATGATAGCAATCGAACTGAAATGTTGTATGTTGATAGACACTACGAACATACATTCACCTATGGGACTTTCAATAACCTGGTGAGCACAAATCCAACATGGCGGCAACGCTAAATATAAATATTTAACTGGACTTTTCTTGCGATTTAGCCATCCGAGCGCAGTAGAACATGGTACGGTAAATGCTTATACAATTTTTTTATCCACTGGCATATAATTTATTTCAATTACTTTCATAAACACAAGATGGCAGCTGTGCGAAATTTTAAAATATGATTTGCATATCTTGTGTCCTAATCATGCGATTGAAGTTTGAATACTACACCTACACAATAATCTTCATGTAACAGTGCATAACTCTAAGTCCTAAATGTATAAAAATCCAACAGGGTGACCATCCGAAATATTTAGACCGTTCTCGATGTCTACGAATCTATTACAGCAATCAAACTGAAATTTTGTATGTGGATAGAGGTGATTAACATAAATATGATATATGAAAATAGGCTGTATAGTTCTTCACGGAACTACTTGTTCAATATTGTTTAGTTATAAATCTTAGGCCTATCGATATCCTTTTGAACTATGTTAATGATACCACATTTAATGTGATTGTAGTTAGTTGTGCTAAGGAAGGATAATGTATTACCATATCGTTGGAAAAGGTACTAATAAAAAGTATACAGAGAGGGCCAACATAGTGGCAATAATATTTTAAGCTCATATCAAGGAGAAGAGCGAAGCTATGTACAGTAATATCATTAAAGGAATATGGGAGAAGAATGGAAGTAAAGGAGAAGGGGATGTAGGTATCAAGAAATATTCTCGTTATTAAGATAGAATATAACATAAGCTTTTATTATATTATATGATAAAGCACAATTAACTTACATTTCCTAAATTGCAATTTGTACTATTCACAACACTATTTTAATAACAAACGTGATTATAGGTAAATTTCTGTAAGCCATAAAGATGACTTGATTGCTTGTATTTCATATACACGATATGAACTAATAGCTGAAAAACCACATTTGGTACAAGCCATCAAGCCACCTTGATCGCAAACTCAACACGACCTAGAACCACATTTGGTATAACCATCAAGCCAACTTGATGGCTTACTCAACACGACCTAGAACCAAATTTGTTACAAGCCATCAAGCCGTCTTGATGGCTTACTCAACACGACCTAGAACCACATTCGGTACAACCATCAAGCTGTCTTGATGGCTTACTCAACACGACCTAGAACCACATTTGTTACAAGCCATCAAGCCGTCTTGATGGCTTACTCAACACGACCTAGAACCACATTTGGTACAACCATCAAGCCGTCTTGATGGCTTACTCAACACGACCTAGAACCACATTTGGTACAACCATCAAGCCGTATAGATGGCTTACTCAACACGACCTAGAACCACATTTGTTACAACCATCAAGACGATTTGATGGCTTACTCAACACGACCTAGAACCACATTTGGTACAACCATCAAGCCATCTTACCGACACAGTGCTTGTATAATTATTTTATCAGCATTCTTGGCTTTAACATATAATGAGAGCATTTCTATCAGCTATTTTAGCATAGTATAAAATACAGTGAGAGGCCAGCGGTTACTCACATGCCCGACAATGTAAATGTTTTCATTCGAGTTTCTGTTCGTCATCAGTTTCTGTAACAATAGCTGTGTCATTGTGCATTGTTTTTTAGGAGTAACATGTTTTTAAATTTCCTTTACTCAGGATATGCGATACCAGACTCATTTCATTAAAGATTTGAAATTTATTTGAACACTGGGGCTGATGAACAGAATCAAGCACGCTTGCACCACCGGGCAATATGTGCGGTCTTTGAGAATATTACGGTCTCCTCTGTGCGGATGCTTCAATCCGTCGGAATGCTACAATTTCAATCTTCACTAATGTTCTTCTGTAGAGGCTCATAGCCGTCGAAAATGACTTCCCGAGAAACAGATTTTATTCAAGTTGTAAACTTTATTACTCTGCGATATGAAGAGTATATCCATTTTACCGATATCTATTCGTGTCTACAAGACAGAACATTTATGAAGACATTGCTGTTCCACCCTTTAAAAGAACCCTCACCATTATCCCCACAATAGAGAAGGAACTATCCGCGCTTCAGATACATATTAACAGAATTAGCTCCATGGAAGGGAAAGAACAATAGGTTTAGAGTTAGTTTAGTATTTTGCGTGGACGCAACACGAACAGTTCGATGGGACAAATCTACTTCAAATTAATGATACTGAATGATGTTACTCATACTATGTAGTGGGTCTCTATATCCCACCACTGTGCTGTAGAAGACGCTAGAGTAGCTGCTTTGCTGCTGGCTGTAGTGCGCACAACAATACCAAATGAGATTGAAAGGAAATGTAGCGTTAATTGTTCTATTATATCGTGGGTAAATGATTCAAGCCTCTAAGGTACGCCCTGCCACCATTGCAAACGAACGGAGCCACTGCGCTGTTCTTTTGACTTGGTCATAGGAAGCCTCATACAAGGTTCTTATTTACTGCTAATTTACGTTGTAGATTAAAAATACTTTGACTTATGCATTACCATATTCGATATTTTCAAGACGGCCGACGCGCGTTGTATTCAGTGTGTTCTATTTACAGCTTTTTTCAGAAAGGTTCCTTATTTGATACTTCGTTATAACTAAGTTTTGTTTTCATAGCGCAATATTTTCCAAATGGCTCGCTATTACGTTTTAATATTACGACCAGTCAACACCTTGACATTTTTAAGTCGCTGTTATTTTGCTTTGGGCATATGATACTCCATATAAGTTTCTACTTCACCATCAATTTCCGTAATCGTAGTTCTAAAACATAGAAAACTATTGATTTTTAAATTATGATATTTAAGGATTGCCACAGTGCCCCATATTCATTGTGATAAATCTATCACTAAAGTTACGACTGATGTGTGCCCTTATATGTTACTCACTTCTTGGCAAGATTCATCCTAATTAACCAGTGTCATTTCGCGTTGTCTATTTTAATGTTCTATTATTTCGCACAGCTGCCATCTTGAATGCATGAAGAGAGTGTTCTTTTTCCTTGGCAATTCAAGACCAGATTGACGGTCCTACATTGCCACTAATTTTCGTTACTGTTGTTTCTGTGATGAGAAATTCTAATATTTATAATTTTTAATTTCAAGGTGGCGGTTATTCGTAATATTCGCGCTCATATAGTTATAACGTTGGTAACAGAAGAACCTTATATAAAACTATTTCAATGCACAGTACTGTGAACATTGATGAATTGGATCATAAGTTATGGATTATGAAGTTTGCATGATTTGCACTGCCGCCATCCTGAAATTCTTAGGCTAATGACCTCGTAGTTGAGGCGGAAATTTCTATGAGAACTAAAAATTGGTGGTTGTGCAAATTTTTAAAGTCACGTTTTTAATTATCGAGTACTAAACAAGCGATACAAATGTACGTTGGAACAATCAACCGCCATTATAATACTCATCTGCTGGCACATAATTCTATAGCCTACCTAGTTAAATGTGAAACAATCCAACATGGGGTCCATGCGATATATTTCACCGGTTCACAATATCTCCAAAACTACTTAATCCATCAAACTGGTGATAGAAAACTACTAAGTGGAGTACATAAACGAGTATGTGACTTTCCAAATCCTAGGAAACAAAAGAAAACCAAAATAGCGGCCAAGTGATTCGCAAATGTTTTTTTCTGGTGATCCAGTCACCTGAGAGGAATGAAACATAGAACAGCGAATATTTATTCAGAGCTTAGTATTGAGATGTTCAATTGTTTTCAAAAATTCTGTTTGGCATCAGGTCGAAATTTTAAAATCCTGTTTTCTTTATTCTTTGCATCTTTTTCGAGCGATTGAAGAGAAGAATCTTATGATTCTAGCACACGATCTATGACGGTAATGGTGTTGGTGAATTTTGTTCTTAAGGGTAATTGAATTAAATTAGACGCCAATATATTGAGCCTTGTATGAAGATATACCGTGCCGAGCTTCACAGCACTCGAATAATATGGTCATGAGCAAATTGATTTAAATAATTACATTTCGCGTCGCCTCCATGTTGGTTTTGTGCTCATCAGATTATTGAAACTTAATTAAAAGGCCTCTATGAACATACAAAATTTATGTTTGAATGCTGTGACAGATTCATAGATATTGAGAACTAGTTAATCATTTCGGATAATTGCCATGTTGGATTATTCTACGGTATATGTAGGCCACAGCGTTATGTACTAGTAGATAAGGATCATTGCGTTGGTTGATTACACAAACGTTCACTTCGCAAGACGCCTCCCCAATTAAATATATACAGTATTTTCCAAAATTTGGTAGAGATCCTATGGTTAGTTGTGTCGCAATTTAATGTGAGCTTTAAACATTTGGGTGACCATCATTGTTTTTTAGTTAAGATGGCGGTGATATACACACATCAAAAAAAGTTTTGCATCACCTCGGTCCCCAGATCTCCGGCATATAGACGTTGACTGTGTATATTGTATCCAAGATACAGTCCCTTTGACTGTTCATAGATGTCACTAAAACTGCTCCAAGATGTAAACAACCATGCATGAGCAGGGCCTATTAGACGGAGGGGGTACGACAGCCGATCAGTTCCAGTCATTCCACCAGGACGAAGGTACGCTGCTCATGTTGTCTGCAGTTCTACCATGCCTAGAAGGTCAATACCGCAGTTCGATCGCGTCCGCATTGTTACTTTGTGTCAAGAAGGGCTCTCAACAAGGGAAGTTTCCAGGCGTCTCAGAGTGAACCAAAGCGATGTTGTTCGGACATGGAGGAGGTACAGAGATACAGGAACTGTCGATGACAGGCCTCGCTCAGGCCGCCCAAGGGCTACTACTGTAGTGGATGACCGCTACTTACGGATTGCCGCTCGGAGGAACCCTGACAGCAATGCCACCATGTTGAATAATGCGTTTCGTTCAGCCACAGGACGTCGTGTTTCAACTCAAACTGTGCGCAATAGGCTGCATGATGCGCAACTTCACTCCCGACGTCCATGGCGAGGTCCAGCTTTGCAACCCCGACACCATGCAGCGCGGTACAGATGGGCCCAACAACATGCTGAATGGACCCCACGGAATTGGCATCACGTTCTCTTCACCGATGAGTGTCGCATATGCCTTCAACCAGACAATCGTCGGAGACGTGTTTGGAGGCACCCTGGTCAGGCTGAACGTCTTAGACACACTGTCCAGCGAGTGCAGCAAGGTGGTGGTTCCCTGATGTTTTGGGGTGGCATTATGTGGGGCCGACGTACGCCACTGGTGGTCATGGAAGGCTCTGAAACGGCTTTACGATACCTGAATGACATCCTCCGACCCATAGTGCAACCATATCGGCAGAATATTGGAGAGGCATTTGTCTTCACGGACGACAATTCTCGACCTCATCGTGCACATCTTGTGAATGCGTTCCTTCAAGATAACGACATCGCTCGACTACAGTGGCCAGCATGTTCGCCAGACATGAACCCTATCGAACATGCCTGGGATATGTTGAAAAGGGCTGTTTATGGACGTCTTGACCCACCAACCACTCTGAGAGATTTACGCCGAATTGTCGTTGAGGAGTGGGACAATTTGGACCAACAGTGTCTTGATGAACTTGTGGATAGTATGCCACGGCGAATACAGGCATGCATCAATGCAAGAGGACGTGCTACTGGGTATTAGAGGTAGTGGTGTGTACTGCAATCTGGACCACAAATGCTGAAAGTCTAGCTGTATGATGGTACAACATGCAATGTGTGGGTCTCATGAGCAATAAAACGAGCTGAAATGTTGTTTGTGTTGATCTCTATTCCCTTTGTATTTAACGGTTCCAGAACTCTTGGAACCGAGGTGATGCAAAACTTTTTTTGATGTGTGTATATCATGAGAATGAGGTGCCCTTTGATAGTGCTAACTATGTAGTAAATTTGGCTCAATTCGTTTTTTTTGGTTTGGATTAATAGGGGGATATACACACACATATACTCACACAGACAGACGCACGCATATTTGGCCCCTGTAGAACTCATAAGTCTACTTAATTTAAAAAAAAAATGAAAGAAGGCTGGTAAATACATAAATATACAAGGATAAGGCATTATGAACATGGATAGGTAGTATTGTAAGTAGACTACGATTAGATTAACAAGGGGAAATGTCCAGCAGAGCTTGATAGGGACTAGTACAAAGGCATTTAGTACGTGCAACATTCTGGAATATAAAAAGTTAATCTAAGACAAGGGAAATGTACCCCTTTCGTCAAAGTAGGTTGACTGCAGTATTCAAGTCTACTGGCTCTCTACCCTGTATTTTTTACTTCATCTATGGGCATCCCATGCGCGTGATCTCAATACGTAACACCAGAGAACTCAGTGTACCATTGTCGGAACCTGAAATGGTGAATTATTAGAAGCTTCATCTATCAATCTCCAGTATCACGTCGATGACCAGTCAATTACTAAGCACTGTCACCCTCATCTCTCAACCTTTGACGTGAGCTGTGGTCAAACGTGAATAGTGATGTAGGTAGGGGACTGTTAGTAATAAATGTTCTCGCTTGCTGTGCCCAAGTTTGGGGGATCGATTCCCGGCGCAGTCAGTTGGTATTTAAGAGTGCGTAAATGCAAGGGAGCAGTATCAGTACATTTATTGGTACATGTAAAGATCCCATTCCGGCACACTGCCGACTCTAGAAGCCACAGTAGTTAATAGGGACATAAATCACTATTTTTTATCATTATGAGTTTGTACTCACCGAACGAGTTTCTACACCAGAGTACGAGGTATCTGACGGCATGATACACAGACCAATCACGAAAGACGACTTACCTGAAAAAGACACCAAAACAAACTGTTATACACTGCAGTAAAATAGCTTTTTAACTGTTGAACAAGTTCAACATTATGGCACAAGAAATATAAAAGACAACATTACTACTTTTCGTAGCAATTTGCATTAATGTGTACCATTTCAAAACGTATTATTTTATTGTTTTTGAATTAAGCAGTCTAGTGTAAAATTTGCCGTGGAGCCAAATTTTCAGTCAGTAGTGGAGTTTGAGTTCAGCGCGACCGTACAGAAGTTATAATTGGAAGGCCCAGAAATGGATAAAAGGACAGATAAAATGGCCCCTTGCATATTACGTTTCATCATCTTCATTTTCTATTTCTCAAAAAGGCAGATGACCTCACTGTTCCACCCCTTAAAACGTCACCATCAAAATGTTAAAAGAAGGCTAGCCATATCGTGAGTTAGTAAGTGAAAGTGTGACTCCGATTTAATATTTGAATACTGTCATTAATTAACCCTCCAGAACACGCATGGAGTACTGTTATAAGAGAACACACGCGCGGTGGAAAAGACCGCAATTTACTTTACGCAGTCCTATTATGGTAGCATTGCATTTAGGTTAATGGAATGTTCTTTGTTGGTGTTGTTTCATTGATTTTTCGTGGAATTATGGCACATAGCCCTTTATTCAACCCAAGTTCACATATAAAATTCCAATGTTACAAATGCTGCTTCATACGCACATATTTAAATACTAAAAACTACAATAAACCTAAAATGGTAAAATCATGTAAAGCACAGAAATCTAAAAGTGGATATGCACATTAAGCTGTACACAGAGGAGATAGAGGGACCACCTCAAGTCTGGCATAATTCTCGGTTCCAGCGCCTTCTTCACTATTAGCCGAAATTTCCGTGTCTGAGTTGTGGTCAATCTCTTCTGTGTCATTGAAATTTCCTCATCTGTAGATGAAAATTCAATCCCATATTCATTGTCTTCGGAAAATGTCTCTTCGTTGTAGCACATTGTTCTCTCAATAAAACTTAATTCTGTCTTTCTTCCTTTTCAACACTATCATGCAAATAATTTATCCTTTTTACTTCTCCTGGATTCATTTCATAGCACTGCGATACGTAAATTGGACCGAATCACTGAAAACTTGTCACACACAGATTAGTACGGTATAGCACAGCACTGCACGCCCCCGGTGGAAAGCACCGCGCTATAACTCAACATTCCACAGAGACAACAAATAGCGAAATGAAAGATGAGTGTTGTAATGACCTGAATGCTGGAAGCCTGAACTATGATTAAAAAAAAGACAGGGGATACCCATCAAGCAACTAGTGTATTTGGGGGGCGTGGTGGCTCAGGTGTAGCTGTATGCCTCTCACCAAGGCGGTCCGGGTTCGATTCCCGGTCAATGCATGCGAGATTTTCGAAGTGAATTGCCATGTCCTGTGTTTCGGATTCCACGTAAAAAGGAGGTCCCGTGGCTCATGATCTCAAGATTAACGGTCACGTTAAACTACAAGCTTCCTTCCTTTCAACTATTGTAGTTACTGGACTGTAGCACAAAACACGTATTTGCGGCCGAAAAGCCGCTTCACGTGAACTGGAGAGTTAAAGTGTTTTATTTGATACTGTTTTCTGCTGGCGGACATAAGAAGAAGTGCAATATTTGGTTGCTAGAAATTTAACTAAAATATGAATCGATGTAGACTATGTCATTGGAATGTTTTATATTCTCAGATTCCTCGTTAAGTGGGAAATCTACACCTTTAACAACCAAAAATCATGTATAATCCTCTTAATTTTTCCTCAGCAACAGAAAGTACTAATGAATTGTAATTTGATCCGCCAATCACACTATGCCTGGGCAAAATGTCCGTGTATTTACATGTCATATGGCGAATGTTTTTCAGGAAATTAGGCATTCAAAATGGGGGCTGCATACTGTGCACTGTTCCTCCTTTTCCCTGATATTTGACAAAAATAGCATTGTTTTTCAAAAATTCTTTTTAATTGTAGGCCTACTTACTAATGCAGTAGCTAGAGATTAACCTAGAATTATTGGAATCCATAAATAAAAAATGTGTTATTTGAAGCTTATATTAATGTGGAACTTTTTTACAAGATTTTCACTGAAGAGTTAAAAAAAATTAAGTATGATATGTGCAGCAACAGTTCTAGGTCATATTGTTTTTCTCCATAAGATACACATGAATGCCAAATTTCACTTCATTATCTTCAAAACTCTGGCTGTTACTAAGGAAACGGATTTGAAAATCCATAGTTACGGTAAACGAGCAACAAAGTTACCAATGTGTAGGAAAACTTCTAAAACTCCCCTGCACGATTTTGATCATAACTTCAAAAGTATGATACATATTAAAGGAAGTGTTGCAGTGATTTGAATAGGAAGGATCTACAGTATAAACATAGAAAATAAATGAAAATGACAAATTTTGGTCCTTAAAAGTGAAAGTCCCCTCTTAATTTTATAAATACGAAAACATTTAGAATTATTTGGGAGACAGCAAAGTGAGTCACCTCTCTGAGTGGCCGTGACCACGAGGAAACCTTCAACATTAGTAGATTCAGAAGGACACACAATCACTGGTTTATTCGTACTGGAGTGGGTCACCTAGTGGCGACAGAGCTTCATACAGAAAATTCCGCAGGAGAGATTTGTAGTAGCAAACGAGATGTGTTCACTGATTATCAGTTGCCAGGTTGGGCGAATCTGCATTATAATATTGTTCTTATGCTCACTCTACGGAATGAGTAGAATGATAGTCTTTGCAAGAACATTGCCTGAACGCTAATAAACTAAAATGATGACCATAAGATGTCCTTAGCAACTGACTGACAATTTCTGGGTCATTCAATGGACCAGCCAACTGTAAAATATTCATGAGCATATGCTTTCAGCTGTTGAATTTAAGGTATGTGTAACAGCATGATCAGGGTATTGAAACCAAAATACGGTATTTGCCTTAGTGCGGTTCATTTAAGGAATTTCAGAGCAATGGTTAAGGAATAACTAAAATAATTAGTTGCTCCACTTACCTGTTGGTAGCCCTTTAGACCAAAAAATATCGTAAGTATCTGAAAATCATTTTATCAAATACGGATACTTAAGTGTTTAGAATTAAGATTGTAAGACATGCTCAGAAAAAATTAAGATAGTGAAAAGAATCATTACGACCCTCTTGTATGATGGGCATCCAAATATTAAAGGAATAACTGTTGTTTCCAGAGATTCATAGAGAAAGTTCCGCAGGAGAGACTTGTAGTAACAAACGAGATGACTTCACTGAATTTGTGATTATCCTCTTTGTCCGAAACTCGTCCTCTGGGGCACAAGAGCTGGAATGGGGTAAATAAGCTCATGTGGGCAATGGAGAAGATAGGTAAATTGTAATCACACGCACACAAGGGAGGGATAAGTACATGTTGATGATAATTAAATAGGACAAGCATTCATATGTTTTAGAACAGATTGAAAGACGTATGGTACGAGGAAAAACGTATGGTGCGACGTGATGTACACCATATTGTTCGAAGAGAACAATATGTGGGTCAGAAGATTCAAGATAAAAAATTCAACTCCAAGTAAGTAATTGGCATACAGATGACGCTGCTGATGAACCAGCAAAGACTAAGAATTTTTCACTGACATAAGTCATTTCATTAATGAAAACAATTATACATCAGAGCAG
Organism: Meconema thalassinum; assembly: GCA_946902985.2. Classification (NCBI taxonomy): domain Eukaryota; kingdom Metazoa; phylum Arthropoda; class Insecta; order Orthoptera; family Tettigoniidae; genus Meconema; species Meconema thalassinum. The sequence goes on along the minus strand of OX336389.2, from coordinate 381,250,633 downwards.
ATACCTCAGTGAGTTCTGGTGAATCCAGATTCGTCAAATAGTTCCATTTTGGAAGATTCATTGCCAGCAAGGGAAGCAAGGGAAGCCTATGGTTCAATCGCAGCAACAACACATTCATACTGTAAAGCTACAGTATAGTGGCAGTTTTTGTGATGGATGGTACGTGATTCCACGTAATGCATGTTCGTGTCTCGGAGTCCAGTGGACAGCTTCCATCTAGCATGACAATTCATATTTTATTTAACGTGAAAGTGTACTCAAGAAAATCAGCAAACGTGACCAAACATGATTTTAAAGTGTTCCTTCAGGAGATGTTCTGGTAAGAGTTTGAGGGTTGAGATAGGATTATTGTTTTAGTGGACTCCTGGGCATCAAGTATAATGATATTTCAACGAGAGACTTACAGAAGGTGTTGAGTTCCAGGTGTATCAGGAAAGATGATGGCCAGATTTTATTCATCCGATGTGCTCATTGCGAGAAATGATTTTGGTTGCTTACTAATCCTTCGTTTACTTCTTTCATCCCTTCTTCTATAAAATCTAGAACAGTTAAATAAAATTTTCCATGCCATTAGCATCCCGTGGTGTTGGGGTAGCGCGCCTGCCTCTCACCCGGAGGCCCCGGGTTCGATCCTCGGCTCCGTCAGGGATTTTAAAACTGACGTGAGGGTTGGAACGGGGTGCACTCAGCCTCGTGAGGACAATTGAGTAGCAGTCTGACAGTGAGACAGCGCCCCGATCACGAATACCAAGATTAACGGCCGAGGGGACCCGACGCGCTGATCACGCGTCACCCCAATATCTGCAGGCCAAATGGCTGGGCAGCGGTCACTTGGTCGGCCTTAGCCCGTCATGGGCTGGATAGTGCCAGGGGTTGGGTTGGTTGCCATTAGCATTGCTGTAGTAATTTCTGTCATTTAAAAAGCATTACATGAATGGGCTCATGAACATCTCAGCAGAATTCCTGTCTTGTTAGTGGATATTGATTCTACCTGTGTATTTTGAGATTCATCACTCCTATGATGCTTGGCCATAGCAGGTATAAATATTGTATGATGTATGTTCTAATAGGGCCTATCTACCTTCTATATGTATAGAATTCGTGCGAGAACACTAGAAAACTATTCTTTATCAGCTATCCTAACATGGCTATCCGTTGTTTCACCACGGTAATGTAACGATGGTAACCACTAACACACTGCCCTGAGTGTGAACTAATTCTGAAATGCTGAAACCAGTGTCTTGAAGACAACTGAAAAGTTACTCTTTTGATTCACAATCTGCCATTCCTTAAGTTGTCTTCCGAGGTTTCTTACTTCTAGTCCAGTTAAATTGAACGATGTGAACTAGCTGCAACGACTACCTCCTTCGCAATCCTGGCTCCAATTACTAGTATACTGACTCTATAGTTGCAAAAACGAATTATATTTTACGAACTCCAGAGCACGAGTTGATAACAATGGTGCTCAATGGACCAGAAAATAAACAACAAGTAGTATCGTGAAGAATTAATTAAGCCTTTAATATACTTTAATATAATCTACTGGTCCAATCTATATCAACTCTCTCGTCCATTCAATACTGTATATTTGCCATTTGATGGACTAAATAGTTTTTGGTATGTGGCCTGCACTGTGAAAAAACTATAGGGGAACAATTTTAAACTCAAAACTCAGTATATAAACATTGTAGTCATTTCGACAGTAAATATAAAAACATATTCAAATGAAAGTTTGATGCATTTCAGACGGTCAACACGATTGTACCCAAATGAGGTGGGTTATTCCCTAATCCTGGAAGATAGTTACATGAGATTAATAAATACATGAGATTAGAATACATAAAATCTAACCCTGTTTTGTGATCTCATAAGCCTATACTGTTTTTCATATGACGAAGCTAGGCTAACTACAATAGTACTGAAGTGTCAACTAGAAATTCAATATCCTTATGTCCATTACCTGCAAATCAAGTAGGCCAAACGGCTTTTTAAGATTGAAAGTAATATACCATGTTGTGTTCTGCCCTGAATATTAATATGGACCTCCCTCCATATAACTTTCTTTCTCAATTCCTCAGAATTCAGCGCACGAACCTGAAGTTTTACACTGTGCGGTCCATTCTGTCCTATAGTCCATTTATTATGAGTTATACTTTATATCAGCTCAGAGATCTAGCGAGCCTGCTAAGTACAGTTCTTCACAGCATACAGTTTAATGCTGTACTCTCTCACTTTGATGGATCATCTCATTATTTGGAGACAACAGTGCACGTTACGACGCATCAAGCGCTATTCCACGCAAACTTAAAAGTATTGTGAATAGTAAATTTTTCAGAGATATTTGTTTGCACATAAGGAAATGAGAGAAATCACTTTATCACTGTTATCATTTTTTGCCCAAGTGATACTGAATTTTGTCAGTTGGTACTCGTAGCCAGGACACGATATGTCATTCTATTTCAAAACTATGACGCGTTTGCATCCTTCATTCTTGATCACCACCAAATCGTCCCTAGTCTTTGTATGGTGCAGTGCTTCATATTATTTAGTGGACAATTCTAGTGGAATGTGTAAAACAAAAGGTCCACCATAACGAGCAAGCAATATAAGATCTGCTGAAGTTGTGAATTTATATAATAAAACTGAAGAAATTCACCAGTAAATAGTAGAAACTTGTTGTTGAAACGTGCGACAGAGTTCCCTTCTACCATCTTACGGTTTGGTTGTGAACTAAAAGTTCCATTGCTATCCACTATTACAGTTGTAGAACTGCTATGCCCAAGATAGCGGGTTCAAACCCGGCCGAAGTCGTCGGATTTTTTAAGAGCGTTAAAAATCCTTCAGTATGCCTTCCTTCGGAGGGGAAGTAAAGCCGGCGGTCCCATGTCATAGATTTATGGCATGTAAAAGATCCTTTCACAGACTAAACTTGTGAAAAGCAAAATTTGTTAGTTTAGATTTCGTCAGAACGCTCTATCAAAGTTCCAACGTTCACCACTAGGTATCATTGATATCTGGTGGCGAAAGTTGGAACTACTTGAAATTGAACGGAACTTGTAGCTCACCCTTTAGGGTATCCGCTGGAAGCAGCTACAGACTCAGGCGAGCCGAGCATGTCTTCGGACACTCCCGGCACTAAAAGCCATACGATAAATAGATAAATAAATTACAGTTGTAGGCCTACATCTTTTTAAGATGATTAAAAATACCAAGAGGTTCCATTTACAATTACACGGAGTTCGTTGTACTGTCAGGAGTCGCATGCATAGGGTTATTCCTTGTCACCTTACGCAACATCCCTTTCATTTCTCAAAAAGCCGACAATATAGGTACGTTAGCTCATATGGTCCAGTTTAATTTCTGGCACTGCCATGTACCATTTTTGCACTGGTAAAAATAGGATTCATTCAGGCTCCTGAATACCAAGAAGGTTAATTACTTCCAATTCTACTCTCGGCTGTACTACTCGTTTCTTTCCAGGTTTCTCAATTATACGCCAAGCGTATGCTGGGTCTTCGGCCATCTCCTTGCTTCGAGTACGTGCTAATACTCAGATCCTAAGGCGGTGTGGTACACCAAGAAACAAGTTGTTCTCGATTCTCTCTTCATGAATTCTACGACCATTCACTTTACCCCAGGCAAACGTCGTTAAGTCAACAAGCATCTGATCATGTCCTCCCTTTCGAAAAGTTTCATCCAAATGTAAGTAATACCTGAGTATTTTCTCCTTATTAATGCAGATAATCAGGCTGATCTTACGCGTAGCAAAATACACGGGGACGATATCTGCGATGTTACAAGTCCCAAATTGGAACAGCAACAACAATAAAACTAAAAATCCATAAATATCTCTCGTGACGAGTATCTGAGGGAATAATCTTGATCGCGAATCCTTTGAAATGTCACTTTTTAAATAGGTGGAATATTGGAGGACAGCTAGATGACACAATTTTCACACATTTTCTTGCAAATACCTAGGTATACAGGCTGATTCCGATAAAATTTTGAAATATTGTTCTTGTGATTGAGATAAGCACATCGCGGGCTACAGAAATTAATTTGAGACCATGGATTTTAGGAAGAAAACTTCAAATGATGAATCGTGAATAAGTGACGTCAGAAACTTGGAAGGGGCAAGTGAAGTGAAGAGTACACCAGCTTTCCTCTTCTCACACTGTCCATAAGGATACACAGAAAGCATCGAGGGGGAAACCTAACTGCTCAGCGAAATAGCCTGATTGGGGTCTGCTCGCTCCAGATTTCAAAGTGCGCTTGGTTAGTGGTTGTCATAAGTGTGGTTGTTGTTGTTTCAGTTGAGGGGCTTGGACTTCGTGGTCATTTATCCACGTGTACTTGGGAGTCTGTGTTTTGAATGTGTCACATAACCTGTGTTATTGTGGTGTTTGTACTAGTATGCGTATTTGTAATTCAGGTGAGGATTGAGAAGAGGTGGCCGTGACTTTGAGTAGAAGTGGGGAAACAACGGAAAACCACTTCCAGGATGGTTGAGGTGGGAATCGAACCCATCTATTATTAGTTTTGCTTCACGAGTCTGAGTGTACCCCGTTGCAGCCCTCAGACCAGAATTTAGTTTCATGGTAGAGCCGGGAATCGAACCCGGACCTCCTGGGCGACATCCAAGAACGACTATGGTTAATCATGAGCCGTGTAGCCCTTAAACGTCTTAGACCTCTCTCATATTATTTTGCATACATTACGTTGAATAGGCGAAATTGATGTCAGATGAATCTTTGGAAGACCATTCTTGTAAATATGATAAGCCCGCCGAGGGCTGCAGAAAACTTATTGAGACCACGTATATCGGGCAGAAAACTGTTATAACACCCATCATAACTCTGGTGACTGCTCTCGACGTACCTGCTTCTTGCAAATTGAATCATTGTCATCGCTGGTTTGCACGCGTACAATTGTCGTGGGTACTTCACCATTTTGTCAGTAAGTGCAAATCAGTGTGTTGTACGTTGAGTAGGCTATAAGATATTCAGGTCATTATTATTATTATTATTATTATTATTATTATTATTATTATTATAATTATTACTATTATTACAATTATTATTATTATTATTATACAACATTATATGTAAAACTCACGTGGTGGTAACTTCATATTTGGTAGAACTCAGAATATTGAATCTAAACTCAACAGCACTTCGATTAATGGCTGCAGTCATTATCATGTGATTGCGAGTAAATGTGCTTATTATGGTGCAGGACATTGAAAGAAGATGGTTTTTATTAAACAAAATGGAATTTAGTCCCATGGATTCTCTAAAGCACACATAAATCAGAGCTGTATGCACCATTCGTTATAAAAACGTGCGGTATTTAAGTCTTGCTAATGAATGAATGCCGCAGAGTAAGACTAACGTGACCATGGAAGATTAATGACGCTCGTGAAGAGGGGCTGAGTCTGCTATTACGTGTCTGCAAATGACTTTCACATAGAACTGACACAGTTAATGACCAGTTCATCAGCTTACGTTACCATCAACTAATATTGACGGTCGTTCCCTTTACAAGAGCTATTCTACTAATGCCAGAGCAAATTTCAAAGAAATGAGATAACATTCATTATTAGAGACTACCTCATGGTTGAAATCATACACGCAATACTCTAGCACTCAATGGGTATTAATGCGTTATTAATGTATAATAATAAGGATTAATGAGAGGATTCTCGACTTTGCAGCCATTGCAAATGAAATATTCATCATACATATTTGTTGTTAATTAATTTAGGGGAATGAGACAACCTGGTCATCATCCCCGTGTAGTCGGGTGTGTGTAGAACTTGTAGGATTACCTGTATTGCTGTGTGTGCAGCTGTAATTGGGTCAGGGATGGGATAGGTGCTCCGGGACTTGAAGTAAGGTACAATCCCGACATTTGCCTGGAGGGAGTGTGGGAAAACCCGAGGAATAACCACACTCAGGATAGCCGCTGGCAGTGCCAGGATTTGAACTTCTGATCAACAGAGATGCTGCAGATGCCCACGTGGCCGTGGTGTACGATTGCACTAGTACGGCTACGCCACCGGACTAAATGTACGGTGATGGGTGCCACATCTGGTGATTATAATCATTGATCAATGTTGTAAGGTCAAGGGACCTAAATAAGATTACATAGTATGAAATAATACGAATATTTATCAGTAATGGACGAATATAGATGGTGAATAACATTTAAATTCTAATCATTGCTTATTTTATGATAATACATAAAACAAAAGTTTGATGCTTTTCAGTGGGTCAACACGATTGTACCCACATGAGATGGGTTCAAACACCACAATGAATACAGTACACGGTAAAGGAACATCTGTATTACAATATTAAAAGTCCTCTCTGTAACATATGAGTGTAAAAATTTGAAGCCATTCTTTCTTTAGTGTTGCCAATACAAATTGACTTTTTGTAGCTTTTCAGTCGGTCAACATGATTTTGCCCAATGAATGGACTGGGTACAAGATTTAAATACATAAATACACTCCTGGAAAAAATACATGTACAGTTGAGTCGCGAAAACTCGGCACTCGATAACCCGGCAGTCCGGATAACTGGCCACACGCTGGCAGGGCGAAAAATCTTACTCGGCCTCCTGAAAAGAGTTCCTAGATGTGCAGAAGCCCATGAAAATGACGTCGAACAGTGGTTCCAGAATGATACCGAGCAGAGTATAATGTCCGATGCAGAAATTATTACTGCTTTCGCATTTAATGAAAAAATGCCGGAAAATGATGAAGAGGTTGACGTAGAGGACTCCATCGTACAAGCTCCTAAAATATCACATAGTGAGGAACAAAAGACTGTCGAAACCGCCCTTCAGTATTTTGAACAACAAGGTGCGTCGGTAATGGACTTACTGTTCCTTTATTGTTTTCGTGATGAAGCAGCAGAATGCAGAGTGCAGTGCGGAAGACAACAGGACATTACGCATTTCTTTAAAAAGTAGCGCGGTTTTGCAGTGGGCTAGTTAATTTTCATTATAAACAGCTTTATGCCTTCATTAAGAACATACTTTTCTTTCGTTTAAGGGTATTTGAGCTGTTTATTCTCTGTTGTATTCTCACGCTAACAATACATACAAGTACAGTAGTGTATTTTCTGAGGAAACACTCGTACTTATTCTTTTCAATCCCGTTCCCGATAACTCGGCATTTTGATAAAGTCGGCCAGCGTTTGGTCCACATTAGGCCGAGTTTCCGGGACTCTACTGTATTAGTTAATATTCACAATTAAATTGGGCAATTTAGGATTATGCGTTTTGACCCTCAAGTGGCCATCATCAGAAGCAAAGCCAACTCCATACAGGCCAAGGAGGCCCTGGGAGTAGTGGAAGGTAGAGGCTTCCACCCTTTGTGACATCGGCACTAGATGGGATGGAGTTGTCAGCTCCACACCCGGCCCGGCCGTCATTGCTCCCAGGAGTTACCCTGGTACTCATTTCTGGTGTAGGCTGAGTGAACTCCAGGGCTATTTGCGTTTCCGAAAGTGGTAGCTGTGTTTCTAAAATCCACAACCTGGGCGGGGATCGAACCCACTCACCCTCAGTTAGAAGCTCAGCGCCTCAACGGACTGCTCCACCCAGCCCCCAGATCCCGATCACTGTGTTCAAATTTAAAATTTTTCACTAATGTAAATTTACTATTGTGGTTCAATAGTATCGTTAGGTGAAGCCTCCGTGGCTTAGGCGGCAGCACGCCGGCCTCTCACCGCTGGGTCCGTGGTTCAAATCCCGGTCACTCCATGTGAGATCTGTGCTGGACAAAACGGAGGCCGACAGGTTTTTCTCCGGGTACTTCGGTTTTCCCTGTCAAAATTTAATTCCAGCAACACTCTCCACTATCATTTCATTTCATCTGTCATTCATTTAATCATTGCCCCAGAAGAGTGCGTCTGGCCTCGGCAGCCGGCACAGTTCATATCCTCGCCGCTAGATGGGGGCTTCATTCATTCCATTCCTGACCCGGTCGGAGACTGGAAGCAGACTGTGGATTTTCATTTCATTCAGTATCGTTAGGTGAACTATACTCTGATTCTCATTGAATCACGTCATACGTTAGGTTGTTATGAATTACGTGAGTGACGGTGTACATGCACGTGTATACAGGGTGTTTCGAAAACAAAGTGTCCGATATTGCAACAGGGGTTGGGATTGGCCAAAACAAGAAGAAATGTTCCTATAAACATATGTCTGGAAACAAATACCTCTTGAGATATGAGCCATTTTACCTGTGTTGTGTATGTACGCTTCAGACAATGGACATCTTCCTACCAGCTAATTCTAATGAACACTTGACTGTCACACACGTTTAACAGAACACGCGTTGGGCAAACATCCATCCACACCACCAACGAGGAGCTGTGATGATTTCAGCCGGTCTGTCCGCGGATACAAGAGATGCTCCTCAAGGTTACCACATGCTTTGGCTCTTCTTCGCAAGGAATCCCCAACTCGTCCAATCACGCCTGGCTGCTCGCGGATGTGGGCACTCTCATTGGTCACACGCTCATGTAACATCTGCACATTGTCGATTGGTGTGGCGTACACTAATGTCTTTAAATATTCCCATAGCCATAAATCTAATGAATTAATGTCCAGAGAACGGGGAGGCCATGCTACTACCAATTTCTGGCCCATAGCCAAAAAACATGTTTGCCATTTCCCTGGAGGAATACTCCATCGCACTGTTTACGTCATCCACACAGCACGGGACCAACAGCCTGGTGCGGGTAACGCACTGCACTGCCAGCAAAACCGCATACTATGACTGAACATCCGACTCATGCAAAGACCTTCAACGGAAAGACGCCTGCACCACACCGAACACAGCGCCTTCTCCATGCGGGTAAAATGGTGCATATCTCAACAGGTATTTGTTTCCGGACATATGTTTATGGGAACATTTCCTCTCGTTTTGATCAATCCCAACCCCTGTTGCAATATCGGACTTTTTTCGAAACACACTGTACAATTTAGAATAACACACTGTAACATTAATAGACTAACACGTTTTGGCATGCACTAGAAAATAATTATAATGTTCACTTTTCCGGTGTTGGTGCTACTCACTACCACTGCGCTGTTGACTCAGTGTCCTCCCCAACTTCCATTGCAGTGAAGTGAATTAAGTTTATTTTCTGCTGACAGGGATGTCTTTAAGAATAAAGATGTGAATGATTTTCTTTTAATTACTTGTGTTCTCACTCACTGGTAATGCAACTGCAATACTGCAACTAAATAATTGTACATATTGTATATATTTTCACCTGCATTTTCAAACATAGATTTTACAGCCTAAGTGTAATGGATCTGATGATGATCGCTTGACGATCGAAACTGGTCATCCTAGTGTATTTATTAATCCCATGTAATTTTTTTCAGGATTAGGGAATAACCCAGCTCTTTTGGGTACATTCGTGTTGACCGACTGAAAAGCACCAAACTTTTGTTTACTAAGACAACACTGCAAAATGGCTTCAAACCCCACAATCTCACTCACTGTATGTGTTTTATTCCTTTCAATCTTTTACGTGGAACATAAGGACAGTGTGCAGTAGTTTATGCCGGCTTAACCCAGGACGCCCTGAGACCTGAGACTCGTGCTCACACTTTGCTCATGATTCCTCGCATGGGACCATCCAAGGTGGACAGACGGGCTCAATACATAGTATAATAGTACATTATGCAACGTGCCTATAATGGCAATAATTAAGACACGAGTATGTTTATAAAACGGGCGTAGCGTAGTGAGTGTCTTAATTTCCATTATAGGCGAGTTGCATACGACTGTTTATGTTCGACGAAAATTATAACTTTTTTATATGTTTTAACATAAATATTCATAAATATCTGTGGAATTCAGTAACTTTAGTTAGTGAACAGAGCGCGCTGGGTGGTTTGCTGACTGAACAGTGCGCATGCGTGGGTCAAAGAATTTCGAAAGCAGTGACCATTTACTTTGCTTGGTAATGCTATTGTTTACAGCCTCCATGATGTCTAGTGCCGATCAGATCTAGCATTCACTAATATTGTCACCGAAGTCGTTTGAAAGCAATGCGCTGTGTAGAAATTGGAGTTGGGGATATTAAGGTACAGTGCTATTTCTTGTCTCATATTCGCCAGTTTATTTACGCGAACATATGGGACGGTGCACTTCCCATGTCAGTAATTTATGTAGAAGGATGCTGTGTTGCTAACTTCTGGACGTAGATTCATAAATTTCTTGCGTATGTCATAGTATTTTCTTGTTACCGTAAAGTTCGTGCTGATTTTGTCTTTGTGTTTGGGATTGTAACTACAATGGTTGATCCGATATCCAATTTGAACTTTCAAATCATGTAATTCATGTCCGACATGTTGGATTTTGAGTGCATACGCGAAACTATCCTTACCTAATTGGTCAATGAATGAGCTCTGATTGGCTGGAGAATCTGTTTCATAATGAAGAATAGTACTATAATGACCCTCATTATGATACAGTTTTCTGACATATAATATTTACAATTCGACATCTTCGAACAATAAGTATCTACAAGGTTAGCCGCTGTCACTGCCGGGTTTCGAAATTCTAATCTAAGAACTTGCTACAACTGTAGCGCACGATATAGTCGAGCACTTCATGGGCAGGTGTGCATATCATTTTGGCATCAGCTAGAGAATATTCATTCCCAATTTCTAATGAACTACGTACCTCACGAAATTGAACACATACTTAATCAAACGTATCATGTTATGAAAGTTCAGTACACGCCCAAACACAGACACACATGACAGAAAAGGAACACACCCAAGCTTTATAAATTACCTGACGGAAATTAACACGGTCTAAGGTGATCGCATGATTTGGCGTGGTTCAACTCATGCGAACAATCACACATGCTTGAGAATAAAATACGCCGGAGAAGGATTTGCGAAACGAATTTGGATCGTTAACGTAATCCTGTCTTCCATTAATGATACTTCTGTCAGCTTAGCTAATATTGCCCGCTGTGTTTCCGAATTTGAGAGAACAATCTAGGTTTCTAATGGTAATCCAATACGTCACTCTCCCATTCCCATCAAAATTTTAATACAGGCATGGATTCTGAACAGATAATTTTAGAGCTTATCAGTTAAGTTATCTGAATCAAGTCATGAAACCTTATTATTATACAGGGTGTAACAAAAATGTACGGCACAAAATGCTGGAAACATTCCTCACACGTAGATGAAGAAATTATGTTATATGAACATGGCTCTGGAAACTCTTTGATTCCATATCACCACTCATTTTCTCCAACTCATTAATCATGAGAAACATACAAGTACAGAACGTTAGAATCATGGGAAACATGCACTTTGGGTTACGTCTGGTTACGTTGTCATTATTGTAGGTGAACCGCTATTGTTTTGTTTTACATGGTCCTCTTGCCATGCGACTTAGCAGATGTGCCTTTCGCTCTGCGACAAAACATGTACTTCATGCACGGTGGAGCCCCTCCTCATTTTAGTGTTAGTGACCGACGGCTTCTAAATAACAGATTCAGCGACAGATTGATAGGTAGAGGTGGACCAATTGCCTGGCCTCCAAGCTCTCCGGACCTAAACCCACTGGACTTTTATTTGTGGGGGCATTTGAAATCTCTTGTGTATCGAAACCCATTACAAGATATTCAGAGTCCCCGGGCCCATATTATGGAAGGCTGCGAAACCATACGCAATTCATCAGGGATACATAGGCTATTCAATTCATCCAAGATTCACTACAATGGTTGGTTCATGTAAGTATCAATGCGCACGGAGGGCATATTGGAAATCTTCTGCGAGAAAGAGTTGCATGTGGTATGCTGGTACGTTCGATTCTTGTGTGTTTCCAATGATCAATGCGTTGGAGACAGTGAGGTGTAACATGGAAACAAAGCGTTTCCGGACCCATGTTCATATAACATAATTTCTACGTCAACGTGTGAGGATTGTGTCCTGCATTTTGTGCCGTACAATTTTGTTACACCCTGTATAGGTGAAGCAAAGTTCTCCCTTATCGTGGGCATGTTGGAGATAAGTTCGGGCATAAGTATACCTCATTTTCGCACTACAGAAAGAAGAGATGTACAGTTGTCCCTGTTCAATACGATCATAATATACAGTACTATTGATCACCTCTACATCCACGCAGTGTTTAGGGATTCGTAACAAACTTGCAGGGAATGCATAGCTAGAGATTGGGCCACATACGATCAAGCGAGAATTGCATGTACACAAATGTTTCTGCACGCGTATTCTGCCCAGTAGATGGCATGCCTATCTTCGTACAATCATGCACGCGATGACGTCAGTACCTCTTTCAGGCGGTGTACGTAGTGGGTGCTGCCGTATTCGTCCAATTCCACGTTCACTGACGAGGGAAGTACCCCAGCTCGAATGGCTAAAACCGACAGGCAGTGCGCTTAACATACGAAGATATGTCTGTTCTACTACCCTTCACGGGCATTTATCTGTAAATCCCGCATTAGTGTACAATCAATGTTTGGAAGTTAAGGCGTCCAAAGATTGCAGAAACACAATTCTCAGCAGAAACTACCGTGCAACGTGCAATTCGGACCCTTATATTAACAAGAAACAGATGTGGTGCAGTATCATCTGGCAAAAGATTGAACACTTGCTTGCAACAAGAAAACTTAACACATGCAGTACCGTGTTGACATAGTCATCTTTCCCACAATAGAAGATACTGTGTTGTCCTTCATTCGACGTCGAAGTGTAAATGTGGAGTTGCAATGAAGTGATTAAAAATCAGCGGAATGGAACAGTACGCACCCTTAAAAGGGCAACATGTAGACATACTCCATTATTTACAATGTTCCCGCATTGCAATAGTCCAAACTCAAATGCCACGGTGATCACATTATCACATACTCAGCTGGCGCTGGCGACCGAATACGTACTTTTACTGATGAATGTCATTGATAGCTATTGACATACGTACAGCTATATACTTTAAACCCACTTTCAGTTGGTTTTTGTCGTTCGAGCTGGAATACTCCCCTCGTGAGTAAACATTCAACTATGGCACAAAGAAGTCCGGACGTCTCCCTGAGGTGGAGGACGAATGGACAAATAGAACATGGACAGTCGCAGTTGAAGTGAGCTGATGGCTTAATGTGAATCTGCCTGTTGTTTCTCGGATGTGGCACCAGCTTTAAGAATCTTTAATGTTCCCCGAAGATCAACATAAACGGGACATCCGAAAGAGATGACCTTTATTCGGCCATAAAGAGAGAGAGAGTGTACAACCGAAGGACTGCACGGTAGCTTACATCTGACCTCTCAACAGTCACAGGAAAGTTTATATCAATGAGACTTTGTACAGAAGGCTTAGACAGACAGGCATTTACTGTCGGTAACGGCCGTTTGTGTACCCCTGACGAGTGAACACAGAAGACGTCTTGAATGGAGTCAACAATATGTAACCTGGACAGCCGAATAGTGGACCAATGTTCAGTTTACGGATGAGTCCCGATTAGGTTTACAGAATGATTCGCGAGAGATTTGCATCCGGCGAGAACCTGATACACTATTTCGGCCCTTAAACATTGTGGAAATTATTCAATACGGAGGTGAATAAATGTTGTAGGAAGGCAATGTAATTAGAAATCGAAAACCTCTCCATGCAATTTTACGGTTAAACTGCCAATGTTTGATGGTCATTAGGTATTGTGATGAGATCTTGGAACCACACATTTATTTGTTGCGATGTTCTGTGGGCCCATATTTCTTTCTGATTGGCACCTTTAGAGAGCGCAACTGATTGACGACTTCCTGAAAACCGGATTTGTTGCTCGCATTGATTTGCCTGCTTGCTCTCCCAACTTAAATCCCATACGCAGGTGTAGGATGCTCTCGGGAGATGAATTGATTCACGTCCAACTTCATCAAGCACTCTCCAGGAGATAGAGGTTGTTATAGAGGAAGAATGGGCGTCAATACCGCAAAATGTGATTATTGACATTACTCTCAGCTCGCCACGTAGTTGTCATGCCTGTATTACCACCAGAGATGATCACATTCCCAATTGAGAAGAGCTAACGCGTGTTCTGGCGTTTGTGACAGTGGATACATTTTGCCATACAGTCTATGACTGTTCAATCATTTACAACACATCAAAAAGTAACGTTACAGTAATAACTTGGTTTGTAATTTATATTTGACTATACATGATAATATTTTGTGACAGAAACAATTCACTAAAGAAAAGATGTCCGTTTGTTGTTTCAAATTCGGGCACTAGTGTATATTCCAACAGTCACTTTCAGTCAGCTATTGAACAAAATATTTTATGAGCACTAAGACATTGAAAATATTGAAAATAATCTTCAAACAAACACGTCAATAATGGCATCATCCTTCGGAATGTTTTATATAGCCTACGGTACTCAGGATTAATTTGATAAACACTTACGATGTATTAATCATTGTGTGTAAGTAACGTTACGGGGTTTCATGCTTACCTTAATGTTTACTGGAAACAAAGTGGGTCAGAAAGATATCACCACTTAGCTCCATTTCCTGGAGACGTGCGCTATAAAGAGTTACAAACCTGCATGGCACCACTTAGAACTTTAAAACTCATTTAAAGTCTTCAAACAATATCTCTGTGCTAAAACACGCATGGCTAGCCGCGGGATACCTTTCTTAATATTCAATGATAAATTTACTTTAATTTTGTACATGTGCATTTCTCAATGTGTTCAAGATGTAGCAAACAAGGTTTTGAAGAGGTCCCATTTGTAATGAGCTGTTGACTTCCCACTGCATTCTCTCGTCCCATCACACCGGAGAGCGGCAACCCACCCTTGTTCATGATAATCGGAATATGTAATAATGGGTAAGTATCAACTGTGTTAAAATATTTAATAAGAAAATGTTACTGTAAATCAATCATTTAACAATGAAAATAAAATCTATATTATTATTCCTCAGAAATGAGCTTCCATGCCATTACGTATATTACCTATAACAAGCAATACAGTCAATTGGTAAAGGCCCCTTAAAACAACAATTATCATCATCATCATCAGGTAAAGTCAATTAAAATATATAGTTCGTTAATGACCTTCATTGATGTTAAAATTAAAGGTTTAATGCTAAAGAAGACAAGCACACAATAGGAGGACATAGTGCTGGAGAGTGGAGACTTGCCTACTCAGTAGACGTTCAGAAGAATACTTCCCTCAGCGGGTGGCACTACAATTCGTGTTTGCAAATAACTGTGAAACTCATTGCATCATGACTTGAGCTCATAATTGATACTCGTCAAAATTATTTAAAAAATACATGTATATGTGTGAGGGCGAGAGCTTTACATGCGCGTGTCTGCTGTTTTCAGTTGGACAGATTGACATTATTCTTAAGCGTTTAAGATGACATATCAAGACGTTGGTGGTCATCCTCTGAAGACTCTTATTGGTAACAACAAGGGAATGAAGTACCATGATACTGTAGTAGTCCAGGAGATAATGATACAGAGTGTAAGGAAATGTTGTACCTAATTTCAGAAATCGTGCTGTAGAATTGTAGTAGAAATAAAATGACACAATTACAAAGAATCTGCTCCGTCCGATCCCTAGGTAGTTGGGGTGGACGCTGGCTTTTATACGAAGGGTACCGGCTTCTATTCACGGCTAGATGCTGGGATTTTAACTTCGAGTGGTTAATTCTCCTAATTCAGGGACTGGGAGTTTGTGATGTCTTCATTTCATCCTCATCATGAAGCGCAGGTCTCCTAAGAGTATCAAGTTGAAGACCTGCCCAAGACCCCTACGGAGGCCAAATGCCATTATTATTATTATTCATTATTACTACTACTATTATTATCTTGACACTAATTTTCTTAATTGAAAAACACTGCTGGACTGAAGGTCTTAAGAAAGTGGGCGAGTGTTAGATAATATTATCGTCTTTACTGACAATAGCACCATTTCCTCAGGTAACCATCACATTACCACAGCAGCCACAAGCAAATTCACAATACGTGAATATTTATAAGTGTCCATTTACTTTTTGGTGTTTTTAGCCATTTTTAATTATTGCCTTAGTAATCGAAATTTGATGTTTTTCAGTCGATCAACACGATTGTACCCAATTGTGATGTGTTAGTCCCTAATTATGAAAAAAAAAACTTGAGTTTAATAAATAATACATAAATGTATTAATCTCATGTAAATAGTGGCAACTTGGAAGACCTGCCCAAGACCCCTACCGAGGCCACACGCCATTATTATTATTATTATTATTATTATTACTATTGTCCTGACACTATAATATTACTATTTACTGAAAATAGCACCAATTCCTCAGGTAACCATAAATACATTTCTTAATCTCATGTAAATATTTTTGAGAATTAGGGAATAACCCATCACAATTGGTTACAATCGTGTTGATCCACTGAAAAACATCAAATTTCGATGTCAATGTTCTTCCACATTTTAATACCTACTTGCCCTCTCTACCAAATCCATGGCCGCCTCCTTCCCAAACCTATCCCCAATTTACACATACGCACACACGTACAGCGATCACAATAACTTAGGTTATCACACAATTTCCACACACACCAAAATATATGGGGCTATATGACCACGATGTCGCAGTCCCAACAATAAGTAACAACAGCATATCTACCAAATGTGTCCCCAATAATTTGAAGCATGCTAGAAGAATAAAGGCACTTATTTCATTTTGTTTTAATCAAATGGTTTAAGTGTTTAAATAACATTCGCTATAAGTATCGAGGAAACTAGCCAAGTGCATTACGCCACCCTCCGTGACTAGAGGGGAACTGCCAATTTGGAGATCCAGACTTAGAAATTTCGTCCTTGTGGTCGTCTTAGGTGAGGCATTCCCCAGGTGCCTCCACACTCACTGCAGCCAACTGCCGGGCTGGTACCTTAGTTCTAGTCCCAAGTAATTTACCCTAAATCCTGGTCCCTAATAATTTCATTAAACACACACTTCAACAGCCGCAACAGCAAGACAGGTTATCCGACAAATGCCATAGTGGCAAAAGTAGATGGAGTTGATGACCAAATATTTCCCTAGTCCTAATTGATGCAATAATAACAACACCCGATTTCCTTAGTCTGGTCAAAAACGATTTGTTTCCATAGTATTTCGCTGACGGTATAGAATCAAGGTGAAAACCTCAATTTAGAGTTTCGCACGTTGAAGCAAACCACTGAAAATCATGTTTTATTCACATTTTATTAACGAAATAGCTTGCCACGGTGGGTGAGTGGTCAACGTGTCGGTCTACTAACCCCAAGCTTGCAGGTTCGCTCCTGGCCATGGTAAGTGATTTTTGAAAGGCGGCAAAAATTACGACACCATGTCTTACGATGTTGGCATGTTAAAGAACGCATTTGAATACCGTAGGCCGTGTTCATAATGGCAAAATTAACCTCAGTAGTTTCCGCCAACACAAAGTTCCTCATTTCTCTACTAGAAAGCGTTATTGTGTTCAAGGAGCTTAGATATCTAACCTCCTTGACATTCATAGTCCTTCAAGGAATAAATAACGAAGATTGCACCCAGCACCCGAGACCATACGATATTATTATATTATATTAACGAAATGCGTCTTTTTCATAGGATAACTACCCTTTCGTACCCATTGTTGACGGGGTTGAACTTTTGGACTAAGGAAAACATAACAGTCGGGATATTGGTGACTGCTACGGCTACGCTGCTGCACGATTGATTTCATGTTTGTACAATACCGTACTCTGCTTTGATATGATAATGATAAAAAAACGATTGAGCTTAACAGTGAACTGTTATTATAAGAAATAAACTATCAGCCAGCAAGCAAAAACCAAGGAATACTATTTTTCTTTTATATTGGCTTTCGGCATACAGTGAGCTCCAAATTAATGTATTTTATTGTTTCTTGTATTATGTGTCCTGATGAGGAAAGATAGTTGGAATGTACATATTATATGACGGAAATTAAAGGGCCTCGCACATAAAAGATAACACACACATCCAAGCGTGTGGAAGGATACAAACCGCCAGCTGACGGCGAAATTACTTCTAAAACCGCTTTAGCGCTTACCAACGCAGGCAATTCATACGGGAAAAGAAAAGTTTTAACCTAAAATGTAGAATGTTCAAACACAAAATTTACTTTATTTACAGACCTATTTAATGCGGAGATTTTACGAAAAGACTACAAAAAAGAGAGATCCAGTAATGGCTGCGGTACCGTTGAATACGACGGTAATGGAAGATTACGTTAGCAAGTGGTGATGAGTTTATTCCCTGTACTCATACACATTTACATAATTAGTCGAAGCTGTAATTGCACTGCACATGGGAGATCGTTGAGGTAAAGCAGCCTTCACGGATCAATTTGCAATAATTACTGTGCCTGTATTCGAGGTTCCCTCTGATCAACCACCCTGCATTTACAATTTTGTAGCTTTAGATAAACATGTTTTGAAATTCATCGTGTTCGCCCGCTTGACTAACAAGTTCGTTAGCCTGAACCTTGGTGCTCGTGGTATTCAACCACGTATCATTTCCCAATAGGAACAAGATCATGCTGATCCCATAAGAACACTAACCTCACAGTACGACGTGAATTTCACAAATTTTAAGACCAACAAAAATGTACAATAACAATAATATTAATAAAAGGAGTTTAGAGTCCCTGCTAACTATTGTGGCTTTGGAGGCATCGGGGAGTCGTAATTTCGGCCTTGTAGGGGGTTTCAATATGCCAGTAATTGACTGAAACGACGTTGTTGCATTTAAACACCCTTAAATGCCATCATACTGAGCTGGATCGAAGCCAAAATGATTGGTTGTGAATGACAACCTTAAACAGCAACGCCATTCAACCCACCTGAATGGAATTTCACAATTTAATTTAAGATAGTGGTGGTAATTGTTACTTTAAGGCGTAGAATATCGAGGTCATGTCCCAGAATTAAGGATCGCCTGTTTTTTTAAGTACCGTAGCTGGGACATGGTGATAAGTCAGCCCCATGTACTTCGGTGTGAGTGGAATGTTTTCTAATAACTTGTGTTATTGTGATGGTCGTAGTATATTAGTAGTCAATGTACACTTGTAATTCAGGTGAGAATTGGGAAGGAGGCAGCCGTGGCCTTAAGTTAGGAACAATCCCGGAATTTGCCTGCAGTGGGGACCACGGAAAACTACTTTCAAGTTGGTTGAGTAGGGAATGGAATTCAATTGAACCCTCCTTTTCTCAGTTTTGACTCACGATTGAGTGTTGTTGATGATGTTAATTGTTGTTTTAAGGGGCCTAACATCTGGACTATCGGCACCTAATGAGCTGGGTGATAGAGAAAATGACAATGAGACGGAAACCTTAATGAAAACTAACGGAGATTGAGAATACTGAAAAATTATTGAAATGTCATACAAAATGTAATTTAGAGTGGAAAACACTGACAAAAAGGAATTTAGATGGGAAATATTCCCAAAAGTAATTTAGATGGGAAATATTCCCAAAAGTAATTTAGATTCAAAATACTCACAAAATGTAATTGAGATTCAAAATACTTACAGAATGCTCAAACGACAAAATGCAATTTAGATTGAAAATACTTGCAAAATTAGGTTTAGGTTGAATATACTTACAAATGCAATTGAAATTACAAATACTCACAAAAATGCCGCTCCCGAATTCACGACTTACTAAAAAGCAATTTAGATTGCCAATCCTTAGAAAAGGCAATTGAGGTTGAAAATACTCGTCAAATGCAATTTAGATTGAAAATACTTACAAACTGTAGTGTTGATTCAAAGAATTCACAAAATGTAATTTAGATACACGGGGAGCCAATTCACAAAAACATTGCGGGAACCTTAAAGAGAAAAGGAAATATAATGAAAAGAAAAAGAAGACTGATCCCTAGAAGAATGAGGGATCCAGAAAGATGAGAGAAGGACCAATTAATGCGGAAAATGAAGAGGCTCCCTAGGAATCGGATACCCTTATACCGTCGGGGTCGGAAGGGAACAATGGTTGACCAAGGGAGGTTGACAGGAAAGAAGAGGAAGAGGAGCCTGGCACAAGTAAGTCGAAGCAATGCCGGACTCAGCTGGGGTCCGTGGTTGCCAACCCACAAGTTGTGAGCCCCTGGGGGGACGATTGATTGTACCCCGTTCCAGCTTTCAGACTTGAACTTTAGGAGCGGCAGCCAAAAATACTAGGCACCACAAGGTGATCTCATAAAATTTCGGTGACTAGTAAAAAGCATATTTGGAATTTCCAGTTGAGAAATATACAACATACGATTCTTTAAATTAAATTGTACAAAAGAATTATCTTAATGTTCAATTGCCAATTTACAAGTAAATATCATGCAATATTTAAGTTATAATTACTCTGCAAATGTTTCCTATTTTAGATCTACAAATCATGCAAAATCGGTTCCTTTCGTTGCATCATTCACTTTCTTTGCTCTATTTATAGCCTATTTTAGTTGTATAAAAAATATGATATAGTTTTTGAAGCCATTTTCAGTGTTGCGTTAGTAATAGAAATTTGATGTTTTTCAGTCGGTCAACACGATTGTACCCAATTGTGATGGGTTATTCCATAATCCTGAAAAAAAAATTGGCTTCATTAATAGAATTAATAACACGATGAACACAAATCCATCATTGCGACGACGCGAAAGATAAACATTTATAAGGATTCTTCTCGTGACCTAATTATCCGAGAGCAGTAACACTTATCACGGTAAATATTCAGACAAGGTTTAATATATTGGTATCAGTTTTAATTCAAATTCTATGAGAACTTCAAGATGGCGGTTGTGCTAAATTTTCAAAATCAAGTTTATATTTATCGTGTTCTAAACAAGGGATTGAAATGTAGGCAAGTACAAGGAGCCACGATTATAATATTCATCTGCTGGCATATAATTCTATAGCATACATATGAAACAATGCAACATGGAGTCCATACGATACATTTAACCGGTTCTCAATATCTCTGTAAGTATAAGCAATCAAACTGACATTTTGTATGTTGATAGAAAACAGTTAAGTAAGCACAAATATGTGACCTAGCAAATCCTGAGATACACAAAAACATAATGGAGGCCAAGTGATTTTCAAATAATGCAGATAATGTTCCTGGCAATCTAATCACTCAAGTACAGCGAATCTCGGCACAGTGAATCTTTATTCAGAGCTTAGTATTGTATCCGATACCTAGTTTAGGCTATCGGCTACGCCAGCAGACATTAAGCTGTAGTTGAGGTTTTGGAAAGAATTAGTAAAAGATAGCGCACCGATCGCGTCAAGAAGAATGCCAAGATGACGTAGGAGGTCTAGAATCAAGGAGGCATTGACGTCTGCAAGAAGATGGAATTATGGATAGAGATGTGAAGCTTTATTGAGATATATATGAAATTATAGCAATTAAACATCTTAGAAGAGGATATATAACATGCATTATATGTGGAAATAATTTTATGGAAGTCAGATAACCCTTAAGTTATTTTATAACGGAATAGCCGAGATGATACGGGTTCGAGACTTTGATCGTGACGCAAGAGCACTGTGGTGGGGGACTACACCACGTGCCTGCGCCAAGCACATAAGCAAGAAGACAGTGTCAGCACATTCAGTTGAGCTCAGTTAGACGAGCAGGTAGGAGCAGCTCTATAGCGCAAGCGAGACGCACAGTGAAGGTTACGTAACATACAGAAACTGTCACGGCAAAAGTGTAGGCGACAGTTCCTGCATCGCCGAGCAGCGAAGGCCAGGCGGGTCATTGATCCAGGCGGGCTGGCCGAGGAAGCAATCACAGACGGCCGGGATATGTCAGAACCGCACTGCTAGTAGTTGAAGACTTTATTACAAGCTTCATTTCGACGCAGTTTGAACATAGCTTTTACGAATAACTTTATGGCTATGCTGTTCTATAACGCATTCAAAGCTACTTTAACTATTTCAAGTAAACGGAATGTTGTTAGCATAGGCACTGATGAACATTAGATCGTGCATTAATAAGATTTATTTCTTATGCAGTTTTCATGAATTACCAATACAGACAAATACAGGGTGTTTCGTAATCTTGAACACTCTCAAGTAAAATTTTATTTTACGAAAGTGGGACTTAGCAGTCATTTGAGATTGAACTTGCAATACTCAAACTGAACATTTAACGGAACAGTGGCGTAACTTAGAAGAGGAGTAGGGGGTCCGCTGTTTCCATGAACATTTTCGAGAAGGAGTTGGACAATATCCGCTATGGGTAATCCGAAGTTCAACATGTCCGAGTAGACGCAAATAGAGACAAGATGGCACCGCAGAGCGATGGATTCGATTCCTGACGAGAGGAGTCCACCAGCTGATTCACTTGGGATTTCGAAGGCAAGCGTCATTTCATGGATGGAATGATATTCACGCCGATCTTTCGAGAAATTCTTTATGTAGGGAAAATCGACGATCTTGGAAATTTATTACAGCTGATTATGAAAGGTACTGTAAGAGTCATAACTACCTGATACGATTATTTTCATGAATACTGGGCACACATGTATATTTTTCTAATAGGAGTGATATGATTATTAAGACATGGTTTGACTTTATATACTTCGAATTTGCTAGAATATGGAGTGACCATATGATATGGCAGGCATCATTATACGAAATTCTCACCATTGATTGGCTTTATTAAGCAGATGTTTGGTCTTTTAGACATTTTTCCAGCTAGGATATTTTTCATGAATAGTTTTTTTTGTGTAACGAGTATTTCGAACTCGTGATCTGCAATTGATTATCAGAAATTACTTCGTCAGTTCATTGCATGCTAGCGAGTGTGTATTATTCATCAGTAGGGATTTTTTCCATTGGATTGTTTGGAGATATTAAGAAGTTATTCACTTTAGTGAATGAACATCGCTTTTATATGACAACTAGAAACTTGTTGATTCCTATCTGGTACATTCACTCATATAGACTACGAGATGGGGTCCTTCGTATTTATACGATTGTATGGTGGCTACTCATCTTACCCATCGTTCAGGGAACTATCATCCAAGTCGACGGGGCGAGGTCTTTCGTATTTATACGACTGTACGGTGGTTACACATCTTACTCGCCATTGAGGGACTCATTTTTATCATCCGAATGTAGGCTACACGAGATGTAAGTGAATCAAACAAGGAACTACTAGTCACATATCAGTCGAAATTTTGTTAAATAAAGTAACGATAAATGTCAACAGGATTGCATTTAGTAATTCTTGTTTGCCAATCCAATATTTTGTTGCTGTACTCTTTTGAGAGTAAGTTCAGTTTAACAGCTGTTACAGCTGATGCTTTTGATGAGTTTATAATTGTGTTTGATACCTTTGAGAAGGATTTAAAGTAATTGAATCTTGTAAGATTAATCATTAATGGTCAGAATTATTTTAAGGCAGATCAGTATTGCAGATTTTGATGTGAGAGATTATAGCACATTGGTGTTTTTCTGCGATGTGAGTTATAAGAATTGTAAGAGAATTTATGCTATTTGAAAGCAGATATTAAATTACTGAAGTAATATTTTTCCAATTGTTTAAGAAGTTGTCTAGATGTGATCAGATTAATTACAGTTATAGGAGATTGTGTACGTTGATAATTTGAAGCCAGTTATATATTTTTTGTAGATCATGCAACATGGTTAAGTGAAGTTTGTGATAGGCATTTTGTGGAAGTTGCCATGTGATAGTTGCAACGTTGATAATGTATTTTGAAGCAGACGTGAGGTCGTCGTACCCAGTCTAGCGTAATTGTTGAGATTCATGCTGTATGTGCTGAATATTTATGGAGTTTTTGTGGAATAATTATTGTATTCAAATGTGATATTTGAAGTATTGAAGAAATGTAATGTCGTTGTGGATAGTTAGATCCAACGTGATGTCGTGGAGGCAATAATATTTTTTGGCATGATAAATTAAATACGAGATATAACTTGGAAGTGGTAAAACTGTAAGACAACGTTCTATAAACCATATTAAACAATTTGTTAGGAAATTAAACAAATAAATGAAGTTGATAATACAAGATTTTCTGAAATAATAATTAACGAAATAATAATCTGAGATTCAAGCATATTAACGATCTGACCTAATGAAATAAAATCAGAATGACTAGATGAAATAATGAAAACTAAATAACCAGATGATTGAAATTTAAATAAGTTGATAAATTAAATTTTGAATAAATCGATGAATTAAATAAATGGATGAATTAAAGATTGAATAAATAAACTGATTGAAATAAATTAATAGACGATTGTAATGATGATGAATAACTAAATTAGAAGGTGATAATTAATTAAAGAAGCTGATGATTAATGAATTTATATGGAATTAAATAAATTTAATTGAGATATAATTTGGAGGAATTACAACTTGAGTTGAGAATTTAAATGATGTAATGGTGATGAATTAACGATTCTGACAGGGATATGTAGAATTTTGAAGTGAGAATTAATGTGAGAAATATTTAATTTTGATGATGACGATAATGATGACCAACGAGAATTTGAATTTTCTGTAATTCACAGATAAGAGATTATTAATGACGATGTAAATAGTGTAAATTAATTATTCGATGTTTAGGAGCATTTGATTAACATGTTCAACATTCAAATTATGCCATGCAAACCATAATTTACGTGATATTTAATATGTGTGATTATTATATGTGTATGTTTAGACAGATTAACAACCTTTATTAAATCCACATTGATGTTAAATTAAAGAGAAATTAGGTCTCAGGTTTCACAAATGTCAGTGACGAAAGACATAGTGCTACAGTGATCCTGAGAACCCAAGAGAACTTTATAAATGTTTCTTGTTATGTGGATAAAAATAATTTTGGATTAGAAAAGAGATGGTTCGATTTTGGACAATGACAATTTAACTTTGGCATTCGACCATACTCTTAGGTAGGAATTATATTTAAAATGTCTGTCTGACTATCAAAGTAAAATAAATTTGTTTTTATCTTAGTTGTGATCTGATGATGGTGTGATGTTCCTTTTTCTTTCCTTGTCTTGAGTAAGGCTTATCCGGAAAGGAAGTGGTTTGCTAGGAATTCAGTTGATGGCGCCCATTTATATTTGCATTATTTTTATTAAACTTAAGCCCGTAACGACCCTAGAGATACTTTGTCTCGTGATACCCACTGCTTTTTCGATAACTCAGCTGAATTTCCGACACATTCCTTATTTGACTAGAGGTTCATTTAACTCCGCTCTGTCCTGGAACTCCAGGAATGCGATGTTATAGCAGATGGGTCATCGCATCCCCAGGACGAACGGGTACAGAGAGAGAGGGAGAATTGGCTTTATCCAACTAGTGGGGCTTTTCGATTTTGTTTATTCTATGGAATCACATCAGATTTAGATTACTGAGAGATTGATCTCAAGTTCATTTAAGTGTGTTACAAAATTTATTAAACTTAGTCAGACAATGTACTTGTGTGCCCAATCCAGTGTTCATGTTAATCGTATTAGTAATATCATGTTAGTTATAAGACATTTTTCCTATACCCAAGTGAATGCAGGAATTGAGACATTGTGATGTGTTGTTGTCTAACGTCTCTATATAAACCCTATATTAAAAATATAATTATGTTGCCGGAGGATTTAGCGAAGGTGTTAGGAGAGTTACAGACGGGTATGTCTGGTATTGCAGAAACTATTTCTAAGATGGAAACTGAAGTTAAAGAACAAATTAATAATTCAGAAGCTAGATTAGAAGCTAAATGTAAAGAGAATGTACAAGCATTACAGGCTAATAGCGAAGGCAATCTGAACGACAGTTTAAAGTCATTAGAGACTAGATTACAGTTAACTAGTGAAGATAATTTAAAGTCATTAGAGGAAAGGCTACAGACTAGTAATGAAGAAAATTTAAAGTTATTACAGTCAAATAATAAAGATGAGTTGAAGTCATTAGAAACTAGATTACAGGCTAGTACTGAAAATCATTTAAAAGCTAGTGAAGCTAACTTGAAGGACAATTTTAAATCATTAGAAGAAAAATTACAGTCAAATATTGAGGATAACTTTAAATCATTGGAAGAGAAATTACAGTCTCGTAGTGAAGAAACTAACACTGAATTAGAAAACAAGTTAACTAGATTAGAGAATAGTTTAACTTTAAAGAATAATGAGATGCTGAAGACTTTACAATTAGACATAATTGCAGTAAACATGAAAGGAGAGGAAAATGTTCAAATGTTAAGAAAAAATATTATTGACTTAGAAAGTAGAGGAGAAGAAAATATTTTTACTTTAAGAACTGACGTTATGTCCATACAGAAAGACATTAAATCAGATGTATCGAAGTTGAGATTCGACATCGATGGTTTAGTGGCAGATGTAGGCAAAATTCAAGATTGGTCTACCGAAGTATCTTTCGAGACTAAGATTAAAGGTCTAGAAACGAATCTAGGTAACGAGATTAAAGATTTAAAGACAGTAATTGGGACCATTAAAGAGGAAGTCTTGGGAGAGGTCAATTCTAATTTAAAATCATTAGAAAATCAATTGCAGAAAGATATTAGGAAGATAGACGACGATATAGAGCAAAAGGTTAATGAAAACTTAGCTTTGTTTAAAAATAGAGTCGGTGCAATTGTGGAAGAACGGTATAGTGAGGTCGATGCCGAAGCAAAAGAGAAACGTGAAGGGTTAGATGAAAAATTAATCGCAGGTATGGCAAACTTAGAAGCGAGGTTTACGGAAAACAAGGAAGCGATGAAGATAGATTCAACTCTATTTAGAACAGATGTTGATCTGTTAAAAGAACAAGTCGCGTCAGTAAAGAACACGTGCGAAGGAAAAATTGACAAGTTAAGAAACGACTTAGACGAGAGTAACAAAACGCAGGATGTTACATCGTTAGATGAATTGAAAACGCAGGTCAAGACCGTGGAGAAATTAGCAGAAGACAGGATAACTAAACTAGAATCCATGTTTAACAGTTTCACCAGTCAGAATATAACATCAGGGGAAACATTGATAAATCAGACAGCGATAGACCGCAGTATGACTAATCAAGAAGCGAGCATGGGAGAAGACCGTCAAATGCAACCGAATGTGACATTCGAAAGGGCCAGTTCAACGCCTCAGGATAATCCAAGTTCGAATAGGAGTACGTTGGGTCCAAGCGAACGATACTCAGGTCCAGTCACCATTATTAGGAATCTGGATGACAAGCCGAGAAAGTTTTCGGGAAATACAGGAGTCACACCAGTCGAATTTCTGCGAGATATTCGAGACTACATGGCGGAACATAGGGTAGCCAAAGAAAGAGAGCTAAGGATAGTCGAACGCGCCTTAGATGGATCTGCACTTACGTGGTTTAGAGCGTTCAGAAGCAATTTTGCGAACATGGAGCAATTTGCCATAGCTTTCTTGAGGAGATTTTGGAGTGCCGAGGATCAACTTAACGTAAGAGCGGAGATGTACTCAAAGCGCTATTCTACGTCACATCCGACGCATTATGCCAACTATTTCACGTCACAGCTGGCTAAATTACAGTTCCTTATTCCTCCATTGCCAGAAGAAGAGCTTTTGCAAGCTATAGCGAGACAGTTACCGATTGAGGTACAGCGATCACTGATAGCGTCGGGAGCCAATACACTGGAGCACTATGACGACATTTTACGGCGATTGGACTATACAAGCGCACAGGTTACGCCTAGAAGTAACAGAAACGACAACAGAAACACGCAAGAAGTGAATGCGGTAGTCGTAGACAATGCAGCTCAAACGGACAGAAAGGATTCCTGGGAAAACCGACGGAACGAAGGGAATCGAGGAAACATCCATAACGCTCGAGGAAATGATCGATATAGAGGACCATATGAGAGGCCATACGATCAAGAAGCGAGAGATAGCCGATATAGGAATTATAACCAGAATTCCAGATATCAAGACAGGAATCGATATAACAATAGATATCGGGGCAGAAATAACTGGAGCCAAGGTCAACAGTATAATGGGAACGACAGGCAGGATGGCCGAAGAAACGATCCTAACGACAGACGAGATAATCGTGGACATGAGAGGTCGAGGCAAGAAGATAGACAGCCTAGTGCACCACTCGAGGAGACAGTGAGAGATGTCAATCGAGCGAGCACGAGTGGCGAAGGAAAAAAAAACACGTCAAATTAACTCTAGAGAAAAATGCAAATCATTGGGAATCGATCGTCATCGTGGAAACGTATCAGGTCAAGGACGAAGATTTAATCGAGGAGGAAGACATAGTACAACGGGAAAATAGACATGAATTGCCAGTTATTAGTGTGGAAGTCATGGGAAAAGAAATAAAGACACTTGTAGACACAGGGGCTATGCTGAGCTTGATATCCATAGGTTGCCTGGATGAATTGAAATTATTAGGAGGAATTACAATGTTGCCAACTGTTATTAGCAAAATTCAAGGGGTGATCCCAGACAGGAGTATGAAATGTAAAAGTCAGGTACTTTTAGATGTTGGGATTGGAACCAGAAGTTTTGAACAGATGTTCCTAGTAGTGGGTCAACTACATTTTGACATGATCCTAGGAGTGGATTTCTTAAGTGAGAGTGGCCTGATCATAGATATGCAGAGTAGGCGCATGTACTTTCAAGAAGGGGTCATGGAAAATCAGGAATCGGAGATGACATTCTTTAGAGAGGATATATTGGATGAAATTGTATGCAGCGTTGAAAGGTCTGTAGAAGATAAAATTGGCATGACAAGTAAAATAAATCCAGAAATTAAGGGGCAGTTTGGTCAAGTAATTTCAGAATATGAGGACATATTCAATGACAAACCAGGTCTCATAGAAAATTTTACCTACAGCATCAAGTTGATGGATGACAAACCATACCATATTTTTTTTTATCCCATTCCGGATAAATGGAAGGAGAAAGTTAGCATAATGATAAGCGACATGGAGAAAGATGGAATAATTAAGAAAATGCCAACTGCCTATTTGAATCCTTTAGCTGTTGTCAAGAAACCTAACGGTAAGCTGAGGATATGTCTAGATGCTAGAGCCCTTAATGAAAGAGTTCTTCCTGAACATGACAGACCACCTGTTATTCGTGAATTGTTACGCAGATTCAGAGGAAAGAGTGTCTTCTCGACAATCGATCTGACTAGTTCATATTATCATGTTGAGCTAGCAGAAGACTGCAAACAATACACAGGGTTCTTGTTTGACCATAAAACATATGTATTCAATAGGTTACCTTTTGGAGTGAAAAATAGTGGTCCGGTGATGATCCGAGCACTAGATGAAAATTTGTCAGATGCAGTTAAGGAGCATGTGGTAAGCTATATTGATGACCTGATTATAGCGTCTGAGACAGCGGAAGAACATATCAGGCACCTTCAAATGCTTTTTGAAGATCTTAGGAGAACGAACTTCAAGGTGAATTTCAATAAATGTCAGTTCTTTCATGAAGATATTGAATTTCTTGGGCATAGAATCGATGGAGATGGTTATAGGCCCAATCCAAAGAAGATCATGGCGATTTCAGAGTTTCCAACACCACGAAAGATTAAAGAGGTACGGCAGTTTTTAGGCATGTGTCAGTTCTTTTCAACACATTGTCCTGAATATACTGAGACGATGGCACCTCTGCAGGATTTATTAAGGAAGGGAAATCGATGGAAATGGGACGATAAATGCAATCAAGCGTTTTTAGCGGCAAAGAAAATGCTGATCCAAAATATCAAGCTTGAGTATCCTGATTTTACAAGAAGATTTTTTGTAGAGACAGACGCATCCAAAATAGGTATTAGTGGGATCCTATATCAGTTGGATGATGACAAGAAACATAGGTATTTAGCTTTCACCAGTCGCAAGCTTAGAAATTGTGAGAAGAATTACTATGCAACTGAGTTAGAGGCATTAGCAGTGGTTCATGCTCTTAAAACGTGGAAGAAGGTGTTGTTTGGACATGACATAACAGTGATCACAGATCATAAAGCCCTCCAATTTATTATGAAGACAGACTTAGCGAGTGACCGCATCACCAGATGGGCTCTGTTCTTACAGCAATTTAACCCAACTGTTGTACATAGACCTGGGAAGTTAAATCTGTTAGCAGATGTGTTGAGCAGAAACCCTTGTGAGGAAGTAATTGTCAACCATATAAATTTGATTCAAGAGGATAATGGTACTCTAGAAAAGTTGAAGTTGTTAGCGCAAACTCAGAAGAGATATGCACCTTTGCGAAGAATTTACCGTTTTTTGACACGCAGAATGGACAACACTGATCCGGATTTTCAAAGAACTGAGATAGAGGCTAGAAAATATCATATTATGGGAGGTGTTATATGCCAATATATCGACCAGGATCATACTAAACTTAGAGTAGTGATCCCACCCAAGCTTGTCAAACCAGTTATTTGGATGATACACCGAACTGCAGCTCATGTAGGTGTAGACAAGACTTTGGCTCTAGCTCAAGAAACTTTCGTTTGGAGACAAATGGGACAAACGATTCGCGACGTCATAAAGACCTGTGACAGTTGTCAGCGAAGTAAAAACTCATCTAAGTTAATGAAAGAAGTTCCTAGATCAATATTACCCAGCAAGCCAAGAGAACTTTTCGCGACGGACATTTTCGGTCCGATTCCTCGTTCGACGAAAGGCAATCAGTTCGTTTTGGTAACAGTTGACGTATTTTCGAAATACGTACCTCTATGCCCTATACAGAAAGCTACATCCAAGTACGTGATAAACAGACTTGAGAAAACAGTTATTCCGAGCATGGGGAAACCTGAAGTTTTGTTGAGTGACCATGGATCGCAATTTACTAGTATGGAATTTTCTACTGCTATGGAACGTTTAGGAATAAGGCATGTGTTTAATTCTGTACGGTATCCAGAGGGAAATCCCGCCGAAAGAATTATGCCGGAGATAAGTAAGCTGTGTCGCTTATATGTGTCAAGGCAACACCATAGATGGATGGAAGTGATACCCATCATTAGCCAATGCTTGAATTCCACAGTACATGAAAGCACAGGACAGATTCCGTCCATGCTTCATCATGGATTGAAACCGGATAGACCATGGGACCGAGTCGTGAGGGCACCAGTAGATCCTCAACCCACACAAGAAAGAAGAGTCGAGATGGCAGGAGAGAGGCTCAGAAGACAGGCGGAGAAGAGAGCCAGGAGACAGGCAGGAAGGAGGTTCCACGAGCCATTTCAAGAAAATGATGAGGTGCTGATTAGGAAGCCAGTCACTTCGAACCTTCAGCTGAAGATCTACCATAAATTCGCTCCATTGTACGCTGGACCGTTCCGTATTGAACAAACATACCAGAATAATAGCTACAAGATTGTCAGAATGGATACTGATGAAGTTGTAGGAACTTTTAATGCAGCTAGCATCAGGAAATACCATCATGCTGAGTAAGGGAATTGTAGAGCTATCGTGTACATGTATAATATGTAGAATGCCTGAGAGTGTATTTTTTTTTCTCAATCCTGATAAAAAAAGGAGATGTACGGGAGAGATGTACCCGATACCTAGTTTAGGCTATCGGCTACGCCAGCAGACATTAAGCTGCAGTTGAGGTTTTGGAAAGAATTAGTAAAAGATAGCGCACCGATCGCGTCAAGAAGAATGCCAAGATGACGTAGGAGGTCTAGAATCAAGGAGGCATTGACGTCTGTAAGAAGATGGAATTATGGATAGAGATGTGAAGCTTTATTGAGATATATATGAAATTATAGCAATTAAACATCTTAGAAGAGGATATATAACATGCATTATATGTGGAAATAATTTTATGGAAGTCAGATAACCCTTAAGTTATTTTATAACGGAATAGCCGAGATGATACGGGTTCGAGACTTTGATCGTGACGCAAGAGCACTGTCGTGGGGGACTACACCACGTGCCTGCGCCAAGCACATAAGCAAGAAGACAGTGTCAGCACATTCAGTTGAGCTCAGTTAGACGAGCAGGTAGGAGCAGCTCTATAGCGCAAGCGAGACGCACAGTGAAGGTTACGTAACATACAGAAACTGTCACGGCAAAAGTGTAGGCGACAGTTCCTGCATCGCCGAGCAGCGAAGGCCAGGCGGGTCATTGATCCAGGCGGGCTGGCCGAGGAAGCAATCACAGATGGCCGGGATATGTCAGAACCGCACTGCTAGTAGTTGAAGACTTTATTACAAGCTTCATTTCGACGCAGTTTGAACATAGCTTTTACGAATAACTTTATGGCTATGCTGTTCTATAACGCATTCAAAGCTACTTTAACTATTTCAAGTAAACGGAATGTTGTTAGCATAGGCACTGATGAACATTAGATCGTGTATTAATAAGATTTATTTCTTATGCAGTTTTCATGAATTACCAATACAGACAAATACAGGGTGTTTCGTAATCTTGAACACTCTCAAGTAAAATTTTATTTTACGAAAGTGGGGCTTAGCAGTCATTTGAGATTGAACTTGCAATACTCAAACTGAACATTTAACGGAACAGTGGCGTAACTTAGAAGAGGAGTAGGGGGTCCGCTGTTTCCATGAACATTTTCGAGAAGGAGTTGGACAATATCCGCTATGGGTAATCCGAAGTTCAACATGTCCGAGTAGACGCAAATAGAGACAAGATGGCACCGCAGAGCGATGGATTCGATTCCTGACGAGAGGAATCCACCAGCTGATTCACTTGGGATTTCGAAGGCAAGCGTCATTTCATGGATGGAATGATATTCACGCCGATCTTTCGAGAAATTCTTTATGTAGGGAAAATCGACGATCTTGGAAATTTATTACAGCTGATTATGAAAGGTACTGTAAGAGTCATAACTACCTGATACGATTATTTTCATGAATACTGGGCACACATGTATATTATTCTAATAGGAGTGATATGATTATTAAGACATGGTTTGACTTTATATACTTCGAATTTGCTAGAATATGGAGTGACCATATGATATGGCAGGCATCATTATACGAAATTCTCACCATTGATTGGCTTTATTAAGCAGATGATTGGTCTTTTAGACATTTTTCCAGCTAGGATATTTTTCATGAATAGTTTTTTTTTGTGTAACGAGTATTTCGAACTCGTGATCTGCAATTGATTATCAGAAATTACTTCGTCAGTTCATTGCATGCTAGCGAGTGTGTATTATTCATCAGTAGGGATTTTTTCCATTGGATTGTTTGGAGATATTAAGAAGTTATTCACTTTAGTGAATGAACATCGCTTTTATATGACAACTAGAAACTTGTTGATTCCTATCTGGTACATTCACTCATATAGACTACGAGATGGGGTCCTTCGTATTTATACGATTGTATGGAGGCTACTCATCTTACCCATCGTTCAGGGAACTATCATCCAAGTCGACGGGGCGAGGTCTTTCGTATTTATACGACTGTACGGTGGTTACACATCTTACTCGCCATTGAGGGACTCATTTTTATCATCCGAATGTAGGCTACACGAGATGTAAGTGAATCAAACAAGGAACTACTAGTCACATATCAGTCGAAATTTTGTTAAATAAAGTAACGATAAATGTCAACAGGATTGCATTTAGTAATTCTTGTTTGCCAATCCAATATTTTGTTGCTGTACTCTTTTGAGAGTAAGTTCAGTTTAACAGCTGTTACAGCTGATGCTTTTGATGAGTTTATAATTGTGTTTGATACCTTTGAGAAGGATTTAAAGTAATTGAATCTTGTAAGATTAATCATTAATGGTCAGAATTATTTTAAGGCAGATCAGTATTGCAGATTTTGATGTGAGAGATTATAGCACATTGGTGTTTTTCTGCGATGTGAGTTATAAGAATTGTAAGAGAATTTATGCTATTTGAAAGCAGATATTAAATTACTGAAGTAATATTTTTCCAATTGTTTAAGAAGTTGTCTAGATGTGATCAGATTAATTACAGTTATAGGAGATTGTGTACGTTGATAATTTGAAGCCAGTTATATATTTTTTGTAGATCATGCAACATGGTTAAGTGAAGTTTGTGATAGGCATTTTGTGGAAGTTGCCATGTGATAGTTGCAACGTTGATAATGTATTTTGAAGCAGACGTGAGGTCGTCGTACCCAGTCTAGCGTAATTGTTGAGATTCATGCTGTATGTGCTGAATATTTATGGAGTTTTTGTGGAATAATTATTGTATTCAAATGTGATATTTGAAGTATTGAAGAAATGTAATGTCGTTGTGGATAGTTAGATCCAACGTGATGTCGTGGAGGCAATAATATTTTTTGGCATGATAAATTAAATACGAGATATAACTTGGAAGTGGTAAAACTGTAAGACAACGTTCTATAAACCATATTAAACAATTTGTTAGGAAATTAAACAAATAAATGAAGTTGATAATACAAGATTTTCTGAAATAATAATTAACGAAATAATAATCTGAGATTCAAGCATATTAACGATCTGACCTAATGAAATAAAATCAGAATGACTAGATGAAATAATGAAAACTAAATAACCAGATGATTGAAATTTAAATAAGTTGATAAATTAAATTTTGAATAAATCGATGAATTAAATAAATGGATGAATTAAAGATTGAATAAATAAACTGATTGAAATAAATTAATAGACGATTGTAATGATGATGAATAACTAAATTAGAAGGTGATAATTAATTAAAGAAGCTGATGATTAATGAATTTATATGGAATTAAATAAATTTAATTGAGATATAATTTGGAGGAATTACAACTTGAGTTGAGAATTTAAATGATGTAATGGTGATGAATTAACGATTCTGACAGGGATATGTAGAATTTTGAAGTGAGAATTAATGTGAGAAATATTTAATTTTGATGATGACGATAATGATGACCAACGAGAATTTGAATTTTCTGTAATTCACAGATAAGAGATTATTAATGACGATGTAAATAGTGTAAATTAATTATTCGATGTTTAGGAGCATTTGATTAACATGTTCAACATTCAAATTATGCCATGCAAACCATAATTTACGTGATATTTAATATGTGTGATTATTATATGTGTATGTTTAGACAGATTAACAACCTTTATTAAATCCACATTGATGTTAAATTAAAGAGAAATTAGGTCTCAGGTTTCACAAATGTCAGTGACGAAAGACATAGTGCTACAGTGATCCTGAGAACCCAAGAGAACTTTATAAATGTTTCTTGTTATGTGGATAAAAATAATTTTGGATTAGAAAAGAGATGGTTCGATTTTGGACAATGACAATTTAACTTTGGCATTCGACCATACTCTTAGGTAGGAATTATATTTAAAATGTCTGTCTGACTATCAAAGTAAAATAAATTTGTTTTTATCTTAGTTGTGATCTGATGATGGTGTGATGTTCCTTTTTCTTTCCTTGTCTTGAGTAAGGCTTATCCGGAAAGGAAGTGGTTTGCTAGGAATTCAGTTGATGGCGCCCATTTATATTTGCATTATTTTTATTAAACTTAAGCCCGTAACGACCCTAGAGATACTTTGTCTCGTGATACCCACTGCTTTTTCGATAACTCAGCTGAATTTCCGACACATTCCTTATTTGACTAGAGGTTCATTTAACTCCGCTCTGTCCTGGAACTCCAGGAATGCGATGTTATAGCAGATGGGTCATCGCATCCCCAGGACGAACGGGTACAGTATAGAGACATCTAATGATGTTCAATTGCTTACAAAAATTCAAGATGCATCAGTTCAAAATTTTAAAACTTAATTTTTTATTTTTCGCTTCTTATTCAGGCGATTGAATAGATGATTTGTATGGTGGGCTATGATAACAATCCTAATCTATTAGCACTTAATTTTGTAGCTTACTTTTAGTAAGTCATAGAAGCCGAGTAATTAACTTTTCTAAAAATTAATTCCCGTGGTTCGTTACAGAAGGATGCCATCTCGCGGGAGGAGTTGTAATCACCGATATTGAAAGCTATATTCTATTACAAGGCTATGTAGTACGTCACGCAACTACTGGTTTTTCACTCTTGTACAGTTCAGTAATGATAATATGGTGTTTGAAGCCATTTTCACTGTTATTATAGTAATGGATATTAATGTTTTTCAGTCGGTAAACACGATTGTGCACAATTGTATTGGGTGTTTTACACCTGGATAACCAGTTTCCATCGTCAAGCGATCATCTTCAGATCCATTACACTTAGGCTATTAATACTTGTAGACATAGATTTAATAGCCTATGTGTAATGGATCTGATGATGATTGCATGATGATCGAAACTGGTAAATGTTGCCAGTAATAGAGCTTTCTGTCTCATCTTCACTACATGCTGTGAACGTCTCAGATCAGCAACATGTAACACTACTTTTGCTGACATAACCAGCGGGTATAGCCTATGCTGACTTTTTTAAGCTGTCTGATATATGTTATTTTCAGAGCAATCCCTTCATATTTTATTATCTTCCAGCTATCTTATTATGAGGTTATGAGTCACAGGAATTGCAGTGGCAATAATGACCTTCTTATTCTAGTTTTTCTCAATCAGGGCAATGTCAGGCCTATTGTTATCAAATTGTGTACATATTATTCTGGCGGCGGTGGTGATTGCATTAATGGGTGAAATATCGAGGTCATCTACCCTAATTTTATAGTACTGTATAGGCAGCACAAATCATAAACTATTTGCATGCTTATTTCTGAAAACGACCATATCTTGCTGACGCTCTATTAACCCGATGAGTGCTACGCTCAATTATACAGGATGTTTCAGAAATACTTTTACATACATTGGGGATTGGTTCCTTACACCAAAACAAGAAAAAAAATTCATATACACGTATGTCCCAAAATCCTTCGTTTTCGATTTATTAATGAACGAACATTGTACAGTGACACATTAATTGACAGCCTGTTTGGAAGTGTTTAACACATGAACTCATATCAAAAGAGGCTCATGACACCGACAGATGGAAAAACTGTCAAATGCACAGGTGTTCTAGGCATGCTTGCCATCAGCACCAGTTTAGGATTAATGTGTCGGCTGGCATTGTAGGTCCATACGTTCTACTAGCATGTCTTACAGGGGCTGTCTCCAGAGACTTTATCCAGAACACCCTTTCAGACTAATTGCATGACAATATGCCCCTGCAAATACGACAACGTATTTGGTGGATGCATGATGGGGCTCCTACACACTTTAGTCACCTTGTTCGCACTGCACTGATGGAGATCTTCCAGGACAGATGGTTGGGCAGAGGAGGACCCGATCCATGGCTTGCACGGTCCATTAGACTTTTATCTGTGGTGTCAGGAACCTTTTTTGTTATGAGTTCATATGTTAAACACTTCTAAACAGGCTGTCAATTAATGTGTCACTGTACATTGTTCTTTCATTAATAAATCGGAAACGTAGGATTTTGGGACATATGTGTATAAGAACTATTTTCTTGTTTTGGTGTAAGGAACCGATCCCCAAAGTTTGTAAAAGTATTTCTGAAACACCTGTATACGGCGCACGAGAACGTTCATCTATTTTTCATATTTCCCATTTGCTATCGAGTGGCGAGTCGAACTCTGGCATTTCTGCCATCTGTTGGACATCTTGTAGTACTATTTGAGTTTTCTACATTTACTTCCTAAATTAACTAACAAAGCATTTTTTAGATGTCAGTCCTCCACAGCTGGAGTTCATCTGTGTTGAAATTCAGCATGGTGGAACAAAAAGCAAGTTCTTCTCGCCGTATTGTGATTTTAGATCAAAGAATCCTTCATTTATGAACACTAGTAAGGAGCAACATGTATAAGTCGCCCACAGATTTTAGGGAAGAGGTTTTTTTAGTCTTGATCAGGCGGCTTCGGTGGCGTAGTTTGTAGCATGCTGAGCTTCTATGCCGTAGGTCGAGGGTTCAGGCCTGGCCGAAGTCATCGGATTTTTAAGAGCGTTAAAAATCCCTCAGTATGCCTTCATGCGGAGGGGAAGTAAAGCCGGCGGTCTTATTTCATAGATTTATGGCTTGAAAAAAAACCTTTCACTAATTACATTTATGTGAAGCTAAATTATAGGTTAAATTTGACTAACGCTCTTAGGTTCCAACGTTAGTCGCCTGGAGCCAACTGCGGTGGCATCTAGTAACCAAGTTCGGAACTAGTTGGTCGTTGACGGTGGCGTTTGGTAGCAAAAGTAGGAACTACTTGGAAATTCAATGTCTGCAGTCCTCACTTGAATTAAGAAAAACAAATAACACACACTAATACAGCCATCACAATTAACACCGGTTATCAGACAGATTCTGCACACACCCAAAGTACACGGGGCTATATGACCACGTTGTTGCAGCCCATTAACCTGAGGAACCAACCAACCTAGTTTTGGTCCTTTACTTGGTATGCAGATAAAGGAAGCGTAGGCACAGAAATTTTAATTTTGGTTTGTCTCAAAATGAAAATTATTATAAACAAAGGATTTTGAATTTACATTTAGCTTAATATAAACCAAACACATAAAGTCATTTTCAGAATATCACCCCCTAATAAGTTAAGGTTTTTACATGCTAATGAAAGAACTTAGCACTTAAAAGACTAAAACAGTATTAGGGAAATTTGATATAAGGGATGTTGAAATGAAAAGGTACGAATCTTCGTAAAACCAAAACAGGTTGGTATTTGTATATGCCAATTTGGGATAACGTAGGCCGACATCTAGGAGATGTAGTGTCCGTCGTGGTACTGTGCATGCGTCGGCGCACACACACATGACGCAAAAGAGGAGCTGACAGTTGGACGATCCGTCCCGTCCAGTTGAAGTTGAAGCAGCAGCAGTGATGGCGTTCACATTGCACAATTCGACAAGTGAAGAGGAGAGAGGTGCCATCGGATTTCTGACTGCAGAAGGCTCTAAACCAGCCGAAAGGAGTGATACTGCTCCATGAAAACGCTAGCCCACACG
This sequence comes from Meconema thalassinum, assembly GCA_946902985.2. Lineage (NCBI taxonomy): Eukaryota > Metazoa > Arthropoda > Insecta > Orthoptera > Tettigoniidae > Meconema > Meconema thalassinum. The sequence goes on along the minus strand of OX336389.2, from coordinate 381,211,674 downwards.
TCTCTAACATCACACAAGGTGTATTGGCTACGTTCAAGTGGGAGCAACTTGAGGATCTGCCCTACAACCCCGACTTGTCACCCTGCGACTTCCATCTGTTTGATCCGTTAAAAAACATCTCAAGGGAAAACGTTTCCAATCGGACGAAAAACTAAGGGACACCATACAGGATTAGCTCCTGTCACAACCACAAGACTACTGGGAACAGGGAATCCTGCGGCTAGTGAAGCAATGGGACACCTGTGCCCAGGCCTGTGGTGATTACTTTCGAATAACGAATAAATTGTACCCACAGTATCGTTTCGCACCTTTTCATTTGAACACCCCTCATAGGTCATGTACTAACTATTCTGGTTCATGATTCTTTAGTGTTTTATTCACGTATGGTAGATAACGCCTCATTATGCGATTTTGGACACATCGCTTACAGTGCCAGAGTTGCGTTGATGTAAGTCATCCTGGACAATGATGACAGCTTTGGTTTAAGGCAGTACAAGCACTAATATCGTAGTAAAATAATTTTGCTATACTATTATGTTTAAATTAACTACAATTTTTGGATAATTAATGTTGAGTTCCACTACACAACAAGAATACCCATTTAGTCCAACACGGAGTAGATGACCTCGCATTTCCGCCCCTTAAAACAATAATAACTAACCCACACGTGGAAAAACTATGTAACTGATGGGAGAGTTTTAAGATGGAAGCAATCAAACAAATATATGAAAGTAGGTTGTATTAGTTTCCTCGCGGAATTACTTGTCTTTGTGGGTCATATTTAAAATTGTAAACAGCATTGACACGATCTACTGTGTTTCGATCTTTGGTGTGATGTTCACTAAAGTCTTTTTAGCCTATTTTCATTTATGAAAAATAAACAGGCTTATGAGATCACCTTTTGTCCGTGTGTGTGCGTATATGTTTGTGTGGGTGTCACCCTAATAAAATATAGATAGATAGATAGATAGATAGATAGATAATGCCTTTATTGGTGGCGAAGTTAGGGCTCAAGGCCCTCTCTTACACTTAACCACATAAACGGTTGGAGCGACTTCAATGAAACACGGTAAGGTCCTATTACTATTTCGTCCGACCCAGACCGTGCACTTCACATTTAATTGCGTCTCACCAATCTAATATGGTGGCTGTGCGAAATATTTCACCGGCATTCTATATCCCCGAAACTAATACAGATATCACCCTGAAATTTTGTACGGCGATAGAGGGCACTACGTTCACCTATGCAATTTTCAGAACCTGTAAAGTACAGAACGAACATGGCGGCTAAGCGAAGTTGAAACATTCTAATAGACTTTTCTCGTGATTTAACCATCTGAACACAATGAAATATGGTACAGTGAATGTTTATACACATTGTAATGCATTGGCATCTAATTTAGTTCAATTGTTTACATAATCTCAAGATGGCGACTGTGCGAAATTTTAAAATTAAGTTTTTATTTCTTGTGTCGTTACCATGCGTTCGAAGTGAAAGTTTGAATAATGAACCTACGCAATAATTTAAATTTAATGGTACATAACTCTATGGCCTATACATATAACAATCCAACATGGCGACCATCCGAAATATTTAGACGGTTCTCAATATCTACGAATCTATTACATCAATCAAACTGATTTTTTAATTTTCATAGAGGCTATGAATATAAGTTCACCTTTGGGACTTTCAATAACCTGGTGGGCACAAATCCATCATGGCAGCGACGCGAAATATAAATATTTAAATGGACGTTTTTCGCGATTTAGCCATCCGAGTACAGTGAAACTTGGTACGGTAAATCCTTATACAAATTGTAATCCACTGGAATCTAATTTATTTCAATAGTTTTCCTAACCACAAAATGGCAGCTGTGCAAAATTTTAAAAACTCGTTTTTGTTTCTAGCGTCCTAATCATGCGATTGAAGTTTAAATACTACACCTACACAATAATCTTCATGTAATAGTAGCCTACATAACTCTAAGACCTACATATATAAAATTCCAACATGGCGACCATCCGAAATATTTAGACGGTGTTCAATATCGACGAATCTATTACAGCAATCATACTGCAATTTTGTATGTTGTTCGAGGCAATTAACATACGTAGGATATATGAAAATAGGCTATTTAGTTCTTCACGGAACTACTTGTGTTTTCGTGACACAAGACCAAGCGGTGTTGCCATGCGTGTTGAATCACGTTTATTACCTCGTTGGGGAACAGCAGCAATCCGGAGATCAGTGCTATGAATCCCGGCACTGAGAGCAAGCATCCTGATTGTGTTTATTCCCGAATTTCTCCACATTTCGTCTATACGCCGCTCTGCGTAATACCTTATTTCAAGTACCGGTGAATCTCCAGAGAAATAGAGATCTTAAGACTATTGCACTATACATGTAAATACATGGGGCTTATGACGAAGATGTCCCTAGCCTCCAAAAGGAATGAACAACAATAACAGCTCTTACACTGAGCCTTGTCCCAATGCACGGGCAGAGCAGTTGAATTATTACACACGCATTAATAGGCTACCAACAATAATCACACAGCAGTATGATTTCCTCTCTTTAGGCCGATAACCCTGATGTTAGGCCCCTTAAAAAGCAATTATTGTTATAATTATTATTATTATTATTATTAAAATTACGATTTCCCCTCATATGTTTGTGTGACTAGACAGTGACGCTAACACTGGTAAGGATGGGACTATTTCGCTTCTCCTCTTTTCGTTCTGTTTTTCTAAGAAAGCCTCTCTCCCACACACGCTAAGTCCACAACAGCACCACCTTTTCACCCAGAAGTGCCGTAGCTATACATGGCGAAACAGCGATGATATAGGGTATGATAATTTCAATATTGAAAACTGTATGAACTGCAGTGAGATGACCCGAATGGATTCTTCTTGGTTCTGTCTAATTACTACAACTACCTGCTACAATAATAATAACACACAATTTTCTATTCTTAGAGCAAATCAAAGTTCAACAGCATTATGTAAAAAAAGTGTCATGGCATTACTTGTATCAGTTTACTGTCAATCGGGCTAACCCCTTTACTCATAGGCACCCATTAAGATTCAATTTTTGTCATTGTTCTGACTGCAAAGGTCTGGCGGAATTCGAGTCGACAATGATAGAAATAGGAGAATGTATTCTTGTAAGGAAGTGGCGTTCACATTGTCAAGTGCCTTATTGTCATTTGTGGTTGTTGAGTATTTAGTTAGGAGATATCGCTGCGGGTGGTGGGTGAATGGGTGCTGTGAGGTAAATGTTACTCTACACCTTTTCTCAGTATTCCTGGTGGCAGGCTCTACTGGTCAGTTCTTGTGAAATAAGATAGCAAAAGTACCGTATGAGTTTGTTAGTCTTGAATGGTCGTGGTCTATGGTCTATGACAGGTTCATGGATATGACGATAGGAATATTTGTTACAGAATATGAAATGTAAATATTTCAATCAGAGCCAGCGCGGCACCCCCCATTTATCACATTCTGTGCCTCCTACTCTGAGGACCTCTGGTCTAGAGTAACGTAACAAAAATGTTTACCCATTGTTTCTGGATTCGATTCCCAGCTCTGCATTGAAACATATCAATTCTGATCTAAGCCCTGAAACAGTATTTACTAAGCCTCATAAGGACGAATGAGATGTGCATTATTAGATTCCCATCTCAGCAGAAGCTTTCCCACATATTTAATGACAAGCACCGTTGTTGGTAATTCATTTGAGGGGCTTGGGACATCTTGGTCGTCATCCCAGTGCAGTTGGGTGTGTGTTGATGTTGTCAGATAACCTGTATTTTTGTGATGACTGTAGTAGGGTGTGTTAATGTATTAGGGACAGGGATGGGGCAGGCGCCCTGGTACTTTATGTGAGGTACTATCTCGGCATTTGCCTGGACGGAGTGTGGAAAAACCCGGGGAAAAACCATTCTCAGGACAGCCACTGTCAGCATCAGGATTCGAACCTGCGATTTGCAGATTTTCTGTAACTGCCCGCGCAGCCGTTGTGGACTATTTAATGAGCCTAGCTACGTCTCGGGTTCTGACAAGTACCAAGGAGGTTCCCTATCTTAATCCCAATTACCAAATACATGCCCTAGTACGGACAGCCTAATAATAATACAGATCCTCACACATATGCTACATTCACCTTAGTACATGGGGCTGATGACCACGATATCCCAAGCCTCTTAGTGAAAACCTCAAAAGACATTACATTACCGATTACACTCACTCTTTAATACTGAGACGTTAGATGTATTTCCTGAATTGGTATGCTTTATTTACTTTGCTGAAGTTGAAATATTGTTACATGTCATGCGTATCAACAAATAGAACGGACCTACATTCCATGAATGCTTGTGGTTATTGGTTTCCGGAGCATTTCTAAATAAAATACTTTTATGAATCTGTTCAGAACTGGAAATACAATCTATAGGCCTATGTTCCGGTATAAATCTCAAATGGGACGAGAAAATTAAATACGTCAAAGAAATCTCTACTCCCGTATAAAATTGAAAAGAATTAATTTCTATGAATGACACTGGACACACAATAACCTTCGGTTAATATCTCTAGCCCTTTATTTTACGCAATTAAATCGGACAGAGAAATGTGCTCACCATTTGGCATTTTCGAGGGATAAGCGACCGGTCAGATAAATCCCATTATATGAGGGATATTCGTTTCTAGAAATCAGCGCGCCTACGGATTTCATGTAAAGCAGAGTGTATTCTGAATTTAAGAGAAAGAGATTTGTTTCCAATAGCCTACATACTGTAGGATGATGATAATTGCTGTTTTAAGGGGCCTAACATCTAGGCTATCGGCCCCACATACTGTAGGTTGACTGCGTGGAGCAGTGGTATGGTTCTCGCCTGCTGTGTCCACCCCAACATTACGGGATCGAATCTCGGCGCAGCTAGATGGCATTATGGTGCATCATTGTGAGAGACCTGCCACAGTATATTTACTGACATTCTTGGCTGTCACCCCGGAGATCTGTATTCAATTCCCGGCTTTGCCAAGAAGTGTAATTCTAGTCTGAGGGTTGAAACGGAAACTACTCAGCCTCGTGAGGCAAAACTGAGATGAGATAGGCTCATTTCCCACGTCAACGTTCCTGGAAGTGGTTTTCATTGGCTTCCCACTTCTACTCCAGGCGAATGTCGGGATTGTTCCTAAATTGAGGCCACGGTCGCTTCTTACACAATCCCTGAATTACTGAATTACAAATACACACACTAATACAGCCATCACAATAACACAGGTTATCAGACAAAATTCCACATTCACCCAAGCATGAGGGGCAAAATGTCCACGATGCCTAAACCCATAAAATGAAACAATAGATTTACTTACGCAAAAAACGTGCCCCTCTGGACAAAATTCCCACAAGTTTGTTTTTCTTAAAGCACCCCACGGCTTAGACCTGCGGAATACTGTAAATTTCTCATCACGACTGTGATGGGGAGTTGCTGCAAGTTCAGAGTTCGAAGATTCGAATCCCAGTGCTGACAGCATCAATCTTGAGTGTGGATTGTCCATGGGTTCACTCCCCCCCGGCAAATACCGGGATAGCACCTTCTGAGTCCCGGAGCACCTACCCCATTCTCGAACCTAATAATTACAGTTACACACATCACTATACTGAAGTCACCACAGGCACATAGGTTATCACAAAATTTGAACACTCGTCCTAGAGCAAGGGGCGGATGACCAAAATTCCCTAAGCAGCTAAAATGAAAGTACAAAAACAACAACTCTTGCCACAATGACTCAGTATCTTTGTTGTTTGGCTTTGCTCCTCGTGAGGGATAGAACGCGCATGGCTACGCCGCAAGAAGCGGCAAGAGAAAGTGACATCGTTTTCCGACGCAGAAAATGCAACGAATTTTACATTTTTCTAGACTAATTCTAGCACACACATCGAATATTGCCACACACCACTTACGAAATTAATACCCACAACTCCATGATATTCGAAGCTTGTGCACGTTGCTTTGCCTAGTCCTCAGTGTCACTGTACAGTTACTGCGGCATCCATCTTAAGGGACACTGGGACTGAAATTTTCAAATTCTATATAAGCTGAGGTACAGCTTTGAAATTTTATATAGTTATGAATAGTCATATTATAAACCACTGTGGGAAATGTGAGCATTGTAAGTTGATTAGTTCTCCAGATATTAATTATTTTGTACATTTATTATTCAAGTTTTATAAAGGTCAGCCGCGTTAAAAAAAACAAGATAGTGTAACTTTTAGGTAATATTCTATTGCACTATAACAATTGGAAGAAACCTACGGATCCGATTTTGAATTGCATTAATGAGTGTCAAGAAATTAATTTTTTTTTCATCTCCAAGTTTTTTTCTACAAAAAAATCGTATTTTATCCAGTTTGAATTTTTTTTGCAGCCAAACCGAAAGTGCAATCTAAAAAACGATCCGCAGGTTTATAGTCATTGCAATGAAGATAATAAATTCCCATTTTGAAAGCAATATCATAAGATTTATGACGCGAGTAACATTTTGAATGCCTGAAAAAGTGAATCCGAGAAATCAGCAATTTTCTAAAATGATGCACAATTTACAAGGTTTCAGCTTACCAATGACATTAGGACTGTCCTACAGCATAGGTGACACCCTCCTCCTTCTGTTTTGCAGCCTCCTCCTTCATTTCTGTCAGTTTCACCTTCCGTCGACATGCTTTCGCTTCTCCAATTATGACCGCGGACTTACATACTTCCTGCGACTGTCACATCTTTCAAGTGTTTGTGCCGTGACATGAGATACTGAAGTTAGTCTTATTCCTGATTTCAACTCTGTTGTTGCACTACATCCCATGTTGAATTCTGATACAGAATTCCAAACAGCAATTTCAAGTATCTTCCGTGAAATAAAAATCTATTTTCGGCACTTCCTCCAGATAACAGAATGCAGAGACTCATTCTGATTTTCAGTAGCACCACGGATGCATCTGAATAGTAGCTCATCTGATGCCAGTCTTTGATAAACAGGCATAATCTTGACAACTAAGGGTTCTTAAAGTTCTACAGCCATTTTGTCATGACTCTGTGGTGTTTTACCAGCTGCGATACTTCGATTGTAGAAACACCAAGACTCAGAACCTTCAGGACACTTACTGTGCTGGGGCGTTTAAAGGACACACCGTGCATTTTAAAGCTACGCCAGGGCTTTAAAAATGGCGGAATTCGGATAAAACACTGCTATATGATCCGCAGGGGATAGGGGTGTATTAATATGGAAAAAACCGAAAATCGACATTTTCCACAAATTTCACTAAAATTTCAGTCCCAGTGTCCCTTAAGTGTCCACATGTCCGCCTCGTTGTGTAGTGGCTAGCGTACTTGGCCAACACCGCGGAGGCCCGCAAAGAAATGTAATTCTGGTCTGATGGCTGGAACGGGGTACACTCAGCCTCGTGAGCAAAAACTTAGAAGAGGTGGATTCGATTCCTACCTCAGCCATTCTGATTTTGGTCGTGGTTTCCCGGGATAGTACCTTACTTTAAGCCACGGCCGCTTCCAAACTAAATCCTAACTCAATTGCAATACATACACTAGAACTGGCATCACAGTGACACAGGTTATCAGACATATTCTACACACACCCCAATACACGGGACTACATGACCACGATGTCACAAAGACCCTAAAGAATCAACAACAAACAGCAACTCTTATGTCCCCTGAGTTACCGTAAACGTATCACTCCTTTTCCAGATTTCTTTCAATATAAACTAACTGGCTTTCTTGTCGTGAGTGTGTTTAAATTACTCAATACATGATTCATATCGACAGTTTACTTTTTTACTCTACTTCATCAGCGCTACAGGCTTTGGCTTCCCTCACCGCGCACATCCATCTGTCTCCATTCTGTGTTTTCTGCCACCATCTTCCAACCCGTAAGCTCCTCAGGTCCTCCCCAAGGCCTTGAATCCATTTCTCCCTCGGTCTTCCAGGTCTTCTACTACCCTCCTTGTCACCATGCAGCAGTTTCTTTGGTACATTCCATGCAGTCAAATTCAGTGTTCTAGACCATTTTCGTTTGCCAGATTCGTCATAAAGAGGTCTGTCCACTTTCCGAGGCTCCTTTGAGGAATTCCAACAAACAGATTTTACAGTGAGTTTGTTAGCCTCAAGTACAACTTCACACCTGTAGCCTGGCCGATCACCTTATGTGGCCCTACAAGGAGCAGATGCTACCGCCGCGCCACCATAGCTTTCAGGCAAAATGTATTTCGCTTTCTGCAAGGTGATGATAACTTTGGGAGGTATACACAGTTTACAGAAGGAAATTAGCGTTTACTGAACTGAAGGAATGATTCATTGAACTTATATGAGGGGTGTTCAAATGAAAAGGTACGAAACGATACTGTGGGTACAATTTATTCGCTATTCAAAAGTAATCACCACAGGCCTGTGCACAGATGTCCCATTGCTTGACTAGCCGCAGGATTCCCTGTTCCCAGAAGTCTTGTGGTTGTGACAGGAGTCAATCCTGTACGGTGTCCTTTAGTTCGTCGTCGGATTGGAAACGTCTTCCCTTGAGATGTTTTTTTAACGGACCAAACAGGTGGAAGTCACAGGGTGACAAGTCAGGGTTGTAGGGCGGATGCTCAAGTTTTTCTCACTTGAACGTGGCCATTACACCCTGTGTGACGTTAGAGAAGTGTGGGCGAGCGTTATCATGGAGCAGAATCACTCCCTTGGGCTGGTTTAGACCTTTCTGCAGTCAGAAATCTGATGACACCTCTCTGCTCCTCACTTGTCGAATTGTGCAATGTGAACGCCATCACTGCTGCTGCTTCAACTTCAACTGGACGGGATGGAGCGTCCAACTGTCAGCTTCTCTTCTGCGTCATGTGTGTGTGCGCCGACGCATGCGCAGTACCACGCCGGACACTACATCTCCTAGATGGTCTACGTTACCCCAAATCTGCATATTCAAATACCAACTGGTTTCGGTTTTACGACGATTCGAACCTTTTCATTTGAACACTCTTGTATATAAGTTGTTGCTTCATTAGGGTCTAGAATTAACGTTAGTGCCGTGGTACTAGAAATAAAATACAATTCCGGTATTTACCTAGAGTGGGTGTGGGAAAATATGGGAAGAAACCACAATCAGGATGACCACACTCAGCGCTGGGATTTGAATCTCGAAACGACGGCTATCCAGTCCAGTCATGGAGCATGCTTCAGACCTCTCAAATTTACTGGATGGTAGCCTGCACATTGTGAAGCATAGTACTCAGTAAAGGATAGGATAATGAACAAATTCATTCAGAATTGTTTATCAGCTAACTGAACGTACGTTTCTCCTTAATAACGTGCGTGTCTACTCTCACAATGGATGTTATTAGTGCACGCAGTTGGAGTAGAGGAAGATTAATTCCTGTAATTCTACGGTACTGAACTACTACTACACTTAGCAAGTGCTTGCTCTAACTGGACAGGATGAATGTGCATCATTTCAGGGTGTTCCTCTGAATTTGAACACTAGTAACCCTGAAGCAAGTAATGTATAAATGAAACATGTGATCAGTTTAACTATTCCTAGAAAAGTAACACTAACTTCAATTTCCAATTGTACATGTTCTCAATAAATTTTAATGCCATAAATACCCGGAATTTTGGCATGTCGACCAAAAAATACACTATGTCAGATCTGAACCCCTTACCCTAAATCATTTTCAATCTGGCTATATCTATTTTGAGCGAATACACATTTCAAGGAAACACAATACAATGCCTATAGGAAAACATCCTGAATGATAATGGTGATGATGATGATGCTGCTGTTTTACGGGGCCTTACATCTACTGTCGACCAAAGTATTATGTGTACTCGAGTTTGAAGGTTGTTTGTGAAGTAACCAATAACATCATCATTTTCGTCGTTCTGTTTTATGTTACCTCATGTAGGTTTGGAATTTTTAATTTATATTTTAATATTTTTGTCGCAGTTGGAACACAAAAAGTGCACGTTTTTAAGCGTGTTTCAACCATGCGTCACATTTAAGAATTATTATCTCAAAAAACCCGTCATCAGATCAAATCCAAATTTTAACACAATATGCATTGGGATGTTGTATAACGGGTTTATTAATTTCAAAATTTTGCGTGTTCAAGAAAAAAAGTTGTTATCATTTCTGTAAGGTAACTATTTCTCGGCTCGGGGTGGTTAGAAAATGTAGTTCTTGGACGCGATGTAATCCTTATACATCAAAAAGTTATGCTGTATGACTGTGAAATATGTAAATTAACTCACTTATTTTATATGGGTTTGTATTTGTAGGCGGAAATAACACATCGTTCACGAGCTACCCGCTCCAGGAAAAGCTGTACAGCGATGCTGTGATGGAGCCCATCACTTCCGAGCGAGGCACGCCATGATGCGTGATGGGCTCCGTTTCGGCAACGCTGTACAGCTTTTCCGGGAGCGGGTAGCTGGTGAACGATGTGTTATTTTCGCCTACAAATACAAACCGATATAAAATAAGTGAGTTAATTTACGTATTTCACAGTCATACAGTATAACTTTTTGATGTACATGGATTACATCGCGACCAAGAACTACATTTTCCAACCACCCCGAGCCGAAAAAAAGTTACCTTACAAAAATGATACCTTTTTTTCTTGGACACGTAAAATTTTGAAATTAATAAACTAGTTATACAACATTCCAATGTATATTGTGATAAAATTTAGATTCGATCTGATGACGGATTTTTGAGATAATAATTCTTAAATGTGACGCATGGTTGAAACACGCTTAAAAACGTGCACTTTTTGTGCTCCAACTGCGACAAAAAATATTAAAATATAAATTAAAAATTCCAAACCTACATGAGCTAACGTACAATAGAACGACGAAAATGATGATATTATTGGAGTTTATGTAAGTCTATTGGTTACTTCACAAACAACCTTCAAACTCGAGTGCACATAATATTTTGGTCGACAGTAGGTTATCTCTTGTTGCAAAGTTTCATCACAGTAGCTTTAATAGAGTGTACCTATTAGGTTATCGATTTAAATGATTTATTTTTAAGACGGTGGCCTCGCACTAATTGCTGTGTGATAGTCTTATGACGAATACCTCGAGGTCTCTTTTATAACTCCTCTGATACCAAGTTTCGTGCTAATTGCGTAATTAAATTATGAGTTGCTGATTTTAATATTTCAACAGTACCCGCAGCCACCATCTTGAACGCATGAAGTAGGCGTTGCTTATACAGTTCTACCTTATTACCAGTTTTCGTTACTGTAGCTCCAAATTGTAGTGTTATTTATTTTTATGTCCTAATGGCTATGATCACCCATCGTTGATTAGGTCATAGAGTAAGGAAAGCAGCTTATGACGAAAACTGCCAGGTCATATCCCCTTCATGTAGAGAGTATTGTTGTAAATCAGTATATCCAAATGAAAGGTGATGTCGGCATCTTCAGGCACTAGGGATGTGTATTCTCTCAAGTGAAATACATTAAGTTGTTTCTTTTTTTTTTCGTTTTCTTTCGTGGGGCCTCCTGCGAGGCCGAGTGCAGGTCTTTTTCTAGTTGACGCCCGTGGGCGACCTACGGGTCGTAATGAGGCTGAGTAATGATGAAGACGTCACATACAACCAGTCATGGGAATTAACCCCAGGAGATTAAAATCCCTAATGACCCGGCAGGGAATCGAACCCGGGACCCTTCAGGCCAAAGCCTAAAACGCTAACCAATTAGTCATAGAGCCGGACATACATTTAGTAAAGGTGTAGCAATGCGTATGCAGTGAGTTCTCAGTTTCAATCCAGAGTGGAAGGTAGTCCTTCATCAATCAGTGTTTAACAAACCCTTTATTTCATGGACAAACACGGGTGGACACGGGTTATTTATTGCAGGGGATAGAAGTAGCTTACATGATAGTAGCATAATCCCCCCTAAAAGTAAAATCTGGAATATATGACGGGCACATATTTCTAATTAAAATAATGAAGGGCAAGGTTGAATTGAATATAAAGCCTGAAGATGTGTGAGAGTCGATTTCAATAGTGAGAGCCATGCGATGCAAACGAATGAGGACAGCTTACCCACGAGGCTAATGGAATAAGTTGTTGAGGACAGGCAGTATCGTGGTGGGCCTGATAAACGATGTTTGGAATAACTTACAACGATTTTGTGATGAGAGGTAAGATATAGAACACGATGGAATTATAACTGTGAATAGTGGGTCGTGGAGAAGCGTTGTTCATTTCGGGGATTTGCAGATTGAACGCTGAAAGGAACATCAGTATTTTCTGGCATGTATGGTACATGTGGTATGTACAGCGTGTTCCGCTTCAACACGGAACTGAAAAATGGGTTGCCTACCCACCCGCAATTGGCTTGAAATCTGCTCGCAGCGCGCTAGCGACGAGGCTGTGTTCGATTTCACTGATTGCCGCCTTCTTATGCAGCATTGCAAAGTATTTTGCTCTTTCAAAATATATTTACACAGGCTTCACAATTAGTTTGAACGATTTCTGTTACAGAACATGTTATTTTACGCTTGTGTTAATGGCTTTTGCAGAGCATTTCTAGGAAATAAAATTTTATTTTACAACATAGTTTATTAGAACACAATGTATTTTTGTGTTGCATTTTATTTACAACACAATTTATTGCTTGCTAACCCAATACCACAAAACGAGATACAATTTGGAAATGATTTGTTACAAAAGTGTAATCAGTCTTCGATGCGACTAAAAAAGTGAATTTATCACAGACGTTACATCTACTGCAAATGGACATTTACATAAGGTGTTCAAAGTGGCGTCCATCATTTTCCAAGCAGAGGGCCACTCGTCGCGTGAAGTTCTCTCTTGCGTTCAACAACATCTGAGGAGTAATTTCCGCAAAGGCTTCGGTAATGTCGAGCTCCATTTATTGGGTGTTTGTGGTGATCTTAAAAATACTCTCGACCTGACTTAGCCCCAAATGAAGAAATCCAGGACGGTCAGATCAGGTGAACGTGGTGGGAATTCTATAAAGCCGCCAATTCCTATCCAACGGCCAGGAAACAAACGGTTTAAAATTTCTCTTGCCAGTCTGGAGGAGTGCGCTGGATGACCATCTTGTTGAAAAAGCATGTTGTTCAACTCCGCCAATGTAAAATCATCTATGATGTCCTGGAGTATGAAGTATAACTAAACTGTCTGTGTTAATCGTTCTATCATTTTACATTGTTACAGGTAAATAGTTCTGAAATAGAAATCGTTGAAACTTATTCTTAATTAAACTCAATTTTGTAACAAATCATTTCCAAATTGTATCTCGTTTTGTGGTATTAGGTTAAAAAGCAATAAATTGTGTTGTAAATAAAATACAACACAAAAATACATTGTGTTGTAATAAACTACGTAGTAAAATAAACTTTAATTTCACAGAAATGCTCTGCAAAAGCCATTAACAGAAGCGTAAAATTACAAGTTCTGAAACAGAAATCATTCAAAATGATTGCGAAGCCAGTGTAAATTTATTTTGAAACAGCAAAATACTTTGCAATGCTGCATAAGAAGGCGGCAATCAGTGAAATCGAACTCAGCCCTGTCTCTAGCGCGCTGCGAGCAGATTTCAAGCCGATTGCGGGTGGGTAGGCAACCCATTTTACAGTTCCGTGTTGAATCGGAACACGCTGAACAGTATGTATGCATGTAGGGTCATACACGGAGATATTGAGTCATGTTCAGGTGAAATTGGACATATAAGTTGTTGTTGGTAATTCAATTTGGGGGCTTAGGGCATCTAGGTCATCAGCCCCGCGTAGTAGGGTGAGTGTTGAACTTGTCTGATAACTGTATTTATGTGATGACTGTAGTAGTGTGTGTAACTGTACTAGGGACTAGGATGAGGTTGGTGCCCTGAAACTTGAAGTACGGTACTATCCTGGCATTTACATGGAGGGAAAGTCGACAAACCCGGAGAAAAAAAAAAGCACTCAGAATAGCCACTGTCATTGCTGGGATTCGAACCTACGATCTCCGAACTTGCTGCAGATGTGGTGCAGGATTTCACGGGCACGGCTACGCCATAGGATATCTTGGATATATCATGGCATTTCCTTATTAGATGAGTTTGCGTTTCTTACCCTCATAACTGCTTTAACATACATTTTACAATTTCTAGGAATGTGTAGTGTTTAAAATGGCCATGAACCAGACAATTACGCAAAAGTGCCCAGTTGCTGTCCTTCCCTCCCCATTAAGGTCGATTTAGATATGTTGGAAATATTTTACGCTTTGCGGCATTTAATGACTAAAAGGAGTATCACCGAAGAAGGCAGAGACATATGTTTCTGACCCACACACCAATCGATAGACCTTAAGTAGAGTGTGATACTTGTCAAGTCTCAAATCGTAATAAAATATACCCAGTTAACCAACTCCGGGTCCTCGCCATTGTTCTACTGTAGAATGTGTACATGGCTCAACTCAAGGATAGGATTTGGAGGATATGTTTCACCAGCGATTAGCTTTTGAGAATGAGGTCCACTTGGACTGTAGAGATTATACAACTTAAATCCCTGACATGAAGAACAGAGCGCTGGAGTGTGCACGAAGAACTAATTGTACTGCAGCCAACAAGGATTAGCCCGGAGCTGACCAATTCCAGGTTGTAGCAGGAGCCAACACAGGATACTGTATGTCTAGCTAGCAAATTCTGACTCAGATACACGTGGACTATTCAACCCATGATTATTATGATAATAACGTTATACCAACGACCCCTGTTCCTCAAGTGTGTCTTCTGGGCACCATCCACTCCTTTTTTCCCCTCCTTATTGATCAACCAGGTGACCATGTACTCAGGGTCATGTTAAGACATGGGTCTAATGGGTGAGGAGTTAGCGTGGCAAGAAATGACGAGCTTCTAGATGGGCTGTCATGGATGTTATGTGCCACAATCAGACAACTTGCGCTGTGATTAAATCCTTTATGTTAGAGTAATTACAAAGTAGGTTTATCAAATTTGGTAAAGAATAACCAGGGTTGGGCGTTCCGATGGGCACTGCAGTAGTCGAGAGTGGCTCTGGTATAAATATTCGGGACCGGATGTGTGCCACAATGTGCTGTTTCCAAGATTGTGGGTCTGTCGCTATTTGAAGGTGAGACCCGTGTCAGTAGATGAGCTGGCACAATCATGTCATCCCGGTATCTCCTCTAAAGCCACAGTAGTTAAAAGGGATAGAATGCCCATAGATTCATCATCATCATGAGCATCATCTTCATTACGATTATTCGACTTAGTCGAAGTGTCACTTACTTTTTAAGCGCTTGCTGTCCACTATCTCAAAGAACGAGAGCCGAGAGTTGTCCAGGAGAGATTCCATTGACTGTTTGAGGAAGAACAAGCAGGGAGGACGCAGTTCGCTTTCCGAGTTCGATGCCAGGAGGGTCAACAGCATTTCGGAACCAAGGTGACGTTTGGAGTAGGAGTGGTTGTGTATTCCAATATACACGTTCATCAGGAAGCCATCACAAGGTAGCTGGGAGATTTCCATTATGTAGACAGTAGA
The DNA here is from genome assembly GCA_946902985.2 of Meconema thalassinum. Taxonomy (NCBI): domain Eukaryota; kingdom Metazoa; phylum Arthropoda; class Insecta; order Orthoptera; family Tettigoniidae; genus Meconema; species Meconema thalassinum. The sequence goes on along the minus strand of OX336389.2, from coordinate 381,196,102 downwards.
ACATAGATGTTTGTGGAGTAAGCTTTTTCATCATATTTTTATAGAATGTTGAAGTGAACAATATTATAATTATGTCGCTTCTGTCATTTTTAGCTATTCGTTTGCCAAATATTTTGATTCGATTACGAATGCATCTTACGCTTTACTTTTGGTATTTTTGGAATTTTTGAAATTAAAACTTTAGAATTTCGTCTATTTTCATTTGGCATTTCGTTGTGAAGATTTTTAATAGTTAAGAAATGGCCTGTTTGCCATCTCTTGATGATTGCAGTACATTTGCATTTGTCTGTTGGCACAGACTAGAGTAAAATGTGGCTTTTCACCGATGTCTCAGCCTCACTCATGGCTGTGATTATATGGAAGCTACTGAGGTATGGGTGGTGCTTAGTAATGACATTCAGGGCACAGTCAGTGCCTGTTGATGCAGTGAAAGGTTCTACTCATAGGGTTAGTACTGCTGTTCTGACTCAGTGAGGAAAGCAATGGCAAACTACCTCAATCCTTATCTTGCCTAGTACGCCTCAATATAGCACTGCCTTGGTTTTTTTGTGGGTATCTATCCACATAACCTATCGGCGGTACTTTTTGAGGATCCAACCAGCCTTCGGGCTGACTACATAACAGACAGAAGAATATTATGCGATAGAGAGAAGATTGCGTATATAAGAAGAAGGTATATTCGAATGATATTTATGAACATTCTACAGAGATCATTCACGAATATTTTGAATATTTGTTAAGAATAAGCTACGTTGCAATTGAAGAGATTTTCGATTGTTAAAAATAAGACGTCGATTTGCAGCTCAGTTTTGAACTATATGAGATTTTTAAACTCCATATTAATATTTCTACTACTTTTTGAGAGGATTTAAAATTTTCGAATGACATTTAAGGTCATGATTTCATGGTTAGAAATCAGCTCAGTTTTTCTAATTTTCATTGATATGAGATCATTGCTAGCAACTTCTAGAGTCGATCATTTCTAATAGTTTCTTATTAAATTCAATTAACATTTGAAATAAACTTTATGGTGTAGGATTGTTCGAACTTCATGAAAAGTGTGGCAAGTTTCGGTTTTTGAAAATTGATTTGTTTTCAGCCTTACCAATATTAATACTCAGGGTTTTTGATAGTCTCATTCTGAATAATAATTGTATTACTTTTACGAAAGTGTTAAGAATTTTACTAAGGAATGTTTCGAATTATTTTCAACATAATATGATCCCGAACACATATTATATAACAATTCGTAATGCAGCATTGATATTTAAGAAATTTTGAAGTGGTAAATGAATTTACAGCATACTGATATCAAATAATTATTGTATTAAGATGATTCAAGAAGTGGTTGAAGGGAATTATAATGTGGTAATATAACGCCGTCGAATATATTGAGAAATATTGGAGTGATATACGAAGTAATGTGAGAGAGTAAGAATGGTAATAATACTGATGAATAACGAGCAGTAATGCAAGTACTATGTGAGTTGATGAATTAATTATGATGTAATTAATTTCTTTAATCGTGATTGAGCACGAGGAATATTATTAGAAACCGTATGTAGGAATATGTTATACCACGAATGAATTTTAAAGATTGAAATTTGAAGTAAAGGAATGTACTAATTAAAATATAGTTCATGTTGAATAATTGTTACGAATCGTAAGTGATACTTACAAAGATATTCTTGGAATATAATAATTTAATATTAAGCACGAATATTACGATTTACGTTTGCTGAGCTTAATTGCTTGTCAAATAGGACTGGATTTGACAAAGCAATACATATGGAATTAATGCTTATGATATGATCATATATGGATGACGTGAATCTGGCATGAAATCAAATACTGTAAATAACTGTAAATAACTTGGAGGGACAATAATATGTATAAATTAGGGTACATTTATGTTCTATGGATAGTTTAGTGTGATTTCCACACAGTATCAATCAGTAACGTCGAATGCAGGATTTGCATCGAAATGAATATAATTATCAACGTAATATTTCAACAGGTATCGTCCACGAGAATACGGGTACAGTACCTAATGTAAGGCCACGGCCGCCTCCTTCCCTCTTCCTTGCCTATCCCTCCCAATCTTCCCATCCCTTCCCAGCACTCATAAGGTTACTGTTCGCTTTGCAGGTGAGGCCGCCTGGGCGAGGTGCTGGTCCCACCTCCTCAGTTGAATCCCCCGACCCGATGGATCAAGCTCCAGGACACTGCCCTGGAGGCGGTTAAGGTGGGATACCTCGCTGAGTCCGAGGGAAAAGCCAACCTGGAGGGTAAACCGACTAAAGAATTAAAACAAAAACTAAATACATAATAAGTACACATTGGACCCTACATAAACACCGCATGATATTGGTCAAATGTGGCACGAATGCCTTTGTATTTGATCCCGAAATCTTAAAATGGGCAAAAAAAATTGTCGGTGGAGGGAATCGAACCCACCACCCCAACACAGGTCCGCTATCTTCCACACACTTGTACCATTGCTCCACGGCAATTTTTTTTTTTTAATTAGCTCTTTACAGAATTACAGAATTTTCAGATATGATAAATACCATACTAATACATCACAAGAAATCCAGATAGTGTCCATATTTATCGTACAATTGACCACTTTCACTAAGCTTCCAACGCTCTTTTTGCAGGTGATACCTGAGATCCAGGAAAGAGAAATGTTGATCATTTTCCATCACGAAGTGTACATATTGGCCCATTATCCACACAATGGCAGTCTGTTTAATTTGGGGGAAGGCGGTCACCGACAAACGAACCAACGTCCTGTCATCAAGGTCATCCGAGGGCACATTTAATAGTTGACATACTTTTCCCTTACACCACAGCCACGTGGAGGCAACTCGCGTGCATGATGTGAAGCGGTGTATCGCCGTATCAGTTTGACCATATATAGTACACCATGGGTAAGCTTCAAGATGGATGGTATATCGCCGTAGAGCGGTTGGGATGAGATCGTTGAGGAAGATAAATACTTGGGAGTGTACAGCAGAAGAAATGGTCATAGCCCCAAAATTTTTCCAAACAGTGGGCCAATGGACGTAGAGGGTGGTGGCCTCTATTCGCGGTTTGGAGTGTACCACTTGCCGCAACATGTTATAGATACTTTTCGTCGTTGGAACAATCCCTGAAGGCATTTGGCGAACAGTTTCCAGAAGGTGCTGTTGATGGTCCCTAAATATCTTCGGCAAAGCTCTATCACAACCACGGGCTGTGTTTCGAATATCTTTGTATAGCGCTTTCGTAGAAGTGTCATGTTGGGAAAGAATGGTGATATCGTTCTTGCAGAGGAGTGCACGGCATTTCATGCCATGAGCTGTTAGCCCTAGCCCGCCTTGCCGGGATGGGAGATACAACTGATCCCGTTGTACTCGGAACAAAAATCCTTGCCATATAAACCAACCTGTATATTTTGCCAATTGGCTCTCAAACATTTTGGGAAGTGGGAAAAGTTGTGCGACATACCATATTTTAGAGAGCGCAAACACGTTGAGGACCATGACCCGTTGCACTATATTGAGGTTTCTTTGACCAAATTGGATCAGGACTCCCCTAACTTTGGCAATGACCTTAGTCCAGTTAACTTGCACTGTGTCCAGAAGCGATTGCTTCCAGGTAATGCCAAGAATTTTCACCTCATTTACTATCCGGAACCAGGGCTGTGGGGTAATCACTGAGTTGGTATTGAGCGGAAGCAAAGCAGTTTTCTGGGGGTTCGATTGTGCTCCAGAGGCGATATGGTAGAGCTGAAGGACGCTATCGATGTGGGAGATGTCTTCTTCATTGCGGATCAATATTGATACGTCATCAGCATAGGCGCACATTCCAAAAACATGTGTGGACAGTTTGTAACCCTGTAGCTTCACCTGGGTAGTCCGAATGAACGGTTCAAGGCCAATGACAAAAAGTAGCATAGAAAGGGGACATCCTTGCCTAACTGATCGTTGTATTGGAATCAGAGGGGAAAGAAAACCGTTGACGAGCACTCTAGACGTAGCATTACAATTTATCATACGAATGTAGTCAATAAGGATTTCAGGAAATTCGAAGTGTTGCAAGACCATGTACAAGTTTTCATGACTGATGCGGTCGAAAGCTTTATCAAGATCTAAGGTGAGAAAACTCATTGGCTCAGTGGGGAGCATTTCGGCTTTTAGGTGTAGGTCCCGTAGTATCGCTAAGTTTGTTAACAGAGTTCATCCAGGAATACTGCAACATTGTTCATCACCAATGATATCAGGTAGAACAGTCTTCAATCGGCATGCAAGTACTTTGGTAAGGACTTTATAGTCACTGCAGAGCAGAGTAACTGGTCGGAAGTCACCAACTGCCATGGGAGAGGATGTTTTTGGTATGAGGACTATGGTACCCTCGTGATGTGATTGACAAAGAGCACGACGTTGGAGAATGGTACGCAGGACATGACAAAATTCTTTGCCAATGAGAGGCCAGAAGTGTTTATACATTTCATATGGCAGTCCATCAATGCCAGGTGAGCGGTTGTTTGGGAGTTGTTTAACCACAGAGTGAATCTCTTCATCCGTAATATCCGCGCTGAGCAGAGTTTTGTTGTCCGGAGCTAGTTTGGTACTGCATGATGACAGCAATAGGGTCACCTGCTGTGGATCAATGGGAGCCTTAGCGTAGAACCGTTGATAAAATAATGATATTTCACTACGTATAGCGTCAGGGGAGGTGACGACACTTCCAGTACTGGTGCGGAGGCGGTGGATATATTTACGTTGCCGCTCACGTTGTCCTTTGGCGATATGGTATACACTTGCACTTTCGTCCGGGAGCACTTTACGATCTTTTAAAGCCACGTTGATATGAGCGAGCGTTCGTTGCTGTAGAGACAGGAGCTTGGTTTTAACTTCCCGGATCTGGTCATATATACGCTCCCCAGCATCAGATCTTTGCTGGAGCTGGCGAAGAACTCGATAGTAAAATTCAACTGTATCCCGTCTTTCCCGACCTCGTTGGTAAGATATGTTCTTAAAGACGCGGCGGATTCCTGGTTTAACTAAAATATCCCACCAGTCTGTGCAGTCGCGAAATTTGCATTTTTGTTGGACCCATCGAGTCCAGTGTTGTCTGAAAATATCTTGGCATTCCTCCTCCAGTAACAGCGAGCAATTCAGCTTCCAATAACCTCTTCCTATGTGAAATATGGGATGGGGGTAAGAGATTGTACATACGACAGCATGATGGTTAGTGAAACTGGCAGGTATCACTTCATATCGTCTAGGCTGGATAAGTTCCTGTGAAAAGTAGATGCGGTCAAGTCGTGATGAGGAGTTGTGACTTATACAGGTGTAATGGGGCAGGGGCACCCTTAAACTATCCACAGCATCAATGAGGTGTAGGGAGGTAAGAAGGGTCCTGAGAGCCGGGTTGACACCTTGGTATGAGCTAGTGGAATCTTCTGGGCGTTGAATACAATTGAAATCCCCTGCAAGAATAAGTTTTTCCTTAACTTCGTGCAGATGAGGCAGTATACTCTGTTGAAAGAACATTTTCCGTTCCACAGGTTTATTGGACCCGGATGGGGCATATACATTTATCAGGGTGGTATTGTTTATGTGTCCAGATATTATGCGTCCTGATGGATGACATAGCACACCTTCGAGTGGGATATCATGTCTTATGAGGAATCCGGTCCCTCTTTTCGTATTACCGGTATTGATGTATTGTTTGTAGAAGGCAGATATGGGCAAACAGGGTAGAGAAACTTCTTGAATGAAGGCAATGTCAATGTCTGCATCTCGAAGGAATCTCTCCAACAGTTGAAATTTCAGAGGGCATTCTATTACATTGATATTCACAGTGGCCACAGTGAGAAATTGCGCCATTAAGAGAAGTATAAAAGTTGTGCTAGACATACTGGAAGTTGGACTCGAGAAAAAAGAAAAAAGAAAAAAAGACACAGGTGAGAAATATACTGGTGCACTATGTCAAATTAGGTTGAGATAGTTCCTTTTGACTGCCATTCATAGGCCGGCTGTCAGCGGTTGAGAGCGTTCGTGGGTCCCTAGATGACGTAGAATGAAGATTTTGATTCTTTTTCACAGCTGCGGGAACGTTTGTAGAGCCAGTTTGATTCTTCGGGGCTGGTACGGCAATCGAGGCATTTGTTTTAATCTTCTTAGAGACGTTCTCGGATCCCCGATCAACATTCTTAAGTGAGTCGGTAGGGACCAGCGAAGTCGGGGGCAGTGAAGACAAAATTTCTGTGGCAGCCTGTAGTGACGGCAGAGTTGGTTCTAAGGCTGCGATACAGGTTGCCGATAGCACAGGGGCACTCTGTGTCTCGCAGCTCTGGTCAGGGCAAGGTACCAGTTCTGCGTCAGATGTATCCGAGGTCACTCCTGGTGTTGTCCCAGCTGACTGATCAATAAGCATGTTTTCATATGACGTTTGCTGCGTTACAACTTCCGAGTATTGTACACGTCGATGTTGTGTAGGAGTTATACCGAGGGGAATCATTTTCTGTGGGCAGTTAATTCGTAGATGTGTGGTAGCATTGCAAATTAAACAGGTCTGTTTCTGTCCATTATACGTTATATAGCCAGAATGGCCACCAAAAGTCTCAGTGGAGGGGATATCTTGCTTGATTTCCATAGTGACGGCACGTATTCCATTATACACCGGGAACTGATAAGCAGAAGACCATTGTTCTTTCCTGACGTCACTCACAGTGCCATATTTCGACAGGATGGATTTGAAAATTTCAGGGGGTACTTCGAGTGGGACATTAAATATACGCACTGTGGTAAAATTGGAATCCGCTGTGGAGAGCTTAACATTGGTCATTTCGCCTGAGTCATACTGAAATTTAATAGGATCTGCAAAATTATTTAACAATTTCTGATAAGTAGATATGCTGATTACCTTGATGTACATGGTTTTTTCGTGCGCATTTAACTGGATGGCTTCTACTTGGTCGACAGTCAACCGGAGGGTATCGCCAATCCAGCGGTGAATTTCTCCTGGTGAGGGGCGAGAACTCTGCCTGTCCCATTGGCAGCGTACGGTGTTTTTTCTCTGGTATCCGGACATGATTTTCAGCGGGGTTTTCTGGGTTTCTGGTTTTGTTGTCCTATCTGGAACACTACTTAAAAAAAAGTATTGTCCGAATGACACACGGAAGGTCAGTACACACGTGGAACTAAGGAAGCACCGGTATTAGGAACCGTAAACTCTTCCAATGCGGTCACACAGCGCGCACACACGTACCGCACTCGGCCACGACTTGTGACCAACTTGCAATTCGTCCCATTACCTTGCCTGAAAACGTATGAGATGTGATATTGCTTTCCACTTTGAAGGTTCATTCACGTTTTTTTTGTCAGTAAGCCACCGTACCCAGCGTTAATTTCTTATCCAACTGAAACCGTATAATCGGCATATAGGCCTACTTTGTACATGCCTGTATTACAGTTTGATGCATGGTACAATCACTTGTCGCACACATGTTTTTGTAAATGTCTGCTTCCATGTCGTCATAAATCATATAAAGTCGTTTAGGGTTATTGTGGCATGGCTATAGACAAGGAACTGTCGACCATGCTGCAATCAGACTTTGGAATTGTGGCCGAAAAATTAAAAAATAAGGGGCGGAGGACTCACCCGGTATATGTAGAGAGAGAGAGGATTTGTCTGAAACATTGTGGTATACATACCGCGTGTGTTATATTGAGCCCTTATGTGCTCATGCTGGTGATATTTTCTGTGAAAGCATGCTCAACTTCAATGACTATGTGTAGAACGCACCCGGAAGCTTGCTCGAGCTTCGGATATTCTTTTAACTCTGGAGAGCTATGTTAAAATTATTTCTGGATACATTTCTATAAATATTCTTCCATCCTAGATATCACAGGAATTTATAACAAGTAATTCTGCATTATATACCACGTTCCTGTGGCTTTTGGAAATGATTTTGAATAATTTAGTAAAGGTATTTTCCTCGCGGATATGCTAAATGGATTTAAGTAATCTCTACACGACTTTAGAAGTTCCTTGGAAGCCGGGACGCGGTTCTGTGAAAAGACACACCACGTTTTGAGTCCTCTCAGGTTGGACGTAACCACGATTCAGTCCGTCGAGACTTGGTACACGTGTTTGTCGGCTTTCCACAGTGATAGGCTAAGTACAGTGAAATATTATCTGCAACCATCGTGCTGATTAAGCACCGTTAAGTGCCATAATTCATATTGAAACGCCGTGTTAGGCAAACGCAGAAAAATCTATCGTCAAATTTTGTTGAAATTGTGAATTCTTAAATTTTCACTGTCTTGCACGTGGTCCATTATCTACGATACCATGTTGCAAAGACAGCATCGATCAACGAGGTGTGGAAAATTTTAAAAATATGAACTGTAAGTACTGTACCACATGCGAAAAATACGCTATCATAATTGAGATAATCTATGATAAGTTTGTGCCGCGATTATACCACGATTCCATGGATAATCAGTGATTTGTGTTGCCAACTAATAGAATCAGTGAGTTGGATGCCACCCGTTGCATCTATAAAATCAGTGGCAGAAGTGTATGGCCTCTGTTGAAGTTATCTGCACATGTGAATAGAAGCAGTGTTGTATTCTGAAAGTAGTGAACGTAGCCATAAATTCTGTGCAAATATCGTGTTCTTTTTAACGCAACATGCATCGCCATTTAAACCACGTGCACGACATGTTTAAATCTGTACACGAGATGCGTATAATGGCCTGAATTAACCCATGAGGGAGACATCGCGGAAATAGCGCTGCCATGATGAGGAACCAGAACCAATCATGATCAACCACGAGGAACCATGAGGAACCGCATGATAAATAACAAGAAGACGAAAAAGGGCAGGACCCAATGCCCAGGATGAGTTATTCTGAACCCTCCTACCTAGAGGAGACGCATTACCCCTCATATGTAAAGGAAGATGAGGTGAATAACGGTATCCACAGTGAGTCTTATATTTCATTGTTGTAAAGGGCTTTATCTTCGGCAGATTAGTTGAAAACCGTACTCGATAGCAACCATTATAGGTCGATTTGTGTAGAACTAGATATTCTAATGTATTTTCCTTCCAATTTATCTTTGTAACTGGTCAACTATTTGTGAGACACCTAATGGCGAAGTATTACGCTGGTGCACCTTCGATAATACGTGAAACAATGTTTGAAATGTACCCACTAATTCGACCTAGCTCTGAGAGCTGTTTTCCGTCAGCATAAGCTGAATTTATTGGATGAAGAACATCCGAATGTAATTTAGCGAACACCCTGTTTCTATGTAATTATTTTCATTTATACCACATTTTTGGGCAAATAATTTGGTAGGTTGAAGATTCACTACCGCCCTTATGAAAGGATTTTTTTAACGCTATTGTGTAGAACTCTGACGCCACTGAATTTCAAGTAGAGATATTTCATGTGTAATGATGTAGGTTAATAGACCCTTCATCAAACCCACGTACACTTACGTATCGCTTTAAACAGCACGGGGAGTGCATGTGCTGTCAATTTATGTCTTTATTTGTGTCGAGAAGGACACATACATTTATTCCAACGTGGAGATTGTAAATAGAACGTGGTAGGAATATCCTTCAAAGCAAAGCATTTAGGTAGAGTAGTAGCTTTGTCATAAAGGCTTCTTTGGTTTTTCAAACATCTTATATTTTATCATTTCAAATGATCTTGACGACTTCATCGTTATGCTTTGGTCTACTGTTATGCGTTACGGTTACGGCGTGTATGACGTCATCATGTTGTTCAGGGCATATGCACCGAGTCTGAGTTTACTCCTGGGATCTGGCGTTATGCGATACAGAGACGACGAGTACGGGACGTCATGCAGCAGAATGCACCTCCCGCTCTCCGTTCCCCGCGCGGGAAGCCTAAGTTAATGGGTTATGGAGTCTGTTGATCTGAGTTTACTCCTGGGGTCTGGCGTTATGCGATACGGAGACGGCGAGTGCGTGACGTTATGCAGCAGAGTGCACCTCCCGCTCTCCGTTCCCCGCGCGGGAAGCCTAAGTTAATGGGTAATGGAGTATGTTGAAAGAGTCTGAGCCTTTCTAACATGTGTAGCATTTGTAGCATGCGTCATTTGAAATGATATAAAGTCTAGTCTCTCAGACTGACTGTTTCTTTTTTTGTACTGAACTGAACATGGTACAGATCAGTGTGTTGCAAATATGATATTCAATAATCTACGTCATAAGGATCACATGTAGGGCTTTAACATGTGATTCCCATTGTGTATCAGACATACATTTTGTCTTGCTAAAAGCAAGACTTTTTTCACGCACTGAATGAGCACTATAAGCAGTAGCGAGGTGTAATATGCACCAAGGTCAAACCCGCCAAACCTGTTTAGAATTACCCAGAGTTCTCTCTGCGTGACAGACTAGTATTGATTACTTATTTGACGTTTTCTGACGTCATCTTCCTTTTGTGGAATGTGATGAACATTGATAGGAATGCTACATAATGTAGGTCAGAGAGCTGATAGGCTGCATTTTTATACGCGTGAATATGACGTCATGATTTTGAGTCTGTCATTGAGAGCGACTGTTCTTGTATAAATGTCATGATTTCCCAGCATAAAATGAAAGGTTTATCCTTCTTTAATTATTGACCAAGTCGACAATGTATGAGGCTAGCTACTGTATTTATGTACTGTAATTGTCGTATCCGTAATGACACTTTGAAGGGAGAATAGAGTCCCACAACCACTGTTGATACCAGGCTGTACTGAGCCGTGTTGCCAGACTGTACTGATGAATGTGTTTGCGTGCCATGGAGAGCCGCCTATTGTGTTATTGTTATTTAACTATATTGATAGCTCATGGTGTTGTAGTGACTTATCGGGTCTCGCACTTTGCAAGTATCCCTGTGTAGACTTACAGTTATTTGTTATTCAGTCTGTGTCATAAGAGTCATCGACTAATCGACATAAAACCTATTAGGAATTTAAACCAACGATTTAAACCTGAAATAAATCATGAAATCTAATTATCTTAATCTACGTCTATAATATGATGAAATAATTTGTACTTATCTAAACTCGAACCTACATTCTTGTTTGCTGACTGACACATTGTGTTGCAACATTTCCATTGGGAAATGACCTTAGAACGAGCTGACACTATTTTTGACCAACGAGAATTATGGGTGGCCAATAGTTCGTAACTGGGGGGCCGAGTAATTCGATGTGATGTCAGACGTAGTTCTAACAACGCTTTTGCCAACCTAACGACATGCTTGAGATGACAATTAAGGGAAACAGCTTCTTAATTTGCGTATGAAGTATTGTAAATAATAATATTCAAGTGTCTATGATAATTTGTGTGATTCACCTGAGTGTTCCTGTACCATGTAACATTCGTGTTGTATTATCAGTGTTTTTTATGGATAGGAAATGGTTGCTATCATAGCTTTTGTATTAATTGCTTGTTTCGGACGCTTCACGCCATAATTTGCTGTAATGTCAGGACTAAGCTAGATTAAGTAAATTTAAATGTATATACGGAAGTGGTACCAACATAAGTAGGACCTTGTTTTTGCCTTGATGTTAAATGTAAATTCTGTAATTGATCTGTGTTTGTATTTGAGTAGGGTTTCTTTTACGTGCCACGTTCCAAGATTTGTTGTTGTTGTTTTTGTTTGATTTTCCTGTATAGAAGGACTTTCGAGAGGGCTGACTTAGGTTCAGTTAGGATCTGATTTCTTTATTTATCTTTGTTTATTAGCTTTGCGGACTAGCCGATTTCAAACCCACCGAAGTAGGATAGGTGTTTGAAGTTATTGAATAAATGTTTCTCGAATTTTACTTAAGCCTGGATCTTGTAATTTGCTAGCTTTGTGTGTTTGGGGTGTACTACTTTGGGCGTCTAAGACCTTACTCCGTGTAATAGCCAGATCCCCCAGGTGATCTAATCTCGTGCCGGCGCTAGCCCTAAAGAAGTGCATCCGATTCTCTCAAGTTGTGTGTTCGAAGGATGAGGTTGTCTGGAATGGCATTTACGGTCGATGGTATCCCGAAAATTTCCTCTGATGGGCACAATACATATATATTTATATATATATATATATATTTAGAGAGAGAGAAAGGGAGAGAGGATTTGTGTGATAACTTTTGTTTGTTTTCGTGGTGTCTGTAATAATGTGTGTGGGCCTATTTGTTATTCTGACTAGGATTGGGAAGGGGCTGCCTGTGGCATTTTAGCATTTTCCTGATGTTAAAGAGGGATGCCATGGAAATCCGATCCTAGAATGACAGAGATTCTCTCGTTTCTATCACATGAGGCTGAGTGTTCCCCATTCCAGCCTTCAGAACAGAATTAAATTTCTTGTAATATAAGGGAATCGAACCCAGAAACTTTGGACCCGGAGCCTCCATACGTACCTCAAGACAACAAAAGGTGGTTTTATATCAAATATATTGGAATGTTCCATGTCAACAACATTGAGTCTTGGAGAGAGTTCAGACATTACTTGAAGTCTACTATGAGGGAGAGGGAGTAAAGAACTAACATACCTTACTATGTGATGATTAATTTCGATGATACCAATGTTGTGTCATATACTGTACCTTACATTTAAAATATCTCCCTTCGAATGTCTGGTAACTTTTTAATTAAACAAGAAAGGTAGAGTAAAGCTAAAGTAATTTACTTTTTTTCTCTGTATACATAACATGTTGAGGGTATATGAAACTGCACATTGAAACCATAAATGAAAGCAACATGACAGAGATTAACCGCGAATTATGTTGTTAAAGCTAAATGCAAAATTACAAACAAACAAGAATAGCGAGCCCTGGTAAATTACATAATATATTTTAGAAACTAACAGACAGAGGAAAATCAACATCAAATCCAGAGCCTGTGACGTAGTTCACGTTTTTTTAAGGTTATATTGTCTGAAAGGGAAGTAATTACAGCATGGAGTTTGCAATTATGTTAAGTTCTAATGCAGGTAAACACAAATAATCACGAAAAATACTGATATTTGTCACTAAAATAGTCTTAGGCCTATATCAAAGTATTTATTAAATAACAAAAATGCAGTTAGAGCTAGTCCACCAACTTTTAAATATACTTAATAATAACAATAACAAGTAGTTCCGTGAATAACTAAACAGCCTTTTTCTTGTCCTACTTATGTTAATTGCCTCTATCAACATGCAGTACTAAATTTCAGTTTGATTGCTGTAATAGATTCGTAGATATTGAGAACCGTCTAAATATTTCGGATGGTCGTCATGTTAGATTATTGGGGTATATATGTAGGTCATCAAGTTATGTACTTTTCCATGAAGATTATTTCATAGGTGTATTATTAAAATTTCAATCGCATGATTAGGACACAAGAAATAAATACGAGATTTTAAAATTTCGCGCAGCCACCCTCTTGTTGTAAAGAAAACAATTGATATAAATTAGATGTCAGAGGATTTAAATTTGTATAAGCATTTACTGTACCGAGTTTCAATGCGCTCGGATGGTTAAATCGCGAGAACCTTCGATTTGAATCTTTTAAATTCGTGTCGGAGCCATGTTGAATTGGTGTTCACCATTATATTGAAAGTCCCAATGGTAAACTTATATTCATAGTCTTTATCAACATCCACAATTTCAGTTTGATTGCTGTCATAGATTAGTAGATATTGAGAACCTTCTAAATATTTCGGATGGTCGCCATGTTGGATTTTTATATATAAATGACATAGAGTTATGTACTATTAGATGACAATTATTGCATAGGCTCATTATTCAAACGTTCACTTCGATCGCATGATTAGGACACAAGAAATGAAAACTTAATTTAAAAATTTAGCACAGCCGCCATCTTGAGTTTATGAAAACAAGAGGACTAAATTAGATGTCATTGCATTACAATATGTATGAACATTTGCTGTACAAAATTTCACTGCACTCGGATAGTTAAATCGCGAGAAAAGTCTATTTAAATATTTTAAATTCGCTTGATCGCCATGTTTGTTTTGTACTTAACAGGTTTTTGAACGTTACATGGGTGAGAAAAATTTCAAGGTGTTATCAGTAATAGTTTTATACATAGAGAATGCCGGTTAAATATTTCGCTCAGCCGCACTGTTTCAATGGTGAGACGCATGAAAAGGATTGCCATGTTGGATTGTTCAGTATGTGGGCCGTCGATTTCTGTACCATTAGATGAAGATTAGAGCGTAGGTTCATTATACAAACGTTCACTTCGATCGCATTATTAGGACACAAGAAATAAAATCTCAATTTTGAAATTTCGCACAGCCAACATCTTGGGGTTATGTAAACAATTGAATTTAATTAGATGTCAGTGGATTAAATTTTTATGAACATTTACCGTATCAAGTTTAGCTGCACTCAGACGATTAAATCGAGAGTAAATGATACTTAAATGTTTTAAATTCCCTTAGCCGCCATGTTGGTATTGTGATCACTAGGCCATTGAAAGTCCTATAGGTGAACTTAAAATAATAGCCTCTATCAACATACAAAATTTCAGATTGATTCCTGTAATATTTTCGTAGATATTGAGAACCGTCTAAATATTTCAGATAGTATGTTAATGATCGTGTGCCCTCCGGAGGGGCCTAGTGCAGGTCTATCTAGTAGACGCCCATGGGCGACCTGCGCGTCGTAATGAGGATGAAGTGATGATGAAGACGGCACATACACCCAGTCCCCAAGCCACGGGAATTAACCTCAGGAGATTAAAATTCCTGATGGCTCGGCCAGGAATGGACCCCGGGGCACTTTGGGCCAAAGCCTAGCGCGCTAACCATTTAGCCACAGAACCGGATTTCAGATAGTCACTATGTTGGATTGTTATATACGTAGGCCATAGAGTTATGTACCATTAGATGACGATTAATGCGTAGGCTCATTATTCAAACTTTCACTTCGATTGCATAATTATCAACCAAAAAATTATAACATAATTTTAAAATTCGAACAGCCACCATCTTGAGGTTATCAAAACAATTGAAGAAAATTAGATACCAGTGCATTAAAATGTGTGTATACATTTACTGTACCAAGTTTCACTGCGCTCGGATGGTTATATCGCGTGAAAAATCCAATAAATTGTTTCAACTTTGCTTGGCTGCTATGATAGTTTTGTACTAAACAGGTCTTTGAAAGTCAGAAAGGTGAACTTATAATAGTACCATTTATTCACTGTGCAAAATTTCAGAGTGATATCTGTTGCCGTTGTGGTCATATAGAATGATAGTGAGATATTTCACGTGGCCGCTGTGTTGAATTGGTGAAACGTATCGAAATTTGAAAGGCACGGTCGAGGTCGGACGAGACATTAGTAAGTGGTTACCGAGTTTAACTGAAATCGCGTCGGATATTCAGATTTTATGAGCGACACACACACACACGACACACACACGGCAATATTTTTCTTAAATGAACATAGGCTAAACATCTGCACAGTTTCAGTGTCAACATGGGTACCTACTGTATGTTAATTGTTTTCAACATATTTAACCTACTTTAATTTATCAAAAAGTAGACTTATGAGAAAGACTTTTGTCCGTGTGTGTGTCCCTAAGTAAATCTAAACGGCTGGAGCGATTTCAATGAATCTCAGTAAGCTTATAGTAATGCTGTATATTGTCCGACCCCGTCCATGTCCATCGCTTTTTATTACGTCTCACCAATCCAACATGGCGGCTGAGCGAAATATTTCACCTGCAGACTGCATATCTCCGAAACGATAACAGATATCACTCTGAAACTTATGTGTGTATCAAAAATCATTTAAGTACAAAACGAACATGGCGGCCAAGTAAAGTTGAAACATTTAAGTAGACCTTTCACGCGATTAAACCTTCCGAGCGCAATTAAACATGGTACCGCAAATGTTTATACCCATTATAAATCAGTGACATATAATTTAGTTCAATTATTTACATAGCCTCAAGATGACAGCTGTGCAAATTTTTTAACGCGTGACGTTCGAAAATGCCATGCAATTAAAAATAGGTATTTGTACATAAAAAGTGTGTTAGCTTGTAGGGTGTGTAAATATTTGTTTCCCACCTAATGCAATTGGGCACAATTCTAGTTGACCGACTGAAAAGCATTCCTTATTAGAATGAGACAACACTGAAAAATGGGTTCTATCACTACAATGAGTCCTAATCTTGCGATCGAAGTCAACGTTTGAATAATGAACTTACGCAATAACCGTAATCTAATGGTACCTATCTCTATGGCCTACAAATATAAAAATCCAACATGGCGACCATCCGAAATATTTAGATGGTTCTCAATATCTGCCAATCAATGACAGCAATCAAACTGAAATACAAAATGTTAGGCTATGATCGTAAGTTTACCTATGGGACGTCCAATAACCTGGTGTTCACAAATCTAACTTGGTGGCAACGTGAACTTTAAATATTTAAATGGACCTTTCTCAAGTTTAACCATCTGAGAGCAGAGAAATTTTCTACGGTAAATGCTAATACAAATTTTAATCCACTAGTATCTAATTTATTTCATTTGTTTTATAACCACAATATGGTGGCTGTGCAAAATTTTAAAATATAACTTTTATTTCTTGTCTCCTAATCATGCGAATTGAAGTTTGAATAATACACCAACGCAATAATCTTCATGTAATAAATAGTACATAACTCTTTGGCCTGCATAAAAATCCAACTTGGTAACCAACCTAAATATTTAGATGGTTCTCAATATATACGAATATATTACAGCAATAAAACTGAAGTTTTTTTTATGTTGATAGAGGCAATTAACATAAGTACGATACGTGAAAAGAGGCTTTTTAGTTCTTCGCGGAACTACTTGTTTAACCTGAGGTTTAGTATCTTAGAATATTGTTGGAACTGACTTCAAACTCAGCACACTGTACGGCCAGAAGGTTTTTGATACATTTCAAGTAGGCCTACTGAACCCTTTATCCACAGGCTGTATAAAGGATTCTAATAAATTATTCATCGTCTTTTGATACATTTCTACAGACAGCAGATATGAGAGCCAGACGGAGTTGGGAAATATTGAGAAATCAGTGGCAGAGAGAACACAATGGGTATTTTATGTGGAATTTTAGAAAGTAGCAAAAAATTCATGACACATAGGACAGGTGCAACTTTTAGCGCGAAGATGGCTTGGGTACGCACAATATGGCTTGTTACTATAAGAGTTGGCGCCAAGAAGAAGATTGAATGCTGCGATGTAATTGGTCAATCTTCATGTTAACCACTCCATGTGGCAGGAATACAAGTAAGAGCGCGCAAAGATCCACAAGAGTCTGAACCAATAATATCAAGACGCCCTGTTTAAGCGGCAACTCGGCGTGGTAACGCACCCTGGTAAATTAACGCGGGAGGTACCTACGGATTAATTCCACGATCGATTCGAGCTAGCTACAGCATAATCGTAACCTCCACATTGCTACGAACTCAATGATACCGATCGCATGCTAGTCTGATAATTAGTATGGAATATTTTTCCATAAACCCCCTTCCATACCTACTCTAGCCAGTTTCATTTATAAATGGTCCAGGAAGCTTCGAGACATGACTTTTATTTGAGCTTTGGAGGAAGTAAGGCCGTTATTCAGGTGTCTGAGGACTCGAGGCACAACTTCATATTTTTCATATATGTGAACATGGAACATTTTCGTCAAGTTATAAGTGTAACTTCAGTGATTTATTTGTAGTCTCAGTACTACCAGATAGGACCAGTTCATCGAAATAATTCACCAATAGACTGTCAAGGAATTTAGTACTTAATCGGTGAATTTAATAGAAAATATATCGTGTGTGTATCTGACAAACATTATTTTAATTCAGCACGAGATGACGTCTAGGAACGAGGGCGGATCTTGGAACCAGCAGGACATTTGCCAGAAGATGTCGATGACGAGCTAAGCATTTTAAAGGAGTGATGGCTGCGGATGTTTCCCTGACGCTGTTCTATAGGAATGAGTACAAATGAATTTATTTATTTATTAAATCAGCTATGGTTTTATGGGACGTATTTTTTGTAAATATTTGTTTGCTTGTTTGGTAATGTAGATTCTTAGTTCTTGTTTACT
The DNA here is from genome assembly GCA_946902985.2 of Meconema thalassinum. Lineage (NCBI taxonomy): Eukaryota > Metazoa > Arthropoda > Insecta > Orthoptera > Tettigoniidae > Meconema > Meconema thalassinum. The sequence goes on along the minus strand of OX336389.2, from coordinate 381,177,977 downwards.
GACACATTAAGTATGGGACAAGCTGAACGCTTTATAATTTGTAAATATTGTGATTTTGTATGGTTCAACTATACGGGGCTATGCGCAGCTCGTGCTCGAATTCGCTTGCGTAAATCGCGGTCAAGCATTTTAAATTCGGAAGTATGCCTTATAACAAAAATGGAACTGAATTAATTTGAGATTAAAAATAGAATATGGAGGGTAAATATTATTTGTGAGCAGAATTTTATGACGGATCAGGTTTATTTCGATAGTTGCTTTTCTAGCAGATCTGTACGGGATGGCACTTTGCACCCGATTTTTTGTTGTTTATTTTGTTTAATGTGTCTATGGACGCAATATAGGTTGATCTGTTTTGAGCCGACCCAGATGTATGTTTATGAGTGAGTCAGTCCAAGCTTTATGGTGTGTTGTGATTTTTGATGTGTTCGCGGGGATATATCATTGAGATTATTCCGGCTTGCTGCATATCGGCCCAGTTCATAACCTCGCGAGGCTGAACTCGTGGTATTTATTTGTGTTTTCTTGCCATTCAAGTGGATGAGTGAGATATGTCTGCGTTTCCAGTTGGATAACGGGATCAGTGTGGTCTCATATAATTAGCACCAAGCTTGAAGGACTGAGAGAGAGACGAGGCAGCGATGACTCATACAGGACGAGTGCGCTGAAATCAGATAACAACTGTTTGTCATTAGTAGCAGGCCAGGGTCCTGTCTTTCAATTTAAGACGTTGTTTAAAATTCACAAAACCTGATCGGTTATAAAGAGTATTTGATTGATTAAATGGGTGTTGTCCATAGTTGTAAGGTAGCTCCAGAAACATCTGTTTGTCTGGCATTTATAAAAATATAAATATAATTTTCAGCCGTTAGGCTTGTATTTTGTTGTTGTTGCTTGACTTCTTGTGTGTTTATTTTACGCGTTCAATGACCCCGTGTGGCATCAGTATGTGCGAGGCTGTGATCCCATTTTGTGATGCGAGCTTTTTGGCCTATTTTCGGCATGCTCTTTATGTTTTGTGTGCTTTAGCACCGGGTATAATCTCATGGAGGTTCTTCATGTTTTTGTATTATTAGATCTTGCATGTGTCAGTAGTAATTATAGTGTGTTAATTAAGGGTGGGTCCCATAGCCGTAGTGTGATTTAAAAGATGCAACTCCGTGAGCAAGATGACTGTTTCAGTTGTAAACGGACTCGCATCAGTACACATTTTCTTATTAAGAAGCAGTACACCACGCATTATATAACTTCTTGACCAGAAAAAATGGACTTGCATCCATATGTTGTGAGGAGCGAGTTCCTACCGCTCAATTTTATGTTATGATTAACCATTTTGTGTGAAGTTGTATTCACATTGTTTTGTTGTGTGGAGCGAGTGCTTACCGCTCAGTAATATATTTATTTCTTATGGGAGTGAAAGTCAGGGGGGACTTCTGTTTATTATTATTATTATGCACATATTCTTCAGTCATTAAATATCCTTTATTCTACTTGTTATTCATTTTATTTCTAGTATAGCCTCTGTTATGGACCTTTCTATTCATTAGAGCATGTTGTTTTTTGCGAACTTTGCTTTGAAAAGCATTCAGGACTGAGCACGACCCCGTAGATGAATCTTGAGAAAACAATGCTTTATTGAAGGGTGCAGTACATCGTCAATGTTAGTGCTCTCAAAATTATTATTTGCATGCATGTAGGCTCAATACTCAACAGCATGTAATTATCACAATAATTCTTACATAACTATGCTCATTTACAGATTCCAAAGGGCTAACAACTGCCTACGAACGGTCTGCGATTATTTGAGCCTTACGATCAATATCATAAAAGCTGTTTATATAAAAAATTTGAACCTCCGCACACTATTCTCTCCTAATATTGCAGATACTATTTCAGCAACACTTATTTGTCAGTGTGTACCGAAATAATACTACGCACGTTTATAGGTTCCATGTTTAACTGCATGTAACTTCTTTAACGTAGCATGGATTTCTGCCAAATATTTCGTAAGCTGTGTTTGCCGTGATATAACTGTGCAGATTTTCAGAGGTAACAGTCGTAGCAAACTACCTAATTACTCTCTCAGGACATGTGAGCCGTGGACTCTGAAATATCTCTGAATCCAAGCAGGGAAACAATTTCAAATATTTTGCAGTGCTCTTGGAAGCCTCAAAATTTCAGGTATATTTTGAGCAAATCCTAAATGTCAGTGTTACCAATCCTCTATAATCCTCCCTATATTATTTTGCCAAGGTCCCATTTTGGTTTTGTACAGAAAATAAGGTCCTGTTAACACCAACCTACACATATGGGGTACCTACAGGTTCCGCATAACCCCATGTGTGCCCGAAACGCACTCACTTCCTTTTTTGAATGCCTCACAATTAAATAAATACCTTAAAAATGTACATTTACAATGGGAGTACCGTGACCTGGCGTGGCGGCGGCAGCCATCTGGCGGGAGCGCGGCGCACTGCTAGGAGAGCCTGCCGCTAGAGCGCAGGGTAGCGCGGTGTGGCGGCAGCCATCTGGCGGGAGCGTGGCGTACTGTTAGCTGAGGAGTCTCTCAGCAGATGGCTCCAGTCTGATCCCGCCAAGATTGTCATGTTATCTAAGAAGCCAACTGAGCTAGGAAGGTGGGTAGTATACAATTCGTAACCCACATATAGGGTACCTACAGGACAGGTTCCGCATAGCCCCACATGTGCCCGAAACGCACTCACTTCCTCTTTAAATGCCTTACTTCTCATGTGCCTGAACATATGTGAACAAGGTAAGACCAACAATAGACTACTACCTAATCTCAGATTTCCCTTGCAGTGACATACAAAACACTGTTCTTCATAATTCTTTGTGTTCTTCTCATGTACATATGCCGTTTGACAACAATAAATACATGTATTCAATATTTAAAACTTCGTTCTCCCACATTCTTCCCTACTACCCCATAAACCTACATTCACGTTGCGAAAGCTCGCACGGGCCCAATAGTTAAGAATTTTATTCTAAATAGATCGAGTCTAATTGGATGAATAATTGGTTCGAATTATACATCTTAAGAAATGAAGGTTCTCTAGTTTGACCAGAATGATTTGTTATTCAAGGTTTGATTGCTGAATCATATATACATGCCTCATTAGTGTTTACTCTATGTTAATTGTATCCGTGTTTTGATGTGCTGATTAACTGAAGAGTAACCTAAGCAGAGGATTATCTGAGTATCTCTCAAGAATTATGGCTTCAAAAATGGCAAATAAACAGCTAAATAAAGCAGTTATTGTTGATTCATTTAGGGGCTTTGTGACGTCTCATCGTGGGCATGGAGTCCCGCGTACAGGGGCTGCATATGAAAACCGTCTGCTAACCTGCGTGATTTTGATGGCTGTAGTAGTCTGTGTGGTTATCATTGGCACTAGATTTTGTTTAGGAAAGGACCATGGACCTGGTTTAGGTATCATTCCGGCATTCATTCGCTTGACGTAGAAATGGGAATACATGGGAAAATACTTTTAGATTCAATAAGGTAGAGATAGAGCCCACCTACTCTCAAATCTGATGAGTGAAACCCTTTCCAGTCTTCAAACCTGTATTCCAATATTACAATTCTTGGCAGAGAAGTAATTCACAGCCAGGCCTCAATGGTGACATCCGAGATTGCTAGTCACTGGAACTCGAGGTGGAGGTAACTGACGGAAATTAAATACTATCACATCAGCTTTTGTATTTCTACCCCTTATTATTCCCGTTTCCAACGGGTTCGGTGTTGAGATGCGATAAACGTTTGGGTGGCAGACGGGTTTTACGAACGGATGACCTTCCTGACGCCACTCTCATGAGAGGACTTACCAAGAGTTAATAAAACTGGGCAAGGATGCGGCCGTGAGCTGTCAGAAGATACCGTCCCAGCATTTGCCTGGAGTTGAAAATGGGGAGACCATGGAGAATCATTTCAAAGACTACCGACGGTGGGGCTAGAACCCACATCTACAGAGACCACAGATAGCTTGGCCCCATGGAGCCTAGCGCGTTAGCGAGCCTAGCTACCGCTGTCATATATATCAGCTTATACCGACATGCAATTACACCGCATAGCTCCCACTAGCAACCCTTGTATGTACGAAAAAATTGAGCCAAGTAGGATTTTGTTTGCTGTTAAGTCACTTTAGGAGTATAGTTCTTGCACTTTCCTCGTTAACGTGCGGCTTGCCTTTTAACTCTAGCTGGGCGGATATGCTAACATTTCATGGCTGCCTGGAGCCAAAGCTTTCCAACCGCAAGGCACAGCGTTGTCAACTTTCCACCATAGCCACTGAGAGCAAGCAGTGAGATTGAACAGAACTACGTGCAGATGTGCGACACTGGACACCTGACACCTGCGTGACAGGCCAGCTGGCCGCCAAGGTTGCACTTAGGAGTCCACGTGGAGTGATGGAAGGAGCATTCTATTGGTCAACAACCGACAGCTATTGGTCAGTAGCGAACAATGGTTATTGTCGGAGCGTGCTACTGCCTTACGTTTGAGTCACCGGTCGTTAACAAGGAAAGTGAGGGAACTATACGGGGCATCTTATTCATCAGCCTGGTATTTTTGGGTGTGGGTTCATTTTGCCTAATAACCTCTGTTTCTGTTTTACTTTAGTAGTGTTGTGACAAATGTTTAGGGTCGGGAATGGAGTAGGAGCCCTGGATTTGTCCACATACGAGAGGGAGTGAGGAAAAACTCGGTGAATAACCACACCTCAGAATAGCCACTGTCAGCGACGGGATTCGATCGTCCGACCACCGGACTTGCTGCAGCTCCCCATCGCAGCGTGGTGAGCGAATTGACGCATACTGCTACGTCACAGGGTAGCCAAATATGATTTTTATTGGGAAACATATTCTTCTTTCGAACTAATTTCAATGTTTTTGACGAGATGAATTCAGGGATAGGAATGAAATGTGTCACACAAAAGCCCAGGTAATATGAAAATGTGATTAAATTCGTTAGGCCGTCAGCATGGCACAGCTGGCATTTATTTTCCATTAGTAAACGGTGAAGGGGTTTGTTTGCACAGAACTACTATTAAATAGTATTTTTATTTTATTTATCGTATGGCTTCTAGTGCCGGGAGTGTCCGAGGACATGTTCGGCTCGCCTGAGTCTGTAGCAGCTTCCAGCGGACACCCTTAGGGTGGATACTATTCGACAGCTGTATCTGACGCTCACTAACGAGCAGTGCTAGGCCGTAGGGCCAACCCAACTACAGACTCTGTAGATGTGGGTTCGAACACCACTGTCGGCCGTCCATGAAATCGTTTCCCGTGGTTTATCCAGGTTTCCCCATTTTCAACTCCAAGCAAATGCTGGGAGGGTACTTTCTAATAGGCCACGGCCACTTTCTTTTATCTCCTTGCTCAGTTTCAGTCACCTTCATTAATTTAATATCTCATTCATTCCTCTCACATGGCGTCAGAAAGGGCAACCGGCCGGAAAATCAACCCAACACATAGACTTTCAACGGATCTCATCCCCAAACTCGTTGAAGAGGGGAACTAATAAGGGGAAGAAAAACCCAATAATATACTAGCCGATTACTAAATTCGATGCAATCCCGGTGAATGAAATTATGAGCAGCATGTTAATGGTATTCCTTGTGCACTATGTACGCTGAACTGAATATTGATTGATAAACGGTCATTTAACAACAACAAAAAAGTAATCTACAGGGGCGTGATGGCGCAGCGGACAAATTTCTTGCTTCCCATCAAGGAGGACCAGGTCCAATCTCGGTTATTACATATGTGATTATATGGGGAAATATCACGCCTACCAGTTCGGAGGAGGTCTCGTCGCTCATTGCATTTAATGTCACGTAAGACTACGATCTGTATTTTTGTAATCATCAACCGGAAATCGACCTACGGTGCTATGCGCAACGAGTCAATAACCAAATCATGGAATAAATTACCTTATATCCTGGAGGTATTTTTGCAGTTGTGCACAGCGATGGAGAAATCACTTCCCTTCGATGAATGACATCAAAATTTTATCCTATTTATATAACTTCATTACATTCTGTACGTCACCATCAATGAACTGAAAATACGTAGAAAGCAACAGGCTACGTCAGCCATATTCAGCTATTTTGGGCAATGGTGCACATGCGGCAGATAAATATGGTGTTCCGCGCAATTATATCCAATGCTTTGAGTGGCAAATATTCTTAAGGCGCATATGACGAAGCATCGTCGAACGGGCGAAACTGGATGTAATGCATGGTTTACATAACACTGCAGTGTTGATGTCATTCTAGGCAAGGAGATTCTATTCCATCTTAGCAGATCTTATAAAGTTTGGAGGTGTTTTTTAAGAATGCACGCGATTCAAGGGGCCGTTTTGAACATGCGTACTTAATGCAGTTCACATCTGGTGACCTAGTTGGCCCATTCATTTTTCTCTAACCCACAATGCACACAAATTCACTTACGGGTGTCGTATATGAACCTTTTATCATTGTCGTAAACACAAATCTGGCAGCATAATAATTATCAATTATTAGAAAAACCAGAGAAATTACGTTTTAATATTCACCTTCCTCCGGTAGGTATAAGAAATGAGCACAGTAACGATATACAGGTTCATTTTTAGCCTATTTCAATAAATTTAAAAAAATAGGCTTATGAGATCACCTTTTGTCCGTGCGTGTGTGTGTGTGTGTGTGTGTGTCCTCCCTAATAAAATCTAAAAGTCTAAAGCGATTTCAATGAACCTCGGCAAGGTCATAGTACTATTTTGTCCGACCCCGACCATGGCCTTCAAATTTTATTACGTCTCACCAATCCAACATGGCAGATGTGCGAAATATTTCACCGACATTCTATATCTCCGAAACTATTACTGATATCACCCTGAAATATTGTATGGTGATAAAGGGTACTATAAATAACCCCTGGCACTACAGCCGGTGAAGGGCCTAGGCCTACCAAGCGACCGCTGACCAGCCATTTGGCCTGCAGAGTTTGGGGTGACGCGTGATCAGCGCATCGGTCCCCCTCGGCCGTTAATCTTGGTTTTCGTGATCGGAGCGCTGCCTCACTGTCAGACGGCTACTCAATTGTCCTAACGAGGCTGAGTACACCCCGTTTCATCCCTCACGTCAGTTTCTAAAATCGCTGACGGATCCGGGAATCGAACCCGGGGCCTCCGGATGAGAGGCAGGCGCGCTATCCCAACACCACGGGGTCGGCTGATAAAGGGTACTACTTGAAGTTAACCAAGTATGTGACTTTCATAAAACTCTTAAGCACAAAACGTACATAGTGGTCAAGTGAAGTTGACACATTTAAATAGACTTTTCTCGTGATTTAACCATCCGAGCGCAGTGAAACATGGTACAGGAATTGTTGATACAGATTTCAATGCACTGACATCTAATTTAGTTCAATTGTATCTATCATCTCAAAATGGCGGCTGTGCGAAATTTCAAATTCAAGTTATTATTTCTCGTGTCCTAATCATGCGATCGAAGTCAACGTATAAATAATGAACCTGCGCAATAATCGTCATCTAACAGTACATAACTCTATGGCCTACATATATAAAAATCCAACATGGCGACCATCCAAAATATTTAGACGGTTCTCAATAACCTACTAATCTATGACAACAATCAAACTGAAATTGTGTTTGTTGATAAAGGCTATGAACATAAGTTCACGTATGGGACGTTCAATAACGTGGTGAGCACAAATCCTAAATTGCGGTGACGCGAAATTTAAATATTTAAATGGACGTTTCTCACGATTTAACTATCCGAGAGCAGTGAAACTTGGTACGGTAAATGCTTATAGAAATTCTAATCTACTGACATCTAATTTACGGTACTTCAATTGTTTTCATAACCAAAAGGAGGCTGGCGGCTGTGCAAAATTTTAAAATCTCGTTTTTTATTACTTCTTGTGTCGTAATCAAGCAATTGAAGTTTCAATAATAAACCTACGCAATAATCTTCATGGCCTACATTTATAAGAATCCAACATGGCGACCATCCAAAATATTTAGACGGTTCTCAATATCAACGAATCTACCGTATTACAGCAATCAAACTAAAATTTTATATGTTGATAGAGGCAATAAAATTAACATAAGTAGGATATATGAAAATAGGCAATTTAGTTCTTCACGGAACTACTTATTATAATTGCAGAACAAACTATCAGCAATAACACTTTCGTGTTATTTTTAATTCTCCATTAAGCGCGCGATATTTTGTAACGTTGTTAGTCACGCTGGGTCTGATGACCCGTTACTATTGTTTCGTATCTTATTATGGATTTTTGTAGATTTGAAGGCTATATATTAATTTATAAATGGCAAATGTAAATGAGAATTAGAATAATATACATTATATTACAAACCATATTAGACAACAAATAGTCCGCCCCGTTGCGTAGTGCATAGCAATCTTCGCTGTCACCGAGGTGGCCCGGGTTCGATTCCCAGCTGTGACAAGAAATGTAATTCATGTTGGATGGCTGGAAAGGGTTACATTCAACCTCGTGAGGCAAAACAGAGAAGAGGTGTGTTCGATTGCTACCTCCGCCATTTTTTCAGTAGATTTTCACCTGTTCTCCTGGCAAACGCCGGGATATTACCTAAATTAGGCCACGGTCACTTCCTACCTAATTCACACCGCAATTACAAAGTACACACACTGGTACAGACATCACAGTAACACAGGTTGTCAGACAAATTCCATACGCACCCAAGTAAACGGGACTACAGGACCACGATGTCACAAATCCCCTAAAAGAATCAACAACAACAGACTTCAAATAAAGAATAACGCAGTGTTAACAAGGTCAAACAATGCATTATTAAATATAAATCCGTACTTCAAAAAATTCAAATTGCTAGTAAATTCTTCGATACTGCCATAGAATAAATAGATTTCGCAACCTATTTTCGGATTTTTCCTCAACAATGGTGCTATTAATGTGTAGAATGTCGTGAAATTCCCAATTGAAGAAAGATGTCCCATGACGGTCACTGGAATTAATTGTGCAATTCCGAATCTTACATTATCGTGTAATATTGACATGGAAATAGAATGGCTTACCATTGGCGTGGGGAGAGGGGGCAAAGACATATCCTCCAGGAGAGACCCTCAAAATTATTTGAAAATACACCACTGCTGTTCACATATTCGTATATTAATTAAAATTCACAAATGCTTATATTCTCCCTGTTGTCCATGAATAAACATGTTTGGCAGCTGTGGCAAAGTTTAAAATGAATTGGCGCACTGGGTCCAGCTACCATAAATTAATAATGAGTCATCAACTGACTTCTCTCACGCTAGCAGGGCCATCCAGTCATTGCACTCTGGGAGCACGGCCGCGCTCGGGGAGCACTGGCGTGACCACCTCTCGGTGGTCACGGCACTGGGCAGTCAGACTAGCGCTCCTTCCCCTACCTCCACTACACTGTGGCAGCGAGGAGACCTGAGACAGACGGTCGATGATCGGACCACGCTGACTAGATACAGTACAGTCGTGCGGCCGACGGCTCTTGTGGGATTGTTGACATATTAATAGGGCTGTTTTGCCTAAACAATTATACCGCATATACAAATTGAATGGTACTCCGATGTATGGAATGTGCAGGAAACGAACCCAAGTGTTAAGTAAAGAATATCGTTATTTATTCCAAACTAAAATGTGAACATATTAGAAAGGAAAATTAGGGCATCCGGCCGTAAAAACCATCGCCACAAAAAAACTTCCATCGCATCTCATCCCCGACCCCGTTGGAAAACGGGAATAATAAGGGGTAGACATACATTAGAGAGGAAAATTCAACAACAGATTGTGTTTTTTAACACATTAAATCTCTGTGGCACACTAAACATTTGGCATGCCCTTTATAAGCTGTACAGAAAAATTACATTTCTCATTCTGCTTTAAAGGCTGCTGCTTCACCACTCCTTTTCTTTGTATGATGTTCAGTCATGACCACTGAGGAACTGATTTACTTACACGCTGTCAACAAAGCGCATTGGACTAGACTAGTGACTGATGGATCGGCTGCCCACTTCGGCGCGATACTACCTTCCACCGGTGAGCTCGGAGCACAGCCTTAGAGCGTGGCTATCACTCGGGGAGCGCTGTGTGGATGGCCCTGCGCTAGAGGGTTCCTTATGAGACTGATCAGATTGCCACTTTAGTGAAGTACTGCCAAAGATAATGATCAAGTTCATTTGTTAGCAAGATATTAGAACCAAAGGATCCGATGGGACTGTCAGGCCAAGCGTGACTAACGAAGGGTTAAACAGGCCCACTCCACTCTCATTGTCGTGTTGTTTCTGGACTGAGTTAGATTCTTGTATTGTCATTCGCGCAATTCAAAATTCAGTCAGATTATATTTTCCTTCTTACTCAATTGTGTTTATTTATTGGAACGGAGCATAACGACCTGTAAATGACAGGGACCGTTGCGTCACAAATAATACTGGCAATAAATTGGTAGGCCTACTTGTGTGTGTTATGCTCTTACCTGAATAGCAAATCGCATTTCGCAAATACCAGTATTGTCACACTACGATATCTGGTTTAAACTGGGATTGACGCCCATTAATGCCATCATACACATCTTCAGCAGCGACGGGTCCCTGTTCCCTATCGACATTTCCTGTTGTAACATCCATATTGTTCCGATGTTCAACACGCGTACTAATGCAGTTCACGTCTGGTGACTTTCTGATACCCACGATACACATGTGTTTTACAATGAACCTTTCATCATTGTCGAAAACACAAATCTGCCGTCATTATTAGATAATTACAATAGGAAGTGTTAATAGGTAACAGGATGGGATGTACCGTAATTATATGACACTCTGAATTACGAATGAACTCAAATAATAACGAAAGTTTGTGATATCAAAACGTGATACTTTCAATAAATCTACGCCAAAAGATGGTTCCTAAAAGACACTCAAGCACTTTTGCAGATTCGCGAACTGTCCTTTACTTCGTACGAAGGCTACCTACCTACACCGGTATGTGGGTTAGCAATGAGTACTGCTATGATGGTTCTTTGCCTGGTAGATTCAAATCTCAAACAACACTCATTTTTTTACATGTTAATGCTGTACGATAATTCAGATCTTTCAATTCCTAGGGGTTCACAACTTGTGTGTTATGGGTAGCACCCACGTAGCTGAGTATGGATTTGCTTTCTTCTACAAGTACTGGGCTCTAATCTTTATTTCTTTTCCTGTTGATGATTCTTAGTTAACTCTCCATCCCTTGCAGCTCTGTGTGTATAAGAGCTGTTACCTAAGTCTAAGGAATTCAAGCTCTCGCCATGAACTTACCGTTGTTGAAAAGATTCCTGGCCCAGTTACTAAGCATTTAGCTTAATGTACTGTATTCCTCCAGGAGTTAGTCCAATTGGTTCCCGGTGCCAGATGTGTGGTTCCATTGACTGACGAGTTCTCCTACTGAATCAAGGTTGCTGCATATAATCCTGGCCTAGTAACTAAGGTATTCAATGACCCTGCAGCACAGTTAAAATAAAATTCCCTTAAGAAATAATATTGTATTTTCACTAGGTACCAGATCAGTTAAAATGATACAATTTGTCTTGATTAGCTAATTAATCTTCATTTTTATTACAAATATGCCCGTGTTCCACCACCTTAAAGTTCCTAGTTTCATATTTCAATATCTTTTTAAGTTTAAAATGCAGAATGTTTCTTATACTCTTAAGATAGTTTCCTGGTAGGCAGCAGATGACACCAACCAGGCTGCATTAAACGTCTTTAAGGTAAGAAAGACCCGCCTGGGGGCGAATAAAATGAACAGGTCTAAAAATAAATCCTATGGAAGAAAATTGAGCCAAATAGCAATGAGCAAAGCTTTACGTCACGTCGTAGTGCTGAGGAGTCATAATTAGTCAAAGTGGTACATTATTTCAGCTTGAAAAAGTTTCAGGCAGTTCCTATCTACGCGAGGCTTTAAGATTCACTGAGATGAATACGATACCAGTAATGTAGGTCTTTGCTTTGATTTCAGGAGACTCATTAAGGAAATATGTATGGGTCATACCTTGACATAGATCTCGTACGCATTTACTACCAGACCGTTAGGTGACCGGCATGCATAACTTAAAATTTCATTCCAACTCCCCACGGTTATTGTGTGTCAAAAGAGGGATCATATTTCAAATGAAAGCCAAAAATACCTCACCATTCTTCCACTTACGTATTTATACACATACTTACCGATACACAGCTCCCTCCAGTTTCCAAACCTCCATTCGGAACGCATTAACTTTCCATCTTGTGCTGCCGTTTCCCTCTCATCCCTTTCTAACTAGAAACCACACGTTACTTTAAGGTCCTTTTCAAAGTTTCTGGCAAAGGAACTTTTCCAATCACGTGAAATGAATCCACCATCACATGCTCACTCGAATGCATGGCGTCTACTCAAAGCACCATCCTCCAAGTCCAATAAAATTGGCACACTTCTTGTCTTTCATCTTTCTCCCTCCTTCCCATTCTCTGGTTCTGATCAGAAAGTAAGATATAAGTTGAGACTATATCCTTGATGACGAGTGATGTGAGATCACCTGCACCTGGCAGCTTATTTGGATGTTATTCTAATTTGCCGAGACAGATACATCACAGTTAATCAAGTGTCAGAAATACAAATAGTCCTTCCTGTTCATGTCACCGTACCTCAGTATGGTACTATCGACATCATTATTAAAATAGAACATGTGAAACATTAAAAGAGATTCTCTCTTTATGTTTATGTTAAATGAAGTTTCTCAATATGGCTTTTTAAGTGCCTCAGATATACTGTAGTTCATGTATTCCGTGGGATATCTAAGATAAGTCCATTAACTTTGGAGTGATCCTCTAAATCAGACGTCTTCAACTCATGGCCCACAAATGTTTGAGCAGTTTAAGAGTGACCTTAAGTAAAGAGAATTTGAAGCTTTCATTGCACACAGTATTTAGAATTAATTAATTGATTGTTTGGTGTACACATTATGAATGGAAGGAAGCTTGTAGTTTTACGTGACCGTGAATCTTGTGATTTTGAGCCATGGAACCCCTTTTTACGTGGAATCCGAACCACAGGACATGTGATTTCACGTCGAACATCTCACATGCATTGACCGGGAATGATCACTTTATTATAAGAAAAGGTTCAGAAATTCTGGGTAAAACCAGAAATTATACATTTAGAATAATTTCATTGGCTTAAAAACTGTTTTAATGCCTATGATTATCAACACTAAGTGGGGAATGCTACAAAAATTGATGTTGTTTCTGATAGTTTGCACACCTCTGTACATCACTGTCAATGCCATATGCAAAGGGTCGCATGACCACCTGGTACTAATGCAATAGCGCTTTAAAGCGGCTAGTGTGCTCCCTCAAGGGGGTGTAAAATGTTTGGTCCAGTGAGCTTAGATCGTCGTGAGTCCTACCCACCTACAGAACAAAATTCGTAACAGCACTCTTCGAAAGGAATGTAGAGCTGTTTGTTCTTAGAGTTTATGTTCAAATCACTGCGCTGACTGCAGCCATCTTGTATGTGTTCTTCCGCCTCCCTTCCGTGTTCCCAAAGCATTACCATAGGGTATTTCGTATCCTGGAGCATGTACCATAAACTAAGACCATGCACAACATTCTTCAATCTAAAAGTAAATAATGAGACTCCTATCCTAAAACCCAGGTCTTTGGGACAGAAGGAGGTCCAATCAACTACTTCAGTGAAGAACTAAATAGCCTATTTTCATATATCCTATTGACCTTTTCCATTAAACACTCTCCCGTCAATAAACAGGATGTTCCATGTGAGTGTACTAAATAGCTTTTGATACAGGACCTATGTCTCAAGCAACACCATAGCATTGAGAAAGTATGTGCTAGATTATACAACATTCAGTATCGGTGAATAAGACTCCTCCCACGAGAGGGCATCTTCCTGTAACGCATCACGGGAGTTTTATTTATGAACAGACACATGCCCGGCTTCTATGATATATGAAAAGTAAGTGACAGAATGTAATGCCTTTAGTTTAATATAACTACAATAACCTAACATACGAATCATCTCTTCAATCTCTTGAATAGGATGGGTGAGAAAAACAATATCAGGTTTTATTAAGATTTCAAACTGATGCCATCTTGAATTTTGAAAAGCAATTGAACATGAGATGTCTGTATATTAAGCTCAGAATAAAGATTCGCTGTTCTAAGCATCACTGCTCTCGGGTGATTAGATCGCTAGAAAAGTCATTTGAAATATTTGAAAATCACTTGGCAGCCATTTTGCTTCTGTGTTTCTCAGGATTTTGAAAATTGCATATTTGTATTTAGTTTATAGTCCTCTATCACCATACAAAAATTCAGTTTGATTGCTTAAATAGTGTTGGAGATATTTTGAACCAGTGGAATATATTGTATGGACGCCATATTGGATTGTTTCATACAGAGGCTATAGAATTATATGCCAACAGAGGAATATTCTAATTATAGTTCATTATACGAACCTACATTCCTATTGTTGGATTACGACACGACAAATAAAAACAAGATTTAAAAAATGCACATCCACAATTTTTAAGTTCTCATAAAATTCCATTAAATTAGACGTCAGAATAGTAAGGCTTGAATTGAAATATACCGTGCCGTGTTTCACAGCACTCGGAAGAAAAGTCGCGAGAAAAATCTATTTAAATAATAAAATTGCTGGTGCCGCCGTGTTCCTTTTGTGCTCACCAGGTTATTGAAAGTCCTATAGGTGAACTTAAGTGAATTGTATTTATCAACATACATACTTTTAGTTTGATTGCTGTAATAGATTCGTAGATATTGAGAACCATCTAAAAACTTCGGATGGTCGCCATGTTGGATTGTTATATACGTTGGCCATAGAGTTATGTACTGTCCCCGTTTACCCGGATAGTAGGCTGTCAGATATCCGCCCCCTCAATCGGATTGCCAACAATCAATCGCACCAGCTCAGCTACATCAATGAAAATGGCACTGACAGATACTATCGAGGTTTGAACACAGAAGTTACCAAGAAAAATTATTGTGGAACACACCAAAATAGACGGGGTTACATACTTACTTTACTTACCTCTTATAAATATCTCGGGGATTGGGTTGACAACAGGATCCTTAAAGTATGCTCTCACAATAACCTTCACCATGACATTTAAAAATGAACCAGACCGAAGACGAGAACTTTGAACTGTACAAAAGCTTTATTTTCACAATAAAGAGTATGATTTTCACAACTCAACAAAATAAACGTGGCTATCAGTAGCCTATGTCAATCTGACTACGTCCTCCTAAAGGACTTGCAAATTTATCAAACAATCTGTTAGCTCCCATGAGCTCAAAATAACGTAACATTTTCAAACACATTTGGATTGGATGAGGAAGTCAGGGTACGACATATATAGAGCATTTGGTTTCCTTTTAATAAACATAACACTTTTATAAATAGGCACAAGGCCGGAGTATCGACCTCGCCTGCTTGTAACCAGATGTCTGGCCGGCTGGTCTACTCTTTAACCTGGCTCACACCTGTCAAATGGGGCGCACTCCTCCCCACACTTGCGTAAGAATTCAGCTCCTTTTAAAGCTTTAAATGTCTACAAGACAACTCATACATATTGACGCAAATCTTTCAAATGTTTAACTTCCATCCCACTGGATTATTTTAACTATCCTTAAACTTGTTAAGTTACCATCCAAATGTTTAAAAAGCATAGTTTAGAGTGTAAAACACACTCTTAAATGTTTATAACAAAATCACATAAATTATTTATAACAATTAGAAATTGTTTATAATATTGTCGAAAATAATTACAAAAATTTTAAACACGCCTTTAACATTACTTTCGTTCCACATTATTGTCAAAGATATTTACATTTATTATTTACAATATCAACATTTAAATTATTTAAATAATTAATTTAAGAAATACATTGAACCACATGTTTTATTCGGTTGGTAAATTCATAATCGTGTTTAATATAATCGACCAATGAAGGTTAGTTATACATGTAAATGTCACAATCTGGTTTAATAAAGGTTGAAATAAATTTAATTATTTGTGACGGCAATCTTCATTCAAAATCTTATCTCAAATTCTTTCAAACTCTTGTTAATTATAACAGTAAATTCACTTGATTAATTTTCAACGAACTATGACAATACACTCTAGCGGAAAATACTTCGCTTACAAAATAATGCACAAACTGCATTCAAAATAGCCCAAAATTCCTCATATATTAATCTATATGGCATTAAAAATCATCCACAGCATTTACAAAAAACTCCCCTAATACAATCTTTATCATCATTAATTACTGTGGGAATCTCCTTCATTTATTTAAGGGCATTATACGTCAGCGACTTTCAACATGTCCGCTGCACTATCGATTATACATTCATAGTTCCACTTAAAAATTCTTATATCAATAATTGTTTCAAAACTGTTGTCATTTAAACTTCGTGGATTTCATTCATGAATCGAAATGAAATAAAAATTTGCCAATCACAAACAAATTTAATAGTGAATACGCTTATATACTCCTGTCTGGTCTATCAAAATTTAAGATTAACATCTTCAAAGAATTGTAGTATAAAAATACTATCATCAAACAAAGTGCGACTAACTGCTAAATAGTCGAATAGAATCCAACTAGACTGGGGAATGCAAACATCATTATATAAATCTCTATATGAGAAAAAACCTAACACAAGTTTCATGAATTTAATGCATTCAATAATTCATAATTAATGTTCATCTTTCACAAAATTGCCTAAGATGCAATGGTCGTTCATGACTGACGATAAATGTCTGTGTTGCAATCAATTCAAATAACGACTAGTATTTCCAAGATCGTCGACAACGTACTGGATTTTAACGCTCTAAAATCATTTAAATGTTCTTCCTTCTTGATGATGACAGAAAATTGTTCAAAGTAATTAAACTGGGGTAGAATTACTTTAATAAAGTGACACGCTGTCTGAATTTAAATCTGCCATAAAAATCTTTAACTTACAGTCAAATCGAGACTACAAAAATAAGCAAATTACTGAAAAATCTAAATATCAGTCTCAACTGATCCAAAATCATTTAACTATGCCCATGACATAACAATGTCTTAATAAAACGATGAAAAAAGCATAACTCATCAAGGTGTACTGAGAATAGGAATCTCAAACAAGAATATCGGGCAAAATACATGAGGACAAAAATATGGTAAAAATAGTTGCTCAAACATTGCTAAGAAACTCAAATACAATAAACGTTCACGACTACCTTATCTGCCGATTGACGTTCCAGAGGAAAATTCCCCAAAGAAGACTGTTGATGAATCCATTTCACCAAGTTAAAGCTGAGCTCCATTCTCGAAACCAGAAACAGCACCATCGAAGAATCGAACTGCTTCACGAAGACGAACGACATCCTTCCGGCAATAATCTTCTTTGTGAGTCGGGACAACCCTGACCTCTCTTGAAAAATCCCTGAAGTTCCAGTTGAAAATCGCCATGAAGTTTTTGTATAAATTTCCGAAGAAATATTCATATTCAGAAAGTATGAAATCATTTCTATTGCTGTTTGATAGTATTCAGCCTTTACTCACGAAACATGGGTGTAGATGGTTATTTACCACATGTTCGCTTGTATGGAATAGCAATTAGCGAAGTTCCATGTCGCTATCTTACTCCGTTGAAATATGTCCCAATTGCATTAAGTCCTTTAGCCTTCCATTTTCTCTTCGGTAATAGTATTAGAAGAACAAACTGCCATATTAAATTGCTCCATTATACGGCAGTGTTGTGTCACAAAAGCAATCTGAAGTCTCCCTATTTCGCTAGCCCTGTCAGCCGTAGCGTTGAGTCTGGCTATACAAAGTGTTTCTTCTGTGGCGAGAAAATCACTTTTGTCAGTCGTCTAATATTGTCAATAACTTCCAAAATACTTCTTCGAAATTGTTCAGCTTTTCTACAGTCCTTACTGTAGTAATGCACAAGAGAATTAGCTAATAGGCGACCGCTAACTGTTCACAGCTAATCTTGTAGAAGCGTTATAAGTGTCGTTTCAACTTCACCTAGATTTACTTCAGAGTAAACCTGCACTGCTTATATGTTCGACTAGTGGCTTCGCCACGCGTTACAAAGACGACTTTTTCACTACTGATTCACTCGACGTTTCACTGAAATGCTTATTTGAAATCTGACGATTGATTTATAATCTGAGAATGAGGCTCCTCTCTTCTGCGCAAGGCCTTTTATGAACTTCATGAGGGGCGTATCTATCCCTTCCATCGCGTGTTACTGCGTCATCGCTAGAAGTTCCAACTTCGTCAATACATGACGGATTTTCATAATTCAAAAACTGAAAATAAATTTCACCAAAATTCCAGAACAATGCCTCTACTGCAAATGGATTTCCACAATTCTGCATTCCAAAAAGTAATAAAAATACCATAGTTTCAGCAATCTCCGTCTTCCTTTAGACTATCGTTCATTGGTTTAAGTCTGCCCTCCAATAGCATAATTTCTTCCTCAGCAGAATTCCACGTTTCTCGCGACTGCGTCGTAGATCTCGGATCCTTCTCGAATAAATGCTGACGTCACTGAGAATCTCAGCTCAAGTAGCCTGCTGGCCTAGCGTCTGCGTCATCCATGCTTACGTCATGACTACCCACGTCATAACTATGACAGCCATAACTTTCGCTATAATTTCCAAAATAGCCACCGTGGTCTCTATATAATTCAATTACGGGGGCAGTACCATCAGATGAAAATTATTGGGTAGGTTCAATATTCAAAAGTTTACTTCCATCACATGATTAGGACACAAATAATAAAAACATAATTAAGAATTTCCCCCAACCGCCATCTTGGGGTGATGAAAGCAATATAATTGTATTAGATGCTAGTAGACTAGATTTTGTATAAACATTTACCGTATTATGTTTCACTGAGCTTAGATGATTAAATCGAAAAGAAATCCTATTTAAATATGTTAACTTTGCTTGACCATCATGCTGGTTTTGAACTTGACGGGTTTATGAAATTCCCACAGGTGAGATTTTAGTAGCACTCATTATCATCGTACAAACTTTTAGGGTGATATCTGTTATTGTTGCGGAGATATTGGATGTCAATACAATATTTCGCGCGGCCGTCATGTTGAATTAGTGAAACTGATTTAAAATTTGGAAAACAAGGCCGAGGTCGGACAAGTAGTATGTACTTACTGATTTTCATTGAAATCGCTTCGGCCGTTTAGATTTTATTAGCGACACACACACACACGGACAAAATCCGATTTCATAAGCCTATTGTTTCATAAATGGAAATAGGCTAAAAAGCTTGGTAATAGGCCTACCGCTAAGAAGAAGAGTGATAGATCCCTCTCAGCCCTCCTAAGGGTGGATTTTGGTGATTTCTCACATCTACAGTAGGCCTATCACAGGCAAATGAATAGATGGTACCTGTCGTAAGACCAGGGACATGTCATTCACAAACGTACAAATACTAGTACAAACACCACAATAACCCATGTTATCAGATAGACCCTAACCTTACCCAAGCATTTGGGGCTGATGACTATGATGATACACACCCAAATATAAATCAACAGAAACTAGTGCAACACACGCTTCTACAATTGGTACAATTACACAAGTTGCTTGTTAGTTTTTACATACAAGCACGTACAATTTTATACTGTAATAGCCAATGTGTGCTTAGTCCTAACAGCAACTACAACAACAAATAGTGTGGAGTTGAGTCTCATTCCGTATCCACGTTGAAATTGAGATTCTTCCAGAGATCCGGTAATCCAAACAAGGACATCTGGGTGGAAAGAAGGAAGGGTGGGAGGGAGGAAGGAAGGAAGGAACGAAGGAACGAAGGAAGGATGGAAGTAAGGAAGGGGGAGGGAGGGAGGGAGGAAGGAAGGGTGGGAAGGAGGAAGGAAAGGTGGAAGGGAGGGAGAAAGGGAGGGAGGAAGGAAGGATGGACGTAAGGAAGGAACGAACGAAGGAAGGATGGAAGTAAGGAAGGGGGAAAGGAGGATGGAAGGAATGAAGGAAGGATGGAAGTAAGGAAGGGGGAGGGAGTGAGGGAGGGAGGAAGGAAGGGTGGGGAGGAGGAAGGAAAGGTGGAAGGGAGGAAGAAAGGGAGGGAGGAAGAAAGGGAGGAAGAAAGGAAGGATGGACGTAAGGAAGGAACGAACGAAGGAAGGATGGAAGTAAGGAAGGGGAAAGGAGGATGGATGGAACGATGGAAGGATGGAAGTGAGGAGGGCGGGAGGGAGGGAGGAAGGAAGGGCGGGAGGGGGGAAGGGAGGAAAGGAGGGAGAAAGGGAGGGAGGGAGGAAGGAAGGGAGGAAGGAAGGAATGGAGGAAGGAAGGAAGGGCGGGAGGGAGGGAGGAAGGAAGGGAGGAAGGAAGGGAGGAAGGAAGGGAGGAAAGAAGGAATGTAGGAAGGAAGGGAGGGAGGAAGGAAGGGTGGAAGGGAGGGAGGGAGGAAGGAAGGGTGGGAGGAAGGGGAGGGAGGGAAGAAGGAAGGGGAGGGAGGAAGGGGGAGGGAGGAAGGGGGAGGGAGGGGGGAGGAAGGAGGGGGAGGGAGGGAAGGCGGAAGGGCAGGAAGGAGGAAAGAAGGGAGGGAGAAAGGGAGGAAGGAAGGGAGGAAGGAAGGGCGGGAGGGAGGAAGGAAGGAAGTAAGGAAGGGGTAAAAGAGGGAGGAAGGAAGGAAGGAAGGGAGGGAGGAAGGGAGAGAGGAAGGAAGGGAGCAAGGATGGAAGGGAGAAAGGGAGGGAGGGTGGAAGGATGGAAGGGAGGGAGAAAGAAAGGAAGTAATGGAGGAAGGAAGGAAGGGAGGGAGGAAGGAAGGTTGTAGTTATATTTTGCATTTAGTCACGCGATCAGAAGCCATGGGACCTCATTTTACGTAGAATTTCACCTTCAAAATCCCACATGCATCTGGAATCAAACCTCTTCAATTTTGGTGAAAGTCAAGCAGCTTGACTGCTGCGCCATCCCGCCCTCGGGGCACCTGAACAAAAAAGAGCAGCCCACTTCCTAACCAAGGTAGACGTCACAAGGGAATTGTACGTATTTCGTTTTCAAAAGACTGTCCTCGAAATTTAAGTAAGTGATCTACCCAGAATAGAGTTATATTATTATAACAGCAATCACTGTTACCTTTGCCTGGGTTCTTTCCACTTGAACTTCGGTCAAAGGCTGATAGTGTTCCTTATTTAAACTCCTGGACACCGATTATGATCTTACGTTAGCTACAAACAGCTTCAAACACACATATCACAGGTCTCGTATTTGTTATCTTTTGACACTATTTCAAACTGGAATATAACTATGTAACCAAATACAGAAATGTGACGTGCATTTTGAAATATCATATTATGGAATATCTTGTATAGGGGAAGGTACCCCAGTATCGGACGAAACTCAATATCGGACAGTGTCAGTTTCTTATATTCAGCACAATGTTTCGGGAACTTTTGTGATGGTAGTACTGACCCTTCACGAGGTAAGTCGGTGGGTGACCATTGTGTGTCCGTGAACAAAGAAGTAAGCACGCGGCAAGAAGCTCTCTCTTTTGTTACTGTTTCTTGCTACGCGAAGATAATTTTGTGAACTTGTTCTGCGCCTTAATACTGGCGATTGAAATATTTTAAGGGTTGTTCATTGTTAACCATATGTTAATTTAAAAATGTGGATGATGGCTTAGCTTTTGTTTAAATGTGTTACGTATGATGGCCCGTTCAAGTTTTACGTGTTGGGCACCCAATATCGGACAAGCTTCCGGCACACAGTATCGGACAAACGTACCCGAAAGATTTTTGCCAATTCTTACAATACCTTCGTTTGTTTCAGACACATATGGGGAGAGAACGGGGAAGCTGGGTGATGGAAAACATGAAATTAGCAATTGATGAAGTAAGAGGGAGTTAAATGAGCATTAGGAAAACAAGTGAGCAGATTTGTGTACCTAAAAGTGCATTAGGTGACAGATTGAAATTAATTTCTTCAGGGAAGGAGGCACAAATGAAACCTGCCATGAGTTCATTTAAAAACACGGTTTCTGATGAGCAAAGCCCTGATTTAAACATGTTACGAACATTTTTAGAACTAAATTTACGTCACAATTATGTAATAATTTAATTTATATGCTCATTTTTGGAAATCCTTTCCCTTAATTTATTATTATATACAAAGTACAATGTGAACATAAGGCATGTTGACCTGAATTTACAAGTCTTTTGCGTAATTGGCAAAAATGCAAGGCAGGCACTGCATTTTGATTGCGAAACCACAGACTGCATAATTTGTGGTGAGAATTTCAGTGAAGACTGGATCCAGGTTGGGCCCATGAAATCTGTGCCAGCCTCGAAGGAAAACTTCCTTATTATCAATGTGTCATATGTGTTAAAAAGTAATGTGGATATACTGTACATATTTAGTATAATCTATTATACTGTATAAAACAAAGTGTCAGGACTGACTGACTGACTGACTGACTGACTGACTCATCATCGCCCAGCAAAAACTATTTAAGTTAGAAACTTGAAATTTTGGGGATATGTTCGTTGTAAGTCGAAAACGCCCACTAAGGAAGGATTTTTGGATATTCAGGTTCTAAAGGAGTGTTAAGGGGTTACACCTGCATTTCATTGAATAACAATATCTCCGGCTTGGTTTAATTGAGGGATGTGATACTCGGCATATAATCTCATCATTAAAAATAAGAAGACACGTGTCTGAGGGTTTTTCGATGTGGTGTATATTATGAGGTGAAAGGGGTGAAAAGTGGGGGTTAAAGGATTCTTAACGGTGCGTGTATGTCTTAAACGACATAGGCGGGGAGTTTGAAACTCAGCGGAAAAAAATCAGCTTAAAAATGAGCAAATAAGTGTTTGACCTTTTTTTCATATATCCAATTTAAGGGGCCCATGGGGAGGGGTGAAATTCTGGGGGAAAAAAACAGGAAAGAAAGTGTCCTAACTGATTGACTGACAGACTCGCTCATCAAACTCAGGGGGAAAAACTGCTTAAAAATAAGTAAATAAGTGTTCGACAGTTTATTTCATAAACCCAATCTAAGGGGTTCATGGGGAGGGGTGAAATTCTGAAAAAAGAAATTTGAAAGAAAAAGTCCTGACTCACTCACTTACTCACTCACTCACTCATCATCGCCCAGCCAAAATTATTGAAGTTAGAAACATGACAGTTTGGGGATATGTTCGTTGTATGTCAAAACCGTACACTAAGGGAGGATTTTTGGATATTCAAGTTGTAAGGGGTCTTAAGGGGATTAAACCTGCATTTTATTGAATAACAATTTCTCACGAGTGGTTTCATTTGTGGATGTGATACTCGGCATATAAACTAATCATTAAAAATAAGCAGACATGTGTCTAAGGGTTTTCCGATGTGGTGTATATTATAAGGTGAAAGGGGTGAAAAGTGGGGGTTGAAGGATTCCTAACGGAGCGCGTATCTCTTAAACGACATAGGCGAGAAGTTTGAAACTCAGCGGAAAAAATCAGCTTAAAAAATAAGTTAATAGGTGTTCGACCGTTTTTTTCATAAATCCCATCTAAGGGGTTCATGGGGAGGGGTGAAATTCTGGTAAAAATAATTGAAAGAAAATGATCTGACCGACTCACTCACTCATCATCGACCAGCGAAAACTATTGAAGTTGGAAACATTAAATTTTTGGAATATGTCCACTGTATGTCGCAAACGCCAACTAAGGAAGGATGTTTGTTTATTCGGGTTCTGAAGAGGTGTTAAGGGGGTAAACGTGCATTTCATTGAATAACGACATCTCATGAGTTGTTTCTTTAGGGATGTGATATTCGGCATATAAACTAATCATTAAAAATAAGAAGACATATGTCTAAGGGTTTATCGATGTGGTGTATATTATGAGGTGAAAGGGGGTGAAAATTGGGGGTTGAAGGATTCTTAGGAGCGTGTATCTCTTAAACGACATAGGCGAGAGGTTTGAAATTCAGTGAAAAAAACAGCTTAAAATATAATTAAATAGGTGTTCGAACGTTTTTTCATAAATCCAATTTAAGGGGCCCTTCGAGAGGGCAGAAATTCTGGGAGAAAAAATAAACAGGAAAGAAATTGTTCTAACTGATTAACTCACTCACTCATCAAACTCAGGGGGGAAGAACAGCTTAAAAATAAGTAAATAGGTGTTCGACCGTTTTTTTCTTCATAAATCCAATTTGAGGGGTTCATGAGGGGGGTGAAATTCTGAAAAATAAATGAAAGAAAATGTCCTGACTTACTCACTCACTCATCATCGCCCAGCCAAAATTATTGAAGTTAGAAACATGAAATTTTGGGGTTATGTTCGATGTATGTCGAAAACGTCCACTAAGGAAGGATTTTTGGATATTCAGGTTCTAAAGGGGTGTTAAGGGGGTAGACCTACATTTAATTGAACAACAATATCTCCCGATTGGCTTCCTTGGGGGATGCGATACGCGGCATATAAACTCATCATTAAGAATAAGAAGACACATGTCTGAGGGTTTTTCGATGCAGTGTATATTATGAGAAGTATGTGAGAAAAGTGGGGGTTGAAGGATTCCTAACGGAGCAAGTATCTCTTAAAAGACACGAGGCATAAAGTATGAAAACAGGGGAAAAAATCTGCTTGAAAAATAAGTAAATAGGTGGTCGACCGTTTTTTCATAAATCCAATTTAAGGGGCCTATGGGGAGGGGTGAAATTCTGGAGAAAGAATTCCACTAAGGAAGGATTTTTGGATATTCACTCATCATCCCCCAGCCAAACCTATTGCAGTTAGAAACTTGAAATTTTGGGGATATGTTCGTTGTATGTCGAATACGTCCACTGAGGATGGATTTTTGTATATTCATGTTCTGAAGAGGAGTTAAGGGGGTTAAACTTGCATTTCATTGATTAACAATATCTCACGAGTTGTTTCATTTGGGGATGTGATATTCGGCATATACATTAATCAATAAAAATAAGCAGACATATGTTTAAGGGTTTATCGATATGGTGTCTATTATGAGGTGAAAGGGGTGAAAATTGGGGGTTGAAGGATTCTTAACGGAGCGTGTATCTCTTAAACGACATTAGCGAGAAGTTTGAAATTCAGCGGAAAAAACAGCTTAAAATAAGTAAATAGGTGTTCGACCGTTTTTTTTTTTCATAAATCCCATCTAAGGGGTTCATGGGGACGGGTGAAATTCTCAAAAATAAATGAAAGAAAATGTCCTGACTGACTCACTCACTCACTCATTATCGCCCAGCCAAAATTATTGAAGTTAGAAACATGAAATTTTGGGGATATGTTCGTTGTATGTCAAATAGGTCCACTAAGGAAAGATTTTTGGATATTCAGGTTCTAAAGGGGTGTTAAGGGGGTAAACGTGCATTTCATTGAATAACAATATCTCACGAGTGGTTTCATTTGGGGATGTGATACTTGGCATATAAACTAATCATTAAAAATAACCTGACACATGTCTAATGGTTTTTCGATGTGGTGTAAATTATGAGTGAAAGGGGTGAATAGTGGGGGATGAAGGATTCCTAAGGGAGCGTGCATCTCTTAAATGACATAGGCGAGGAGTTTGAAACTCAGAGGAAAATAATAAGCTTAATAATAAATAAATAAATAAATAAATAAATAAATAAATAAATAAATAAATAAATAAATAAATAAATAAATAAATAAATAAATAAATAAATAAATAAATGGGTGTTCGACCATTCTTTTTTATAAATCCAATTATAGAGGCCCATGGTGAGGGGTGAAATTCTGGAAGAAAAACGTCCACTAAGGAAGGATTTTTGGATATTCACTCTCATCGACCAACCAAAACTATTAAAGTTAGAAGAATGATATTTTGGGGATATGTTTGTTGTGTGTCAAAAACGTCTACTAAGGAGGGATTTTTGGATATTCATGTTCTAAAGGCGTGTTAACGCGGTTAAACCTGCATTTTATTGAATAACAATATGAAACGACTATGACGCGAGCGAAGCCGCGGGTACCTGCTAGTCTACTACTGTATATAAAGCTCAAATACCACTCTCACTCACTCACTCACTGATTCATTCATCACGAAATCTCAGAAACCACCGAACGGATTGGAATGAAATTTGGTATGCCGCTTCCCCAAGGGCTGCAAACGCGCACTAAGAAAGGATTTTTGGATATTCAGGTTCTAAAGGGGTGTTAAGGGGGTAGACCTGCATTTCATTGAATAGCAATATCTCCCGATTGGTTTCATTGAGGGAAGTGATACTCGGCATATAAACTCATCATTAAAAATAAGAAGACATGTGTCTCAGGGTTTTTCGATGTGGTGTATATTATGAGGTGAAAGGGGTGAAAAGTGGGGGTTGAAGGATTCTTAACGGAGCGTGTATCTCTTAAACAACATAAGCGAGGAGTTTGAAACTCGGAGGAAATCAATCAGTTTAAAAATCTACTACATATTTGTCAAATACCACTCACTCACTCATTCATTCATTCATCACGAAATCTCAGAAACCACCGAACGGATTGGAATGAAATTTGGTATGCAGCTTCCTCACGGGACGTAGGTGCTCGCTAAGAAAGATTTTCAAAAAAATCACTCGGGATCATGGTCAAGGATCATAGCAAACCGCGAAAACCGCGATTTCTACTATATATTTGTCAAAAAGGATTGGAATGAAATTTGGTATGCAGCTTCCTCAAGGGCCGCAGGTGCTCGCTAAGAAAGGTTTTCAAAATTTCCACTCGGGATCATGGTCAAACGGCGAAAACCGCCATTAAAGTCTATTGTTGCCAGGTAATACGGGCTGCATCACGTCGCCCCTACCAGAGATCATACGCTTTGCAGGCCTTGAGCTGTGTGGCAATGCTCAGTGTGTTATTTACTGTAATAACGTGCTGGTCATTGTTGTCTGCGCTCCCGAGCTTTACCCACTCTCTATGTTCAAACAGTAATTCTCTGTAATTTGTACTTTCACCATCACTTTTTAGCCTTTAGTTGAAGTAACTGTAGAGTTCCTTTGTTTGTTGGATTAGGTTCGGCGTTTTTCATCATTTCTTGGTAGTACATAGTTAGTTATAATGAAAAGTAGATTTTGGTAAAAGTAAATTACCTCTACAAACGTTAATTTAGTTAAGTTAGGCTAGGTCTGTTCCATTTATCAGTTTTTTTAGTAGAGATTTGTTTTTATGTTTTAAGTTAGGCTAGGTCTATTCCATTTATAATTTTTTAAATAGAGTTTTTTTACGTTTTAAGTTAGGCTAGGTCTATTCCATTTATCAGTTTTTTAAGTAGAGATTTGTTTTTACGTTAGGTGTATTCCATTTTTTTATTACTCAATGGAGGTTCTTCTTATTATTATATTTTTGTACTTGCTGTTCATTGATTGTTTTCACGATGGCTGCAGTAGAAATGTTAGAGGTGGATGGCACCCAAGTTCCCCACCAAGTCTATGAAATTCCCGGAGATGGTGCCTGTCTCTTCTCTGCTCTATCTTACGCAATGTATGGCAACATATTACATGCCCGTACAGTGCGGGCTGATATCGTCAGACACACCTCTAACAACTGGGAAAGACTACAGGTGTATTCTATGACACGAGATTGCCAGCCTTACATAAACAAGGCTGAATATGTATCTGTTATGTCTATGCCTTACACATACGGTACATCATTCGAATTGCAAGTAGCGGCAGAAATTTATCCTTTCCAATTCCAGGTCTTCTGTAATCGTGTACTCCGAACTGGAAATACGTATGGTTCTGCAGCTTCTGTTAAAAGGTTAAGGTTTACGGGTGAGTTCACGCAGGGACATTTTGATGTTTACGAGCCATTCACGCCTACAATTTTACAATGTGAATACCCGCTTCTCATTCAGCCTTCTTCATTAACATCTTCTCCTTCTACCGCGAAAACCCTCCTCGAGTTAGTGCCTCAAACTAAATCAAATAGAGGTTCAAAACGTAGAAAACGATTTACTAACAACATCCGTAAAAACAATTAAATACAGCTGTAAACAAATACGCGAAAGAACATCCTGAAGTAAACCTTAGGGCAGTTAAGAAGTATGTTGAAAGCAATAATAAAGTCAATAGGGATGCCGTGGCCAAATATACAAAGAGCCACCCAGAAGTACATAGGGATGCAGGGGACAAATATACAAAGAGCCACCCAAAAGTACATAGGGATGCAGTGGACAAATATACAAAGAGCCACCCAGAAGAACATAGTAATGCAGTGGACAAATATACAAAGAGCCACCCAGAAGTAAATAGGGATGCAGTGGCCAAATATACAAAGAGCCACCCAGAAGTAAATAGAGATGCAGTGGCCAAATATACAATAGGCCACCCAGAAGTAAATAGGGATGCAGTGGCCAAATATACAAAGTGCCAGCCAGAAGTAAATAGAAAGGCTGTTGTTACACATAATTTTAAAAGAGCTCAAATCAAAATTCTTCCATGGACAGAACTAAAAATGTCCGGCTGTCAATATAATCCACAAACTGATTATTCTGCGAACAAAACATTGAATATTGGCTCTCAAGTGGTTTGTACATTTTGCAAAGCCAAGAAATAGGATGAATCTCCTGGAATGTGTTGCAGTAATGGAAAAATACAGCTTCCCCCGATCCAACAATATCCTGAACCATTGCACTGCCTCCTTAACCATCGGGAACAGTGGGAAACATTATCATGGTTTAATGATAGGCAACATGGATTTCGGAAAGGTTACTCATGCGAGAGTCAGATGCTATCCCTTTTTCAAGATATTAGCGAATCGTTAGACGATGGAGTTTCAGTCGAAGCCGTGGTTATAGATTTTGCGAAGGCATTTGATGTCGTGCCGCATGACATGCTACTCCATAAATTAGCTTCGACGAAGATTGATAGAAGAGTAATTTTATGGATCCAAGAATTTTAGACGGGTCGTTCCCAGAAAGTGAAAGTCGAAGGCATATTCTCCGATGAAATTACCGTAACGTTGGGTATCCCTCAGGGCAGCGTAATCGGAACTTTGTTATTTTTGGCGTTTATAAATGACTTACCAAATGGGATTCGCAGTGACTGTCGATTGTTTGCGGATGATTGTGTAATATATCGAAAGATACATGACTCACAAGACAATGCAGTGCTTCAGGAGGACCTGAACTTGGTCTATAAGTGGGCGATTGTAAATAAAATGAAAATAAACACAAGAAAATGTAGTCTCTTAAAATAGGGAAAGTGCGAAGGCAGGATTTTCAATATAACATTGGCTCGGAAATACTTGTAGAAGAAGATTCTTGCAAATATTTGGGCGTTCACGTAAGGAATGATATGAAATGGAGTAGTCATATAGGATGTGTAGTTTCAAAAGCTTACAAATCCCTGCACTTTGTAATGAGGGTATTAAAAGGAAGTAGTACCTCTGCTAAAGAATTAGGCTATTTGTCACTTGTAAGACCTATTCTGGAATATGCCTCGGCGGTTTGGGATCCATATCAAGTAGGGCTCATCAATGAGTTGGAAATGGTACAAAGAAAGGCCGCTAGATTTGTGCTCAGTGACTTTAATTCCAGGAGCAGTGTGAGCAGTATGTTAAAGAAACTTGGGTGGAAATCACTGGAGGCTAGGAGGATGAAATCTAGACTCTGCGCTATGTACAACACGTATACAAATCAACCAGCATGGGGTGAGCTTAGCAAACGATTGGGAAAGCCCACTTACATGGGTAGGAGCGATCATCCTTTCAAAGTTAAGGGCCGACCACAGCGAACAAATTATGGTAAATATTCTTTTGTAAACCGTGCCATTGATAGCTGGAACTCTCTACCTGCCGCAGTCTTAGAGCCTTTTCCCAAACATATAGGTGTGTTTAAGAAAAGACTGAATATTTGTGTAAATACTCCAGTTTAATTGTTGTATAATTGTTATTGTATTGTTATGTATAATTATTCATTTGTTATGTATTTCCAATTTGCCACCGGGACACACACACCCCATTGCAAATAAATGAATGAATGAATCAGCACCCAGAATCAGAACACTTCCTGTGTAATACACGTAAATATAATAGTTGTTTTCAAATGACATCTTTTGGTGCAAAGGAAGTAAAAGAAGGCAATTTCATGCCAACGTTTAAAGTGCAAGAGCAGGTATACCATCGAATCGGGAGCTTATTACCATAATCTGAACAACAGCCTCAATTTCTACAAATGTACTTTGTTGGAGATGAAGACATAGAAAAAAACATCCGATGTGGCATCTTCCCTGACGTTAAACCTCAGATAGTTCTCCAATTGCAGGATCTGTTACACAACCATAATAGATACATTCAGGATTGTACAACAGCAATGGAATCAGTTCCTGATGGCAATCAAGACTTCCGGGTGGTTATCAAAGCTGACAAAAGACCTCTTGACGAGCACAAAGGCCGCTATAACGCCCCTAGCACTAAGGAAGTGGCGGTTTTAATTGTTGGTCAGGAGTTTGAGAAAAGGGATATTGTACTCCACGGCAGAGATAGCAGGTTGCTTCGTATTAGTGAAACACATCGCGCGTATGATGCTCTGCAATATCCGTTTATGTTCTGCCGTGGAGAAGATGGCTATTGCATTAATATCCCTCAACGTCACAACAGCACTCAAACACCTTTGAAGAAGACCGTGTCTGCCGCTAACTTTTACAGCTTCAGAATATTTGAGCGTGAGGGTGATAATTCTTATCTTTTGTTATTTCGTAACCTTCTCAGTCAGTTTCTGGTTGATATGTACGCAAAGATTGAGACAGAGAGACTACTTTGGATTCGCATCAATCAGAAAAGGTTAAGAAGTGAGGAATATGTGCACCTGAAGGATGCAATGAGTAAAGCTGACAGCCGTTTGTCAGATATTGGTAAAATGGTCGTGTTGCCGTCAACATTCACTGGAGGCCCGCGCTATATGTATGAACGCACTCAGGATGCTATGACTTACGTGCGCCATTTTGGACGTCCT
Organism: Meconema thalassinum; assembly: GCA_946902985.2. Classification (NCBI taxonomy): domain Eukaryota; kingdom Metazoa; phylum Arthropoda; class Insecta; order Orthoptera; family Tettigoniidae; genus Meconema; species Meconema thalassinum. The sequence continues at coordinate 381,146,898 of OX336389.2, read as the reverse complement.
GATCTTTTTATAACATTTACCTGCAATCCAAAATGGTCCGAAGTAGTCGAGCACCTGAAACAAGGTCAACAACCTCAAGATAGGCAAGATTTGGTAGCGCGGGTATTCCATTTGAAAGCTAAGCACATGATGAGACTTTTTACTAAGGGTTGTATCTTTGGTCCTTCAAGGTGTCACATGTATTCCATTGAAAGGCAAACGCGAGGATTACCTCACGTTCACATACTTCTGTGGCTGGAAGAAAATCTAAGGCCTGAAGACATCGACAAGGTGATCAGTGCTGAGATCCTGACCCAAATCTTGACCCTGCTCTCCATGAAATTGTCAAGGCAACCATGATCCAGGGTCCATGTGGAGTTCTCAACAGGAGTTCGTCTTGCATGGTGGAAGGAGTATGCACCAAGAAGTACCCCAGACCACTCATCAAGGAAACCCAAACCGGGGAAGATGGGTATCCCAAATATCGCAGGCTGCCCACTTCGGAGGGTGGGGTTTCTATTATTAAAAAGGGAGTGGAAATTGACAATAGCTGGGTGGTACCCTATAACCCCGTCCTATCTCGCACCTTCTCAGCTCATATCAATGTTGAGTACTGCAACTCTGTAAAGTCAATAAAATACATTTGCGAGTATGTTAACAAAGGTTCCGACCAAGCTACTTTTTGCATCGGAGAGTTTGACGAAGTTGCGAGATATGAATCAGGACGCTACATCAGCAGCTCAGAGGCGGCTTGGCGCATATTCTGCTTCCTCATATATGAACGCTATCCTTCGGTCATGCAACTTGCCGTCCACCTCGAGAACGGCCAGCGGGTTTACTTTAATGAAGACGACGTTCCTGATCAGTTTAACAGCCCTCCAAACACAACTCTTCTTGCTTTCTTCGAACTATGCCGATCCGATAAATTTGCTTCAACACTTTTATATTGTGAAGATCCATCCTATTTCGTTTGGAAAGGTAATAAGTTTTGTAGAAGGAAACAAGGAAAGCCAGTCCCAGGTTATCCTGGTTTGAAAAAAGATCAGACCCTTGGCAGAGTTTACACCGTTCACCCTGGTAATGCCGAGTGCTATTACCTCCGCCTCCTTTTACATAAAATCCCTGGCCCTCAGTCTTTTACTGACCTCAAAACCGTGGCAAGGGTGGTTCAACCAACATTTCAAGCGGAATGTAAAGCACTTGGCTTGCTACAGGATGATGCGCACTGGGACCGCACACTAGAGGAAGCGTCCTCCACCGACTCTCCCCACAAGATACGCGAGCTGTTTGCCATCTTACGTGTGTTTTGTCAAGTGAGTGATCCCATCATGCTCTGGAAAAAACACAAAGACAGCCTCGCGGAAGATGTGGTGAGAGAGGTTCAGAGGCAGTGTGCTGATGTCAACCTGATCATGGGCGTTATCTACAACAGGTGTCTGGTGCTTCTTGAGGATTTAGTACTAAAAATGTCTGGTCAACAACTAGAACGCTTTGGACTTCCGTCGCCTTCTAGAGAACAAGACTCCGTCGTTGTTCACCGAGAATATGTCAGTGAACTATCTTACGACACAATTGAGTTGTCCAAAGTGGTTGCTGATAATGCTCCAAAATTGAACAACGAGCAGAGATTGGCCTATGACGAAATAGTTCGAAGTGTTGTTTCAGAATGTGGTCAGATCTTTTTTCTAGATGCACCAGGCGGAATTGGCAAAACCTTCCTGATTAATCTCCTGCTCAGTACATTTAGAAGTCGACAGAACATTGCCATCACAGTCACCTCCTCGGGTATTGCAGCTACCCTACTGGATGGTGGAAGAACAGCTCAGTCTGCTTTCAAGCTCCCTCTTAACCTCAGTCACGCTGCATCTGCCCTTTGTAACATCTCTAAGCAAAGTGGCACGGCTCGCGTGCTGAGAGAGACAAAACTGATTGTTTGGGATGAATGCACGATGGCGCACAAAGGAGGAGTCGAGGCATTGGACAGAACACTTAGGGACATTAGGGGTAACAACCAACTTATGGGTGGAGTCACAGTACTTTTTGCCGGTGACTTTACACAGACCCTCCCTATTATACCCCGTGGAACACGGGCTGACGAAGTAAATGCCTGTCTAAAATCGTCTTAGATATGGCCCAAAGTCAGATCAATTCCCTTGACTGTCAACATGCGCGTACACCTCCATGGTAATTTTATGGCTGAGGAGTTTTCCCGTCTCCTTCTAAGCATTGGCGATGGAATGTTGGAGGAAAATGACGGAAAAATAACTATTCCAGCTCAACTGTGCGAAGTTGTTGACAGTTTAGAGAATTTGATCGAAAAGATCTATCCCCAAGTGTTTGTAAATTCCAACCTTGATAATTCATGGGTGGAAGAAAGAGCTATTCTTACCCCAACAAATGACTCTGCTGATAGTATAAATATCGCCATCCTTAAGAAGTTATCAACAACAAAAATGGTATACGAATCAGTAGACTCAGTTGTAGAGGTTGAAGATGCAGTTCATTATCCTGTGGAGTTTTTAAACACTCTTAACCCGCACTGAATACCGCCTCATGTCCTCATCCTCAAGGTTGGTGCTCGTGTCATGTTATTGCGCAATCTAAACCCTCCTAAACTCTGCAATGGAACCAGGCTGCAGGTTAAAGCTCTGCATAAATTTGAGATTGAAGCCACCATATTTACAGGTGTTGGCCAAGGCGAAACTGACTTCATACCCCGCATTCCTCTAATCCCATCAGACTACCATTTTCAATTCAAACGTCTGCAGTTTCCTTTGAAAGTCTGCTACGCCATGACAATTAACAAGGCTCAGGGGCAGAGTTTAAAAGTAGCTGGTGTGGATCTGAGAAGTGACTGTTTCGCACATGGTCAACTGTACGTGGCATGCTCCAGAGTCAGTTCTTCTGGTGGCTTAGTCATTCTTCAGCCTGAGAGAAAGACCAGAAATGTAGTTTACCGAGAAGTGCTTAGGCGTTAAAAACACTCTCGACAGACATGGCAGTAGGCTAGCGGACCAGACTTAAATCAAAGCTCCCCGTCGTATATTGCACCCTATTTTCAATTTCAACGCTCCATGTTGCCGTCATTATCTGCCACTACAGGAAAAATCTACATAACTAATGTTATAACGGGATTCGAAATGTTATGGCGGGCGAAGCCGCGGGTAACAGCTAGTAATATAATAATCTTACAATATTGAGACTGTCCGATACTGTGTGCCGTGTTCTTAAATTGTGAAAAATGTGAGATTTATAAATGTTTTAAATTATTTGATATCAGTATATGATGTAGAAAGATGATTTGCTACAATGAAACAGAATCAAATCAAGTTATCAAAAATATTTTTAATTTTGATTTGACCCTTTCATTAAGTTATTATACAAAAAGAACCATAAGTGTCCGATACTGGGGTACCTTCCCCTAAGTATGAAGAGGGGGCCTAACAAAGGGGAAATCTTTCTGCTTAATTAATTTGGAAAGTTCCTTGGGTATATGGTATTATACGTATTATCGGCAGTGTGTCCTACAGTGAAAGATGTAACGAGATGATTTGACAAATTGGAACTTACGAGTCGCGCGTGGTATTTTGGTCACGAGGCTGATTGAGATCTCAGGTGGTCAACAAAACAACAAAAGAATGTCTTCCAATAGTTAAGGCCAAATGCTGAGATCCGTACAAACTTCCGGCGGAAGTACTATTAAACGACAAGTTAAATAACCTTAATATAATAGACTATAACACACATTCTCTAAAGTCTGTTTGCCGAGTCGAGATAGTGGAAGTAAACACAGTTGTACACGTGATTGCAGGGCTGCCCGCTAGGGGTGCATAGAGCTGTGCCTGTTGAACGTACGCCAACTTCAGTGCTGTGTATAGCCTACATGTGAAGCGGGCTGACTAATCGGTTACATGCTACAGCGCGGTTTATTTATTGTTCGTTTATGTATTATCATTTCAAATGATATTGTCGACTTCTTCGTTATGCTTAGGTCTACCGTTATGCGTCACGGTTACGGCGTGTATGACGTTATCATGTATATGCATATGCATGTGCTCCGAGTCTGAGTTTACTCCTGGGGTCTGGCGTTATGCGAACGGAGACTGCGAGTGCGTGACATCATGCAGTCCTCGCGCGGGAAGCCTAAGGTAAAGCGTAATGGAGTCTGTTGAGTCTGAGTTTACTCCTGGGGTCTGGAGTTATGCGAACGGAGACGGCGAGTGCGTGACTGCATGCAGCTTCCGTGCGGGAAGCCTAAGTTAAAGGGTAATGGAGTCTGTTGAGTCTGCGTATACTCCTGGGTGTCCGGACAAAACGTACCACTTGATTTTCGAGGACATAACGTACCACCTAGGACGTTATCTACCTAAGAACGGTTTTCCCGTAATCTAAAAATATTTACGCTAGGACATAACGTACCACTTGATGTCAGACGGGCATTCCAGTTACAGGTTCATTACCACATAAACATCAGTGGCGATCACACTGTGCGTCTTTAAACATTTTGATATTGTAACATGGAGTTGTGTACAACGAATAAGGGTGGTTTATGTGCGCAATTCGACGGATGAAGTACGAATTGTACATTGAAAGTTCAAAGAGAAAGAAGAAATATGTCAAGTATGATGAACGGCTTGACAGAATAATGAAGCAGTATGAAGAGAATGCAAACTTGAAATCTTGCTTGAGAGCTCTCTCTCTCTCTCATATTCGCAGAACATGGAATGAAACTTCACATGGCGAACTTGCTATTCACTAGGATATAAAAACCCAAAAAAACACACATTTTTTAAAATTAAAAAACATCGTAAAGAAAACGAAAAATGACGAGAGCAACCACAGCTGATTTTAAACACGCCAAAATGTTTATAAACATTTTGACAGACCAAAGCCTGGATAAAGTGTGATGGGAATCCAAAAATGTATCATATTTTATATTAGTTTATGTTATGTTATTGCCCACGTATTTATTACCAGGATTAATTGAGCAATACCGAGCAAGTGGCCGTGCGGTTAGGGTTTCATGCACCCTAAATACTTCCCACTCTTTCAAGTGGTACGTTATGTCCTCTCCTAAATATTTTAAGGTCATTAGCTGACTCTTCGCAGGTAATCAGCCGGCCAAGTGGTACGTTATGTCCGTGGTATGTTATGTCCTATAACCTACTCCTGGGGTCTGGCGTTATGTGATACGGAGACGGCGAGTGCGTGACGTCATGCAGCAGAGTGCAAAGAGTTCTGGGGCTTCGAGCGAAGCGAGAAGCCCTCCTGAGCCTTTCTAACATGTGTAGCATTTGTAGCATGCGTCATTTGAAATGATATAAAGTCTAGTCTCTCAGACTGACTGTATTTTTTTATTTAATTAATAAGTTCTTAACTGCTTATGACAGGCAACAGTAGTCTATACAGTGCAGCACAGCACTAATTGCAGCAAGTCTTGTCTTTTCTAGGGCTACGGCATGACTAATGACCTCGGAGTTTCTTGGCTACCCGTGTCAGGCAGCGCCGATGACGTGAACTGGGCGTGTTTCCCTGTCTGGGTAGCCAGGGGCACTGTCTCGATTCGGCGAATATCCTTTAGTTACATATTAATTCTTGTAGTCCTTGTATCATGTTAGGTTAGGTTATTTAAGGGGGGACGTACATGGAAATGTCAGAAAATGTCATTTTTCGATTTATTTTTTATCAATTAGTACAACTCATTGGCAATACTTTCCACAAGTTTCATAATCCAATTCGCATCCTAAGTGCTATAAAATAATTAAATGCCCAACGCGTACATCATGCCACGCCCACTTGGACCGTATTGTCATGGCGGCTGAGTGAACAACACGGCAGTGAGTAGCTCCGAAAACATTGTGTATTTAAGAGTGTATTCGAGGAATAACCTAAACCATATTTTTCACCCGACAATATAAGTGCATACGTTGCCCAGTAACTAATAAGAACATCATTTAGAATTACTAACTTCCTCGTAAATTGGTTAAATAGGAGTTTCCACCTGCATCGGTAACATGGGCGACTGTAGAGAGTGTGGTGGTAGCTTGGGGAAGGCTGGAAAGGTACAGTGTGGTTCATGTAAAAAGTGGTTCCACAAGAAGTGCGTGAATACATTGAACAGATTCACCGAGTGGGTGTGTGTGCAATGTGTGGACTATAGTGCAACTATAAGTGACAGTGTAAGTGACAAAGACACTCCATCAATGGATAATATTTATGGAATGCTTAAAGACTTAACAGAACAACTTAAAATCATAAAAGACGAACAAAGAGCGAGAGAGACTGATCTAGGTAACTCATTGGAATTGTGCCATTAGAAACTAGACGATTGTGTAACATTAATTTCTAACCAGCAGATAGAAATTAAGGAATGTAAAGGACAGATTGACACATTAACCCAGCAAAATGTAAATCTCAAGGCGAAGCTAAAATCCCTAGAAAACCGCCTAGGAGAATCTGAGCAGTACACACGTAGGAATACGGTGGAAATACACGGTGTCCCGGAAGTTCCTAACGAAAACATTATTGAAACTGTGAAGAAAGTAGGTCAAGCTCTGGATGTGGTCATCACTGAAGCAATGGTAGATGCCTGTCATCGACTGCCTAAGTCACCTAATCATCAACACAGTGGCATCATCTTAAAATTAGTTCGGTGGGACGACAAGGAGCATTTCATGGAGCGTCGCCGGGTGAAACGGAATCACTCCACTCGTCACGTTGGTCTTCCTGGCGACAGTGTAATTTATGTGAACGAGAGTTTATCACCAGAGAAGAGGAAATTACTGTCACAAGCTCGGAACATCAGGAGAGAGAAGGAGTATTCTTTCTTGTGGGTAAGAAATGGACACATTAAAATATGCAAATCTGAAGGTTCTCGAGTCATCGTAATTCGAAATGAGGATGACCTGAACACTCTCTAATGGTATCAAAACCTATATTATCAATTTATTATCAAAATGTAGGAGGAATGAATACAAAATTAGATTTATTGAATGAAAACCTGATCACCAAAAAGCATGACTTAATTCTAATTACAGAAACTTGGTTATCTAGTAAAATCGCTGACAGTGAGGTCTGTTGTGATATGTACAGAGTATACAGGGCTGAGAGGCTTGCCAGAGCAGGGGGTGGGGTAGCTATCTTGGTCCGGAGCGGATTAACAGTACTCAAGGTCGAAAGAATGACTGGCAGCTTGGAATGTCTATTAGTGAAACTGGTTATTGGAGGAAATATTTGGTACGTCTGTAATGTTTACATTCCACCAGCTTCAAAAGTAGAAACATACAGGCAACTATACCGGTGGTTGGAATCCAGCACCGAAATATATGATATAAATTTATTAATCTTTGGTGACTTCAATATCCCAACAATACACAGTACAATAATTAAAGATGACAATATTCACACAAGAGAACTCGTACTTTTTAATAATTATCTTGAGCTAAAATCTTATAATTCAGTACTAAACCGTAACGGGAGGACGCTGGACTTGGTTCTATCCAACAAACCCAACATAAATGTAACGGAAAACGAAGACCCACTCTTACCGCTGGATCGCCACCACCCTTCTCTGGATGTGGAAATATCTCTAACTATATGTCGAAACCAAGTAATTATCCAGCCTAATGATACCTATAACTTCCGGTAAGCCGATTTTTAACAAATGTACACTCGGTTGAGGGATAGTGCCTGGGGTCAAATATACGAGTGCACTGATGTAAATACTGCAGTAGACCTGTTTTATCAATTTTTTTACACAGTACTTGGCGAAACTGTTCCTATATGTAAACGACAAACGGGCAGAAATATCCTGTCTGGTTCTCTAAGGAAACAAAGAGTAAATTGAAGGAGAAGGAACACCATAGGAGGAGAAAATATTACTCAGATCATCATAGACTACGTTTTGAAGAATTAAGGTCAGAAATTAAAAAGGACATTAAATTATCTTATAAGAAATATATCCATAATATTGAACAAAAGATTAGCAGGGACTCAAAGAAATTTTGGACGTTTATTAAAAACAAGAAAAAAAATAGGAAGACATGCGACACTTTTAAATATAATAATGAAGAATTGGACAGGGGTGATTCCATTGTTGAAGGTTTCGCGTCATATTTCAAATCTGTGTATGACTCTCAGTCAGCCCAATGCAAAGTCCCAGCCTGCAATTCGAATACTCCCAACACCCTTCACATAAAACTTGTCTCAAAGGAAGAGGTAGAAATGGCATTTAAAAATTTAAAACCTAAGTCGTTGGCTGGTCCTGATAATATTCCACCGTATGTAGTTAAGGGATGTGCTGAAAGTCTCAGTGACCCGTTACACTTTATATTTAACTTAGCCATACAAACTTGTACGTTCCCTGACGCCTGGAAAATCACTCGCGTCTGCCCTATACTAAAATCGGGAGATCCATCACTAATTAATAACTACCGTCCTATATCTATTTTATCTGCAGTAGCCAAGGTATTTGAATTCATATTGCACGGAAGAATATCAGTATTTCTCAGACAACTCGTAACAGATAACCAACAGGGTTTCCTATCCAGGAAATCTACAGTGACGAATGCAATTAATTTTACTCAAATTATATCTAAAGAGTTAGATAAAGGAGGGCAGATGGATGTCATATTTACAGACTTCGAGAAAGCTTTCGACACAATAAATCACGATATCCTTCTTAAATATTATGTATTTTGGGATTTTCCCACCCATTACTCAAATTATTCATCTCCTACCTCAGACACAGGAAACAATTTGTTTTGTTCCAGAAAATTGTCTCAAAGGAATACATAGTTCATTCCGGAATACCCGAAGGTTCGAACCTTGGACCTATGATTTTTCTAGCAATGATAAATGATTTGCCACGATGTATACTGCACTCAAATAGTCTTTTATATGCAGATGACTTCAAAATTTTTAAACCAATTTCTTCCACTAATGACTGCACTCTACTACAAAATGACCTAAATAATATACACAAATGGAGTATAGAAAACAAATTAAACTTAAACGTACCGAAGCGTGTTGTTATGACCTTTACACGTAAGATGAACCCAATCACATTTGTTTATGGAATTGGACCTAAGTCATTGAAAACAGTAAGCGAAAATAAAGATCTAGGGATTCTGTTTGACCGAGAGCTTGCTTTCACTTATCATGTGCAAAAGACGGTCGGGGATACTTACCGCATGTTAGGGTTTATAATAAGTAACACTAAGCCATTCATTAGGACCAGTACCTGCATAAACCTTTATACTGCCATGGTGAGATCCAAGCTCGAGTACGCCAGCCAAGTATGGAGTCCCTGGCAGAAAACATGCATTAAGTCCATTGAGCAAGTTCAAAAGAAATTCCTCAGATATTTACACCTCAAAATAACGGGCAATTACCCACACATGGTACCCTACGGTGAACTTTTGTTGAATTTCGGCATGACTAGTTTGGAGTCTCGAAGGCAAGTGAATGATATGAAATTCCTTTATAAAGTCATTAACGATCAAATTGATAACTCATTTTTCTCATCGCTCCTAAATTTCAACATCCTTCGCTTAACCCTCTTAGTGCCAAACCATTTCCTGAAATACTTGCCAAGAATGCCAAGCCATTTTCAATGGTCATGCAGACTATTCGAAAAAAAATCATAAATGCCCCATTTCCAACGATAGAATCATAATTTTTGATTTGCATTATAACCAATACCTCATTCTTTCATACATTACGTTCATAAAAGTAAATACGGCATCTAACCCTTTTTAATTGAAGTTATTCTCATAATATTTCTTTTTGTAAAAACAAATCAGTTTTGAGCCAAAATTGAGGACACTGAAGAGTCATATTCGAAAGAAACTACGTTTCCAGCTGTAGAAAGTTCTTAGATATATCTGTAGGCAGAAAACGTCAACTAGACGAAAACAACTGCACCGCAATTTTGGCGGGAACGCATGTGATTGGGGGAGCACAAACAGAGGGCATGAATACGAATTCAAACCTATCGCGTAACGGACTTCGAAGGAAAAAAGTAAACACCGCACAGGCAAGCTTGAAACCTCATCTTTCCAACAGTATGAAATAATCACGGACATATGCCTACAGACATCTATAAATATAAGATAAACAGCGCGCCGATTGAATCGGCTTTGGCACTTTTGGCGCGAGCAGTGAGAGCCGATCTGATCGGCGCGTGGCACTAAGGGGGTTAACTACAAGATCAACCATAAAATTCAAAAATGATATAACCAATACTACTTCACATAATAATTCACCTGTATGGAGGCTTTGCAGTATTTACAACGATGCGGTTCGTGTAAACTGGGAACTAGATTTCTGTCTCTCAATCAGACCGTTCTTGGAAATTATAATCCAGTCACTCTAATTCGTACTTGAAATAAAATTATCACACATAACAGAATCAACAATGTATATATGTGGATAGGCCTGTTCCCTAGTTATTAATGTTACCTTTTAGTTTATTATGTAATAATTTCAAAACCTGTTTTTTTTTGGCATTAGATCAAATTTAGATTTAGTTTTTATATTATCTTTTTACTACTATGCATTTTGATCTGTGTGAACTTCCTAGTTTTAAGAATTACATTAAGATATTAATACTTAATGCAGACATATCAGGAAATGTATCTTACTGTGTAGGTGCACTATTTTTGGGGCACACACTGAGCCCTGTTGTGTACCATCAATAAATAAATAAATAAATAAATAAATAAACTCTTTGGTATTAGTTATATAATCAGAGTTTCTGAGCACTTTCTTCAAGAAAAGTTACTATGGAAACATCAACAAGGCCATGAAGTATATTCTCTCAGTTTTGTACATCTGTGACTGTTATATAATCTCCTTGGAAACAATAGACAATCGTAATCTTTGTTTACAAATTGTGATTACTTGTATTTGCTTGCGTTCGTTGAATAACTTCTCGTTGTAATTGATTGTGTTATTTGAATTATGCCAAGACCACGAAAGTTGTTTAAAAAGATGTGCAAGTAGCGTGTGCGTGCTTTAATAGATTCTAGGTATGCTAATTATACCGATAATCGAAGCGAAGTTAGGTCTGACCAGACCACATGGTTTGAACATGCGAGCTCACCACCCAGCAGCTCCAGATGGAAGATTACAAGTGCAAATATTAGAGATAATAATGATGATTGTCAGGATAGCACTGGACATAGGTTGATTGACATTGAGTTGTTGTCTAGTGCAGTGAAATCCACATGTAGCTGTAAGAAAGGTGGCGGCAACGATCTGGAATTCTTTGATGATGGTAAGAGAGTGGGCGTGGTGTGTAATGTACACATTTTATGCAAGGACTGTGATGCTGACACGTCATTTAAAACTTCAAAACTAAATATTGGTACTATGCAGCAAACATGAGATTAACGTATGGTCCAGGGATGAATGTCTTGCAGAGAATGGGCTTCAAGGTTGGAGCATTCACTCAAGACATCTTAAAGAAAATTGGCACACAACGTATAAATGCAGTTGAGAAATCCATTGAAGATCTTGCAAAGAACACAAGACAGAAGAAATGAAACCATAAGAGAAGTCTTGAAGGAAAGGAGGACACTCAGTACAGTTCTGGTGCCTTTTGATCAACGTAATGGCAAGCAAAATTGAGTTCAACTTTCAAGTGCATTTTCTCACAATATCTATTTCATTGTTCAGGTACATTTTTCTATGAAACTTGAAAAAGTAGAGCCATAATTTTTAGCATTCACATTGCAGTGTGTATAACAAACATATATACAGAGGGAAATTTTAATTTAATTTATGTACGCCGAGATATACCAGAAAGAATGTACAATTTTTATTGATTTTTTTAGTTTACAAAACAATTAAGTATAAATTCATTAAATATCAATCTATTAAAAAAGCTTATGTGTATTTGTTTCTATATATATTGAGGTTATACTGTAAAATTTACTTGACAATCTGTCGGATAGTTTGTCAGAAAAATGTACCTTTGTGAATCATGGGGTCATCAAATTTCAAAATCGAAAAATAATTCAAATGGTTTGGTTAAAATTATGCAAATTTGTCAGTAGATGCACCTAACTATTCTTAACCTTTGTACAAAATTTCATTTGTGTAACTTCAAAAGTGTGGATTTGGTGAAGGATTGTGTTTGTACATGTATTTCGTGTACGTCCCCCCTTAAAAACACGTTCAATTTGTTGAAAGAAACGTTCACTCTTTTTCGTAATAGATGGCGTCCGTCTATCATTCAAGACCTGTGTCATTGTGGTATTTGTACAAGTATGTTTACTTGTAATTCAGGCTACGATTTTGAAGCGGATAGATGCAGCCTTAAGTCAGGCATGCACCTAGTGCAAAAGAGGAAAACCATGAAATTCAATTGAAGGATCGTTTAGGTTGGAATCGAACCAAGGGTTTTCCTGGTTGCCTAATGACAGTGAGTATTCGGAATTCAGCCTTTTAACCAGAATTATACTCCAAGGAGTCTTCACGGTGAGAAGTAGGAGCCAGTAAGTATCTCACTGGAGAGAAACGTTCACATAATAATAATGTGGCAGGAATGGGCTATATAAATTGCACAGTATAAACAGCTCTCACAAGATGTATTATTTGATAGTAGCCTATAGAAAATCCACCTTCATTCATAACGACTGTTCATTTTGAGTGGCCTCTTGGCACGTTTGTTGTGAAAGTAGTGCACGAGATGCGATAAACAGCGCTTTGTTCTCGTTAACCGTTATCGCTCTCTGCTCTGGATTGTGGGGGTGGGGACGAGGAAAAATGACGTATGGCGGACCGCTCTGGTTACTTATACTGCTTTAGAAAAACATATTCGATGACAGAAGCACTACTACAGGGGGTAGGCAAAAATGAGATTACGCTCGTTGGAGTGGGTGAATCTTACACTTCGCTGATATTGAACGCTAATGCTGTTGTTGTTTCATTTGAGGGGCTTGGACATCGTGGTCATGTAGTCCCAAGTGACGTGGATGACTGTAGTAGTTGTGTGGTGTCTGTAGTAGTGTGTGTATTTGTAATTCAGGTGGGGATTGGGAAAGAGGCGGCCATGACCTTAAGTTAGGGACCATTCCGGTATTTGCGTGGAGTAGAAGTGGGAAACTACGGAAAACCACTCCCAGGATGGCTGAGGTGGGAATCGAACCCTTCTCTTCTCAGATTTGCCTCTGCGTGTACCACGTTCCAGCCCTCAGACCAGAATTAAATTTCTTGGCAGAGCCGGGATCGAGCCTGGACCTCCAGAGTGACAGCCAAGAATGCTACACTAGGAGGTGGACTATTGAACACTAATATCTATCTCTATAAATGAAGTAAGATTTATATCTGAACATTTTCAGTTTTTAGCTAAAACTTTGTATTTATTCCGCGTGAAATTGTAATGACCAAATATACACTCAGTAGCCTACAATTTTGTCTGACTGTGTGTCTGTTATGGTTGGCGTCAAAGCTACTGGAGAGAATGGCATGAAAATTAGTATTTAAGTAGAAGGCCCCTCTAAAATAAAACTAGACTGCAAATTATTTATGCATTCCAAATTACGAGGGAGTTAAGAGGAATGCTTAAATCCCAGGCAGTAAGGCAATAGTGCAATTTGTGTCCAACGCTTTATATGATAAGACCAGTTGTGAGAAGGGGTTGGTGAATCCAATATTCTGTGAATATTTTCAGGTGCGAAGGATAACTTCTTGACGTGAATATGTCACAACACAGTTCTAATGCATTTGTCTCAATGAAGCAAATAAGAAATAGAAATAGCCTACATCTAATCATTCACTTCGCACGGACCATTGAGTGAGTCTATACGCGTGCTACTCAAACTCTGTCCCTGGCCAGGAGTAAGGATGTTAAACTCTATTCGGAATTATTTTATGTTTATTGCTGTTTCATCCAAACTCCAATGGTATATTCTCGAAAAAGGTGATTTCCTGCCCTAGTTTCTAATGTCAGAGTGTAGTTTAATCTTCGTACAACATCGACTTCTTGTAATTCATTCCACTACAGTATTAGCTATTAACAGGAGAAAGGTGTCCCCTAATTGTCTGTCCTTTCTTCAGGGATGGGGATATGTCTCAGAATCTACCTTTCTTTACTCTATGAACACGCCAACGGCGGGTACTCAACACTAGTTAGCTAGTGCGCAGACTACCTATAATTCACTTGAAATAGGCCCTACCGTGTAATATCAGCAGGTTCACTGACCCCAGAACTAATCAGTAGTCTCCGTAGAAGTCACGTGAAACCAATTCTCACTAACCTCGAAAAAAATGAGAATGGTTGACATGGAAGTCAGCGGATTCTTCGCTACATACAGCAGCATGTTACTACTTTCAGTTGTAACTCATCAGTCGGTCAACATTCATTTTCACATTATGACTGGGCAGGGCGACAATGTATATGTGCACATCAAAAATGTTTTGCATATACTTACCACATCAAGTGGTGGTGGTACAAAACTTCATCCAGGAGTCCGCCATTGCACGAATGGAATGGCCTGCGATATCGCCAGATATGAACTGTATCGAACATGTCTGGGAAATGCTCGTAGTCTCTTCCGCTTTCCTTTTCACTCAGCGATATTCATACTTTTACCGCTTATTTAAACTCTCTTGACCTCCACTACAACCATTCAAACTATTCATGACACACAACGTAAGACAACGGCTATCTCAACGCAGGGTGACCAGCACTCAGTAATATTCCACGTTCTTCCACTGTGTTGGAGTCAGAAGTACATGTTACTGTCAAGTAGAAGAGCATGCTCTAACTACCAAGGTTAAGTCAGGATGCACCTCACTATTCCGCACTAGATCACATTTAAAGAAATTATGACGTTCTTCCAGCCATCTAATACACTAGTTAATTGATTGCTGGCATATGTTGTGTTATTGTGATAAGAAATTCTTTCATTATTGACATAAGAATAATTTATTCTATCTATTGAATATTGTGGAGATATGCAAATCAGGGAACTAACGGACCACTTAATATCTTTCAAAGCCAGCTGTCAGTAATCTGCAACATTTCCTTTGCCTGCCATGGAACAGTGGAAAATCACTATTAGAAGTACGTCTATGTTCTGGAAGTTGATTGTCTTGTGTTCATTCATGAAGAAGTTACCTTGTCGGCTTTGTTTACATCCTTGGAAGTATCAATGTCATTACACCAGCTCAGGAGAATCTGAAAACTTCCTTCAGAGTATTGAAATCGGGCCCCGCACCTGGTGAAGAGCTGTGATGTAAGCTCCATACATGGCGTCTGTTTACTATGCGTACACAAGATTGCATTGTGCGGAGTTAAGATTGCTACCTGTGAGCCCTCCAGTGGTTAAATCTTTGAAGAGCTGAGTGAAGGCATTCTTATTTCAAAAGGGCAAATGTTATTAATTATAAATTAGTAAATCTTGTAAATATTGTGTGAAGTAGGCCTATACGTGAAGTTGTGAAGTTATTCCCAAACGAGGTTATGCATCTGCACCTGAACTGAGTATACATAGTCCCCTCTTCAGTTGTCCAACATCAGCGTGAACTCTAAAGGTATCGTCTTCAACTCAATAACAACTCATGGCCCTAGACTGACAATTTTGCTAAAGAATCAAATCATTGGGAGAAATTCCAAGTATTTTGAAGACCAGCCAATTATTGAGAAATTCATCTCTTCAATTTAAATATGTATTTTAATAGAATAAAATACGGTATATTGCGCAGTATAATATTTGTATACAAGATTATTACTGAGAATCCAGCCCATGCCCGAATCGGAAGTTTACCGAGTGGCCCTGTGGTTATTCATTTCCAAATTGTATTATTAAATTCAAATTTATTAGTTAAAATAATATAAAAATCAATTAAATCAGCAGGTACAAATGAAGAGCATTTAAATATACTTGCCATGAATATGGTAATAACAGAGTATTTAATCTACCTTATAGGCTATGTACTCGTTATGCATTTTCTTGTATACGTTCTGCATAAAACCCTAATATATTTCGCAAAATCAAAGCTTTGAGAAACTTATTGAATGCCCTTTAAATATGTCTCCTCCTTCGGTCAATAACTGTACTCGTAGACTATTGTATCTAATATCAACACAAAACTGACCCAACGAAATAAGAAAACTTCGTCTCAATCTAAGACGTAGCCCGTATCAAGTGAGTGAATGTCTTCTAATGTATCATCTGTCATTACAAACCGTCGTGCATGCTTACTATAGTATCACAATTCACATATTCGTAAAGCTCTACAATGAGCCTCAGAGATAATATACACATTTTTCTGCCGGTCATTGCCCTGCCCTAAATAAATGTGTCGTGGAAATAATTTCCTATTTCAAAAATAATTGAGATATAAAAAATTTGGAAAAGTATGATGTTTGTAGTTCAGGCGGTATAATGATGAATGACGTAGGGCTTAGCTGACTTACATTACATAATGCCCCATGTAAAACAGTTTATTGTCTGTACGTAGAATGTTTCTGTACAATGTGTGGATCCATACTACCAGAAGCTGTAATGCAGGGATGTTCTCAAGAAATGTTTCATACACATTGGGTATGTATACGACGTGAAATATAATGTGTACTGATGTGTTTGGAGATGAGTACAAATAATCTTACTGAAGGTAAAATAGAATGTCCGCATTTAGTAAAATAGGATTTTCTAACATAGTCAACTGTTTGTCCGAGGGAAGAGCATAAAATAGTTTTGTATTACACATTTCGTAAGAGCATCACTTCATCACAGCTCCTGGTAGTATGCATGCATAAATTGTATGTTAACTTTATACAGGGTGTAACTAAATATGTGGGAAAGCTCAGGTGAGCCGATAGATGTCCTGACAACAAGCAAAACATGTCCTGTAAACATATGGCGTATGTGCGTTCGTTGCCATGTTACAAGCATTGTTTGTGGTGTGCGTAACACAGACGGTGGCACGATGCTAATTGGTCATTTTTGGAGGGCACACAGGCCACTTGAACGTTTCGTCGCTATTCAAGTCTGTGTGCATTCCAAAACAAATGGCTAGGGCATCAGGGACCGGCACCGTGGCCTGCTCCTTCTCCTGGTCTCAACCTATTAGACTTCTACTTACGGGGTCATTTAAAGGCCATTGTGTATGCCACACCTATTCATAACGTGGACACGCTGCGTCAGCGAAGAGACTAAGGATGTCAGCAGATACGACAGATGCCGGGAATATGGGAGCGTGTGAGACAGTCAATGATGCGGCACATAGACGCCTGCATTACAGCTCATGGTAGCCATTTCGACCACCTTCTGTAGAGAACTGCAAGTAGTAACGTGAAGTTTATCAACACAAATGATCAACCTGCATAGTGAAGCGGTCTGTCTTATGCACTCAACAATCAATGCTTGTAACACGAAAACGAAAGCAAATACACCATATTTTTACACGACATGTTTTGCTTATTGGCAGGTCCTCTATCGAGTCCCCGGAGCTTTCAACACATATTTAGTTACACCCTGTTACCCCGTCTAATCTAATTGGGAAAAGCATGTTGACCGACTGAAAAGTTTAAATTGATAGTGTGTACAGGCAACACTGAAAAGATTGCCATGAAAACTTCTCATATCCGTACGCGTTTGGATTTGTGGGACATTCTGATCTTCAGCTGCGTGGACTGCGGGCAATATAATAGTGCGTGTAACTGTGATTATTACGGTATAAGATTAGGGTACACACATCAAAAAAAGTTTTGCATCACCTCGGTTCCCAGATCTCCGGCATATAGACGTTGACTGTGTATATTGTATCAAAGATACAGTCCCTTTGACTGTTCATAGATGTCACTAAAACTGCTCAAAGATGTAAACAACCATGCATGAGCAGGGCCTATTAGACGGAGGGGGTACGACAGCCGATCAGTTCCAGTCATTCCACCAGGACGAAGGTACGCTGCTCATGTTGTCTGTAGTTCTACCATGCCTAGAAGGTCAATACCGCAGTTCGATCGCGTCCGCATTGTTACTTTGTGTCAAGAAGGGCTCTCAACAAGGGAAGTTTCCAGGCGTCTCAGAGTGAACCAAAGCGATGTTGTTCGGACATGGAGGAGGTACAGAGATACAGGAACTGTCGATGACAGGCCTCGCTCAGGCCGCCCAAGGGCTACTACTGTAGTGGATGACCGCTACTTACGGATTGCCGCTCGGAGGAACCCTGACAGCAATGCCACCATGTTGAATAATGCGTTTCGTTCAGCCACAGGACGTCGTGTTTCAACTCAAACTGTGCGCAATAGGCTGCATGATGCGCAACTTCACTCCCGACGTCCATGGCGAGGTCCAGCTTTGCAACCCCGACACCATGCAGCGCGGTACAGATGGGCCCAACAACATGCTGAATGGACCCCACAGAATTGGCATCACGTTCTCTTCACCGATGAGTGTCGCATATGCCTTCAACCAGACAATCGTCGGAGACGTGTTTGGAGGCACCCTGGTCAGGCTGAACGTCTTAGACACACTGTCCAGCGAGTGCAGCAAGGTGGTGGTTCCCTGATGTTTTGGGGTGGCATTATGTGGGGCCGACGTACGCCACTGGTGGTCATGGAAGGCTCCGAAACGGCTTTACGATACCTGAATGACATCCTCCGACCCATAGTGCACCCATATCGGCAGAATATTGGAGAGGCATTTGTCTTCATGGACGACAATTCTCGACCTCATCGTGCACATCTTGTGAATGCGTTCCTTCAAGATAACGACATCGCTCGACTACAGTGGCCAGCATGTTCGCCAGACATGAACCCTATCGAACATGCCTGGGATATGTTGAAAAGGGCTGTTTATGGACGTCTTGACCCACCAACCACTCTGAGAGATTTACGCCGAATTGTCGTTGAGGAGTGGGACAATTTGGACCAACAGTGTCTTGATGAACTTGTGGATAGTATGCCACGACGAATACAGGCATGCATCAATGCAAGAGGACGTGCTACTGGGTATTAGAGGTAGTGGTGTGTACTGCAATCTGGACCACAAATGCTGAAAGTCTAGCTGTATGATGGTACAACATGCAATGTGTGGGTCTCATGAGCAATAAAACGAGCTGAAATGTTGTTTGTGTTGATCTCTATTCCCTTTGTATTTAAAGGTTCCGGAACTCTTGGAACCGAGGTGATGCAGAACTTTTTTTGATGTGTGTACATGCCCTGGGACTTGAAATGTGATATCATCTAAGCTTTTGCCTTATGAGAGTGTGGATAACCACATTCGCATGCGTGGTAGAAGTGACTTTCACGGCTTGCTGGAAGATGTTTTTACGCAAGCAAAGTTCCTGGCATACCCTGATTAAGACTGCTCATGACCTAATGTGAACTACAACCTACACCAGATCTATTGTTCGCCTCGTTGCGTAGTGGCTAGCATTCTTCGCTGTCACCGCTGAGGCCTGGATTCGATTGCCGGCTCTGCCAAGAAATTTAATTCTGGTCTGAGGGTTTGAACGGGATACACTCAGCCTCGTGAAGCAAAACTGGAAAAAGGTGGGTTCGAATCCTACCTCAGTCAACCTGGAAGTGGTTTTCCATAGTTTCCCGCTTATACTCCAGGCAAATGCCGAGAAGGTGCCTAATGTAAGGCCACGGCCACTTCGAATCCAAATCCTACCTCTGTTACAAATACGCCTACTAGTTCAGACATTACAGTGCCACAGGTTATCAGACAAATTCTACACACACCGAATTACACGGGGCTACATGACCACGATATCACAAATCCCCTAAAAAATCTAGAGCAACAAAAATCTATCTTACTTCCTGCTTAATGAAATTGCACGAAAATATTGATGTGGAATGTGCAAACTATGTTTGTGTCTCTCAATCTATAGAGTAAGTATGTAGTGCGCAATTCTTGACTTCATATCACATAGAGTGAAATTATCGACTTTTAGTTTCCTGGAAACAACCTCCGTCGGTTGGTAGGCAGAGGTCCTCGGTGGGCTGTAGAGCCACATGTTCCTTTAGGCATAAATTTCACACTTCTTTAGTTTTTCTAGATATTAATCAAGATGTTGGTTTCTTTCTTATTGTGTTTTAATCAGGCCAATGAATATGCAACATAAAGAGTCTCATTAGTCTGGGTGACCAGCTATTCGACTAAGTTGTTAGCACTTTATGTTTGGGCTTGAAGGGTTTGAGGTTCAATTCCCGGTCTGACACTGGGATTTTAGCCTCCTATGGTTATTTCCTACAGCTTGAAGGCTGAAAGCTTTTGTAATGTCTGAATTATAGTTTCATGTTCATCACGACGCTTAGGTCAGCCATAATCGTCAAACCCCAAATACCTGCACCCGGCCTGTTACAATGACGAAACGCAGCAAATATGTAGGCGCATTAAACCATTCCATATATTGAAGACGGTGGATAGGCGGACTTTCGTAATGACTAAATCAATTCCTCTGAATGAGAATTCGGAATTACAAAGAAACTCAGTCAACGGGGAGTCTTAAGTTATATAGGGTACAACTCTTAACGTTCATCACAAGAACATTCAATTCTAATTAACTCCTTTATAAGGACAAAGAGCTATAACTATATCCATACGTTTAGGAGAAAGTAGGCTACATGTTCTTTACTGAACATCTTGGTTACATCGATAGTGCATTATCTAAATCGACGGACTTCGATTTTTAAAGAACATTTTGCCTCTGCGAACGAATTTAGATTCTATGCTGTTTTGTACTAGATCAACTGAATTTCAATGTCCCGGCTGTTTGTGGAGACCGGAAAATTAGTGTATTATGACGTGCATGTTCACTAGAGCTTGGGTCAGCCGGGAAGGCGGCCGGTTCTCTGGGAACTGCGCAGAGAGAGACAGAGATACATTCATTCATTCATTCATTCATTCATTTATTTGCAATGGGGGGTGTGTCCCCCGGTGGCAAATTGGATATACATAACAAATACATAATTATACATAACAATACATAATTATACATAACAATTCAATAACAATTATACAACAATTAAACTGGAGTATTTACACAAATAGTCAGTCTTTTCTTAAACACACCTATATGTTTGGGAAAAGGCTCTAAGACTGCGGCAGGTAGAGAGTTCCAGTTATCAATGGCACGGTTTACAAAAGAATATTTACCATAATTTGTTCGCTGTGGTCGGCCCTTAACTTTGAAAGGATGATCGCTCCTACCCATGTAAGTGGGCTTTCCCAATCGTTTGCTAAGCTCACCCCATGCTGGTTGATTTGTATACGTGTTGTACATAGCGCAGAGTCTAGATTTCATCCTCCTAGCCTCCAGTGATTCCCACCCAAGTTTCTTTAACATACGGCTCACACTGCTCCTGGGATTAAAGTCACTGAGCACAAATCTAGCGGCCTTTCTTTGTACCATTTCCAACTCATTGATGAGCCCTACTTGATATGGATCCCAAACCGCCGAGGCATATTCCAGAATAGGTCTTACAAGTGACAAATAGCCTAATTCTTTAGCAGAGGTACTACTTCCTTTTAATACCCTCATTACAAAGTGCAGGGATTTGTAAGCTTTTGAAACTACACATATCCACTGTTGCATCAGGTCCACTATGTCCGAGTCCCCACACCGCAAGCTGCTGCCATGAGTTCCTGCGGTGTGGCAACACCGTCGCTTACCTCATCGAGCCCGCCTCTTTCACGCTGCTTTAAACTTTTTAAGTATTCGTGCACTTTGTAAACTATTTCTCGGGCTTGCCTATGCACAACCTGACGTTTACTTCCCTCTGCTTCCTTAGCACTCGAAATGTACACAATCGCTTTCACTGGATCTTCAAGACGGACTGAATGTGATTGGTGGGATGGAAGTGAGACATGACGTAATGGTAGCGTTGTGTTCTGCGCGCCGCCTTCCCGGCTCACTCGAGCTCTAGTTATATTAAACAATTCCACGAATTTTCGATCATGTTCGCAACATAGAATCTTCTAAAAGAGCATCCACAAGCCGCCTCAGATTTGGTGATATGTCTCTATTTTTCTTTCTTTCTTTCTTTCTTTCTTTCTTTCTTTCTTAAAAGTGATGAGTTTAAATATTATTCTTTGGAATTCTGTGATTGTTGAGAAAAATTACACTGTTTCACATCATCATGACAAGACTCGACATGCATTGGTTCTCTCTCTAAGAGCGGAAATTTAAATGATAAAACAAAGCATTTTCAACGCTAACCCTGTAGGCATTTACAACGAAACTCCGCATGATCACATTTTAACAATGCCTCAAGAAGGCGTTCCTAGGCATCATTGAGCACGGTATGCCGCTAAACAGCTGTCTTCATCCACCCAGAACTGAGAAGAAACTTACCTTTGTGGTGTAGCAAGCATTGGTTAGAGTGAAAAAAAGATTCAGGGCCTCATTTCGTCGCTGGTGTAAAGAGCAATATACTCCTGCACATGTTGGCCGCATCCAGTATTGTATTTGATCCTAAAAGTTTGGAGAGATAAACCCCACTCCTCACTTGCTGGGGAAATCGATGGAAATTTTTCCATTTGCCCAACACATTTGTTAATCACAGCCCATTTGTGTATAAATGATTACTACGCCGTAAACACGCCATAAAAAAGCTTTGATAGAATTGGTTTCATTTATTATATCTTCGATGTAATCATTTATAAATGTATAGGGGCTGATTACTCGCCATTACATACAAGCTTACATAAATAGCTTACATGTTGTTTTCCACTGATCTAATGTCCGAGTGCCATGAAATGCCTATTAGCCTACTTTCGATTTTTGCAAAAAATGAAAGTAGACTTATGAGATCAACACAGGGAGAAAAAAGTGTGTCTGTCTGTGTGTGTGTGAGTCTGTGTGTGTGTGTGTGTGTGTGAATGTGTGTGTGTGTGTGAGTCTGTGTGTGTGTGTGTCTGTGTGTGAGTGTGTGTACTCTGAATGTCTGTCCCCCCCTATCAATTCAAACACGGTGAATGCGAATTGAACGAAATTTGGTACAAAAGTAGCACTAGCAAAGGACACCTCAGTGTCATGTTTTATATCGCCGCCATCTTGACGGAAACGTAATGGCGGCCACACAAATGTTCAAAGCTTAAATCAAATTACGACTAACCTAATCATCCGATCTCTACCAAATTTTGCAACATCATACCCTTATGGGGGGAGCATCCTTTGACCAAACCAATAGGTCACCAGCGTAATAGTTTGCGGGTGGCGGCCATCTTTGTGTGAATATTGATTCCCCCTATTAATTCGAACACGGTGCAACCGAATGGAACGAAATTTGGTACAGAGGTAGTACTAACAAAAGGCACCTCAGTGTCATGTTTTATATCGCCGCCAACTTGACGGAAACGTAATGGCGGCCACACAAATGTTCAAAGCTTAAATCAAATTACGACTATCCTAATCATCCGATCTCTACCAAATTTCGCAACAACATACCTTTATGGGGGGAGCATCCTTTGACCAAACTAATAGGTCATCAACATAACAGTTTGCGGATGGCGGCCATCTTTGTGTGAAAATCGATTCCCCCTATTAATTCGAACACGGTGCAACCGAATGGAACGAAATTTGGTACAGAGGTAGTACTAACAAAAGGCACCTCAGTGTCATGTTTTATATCGCCGCCATCTTGACGGAAACGTAATGGCGGCCACACAAATGTTCAAAGCTTAAATCAAATTACGATTAACCTAATCATCCGATCTCTACCAAATTTTGCAACAACATACCCTTATAGAGGAAGCATCCTTTGACCAAATGAATAGGTCATTAGCCTAATAGTTTGCGGATGGCGGCCATCTTTGTGAGAAAATCAATTCCCCCTATTAATTCAAACACGGTGAAACCGAATGGAACGAAATTTGGTACAGAGGTAGCACTAGCAAAGGGCATCTCAGTGTCATGTTTTATATCGCCGCCATATTGACAGAAACGTAATGGCGGCCACACAAATGTTCAAAGCTTAAGTTAAATTACGACTAACATAACCATCCGATCTCTACCATACTTTGCAACAACATACGTTTATGGAGGGCTCCTTTGACCAATCTAATAGGTTATTAGCCTAATAGTTTGCGGATGGCGGCCATCTTTATGTCAAAATTGATTCCCCCTATTAATTCGAACACGGTGGAACCGAATGGAACGAAATTTGGTGCAGAGGTAGCACTAGCAAAGGGCACCTCAGTGTCATGTTTTATATCGCCGCCATCTTGACTGAAACGTAATGGCGGCCACACGAATGTTCAAAGCTTAAATCAAATTACGATTAACCTTATCATCCGATCTCTACCAAATTTTGCAACTACATACCTTTATGGAGGGAGCATCCTTTGACCAATCTAATAGGTCATTCGCCTAATAGTTTGCGGATGGCGGCCATCTTTGTGTCAGAATCGATTCCCCCTATTAATTCAAACACGGTACAACCGAATGGAACGAAATTTAGTACAGGGGTAGTACTATCAAAAGGCACCTCAGTGTCATGTTTTATATCGCCGCCATCTTGACCGAAACGTAATGGCGGCCACACAAATGTTCATAGCTTAAATCTAATTACGATTAACCTAATCATCCGATCTCTACCAAATTTTGCAACAACATACCCTTATAGAGGAAGCATCCTTTGACCAAATGAATAGGTCATTAGCCTAATAGTTTGCGGATGGCGGCCATCTTTGTGTGAAAATCAATTCCCCCTATTAATTCAAACACGGTGAAACCGAATGGAACGAAATTTGGTACAGAGGTAGCACTAGCAAAGGGCATCTCAGTGTCATGTTTTATATCGCCGCCATATTGACAGAAACGTAATGGCGGCCACACTAATGTTCAAAGCTTAAGTTAAATTACGACTAACATCACCATCCGATCTCTACCAAACTGTGCAACAACATACCTTTATGGAGGGAGCATCCTTTGACCAATCTAATAGGTCATTAGCCTAATAGTTTGCGGATGGCGGCCATCTTTATGTCAAAATTGATTCCCCCTATTAATTCGAACACGGTGGAACCGAATGGAACGAAATTTGGTGCAGAGGTAGCACTAGCAAAGGGCACCTCAGTGTCATGTTTTATATCGCCGCCATCTTGACTGAAACGTAATGGCGGCCACACGAATGTTCAAAGCTTAAATCAAATTACGATTAACCTAATCATCCGATCTCTACCAAATTTTGCAACTACATACCTTTATGGAGGGAGCATCCTTTGACCAATCTAATAGGTCATTCGCCTAATAGTTTGCGGATGGCGGCCATCTTTGTGTCAGAATCGATTCCCCCTATTAATTCAAACACGGTGAAACCGAATGGAATTAAATTTTGTACAGAGATAGCACTAGCAATGGGCATCTCAGTGTCATGATTAATATCGCCGCCATATTGACAGAAACGTAATGGCGGCCACACAAATGTTTAAAGCTTAAATCAAATTACGACTAACATAACCATCCGATCTCTACCAAATTTTGCAACTACTTACCTTTATGGAGGGAGCATCCTTTGACGAATCTAATAGGTCATTCGCCTAATAGTTTGCGGATGGCGGCCATCCTTGTGTCAGAATCGATTCCCCCTATTAATTCAAACTCGGTGAAACCGAATGGAACGAAATTTGGTACAGAGGTAGCACTAGCAACGGGCACCTCATATTCATGTTTAATATCCCTATAGCACGTTGTATTTCAACAAGCTACTACAACCAACATTCAATCATACTCCTTGAAAAGGACAAAGAGTTATAACAATACCCATGCATTTAGGAGAAAGAAGGCTATATGTTCTTTACTGAACATCTTGTTTTTATAATAATATACTGAATGTTTTAGTATTAACAGTATTGCTATTTATTATTGTAGGCAGTAAAATATAAGGGAAACGTTGTAGTAGTCGTAGTAGTAGTAGTTGTTGTTGTTTTTGTCGTTTTTATAATTGTAGGGGCTTTGCGACACAGTAACCATGTAGTCCCGAGTACTTGGATGTGTGTGAGGAAACTGTCTGATAACCTGTATCATTATGATGCCTGTCGTAGTAGCCTATACTAGACGCATAATGAAATATGGATGTCAAAGAATAGTGAGGCAGATCTTCTTCACAGCTTAACTTATACTTGTAGTTCTATGTTTAAAATGTCCTTAGGCTAATTGTACAGTTCATGAAAGTGACTGAAGGAGGGTTGTTTACACCATGCAGTTCCTTCACACTCAAACATTATATCACAATACAAACAAGAAGTTCCGTGAAGAACTATACAGCCTACTTTTCATGCCAATGATTATTCTACAGTATATGAACCTATCTAGAATAATGACGAAATTAAGTTGGTAATATCGAAATATCTAATTAGTTCAAAATATACCTGGTATAATGTAGCCTAATAGAGCACTACAGTTGGCAGCTCTGGTGACTGAATATATTCTTAGTTCCATCTCTTAAGGTACAGAATACAAAATTTGGTTGAAGTCCAATGGACGTTACATGCACTTAGACACTGGAACTATCAGCACGCGTAAAAGCATGTTGCCAACAATACCATGCGTGTGCTGGTCAGAAATAATCTGAAATATTATGATATCTTGTTGTGCCAATTTTGGATGAAATCCATTTGTTAGTATAGAAGTTACATGTATTTTAAAATTGGACATATCAGCAGGCATAGAATCATGTTGGCAGCACTGCCTTGTATTAATTACTCCAAATTAATCTAGAATGTCAGGTGCTATACGTGTGCAAAGTATGGAGCTGTTGGCTTTCATACTTTCTGATATATTGATATTAGGGTAAAAACATATAGACAGCATTTATTAACAGTTGGCAGCCCTGATTGCTCTTAACAATACTTATAGTCATATCTGTTATGGTACACATAGCACATACGAAATTTGGTTGAAATCCAACTGATAGTACCAATTTTTAAATACATGTAACTTCTATACTATCAATTGGATTTCAACCAAATTTCGTATGTGCTATGTGTACCATAACAGATATGACTATATGTATTGTTAAGAGCAATCAGGGCTGCCAACTGTTAATAAATGCTGTCTATATATTTTTTACCCTAATATCAATATATCAGAAAGTATGCAAGCCAACAGCTCTATACTTTGCACACGTATAGCACCTGACATTCTAGATTAATTTGGAATAATAAATACAAGACAGTGCTGCCAACATGATTCTATGCCTGCTGATGTGTCCAATTTTTAAATACATGTAACTTCTATACTATCAGTAGGCTTATAATCATGTTGGTAGAACTGACGTATATAAGTTACTCCAAATTAATCTAAAATGTCAGAATATACGTGTGCATAGTTTAAAGCTGTTGGCTTGCATACTTTCTGATATATTGGTATTTGGATAAAAATAGAGAGAGCAATTATTAACAGTTGGCAGCCCTGGTGGCTCTTACGAATACGCTCAGTCATATCTGTTTATGTACAGATATTACATACAAAATTTGGTTGAAATCCAATTGATAGTGTAGAAGTTATATGCATTTAAACATTGGACCTATCAGAAAGCTTAAATTTATTTTGGCAACACTGTCGTGGTTGGCCTGCTGGAAATTAAACTGAAATAGTATTATCTACATGTGTGCCAATTTTGGAATAGCTCCCATGCATACCTTGCAAGATATCCAACATGGAGCTCAAATTTGTAGTGCGTTTTTTCAGCAGATGGTAGCACTGACATCATTTTGAAATATAGACGTGAGATATTTCGGTGCAAATCTTTACTCATACTAAATTTGGTGTTGAGTGCTGTAGCCGTTTAGGAGTTGATAGGGGGGGGGGGGGGGGGGGGGTGACACACACACAGCCAGACAGACAGACAGACAGACACACATTTTCCCGGATCGATCTCATAAGTCTACTTTTTCCTCATTTTTGCAAAATGTGAAAAGTAGGCTAAAAATTGGTATCGGTGGCACTAGACTAGGGTGTAATTCAAATAATGAAAGTCCATTAAACTGGTGATAGATGAGGCTATTCTAAGCAACCTAGGTTACGAAAAGTCACCTATTTTTAGCCTACTTTTCACATTTTGCAAAAATGAGGAAAAAGTAGACTTATGAGATCGATCCGGGAAAATGTGTGTCTGTCTGTCTGTCTGTCCTTCTGTCTGTCTGGCTGTGTGTGTGTCCCCCCCTATCAACTCCTAAACGGCTGCAGCAATCAAAACCAAATTTAGTATGAGTAAAGATGTGCACCGGAATAGCTCACGTCCATATTTGAAAATGATGTCAGTGCTACCAACTGCTGAAAAAACGCACTAGAAATTTGAGCTCCATGTTGGATATCTTGTAAGGTAAGCATGGGAGCTATTCCAAAATTGGCACACATGCAGATAATACTATTTCAGTTTAATTTCCAGGAGGCCAACCATGACAGTGTTGCTAAAATAATTTTAAGCCTTCTGATAGGTCCAATGTTTAAATGCATATAACTTCTACACTATCGATTGGATTTCAACCAAATTTTGTATGTAATATCTGTACATAAACAGATATGACTGAGCGTATTCTTAAGAGCCACCAGGGCTGCCAACTGTTAATAATTTCTCTCTCAATTTTTTTTATCCAAATAACAATATATCAGAAAGTATGCAAGCCAACAGCTTTAAACTATGCACACGTATATTCTGACATTTTAGATTAATTTGGAGTAACTTATGTACGTCAGTTCTACCAACATGATTATAAGCCTGCTGATAGTACCAATTTTTAAATACATGTAACTTCCATACTATCAGTTTGATTTCAACCAAATTTCGTATGTGATATGTGTACCATAACAGATATGACTATAAGTATTGTTAAGAGCAATCAGGGCTGCCAACTGTTAATAAATGCTGTCTATATTATTTTTACCCTAATATCAATATATCAGAAAGTATGCAAGCCAACAGCTCTATACTTTGCACACGTATAGCACCTGACATTCTAGATTAATTTGGAGTAATTAATACAAGGCAGTGCTGCCAACATGATTCTATGCCTGCTGATATGTCCAATTTTAAAATACATTTAACTTCTATACTAACAAATGGATTTCATCCAAAATTGGCACAACAAGATATCATAATATTTCAGATTATTTCTGACCAGCACACGCATGGTATTGTTGGCAACATGCTTTTACTCGTGCTGATAGTTCCAGTGTCTAAGTGCATGTAAGGTCCATTGGACTTCAACCAAATTTTGTATTCTGTACCTTAAGAGATGGAACTAAGAATATATTCAGTCACCAGAGCTGCCAACTGTAGTGCTCTATTAGGCTACATTATACCAGGTATATTTTGAACTAATTAGATATTTCGATATTACCAACTTAATTTCGTCATTATTCTAGATAGGTTCATATACTGTAGAATAATCATTGGCATGAAAAGTAGGCTGTATAGTTCTTCACGGAACTTCTTGTTTAATTCAAAATAAAATATTAAAAGGTTTGTAGATTTCACGGTAACTCTTCAGGCCGAAGATACTAACGAAGTCTTTTAGCCAGTGGGGTTCGGGGAGGGGCAAGGAGGGGGGCTAAATTTGTTGCGTAATTTAAGCATGACGTTGCCTGTTGAGGAGGGGAGGGTGTCAGCTGATATGCGGTAAACGGCACTTGTTTTGTGAAACACGTACATAAGGACATTGTGTTGTTGTTTTTGTCTTCGAAATCTCACACAATGGCTGGAGATATTTGAACCGGTAGTACTGTGTAACCTAGCTTGTAGTGTAGAAGTCATTAATTGATTGATTGATCGATTGATTGATGTTGTTGTAAAGGATTAAATAACTTCGATTATCAGCTCTGGTGTAGAAATATGTTTGAAATCGAATGTCAATGCGTTGTCTCAAGCTCTGTCCTTCATACATGTTACTTGGTACTACCAAGTTTTGAATACAGGGATCAATGGCGAATTACAAGGAAAATACGATGCTCAGCAGTATGAGGAAGGTTATGGGATGAAATAAATGAAAATTAAACCCCACCCTGAGCTTAAGTATAGATATCGGCCTTCTAACGCTGCATCCCTGTTCAAATCTTGGTCGGTGCATGTGAAAACTGTGCCGGTCAGAATGAAAGCAGGACAGAAAGGTCTCCGGTCTCCCCAGTCAAATTAATTCCCGCAATACTCAATCATTTATCGTCCTCCAGCTGGAGTGCAATGGGGTATCAGTTGCGGAATGAAGCCGTGTTAACAGCAGCAGGTATAACTAGGGGGAAGTTGAGAGCCGCTGGTACTTCGTTGTTCTGGGTTTATAGTGGAAACCCGTTAGTGGTGTTCTGAGTTTTTAATTAGTAAGGAATATTCTTGTGTATCAACCTGACTGCCAACCTTAGTGGTTCAGACGGTTAGTCGTTGTCTTGCTGAATCCAAGTTCAATCCTTCAAATCCGGCTCAGGTCACTGACCTTTAAAGGGTGTTCTAATGATAACAAATCCGTGTCCTTGGCTACCGACAGGTTAAAGAAATGTTGGGCAAAATTCCGACATCCCATCGTCTTTCAGAATTAGCAATTAGGACGGACGTAAAACACTTGTTGTTTCATTTGATGGGCCTGGCCATCATGGTCATTTAGCCACGTGTAATTGGGGGTGTTTAAAATTTGATAACCTGCGTTTCTGTGGTGATTGTAGTAGTACCGGTATATGTAGCTGTAAGTAGGAAAGTTAGTACTTCAAGTAAGGTACTATCCCGGTATTTGCTCGGAGAAAGTGTGGAAATTTCCGGGACAAACCACTCTGGATAATTACCGTCCTTGCTGGGATTCGGACCTACAATCTCCGGATTTGCTGCTATCATGATGCACGATTAAAAGCCCACGGCTACTCCGCGGGGTAGGAAACCAAGCAGCCACGGGAAATCATCTTCAGGCTGCCGATAGTGGGACTCGATCAGACACTCGCGAGAATGCAAAGCATACAACTACATTTCTAGGCATGATTTTAATACAATGTCAACTTTCAGACAGTCTTTTTAGAAGCAGTAGGTTCTGGAAAATCTAAACGATTGTTCTTAAATTTTATAGTCTTTGTACGTCATTTTTCATAACTTACAAGTCAGCTGGTAACAGTATGTACCAATACGAGCACCATATGTATATAATAATAATAATAATAATAATAATAATAATAATAATAATAATAATAATAATAATAGCCAGGCTGTGTAACTCAGAAAGTAGTGTGTTATCCTTCTCGACGGTTTGATCTATGTTCTGTCATGTAGTACATTAAGGTAATCAAATACGACAGCTTAATGTCAATGGATATAATGGCATATACATGATATCCTGTGAACACAAAATTCTGGCAACTCGACATCCCGAAAAATATGAAAATATAACGTCTAAAAACGTATTATAATAAGTATTAATATTATTAACATTATTACAGTTGTTGCACTGTCTTCACACAAAGTTAGACCATAACGGTTCCTTTCATTAATTTACCACTCCTTTAGGATTTCAATTTCCTAATGAGTGTATTATACCGTAGACCCATAAGTAATTTGTGTTGCGTCATGGGCCATAAGCCTGGTAGAATCCTAAACAGATCTACCATCACCAGTAATGCAGGCCACTCCCCACGATGGTGTGAATGTGTTGTTCATAGACTCGTTTTGTGCCTTTCACTGTTATTGGCAGACACAGCACTAACCTTCAGACTCTGTTGAACATTCAACAGCCTTGGAGGGGAAGCCGACGTAGAGAAATCAGCTGTGTTGCGGAGGGGAATCCAGCCTATTTGCTTTTCCAAAACACTAACCGACGGTGTTTGTGATTTAATTTCACCTACACTAATTAAGATGCAACTTAATTCCTCGAAGATTTTTGCTTAGCATATTACTGTATCTTCTATCACCAGTTTTACGGACTTGATATATTTCCAACACACCCTGTATATGAGCAACCACTAACTTACTTCATTGAGATTTTCCTCATGAATTTCCACACTCCCTCTAGGCAATGCTGTGGTGGTGCGGAACCTTATTTCAGGACGTACCCAATACTAGATACTAATAATTACAGTTACACATTTAACTGTCACCAGAGAAACACAGGTTTTCTGACAAAATCAATGCACACCTATGTACACGGAATTGATAACAAGGTTGCCTCAAAGCCATAATATGAATTAACATTACAGTACTAACAAATCTGTGAAAAGATTTTAGTCTGTGAGGTTAACAGAAAACTGTGTGACATTTTAGAAGCGCTTGTACAAGACTAAGAACCCTCAGATGGTACTAACATTTCTTCTACAAATTAATACGGGAATAAAATTAAGCTCTGTAAGGTAAATCGATGTATTTTAAATAAGAAAAACATTCTCGCAATTGCCAGTCACATACGGAATGGAACAATATTGTCAATATTGTCGAAATCGCCATTATATGACAGAAACTACCACTGTATCTTAGTAATGGCTTAAGGACATAGCTCTCTTTGGACCGGTTATTTATCATGAGCGAGATTAACAATTATGGTGTTTGAAGCCCTTTTCAGTGTTGCCTTAGTAAACGAAAGTTTGATGCTTTTCAGTCGGTCAACACGATTGTACCCAAATGAGATGGATCATTCCCTAATTCTGAAAAAAAAACATGACATTAATAAAGCTCATGTAATCTCTTGTAATTTCTTCAGGATTAGGAAATAACCAATCTTATTTGAGTACAATCGTGTTGACCGACTGAAAAGCATCAAACTTTCGAGATTAAAAATGTGACCACAGTCGGGGATCGAACCCGTATTTCTTGTTGTCTGGGCAAGTGCGTTTAGACACATAGACAAATGCGGCCAGGTTCAAACCGCAGCAATTGTTCAATTCTCCGAGTGAGTGGTGCTGTTGCGGGGGCTTCTGGAATGAAGTGGAAATAACTTTGGTTTTCTGGACGGATCACCCAGAGAGCCACATAATGAAACAGATTTCGAATTCAGGTATCATCAACTAATATCTGTTTGTATAAATTATCTTGTCCACGTTCTTTTACAGTACCCTACCTTCTTGCTGTCTATTCATTTTAGGGGCTTAAGAACGATGGAGAGAGTAAGGAAGGAAGTTTGTAGTTTTACGGGACCTCCGTTTTACTTCGAAACCAAACCACAGGACATGGTATTTCACTTTGAAAATCTCACATGCATTGACCGGGAATTGAACCTGGTCTGCCGGGGTGAGAGGCCAACAGCTTAACCGTTACGCCACCACGCCCCTCTCACAATTAGGATAGCTGCTGTCAGCGCTGGGATTTGAACCAACGATCACCGAACTGTAGCAGCTCCCCATAGCGGGTGCGATGTGCAAATTAAAACGCATCTCTACACTACACCACGGGGTCTCTAGCGTATGAACCACTGAGAGGGATATAAACGTGGCTACAGTGATATAATCACTGGGAATAACGTTTGTACGGAAACGAGTCCCATGAGTAAAAACACCAATATATTGTCGTTATTGTGCAATTTGACAGAGTACTGTTGTTACGTTCGTTACACCTTCTCTACATACAAACATAGGCTACATACTTACATACGTTACATCCTTGCATTTTATCACAAGTTCATTAAAGAAATAATTAATGATATGATGTTTCTGATCATTAAACAAAGCATTTGGGCCTCATGTCTCCGTAAGCCAACTAATTAAGGAAGTGTTAACCAGTTTAGCGCATTTTAATTAGGTAATTACCGTCCAGTTAGTTCATATCGAAATGATGTTGTGTAGCAATTAAGCCTGTCTGAAGGTGTTGGGTTTTAGAAGCTATTTTAATGGATAATGGGTTTTATATTTACTCT
Organism: Meconema thalassinum; assembly: GCA_946902985.2. Lineage (NCBI taxonomy): Eukaryota > Metazoa > Arthropoda > Insecta > Orthoptera > Tettigoniidae > Meconema > Meconema thalassinum. The sequence goes on along the minus strand of OX336389.2, from coordinate 381,113,140 downwards.
AATTGTTTAAGAATGGAAATTGCTTTAATTTCATAGCTCTCCACGCTCTGCCGCACTGCATGAAGCGAGTAAACTTGTAATCTTTAATCTATAGGAACCAGGCTTTGTTTCTGCACCCAGATGTAACCAGAATTATTTATTTATTTATTAATTAATTTATTTCTTTATTTATCGTATGGCTTTTAGTGTGCCGGGAGTGTCCGAGGACATGTTCGGCTCACCAGAGTCTGTAGCTGCTTCCAGCGGACACCCAGAGGGTGAGATACACGTTCCCTTCAATTTCAAGACGTTCCAAATTTAGCTACCAGATGTCAATGATACCTAGTGGTGAAGGTTGGAACTTTGATAGAGCGTTCCAACGAAATCTAACGTAGATATTTAGTTCCACATAAGTTTAGTCTGTGGAAGGATCATTTACATGCCATAAATCTATGACATGGGACCGCCGGCTTTACTTCCCCTCCGAAGGAAGGCATACTGAAGGATTTTAACGCTCTTAAAAAATCCGACGACTTCGGCAGGGCTTGAACCCGCTATCTTGGGCACAGCAGGTCGGCATGCTACCAACTACGCCACCGAAGCCGCTAAGTAACCAGGAATGTACATGGGATAGATTATGCAGATGTCCCTAGTCCGACAAACCGTAACTTATAGACCAGAGGCTTCTCAGCTCATGCCCCTGATGATGCATTAATACGATAAAGCTCTCTACAGTTTAATGTTTCTTTCTAGTTAATATATCCCGCAACTTCGCCATGCGCTTTAATTCGTACAACACGACCACGATGGGAAACTGCAGCTAGTTCGGGGATCGGAGGTCCAAATCCCGGAGCTGACAGTAGCGATCTTAAATGTGATCTTCCACAGGTTTTTCCACACACCCACCAGGCAAATGCCGGGGTTGTACGCTATATTATATCCTGTAACACCAACCCCGACACTGTCCCTAATACAGCTACACAAACTACTAGTCATCATATAAACGCAGATTATCAGACTATTTCAACACCCACAAATGTTCACGGGAGTGATGACCAAGATGTCCCAACCAATTAACAATAATTATCAAAGTCTGCTTAATGTACATTTAATGTGTTGGTGCTCTGTATACGAATGGTGTCCAGTTTTTGGCTACTCAATTAGCGCCATTTCTGGGATGTAATCTCTAATGTAGCCTACGTATCTGTACATAAGTTGTTATTGGTTGATTTTAGCATCTAAAGTTATTTATCTTCTAGAAAAGTGTACTTAGGTTGCTGGTGTTTAATTCGTACAAGGGACTGTAGATATTTAGGATATCATCCCAAAGTAATCGGGTGCTTGTTGAATTTGTCTTATAACCTGTGTTTCAGTAGGGATTGGAGCAGTCTGCGTCGTTAAGAGTTGTGGATGGGATAGGCGCTTCTGGCCGTGAAATAAGATACTATCTCAACATTAGCATGGAGGGAGTCTTGAAAAATGCGGGAAGACCAATCTCAGGATAACTGCCGTCAGTGCCTGGATTCGAACTTTTGATCACCGGACGTGCTTCAGTTCCCTGCCGTGGTCATGGTGAGTGATTTAAAGCGCACAGCTACATTGCGGGGTGGTGTACCTACAAGTTACGACCTAGAATGTTGAGAATATGATATAAAAATGAACACGAACTTTAATTTTGGATGTTGGCGCCTGATCTTAGGCCTTCTAATTCAGATTACATTTAGTTTGGAGTCAAACGAGGGAAAAACAAATGAATGCTAAGAATATTTGTTGACAGTATCTAAGGCATTAGAATATGACCGTTTGCTTTTTCAATTGGAATATCACCTAAACTAGAAGCCGGAAACTGGTACCTTTCTATAAAATTGCATTCAAATATAGAAGTGCACTCTGGGGAATATCATTGGGATTGAATAATTTTATCTTTAGACAAAATCCTTGCATCATATTCTGTTCCTTTAACACTTAGAAGAGAAGTGTAATTCCCTCCTAGTAGGGAGCAATCAGCCTCCTGGCGCAGTTTCTCGGAATTGAACTAGTTATAATTAGTAAGACCGGACAAAGGGATCACAGCTTATGGTTTACAAAGGCTCAGTAATAACAGATTTGATGGGGTATTCAGAATTGTGTTCTGTCAGTAATGAAATTCACGCAGACCCAATGGCTCCTCGGGGTATTTTAACTTGAATAATACTGGTGAAACGTCACTAACGTCTCGCGTTAAAGCTGGCAACCTAGAACGAGTCTCATCGCATATAAGCCTCGCCCGAGGGGACAGAGTAATCTTGGTGGAATGACGGGACCGCCGAGATTGCTCGCGAGGTGTACGATGTATATAATGCGTGGTAATGTGATAACACTGCAATAACAGTTCCTTACTGTACTCCATACGTGTCCATGTGCATTAAAATAAGTGACAATAGTACAGCCCCCTCCATCGCACTTACTCCACGAGCTGCATGTTTGGAGATTGTAAGTTCAAATAACTGCGTGGACGGCATTCGACCTGAATATGTATTGCTTCATATTTTCCGCACAAATGTAGCTTTTTTCCAATCACAAATGCTATCAGTACAACTTTACGGAGCTACTGATCATCACTCAGTGTCTGGCAGCTGCGTGATTCCAACATGCTACTCTCTTTTTCAGCAGTCCGCCTTGTTGCATAGTGACTAGTACTCTTGGCTGTCACCGTGGAGGCCCTGGTTCGATTCCCGGCTCTGCCATCCTGAAAGTGGTTTTCAGTTGTTTCCTACTTCTACTCCGGGTGAATGCCGGGATGGTTCATAAATAAAGGCCACGATCGCCTCTTTCCCTATCCTCATCTGAATTGCTACACACACTAATACAGCCATCACAATAACACAGATTATCAGACAAATTCCACCCACACCCAAGTAGGCTACACGAGGCTACATGACCTCTATGTAGCAAAGCGCCTAAATGAATCAACAACAACAAAAACTCTTTTTCAGTAGCTCCTTGGCAGACAATGTGTGCCTAGGAGGAGAAGTAGAGGGGAATGGAAGAAGGCCCACTATAGCTATTGTCGTGCCGAATGCGGGTACAGCTGTTAGCTAATTCCATCGGTTTTAGTTCAACAAATATACAATGAGAATAATTCTTGAGTTAATAGTGTCCAAGGCATTAAGATATTACAAATTGAGCCAAAGTATTATTAGTAGGCCACACTCATTCGGGGTACAAATACAATAACCTGAAAAATAACACTTTTAAGTTACATTAATAGACAGTAGGACAATTAAAATGTAAGAATGTGGCACTCATAAAGCGAACTGCGAGCTTGCTGTAGCATTAAACCAAATGATATAGATATGCATACATCCCACAATATGGGAAAACAGATACATTCTTTGTAATAAAAAAAACGTTAGGGGTTCAGAGTATTTAATCTCGGAATTTTCTTTCTTTTCTCGCCAAACATGATTGTATACAATTATAAGAATCAAACTAACGCATATACAATTGCTGACTAGTAAGAGATGCCATTGAATGTACACTAGTGTCCAAAAGTTAAGCATAATCACTAAACGAGGCCATACCGCCTGATAGGAATGTCAGACGGATTGCTGAACAAACGGAAGCTGAATCACACAACTTGTCCAAAAAGTTTCAGAAAGGTTCTGATAGCTAAGGTACACCTTTGACAACAACTAACAAAACTTGGCAATGATGTTAATAGCGTGCATGGTTACCCCTAACGGACACATATGCTTCGCAGCGACGTGGCATGCTCTCTATCAGATGGTCCAAGAGCTCTTGGGGCAATCGATCTTAATCCTCCGAAAGGGCAATGCGAAGGTCTTGGAGGGTCCTTGGTGGAGGCTGACGGGATGCGATTCGCCTCCCCAATGCATCCCAGGCATGTAATATAGGATTCAGATCCGCAGACCTTGCTGGCCAGTCCATGCGATGAATGTCTTCCTCAGCCAGAAATTCATCCACCAGAGCAGCGTGGTGCGGTCGGGCATTATCGTACATTAAGAGGAAGTCTGGACCAACTGCACCTCTGAAGAGTCGAACATGTAGCCTCAGTACCTCATCCCTGTATCTTCGAGCGTTCTGAGTGTTCCTCGGTCCACCCATGAAGATGTGTAGGTCCGTACGGCCATTCAACATGATGCGGCCCCCACAGCATGACACCACCACCACCATACTGGTCCCGTTCCACGATGTTCCTGTGGTTGTATCGGCTACCCGGTTCTCTCCAGATTAATGTGCGACGGAAATCGTTCTGCAAACTGAAGCGGGAATCTACTGTGAAGAGCACATGCCTCCATTCATTCATGGTCCAGTTTCGACGTTGACGTCTCCACAGCAAACGGGCCCGCCTCTGTGCTGGAATGAGCCGGTCGCACACCGCTGGACGTCTGGCAAACAGTGTCAGATCAGCCATCTTGTATTGGGTAAACGTGAAGTGCTAGACACGTTTCAAAGTGCCCTTTAAAATGCCAAATTCATTATTAATGTAAAAATATTAAATCATTTCCTTTTCATCAATGATTTGCATCGTAAGATGGAAGTTACGTTTATGGTGAAATTTGGGCAGGATATTACATGTATGTAGGTCTTACGTATGCATGCCGTTTTGTGGTATAAATATGTCTGTTTTCATCACGAAAGGCATTTTAAAGGGCACTTGGAAGCGTGTCTGGCGCTTCACGTTTACCCAGTACAAGATGGCTGATCCGGTAGATCGCACTACTGGCGTTGAAAGGAAGGAGTACATTGCTACAGATGAAGGAAATGATGATCCATGGAATATTAAAAAAGATAAGAAGGCAGTAGACCGTTTGAGAGGTTATCTGTATGAGGTTACAAAATGGCCGCCTTATTGCTTGGGCTAAACATTCTATATAGTGGCCTTGGTTGTTTGACAAATCTCCATGACAACGGGCTAACAAGGGATCTACTAGGAAACTTGAGGAATATGCAGTAACAATAAAAGAAGAGTATGAATTGTTGTGATTTGGTTTGTCCATGTAGACAATGCCAAACAAGTCCGGAGGAAGGCTTCGAGTTGTGTTTGCGATTGCCAGAGTGATCATCGAATATCGAGGAAGATTATTTGAGAAGGAATTTAGAATTTGACTGTCACGACAGTCGGAGGAAATTGATGTATATGGAGAGATGGGAATTGAGTTGCCAGCAATTATTTAAGGAACAGGATGGAAAGTGGCATACTAAACACAGAAGCGATTATGATCAAGAAAATTATGTTTATTGTGACGATACAACTAGAAAAAGAAGGATGCTTAAGTGGAGATCGTTGTGGTTTGTATGAGGAATGAGGATGAATTGTGAGGTTACAAAGATGAAGGAAGAAGGTTGACTGAGGTAAGTTTACACCTGTGACGATCATTAAGTCAACTGTGCCTTGGACAATTTGGTAAGCTCCAATATTATTTACTGGGTCATTTTGGTTTAATAAATTAAAATTGTAACCTAACATCTGAAGTAGCTTCCAATTGTAAAAGATTCATTCACGCGTAACTTAATTTTAATAAATTATATTTTGATTTAACTTGTTTCTTAATTGTATGTAATATAGTAATTCCTGCCTGGACAGAGATATTAAGCTATACAGTTGGTGCCCGGTCACACTGCAGCCCTGAATGAGAGATTCTCTGTGCTCATTAGATATTATGGTTTCCAAGACTATTTGGAAGCTGGCGTCCTCTCCGGAGGTAAAATATTATGGATATATATTACCACAGCCCTGCTGTTCTGAGCCTCCGGTACTCAGTTTGCTGGGAAACGGCAACCCCTGAGACGGCTGCAAGCTTCGCCGACTATTGCCTTGCAGGTGCACTCCGATTTCGTCGGGCGGTTAAGACCAGATATCGGTTCTGCTGTGGGGTGGTTACTCTTGGTCGACCTAGTACTGGCCTACGACTAATATCTCCTGTGTCTTGAAATCATTTCCAAAGCCTGGAAATGACACTTTGTGGCACATTCAAGGATACGGCGACTTCGGTCTGTGTCTGGCCTGCTTCCAGGCGGCCGAGTATTTTACCCTGCAAAACGGGTTCCAAATGGCGTCGCTGTGACACGTTCACTACGAGGCTACACTTCGCACACTATAACAGGGCGAACACGACTGAGGGAATAAGGGGCGCAGGCACTGGCTGTGTTTACCTTGCGGTTACGCCGCTTGTCAAAGCGGGGATTACTACTTTCCTATACAGAGCGAACAGGTAAGGTTGGTAGGTGCATATGGCGTGCGATTTGTGGTCTATTTACTGTTGCCATGCTTATTTGTAACTTTTTTTTTTAGCGTATGGCTTTTAGTGCCGAGAGTGTCCGAGGACATGTTCGGCTCGCCAGTTTTGTAGCTGCTTCGAGACGGACACCCAATGGGTGAGCTACAAGTACCGTTGAGGAGGGAATTTGGAATGTAAGGACGAGGAGTTGGAAGGTAGCGGCTGTGGCCTCTAGTTAGGGACCAACCCCGGCGCCTGGAAGGAAGATGGGAAACCACAGAAGACGACCTTCAAGGTTGCCGGCGGGGGGATTCGAACCTCCTCGCCTCCCGGATGTGAGCGATTGCCATCAGTCATGCCGTAACGACCACGGCTAACTCACCCGGTAACTTATGCTTAACTTTTGGACACTAGTGTAGTTCCTGTGACTCCTAATATGTGTCCATAATCATGGAAAAAATATACTTCAACTTATACAAACGACGTTTTGGTCATAAATGTCTGTTCGATTTTTTAATAGGATCAAATATGACTGAAATAGTCTATACAGCACTGGCATCGCAACAAAAGTAACATTAGCAGCAATATATATAAAAGCAGCACATTGGCCCTAGTGGGCCTGATCTGCCTATCCATTCGATTTTAAATTATAATTATAGTATTTGACTTTAATGTATTGTAATCTAATAAAATAATCGCTTTTCAGTTGGTCAACAAATTGTGCCCAATTAAATTGAACGGAGAATAACAATTATTTATCACACTTAATAACCTAGTAAAAATAAACTGAATTAATATTACTCACTTTTACACTTGACTACACGTTTCTAAATACGGTTGAAATCGGATGATATGTTTAGTTTGTCATTGAAATTTAATGTTTTTCAGTCGGTCAACACGATTGTACCCAATTGTAATGAGTGTTTCCCAAATCCTGAAAAACAAAACAAAAAAACACGTGTTATTAATAAATAAACTTGATGACCAGTTTCGATCGTCAAGCGATCATCAGATTCGTTACACCTAGGCTGGGGCAGATGACCTCGCTGTTACACCCCTTTAAACCTCAATAACTAATCAACTAACACTTAGGCTTTACGTATGGCTGATGAAATTTACAATATATATACAGTAATTTTATTTATTTGCAGTAATTATTAAACTAGCGCAACTAGTCAAGATGTGTTTGTTATCTGTGATTTCATCTTGTTAAGATATGGTTAGTGGTGATTGACCTTGAAGTTCGCTTGCTTAGTGTGATACCTTTGATTGTGATTAAATGGTCAGGTTGGTGTGGATTATTCTGAAATATCAATATCTGTAAGTGTGCCAATTTTGGAAGAGTTCACATACATACCTTTTGAGATAACCAACATAGAGTTCAAATTTCAATTGTGATTTTTCAGCAGTTGATAGCACTGACGTCAAATTCAAATACGGTCGTGAGATGTTCTGGTATAGGGTTTTACTCTTACCAAATATATTTTCGATAGCTGCAGCCGTTTGTGAGTTGAAGAGGAGGGGGGGGGGGAGCTCACAGACGATTAGAAGGAGAGAGACAAACACATTTTCCTGGATTGATCTCATAAGTCTACCTTTTCATAATTTTTGGAACACATGCGTTATTTGCTTTCAGTCACTTGTTAGCTAGTTGTGAATTCGATTCCCAGCTCTGCAAAGAAATTATAAATCTAATGTGAGGGCTGGCACGGGGTACACTAAGCCTTGTAATGCCAAACTGAGAAGAGGTGGGATAGATTCCCACCTCAGCTATCCTAGAAGTGTTTTCCATGGTTTCTCATTCCACTCGAGGCAAATTCCGGGATGGTTCCTAAATTAAGTCCACGGCCGGCTCCTTCCCAATCCTCATCCCAATTACAGATACAGACACTAATACAGCCATCACAATAACGCAGGTCATCAGACAAATTCCACCCACACATACACCCTAGTACACGGGGATACATGACCACGACTTCACAAAGTCCCTCAATGACTCAACATTAAGAACAACAGTTGTGAATTCAAACCACAACAGTCGAAAGTCGAAGTTATGTTTTTTTAGTTGGTTGAAATCATGTCATTTTACAAGCAGGTGGAAGAGCGTATGTAAATAGACCACATGACAGTGAGTTCGAATCCTGACGCTTCTGATGTCCGCTCGATATAGACCACTCGTATGATATTTGGTGAATATAAGAAAGAAATCTTCGTCTCTGGTCACACTTGCCAGATGACAACGCAACCTGGGCATTGAAGTTTTCCGAGTAAATTGTCTAGCTTACTACAGTATTATCATTACTGTTATGGATATATGCGTGCAAATTAAACAAAACTGATATAATCTGTATAGATTTTCATGTTTATAGCCGAGTACGCTTTTACACGTTTCACAAACAATACGAGGTTCTGAGATCCGAGGTACGCATCTCGACGCTGACAGCGGCAATCATGAGTATAGTTTCCCTCTGGGTTCGTCTGCATTCATTGCAGGCATATGCTGGGATTGTACGTTATTTCAATTCCTAGTTAAACTTATACTACTTTTACCGTCCGCCTCGTTGCCCATATTGGCTAACATACTTGACTGTCACTGCGCAGGCCCGGGTTCGATTCTTGGCTCTGCCAAGAAATTTTATTCTGGTTCGAGGGCTGGAACGAGGTACACTCAGCCTTGTGAGGAAAATCTGAGAAAAGGTGGGTTCGATTCCCATCACAGCCATCCTGGAAGTGGTTTTCATTGGTTTCTCACTTCTACTCCAGGCAGTTACCGGGATGGTTCCTAACTTAAGGCTACGGTCACCTCCTTCACAATCCTCAACTGCATTACAAATACAAAGACTACTATATACACCTCCCTCAATAACACAGGTTATCAGACAAATTCCACCCACACACACACACAAGTACAGTGGCTTAGATAAGTATAAGGACACCATGCAAAATGCTGCTATTTTCACTTTATACAGAAAATTTTATTACAAAAATTTTAAAAAATCTCTAAAAAAATACACAGAATTCCGTACACATTTAGAAGTCAATGTGGCCAATACGAGCCTTCCTGTAAGCACCCAACACGTTAAGGCATACTGTCAATTAGGGCTTGGCACTTACTGTATCTCTGGTAATGGTACGCCAGAGCTTGACAAGTTGATGCTCCATGTCCTCCTTGTTTTCAGGCTTCCTGTTCTGAAGCCTTGCTGCCATGGAGTTCCACAAGTTCTTTATCGGGTTTAGGTCGGGGGATCTAGCAGGCCAAGGTAGGACCTTGATCATGATTCTGGAACAATGGCATCGTAACCTTGGACTTGTGATGCGAGACATCAATCAATATCAATCGAGCTTCTTGGTGTCGCTTTGACGCAGGTGAAGTGGTGTTTGCCCCGTCGTAAGCCATAGCTACCAACGTTGCTCAATATAATACCACATGTGCACACCTTCAGCAGTGGAAAACCTGTGACCAAGTTCACATGACGTGGCTGTATGTACAATGCTGACGAGGCTAAATGGCCACGATTTCGCAAAGCCCCTAAATGAATTAACAACAACAAACAACAACTAGCCTAATCTTACATTCAAATTATTGCAGTTGCAAACTTCACAACCGAAAACGGAACTATTGCTCTATTTGATCTTGAATAGGTTCTGTCCTAGATTACCCACAGTTGCATATCTGAGCTTCTTATCACCACATGCCACGAAGAAATTTGAACTCAATTGAAATTATGAGTCAAAGGAAATGCCACTGAGACAAATGAAATCCTCTATGTAAGCGCATGCATTGCTCTGATATGAAATATGACAATATATCTAAAACCTAGCTTTATAATTAGTAAAGCGAAATAGTAATGAAACTTGCACGATAGGATTCTTCTATCAAAGGAAAGTTGTAATGAGAGCTACAACTGTACACAGAGCGTTATTAAATACCACATCACATCAAATAAATTACAGAGAATAGTCCAGTACCGTAATATGAATCATGGTCTACTCTAACAATAATATAAAATGACAACTTCTAGTATTAATATGAATATACATCAAATTAAAGTAGAGCATAAGTGTTTTTATACGTACGTACACAATATGGGAGAGCGGTTTTATCTCCTGAACTTGGCTTCTCTAAAAGCCAGATTAGTTCAAAGGGACGTAAAACCAATAGCATTATTATTAATAATATTTCCCGAACCACTATCAATTTCACGAAAGTTTTACCCTGTAAACTAAAAAAATAAATCTAAACCACTCTATGTGATGGAATATATCGTCAAGAACATAATTTGAATTTCTTCCCAAATTGAGAAACACATACGTAATTTACGTATTCAACATCGCTGATTTAAGATATAATTCAGGTACAAGGACATTCTTGAGTTGCGTTGTGAGGTCAGAATTCATTAACAAGCGAAGATCGAATGAATCGAGTGCAAAGGAAGGATTTGTTGAATTCAGTTGGACGGAGGATGGGGTTCTGTGGGGTTAGGTCAATACATTTATTTTCTGTTATGGACATAGTTTATTGGTTTAAATATGCTATAAAGATAACTGGAGTCCTCAGTATAAACAATTTTCTGTGTGCGAACTACAATCCAGAGCTGTCTACGTTCAGGAAGAGTTCACTACTGCATAGCACAAAATGAGGTGCGTGTAAATGAGTACATCTCCTCTGACGTTCAATATGTAACTAGCCTAAACATATTAACGCTCTGCAGTTCTATGTTAATTGTTTCTGAGGAGTCGTTACACAAGACTGATCCATATTCGTTGATAGGAAACATCAAAATTTGGACTAAAATCTTGTGCATCTTTAGATTCATGTAAGGGGTATGGCTCTCCAAGTTACGCATTGAAGATATAGCCATCTTTATTTTAATTGCAGTATAGTTTGCTCTCTGCTGACTTGGTACACGCGTGGGTTCGATCCCCACGGTCGGCCTTCATTGACATGAAATGGTTTTCCGTGATTTCCCATTTTCAACACCAGGCAAATGCTGGAACGGTACCTTCTGACAGGCCACGGCCGCTTTCTTCCACATCCTTGACCAGTTACATTCATCTTCACCCATTCCATCTCTCATCCCGACGCGCAGGTCGTCCACGGGCGTCGACTAGAAAGACCTACACTCGGCCTCTCTGGAGGCCACACGACAAAAAAAAGTGTAAATCTACTGTGAGTTTGTGCCTAAACAATGCTAGTAATGTCAAATAGGCTATATAGAACTCCCTGTGATGCTACATTTATATTGGAACCCCTGTTAATTTCATCTTGTAACCGAACTAATTAAATTTCTGCTGTGCGGTTTAGAATTTGATATGATCGCAATGAACACACTCATTTTCCATGAATTAACGAAAGTGAAGTAATTTTTCGGCAATATTTCACGCAGACTGCGAATGACAAGTTAATTTAGTTTGCAATGAGTTATCAAAGCATTTGCGCAATGGTTTAAGATTCGAGCATAAGCAGTTAATGATCGCTGCTGCTGGGGATGAGTGGCAATTTGAGAATCACATATCTACCTCCATTGAGCTGAACTTCGACTTCATATTGCTCATTGTATCAGTTCCATGCAGTGCTTCAGCGATAGAATTATGCACGGAACATCGGAAACTGGTACAGTCTAATAAATGGACAAAACTATCAGCCCCGTAACTACAGTAAGGGGGGTTAAGTTTACTTACGACCAGTATAAAGTGGAGATTTATGTTATTTCTTGCTCAAAATTTAATGTTTTTCAATCGGTCAACACCTTTGTACCAAATTTAAATGGGTGGTTTCCTAATCCGGAAAAAAATCGACACGAGATTAATTAATATGTATACATACTTATTAGTCACATGAAAATGTTTTTCAGGATTAGGGAACCACCCATTACAATTGGGTACATCATGTTGACCGACTGAAAAACATTACATTTCAATTTCTAGGCAACACTGAAAACTGGTTTCCATGACGATAACTATTTCTTGCCGTAATTCTCAACTGGTATGCTATGTACAGATCTCAGGAGGAAATCAAAATATAATTAAGAATGCATTTGAATCATTCGTTGTTGAATGGCACTAAATCTACGAGTTTGACAAATTCCTTTCACCGTGAATTTACATTCTAAGAAGCACGATGCATATTTTAATGTTGAAAGATACCATGTCCCAGAAGCGCTTGTGCCATTAGCAGAGCCATCAGCTAAGTTATTCCATGTAGAAAGGAACTTATTTCTGCGATTAGTGCGTTTCAACACGGAATGCATATCATATCCTACGTAACTCATGTGCTGTGCATATTCTTAATTTTCTTTCTTGCTCTGTTTTACCGTTTTCCCTTTGACTTTGTGGCGGACACACTCCACTTTGCCTTTGCTATCTGGCTTTCATGGCTTTGCCTTTTTCCGAGTCCTTCAGTCCTAATTCTGGCGAGTTGATGGCATTTCTTGTCCCTGTCTTTTATTTTCCTTATTCCATTCTTCTGTCTTTTTCTTCCTCTTCTTCTTCCTCTTCTCCTTCTCGTAAGAATGGATTTGAATCATAACTCATAACTCGTTGAAAACCACTAAATCCACAAGTTTGACAAGGTTTATGTCAGTAGTTCATCCCGCGTCGTAGCCATTATCGTTAAATCGTACACCATGACCGCATGGGCAGCTGCAGCAAGCCCGAAGATCATATGATCGAATCCTGGCTATGACAGCGGCTGTCATAAATGTGACTTTTCCCCAGGGTTTTCCACATTTCCTCCAAGCAAATGCCGGGATAGTACCTTCTTCAAGTGCTTGGCGTCTACACCATCCTTGTCCCTAATTCAGTTACAAACACTACTGCAGTCAACACATAAATACAGATTATCAGACAAATTCAGCATATTCCCAACTACACGGGGCTGATAACCAAGATGGCCCAAGCCCCTAAAATGGATTAACAACAACTAACACCGACAACGGTTTTAGTTCTGGTTTTCATTTCATCCTAACCTATCATTATCACGCAAACCATTAGGGGCCGATAACTCAGATGTTAGGGCCTTTAAAACAAAAATCATCATCGTCAAAGCAAGAACGTGAACGTAGCTTTCACTTGCAGGTTCCATTCATTCCTTGTTGAAAGGACCTAAGTCCGGTTATGTGTATGAATTAGTGAAACATTGCTATTTTTGGTTTTATTGTAACGCTAAGAGTAGACACTAAACAATTACGGCTTCTTCTATGCCAGGTGAGTCAGCCGTCCCTTATTTTTTTAGTTTTCGGCCACACTTCCAACGTCTGATGCCAACATGGTTGACAGTTGCCCGTCTATCGCCAAGCCACAATGACCCTAAACGACTTTACAAGATTTATGACGACATGGAAGCAAGACCTTTACAAAAACATGTGTGCTACAAGTGATAATTCAAAGCATCAAACTGTCATACGGGCATGTACAAAGAACATGCCGATTATACGGTTTCAGTTGGATGCGAAATTAACGCTAGGTACGGTGGCTTACTGATTTAAAAAAACGTGAATGAACCTTCGAAGAGGAAAGCAGTATCATATCTCATACGCTTTCAGGCGAGCTAAGTGGAGAAGTAGCCGTGGAGCAATGGTCTAAGTGCGTAGAAGATATTCGCCCTGTTTTTGGGAGCTGGGTTCAAATCCCACCACCGCTAAATATTTTTATGCACATTTTAAGCTTTGGGAATCATATACAAGGACATTCGTGCCACATTTTTTTAAAGTCAATTTTACCCTCCAGGTTGGTGGCTCCCACGGACTGAGCGAGGGAATTCGCCACTACCACCTTTCCAGGCAGTGTCCTAGAGCTGGGAACACTTGGTCGAATTGGATACAACTGGGGAGGCGTGATCAGCACTTCGCCCAGGCGGCCTCACCTGCAAAGCGAACAGGGCCCTAATGAAGGGAAGGGAAGATTGGAATGGATAGGCAAGGAAGAGGGAAGGAGGCGGCCGTGGACTTAAAGTAGGGACCATCCCCGCATTTGCCCGAAGACGAAGTGGGAAACCACGGAAAACCACTTCGAGGATGGCTGAGGTGGGAATCGAACCCCCTCTACTCATTTGGACCACCCGAGGCTGAGTAGACCCCGTTCCAGTCCTCATACAACTTTTGACATTTTGTGGCAGAGCCGGGAATCGAACCCAGGACCACCGGGACTGCAGGTAACCATGCTGACCGCTACGCTACGGAGGCGACGCTTGATCCTTCAGCCTGCCTGAAAGCGTATGAGATGTGATACTGCTTTCCGCTTCGAAGGTTCATTCACGTTTTTTATCAGTAAGCCACCGTACCTAGCGTCAATTTCGTATCCAACTGAAACCGTATAATCGGCATGTTCTTTGTACATGCCCGTATGACAGTTTGATGCTTTGAATTATCACTTGTCGGACACATGTTTTTGTAAAGGTCTTGCTTCCATGTCGTCATAAATCTTGTAAAGTCGTTTAGGGTCATTGTGGCTTGGCTATAGACGGGGAACTGTCGACCATGTTGGCATCAGACGTTGAAAGTGTGGCCGAAAACTAAAAAAATAAGGGGCGGCTGACTCACCTGGTATAATAATAAGATTTTTTTTGTATGTTTATCTCAAACCTTTAAAATTTTGACTTAGCGGCTTTGATCAACAGGGATTTATTTTTTGATTCATTGTGTGCCCAAATTGCCTCTTTCAAGAAAATTCTTCTACTGTGTCAAGTTTGTGCAGTCTACGAGGGAAGTTACGAAATTAGGTTTCGTCATTTTATTGAACGAGCTGATGGTACACCAGGTGACACAGACAAACGCAAACGACGGTAGGGGCGTCAGAGGAGGGGGAATGAACCATACGTAGAGCACCGACGAAGAGAGAGGAGTAGCAGTCTGGGTGCCCGATATTACTCACGCGCAACTCACGATGGCAGACAGACTTGTACTGACGACGTGGTCGCCAATGAAGTCCATGCTGTTATCCGGTATGAATGGGTACGTGTGGCTAGAGTGTCAGTTCATGAACGCCTACAGAACATGTACGGTGAAGCGGTTATATCTCGTCAAATGGTCGGTCGCTGGTGTTGCTCGTTCAGTGAAGGACGGCAGTGTGTGGAGGATGAAGATCAGGACGTCATTTTCACTAGTGATGGGCTGCGAGTGGACTCGCGAAGAATCGAGTCTGGGACCGTAAAACTCGAGGTACGGTACTCGAGTCCGGAATCGAGGCCGAGGTTGCTGTCAGCGTTATCTGTGGGCCATTTATGGAAACAACACAATGTATAATAATGTCGGTAGACCTAGGCCAAGTACTGTATTCGTTTCCCATTAATGCACCGTGGTATAATGAAATTAAAATCCACAGCCTGCTTCCAGTCTTCGACCGGGTCAGGAATGGAATGAATCAAGCCCCCATGTAGCGGCGAGGATTTGGACTGTGCCGGCTGCCGAGGCCTGACGCACTCCTCTGGGGCAATGATTAAATGGATGACAGATGAAATGAAATGTTAGTGGAGAGTGTTTCTGGAATGAAAAACCCGGAGAAAAACCTGTCTGCCTCCGTTTTGTCCAGCACAGATCTCACATGGAGTGACCGGGATTTGAACCACGGACCCAGCGGTGAGAGGCCGGCGTGCTGCTGCCTACGCCACCGTTGTATAATAGAATAATCAAAATTGAAAACCGGCAAGAAATGGACTGATGAAAGATCGCAATACACTGAAGAGAGATTTCCTTCCATGTGATCATTTGCTAAGCAGTAGTATATATGGATATTGATAACGCCCAAACTCCTACCGACATCTTTGATTGAGTGTTTAAAGTTGCTGATTCCTATCCGGCAGGCCGGGGTTCGATTCGTGGCGTGGAGGATTTTTTAAACTTGATTTTGTTTTTGTTTTGTTTTATAATTACTCAGTCGTTTGCAAACGATTTCGCTTGTAAATCACTAGTGTCCCAGCCTTGGAAAAACGTCGTTCGCAAGTTTATGCGAATTTTGCCGCATTGTGTCCTATATCGCAGTCACGGATCGTGACGTCACCGTGGAGACTCGAGTCCTTCGCACGGATTACTCGATCATGCTCGGAACCGCTACGCTCCATTCTCGCGAGTCCAAGCGTCACTCTCGCACATAACTACTGTAATTTTCGCACCTATGTTGATGTGGAGCAGGCTGTTCGACAATTCCTTGCATCGCATGGCACAGAGTTCTACCAGAGTGGTTACTTCAAACTGATTGCACGCTACGACAAGTGTCTCAATGTCGGTGGCGACTATGTCGAAAAATATTGCAAGGTGTATAGTTCATGATTCCATGGTGTATGCCAGTTTGGCAATAAAGAGACCCTGGGAATATATGACGAAACTTATTTTTGGAACTTTCCATGTATATTAGCAGAAAGCTACCCCGAAGTTGCTTTTCTTTCTGAAATTCTATTTCTTAACAACTTGAAAGTGACGAACCAGATTTAACGGAACAGCCTGATGATTTATAAGTGCAGGGGATGTCTCATAATTAATGTCATATTTAAAGAAAATTTTATTTGGAAAGTTATTTTATTAGAAATTAAACTATTCTTCAAAGTAGTGCCCATCAGATTCTCTGGTCTTGAGCCACCTTTCAGCGAGGTGTTCATGCGAAGAATTCGGCGAGACCCACTTCCACAGCTTCGATGTTTTCGAATTTCTTCTACCAAGAAATGGGCCATGGATCGAAAAAAATGGTAATATGATGGCACAAGATCGAAGGCTGTATGCTGGGTGTGGTAGCAATTTGACTCCTCCCAATTCTTGATATTTTGCCACGGCTGTTCGTGCGGTATGAGTTCTTGCATTATCCTGCTGCAAGCGAACTCTTTCGGTTAATTAATGCTGGGTATCTCCGTCTCAAAATTTCATGAGCTCGTTACAGCTGCTGAGAATAAAGATCCGCATTGACTGCACGCCCATTTGGAACAAACTCCCAGTGAATCACTCCTTCAAAATTCCACCAGGCACGCATCACTTTGGGGCTGAAACGATCCTTTTTAACGATGACTTTGGCAGGTTAACGGGGACTGAGCCACTGTTTCGAAGCATCAGCGTTGCGGTAATAGACCCATTTATCATCACATGTGACAATTATCCTGATAAATCTATCATCCATGGGGTTACCGATCAGCTGACGACAGATATCCACTCTACATTGAGCCTGTCCAGTGATCAATTCATAAGGTACAGTTTCCATTTGATTTTGGAAATTTCTTGATCGGGCGATATATGGTATTTATTGATGATACATTTTCGCAATATACGAAATTCTAGTTATGGCCTCCTGTAAATAGTGATGAAGAACCAAAAATACCAATTGTATCTTATAAAACACCAAACTTAAAAAAACAATATATATGAGTCATCCTAATATTAACGGATTTAGACAAGCCAACTCCAGCCATGTTATTGCGGTCCTACCATTGTCAGTTTACCATGAACCTGGTACAGTAAGAACCTTTGGATATTTCCAAGTGTCGGAGTGAAACAAATATAGAACATGTTGTTTATTCCTAACTAATTCAACATCAGAAATTCATCACTGCGCAGCTCACACTTGAATAATTCAACACGACATAGGACATCACCCAGCAGCCTGGCGCCATTTATCACACTGTGAGGTGTGCTTTTCAGGTTAGTCACAGCTGTTGAAACCATTCCCTACAAGCAATACCAAAATAGCTCAGCTGTAAGAATGCTCTCATACATTCTTTGGGAAATTTGTTACGTGTCACGCTCTTAGTTAATTTGCCATTAATTCATTACTGTGGGAGGCATAATGTAGACTTTAGATAGGAGCAACGTATTTCTTTCAGAGCAGATTGTTACGGACTATCCGATTTTTTTTACCTCTCCGAAGTAGTGTAGGGATCTGCTTTCTTTTATGAATAAATTTTGTGTGATTTTTACGTAAGCCCGGCCTAAATCATTCATAGTTTCGCTTTTTCCTGCGGATGTGTTCTTTGGGCTAGTTTCGTAACATGCCTCTCCTATTCCCGAGACGCCCTGGGTTAATATTCTCGTGCGGAGCCAGTCTAAGACCGCATCCATCCTCTCGATTTGTGTGCTGGTTGGAGGAGGGTCTCGGAAGGGCTGTTTATGACCGATGGTCCCCCGAATCTCATGTCTTACAGGCACAATATATACAGTATATATATATATATATATATATAAAACAATAAAACAATGTATGATAACCTGTGTTGTTGTGGTGTCTGTGGTAGTGTGTCTATTTGTAATTCAGGTGAGGTTTGGAAAGGGGGCGGCCATGGCCTTAAGTTAGGAGTCATCCAGGAATTTGCTTGGAGTAGAGTGGGAAATCACGGGGAACCAATTCCAGGATGGCTGAGATGGGAATTGAAACCACCCCAGTTTTACGTCACGAGACTGAGTGTACCCTGCTACAGGTTTCAGACCAGAATTACATTTCTCGGCCGAGCCGGGTATCGAACACGGGCCTCCAGGGCAACAGCCAACAACACTAGCCGCTGTACCACAAGGTGGAGTCAGAAATAAAACTATGAAGAAACGTAATGAATAAATTTGTTCCAACGGTCCAAGAACACTCCCGGGCGGTCCAAATTACACTGCATGCATATATTTAACATAAAGTCAAATAATATGAAAAGTATTTAAAATTGCTGACTGAAAGTAGGGCCTACTGTATGTTTGAACTTACCACAATATTTTAGCAGTGCTCGGGAAAGCAACACAGCCTCTTCGTTGAAACCAATACTACACAGCACACATCCTCATGGTCGTATAGGCTTACAAGGAATGTGAGGTAAACTTATTTTCCTCTTTCCCCCCTCAACCTTGAGTCCAAGAATAAAATAATTTGTAGGGAGAAAGTGACCCTTAACTCTCTCGCTGATCTTGCCTGAGACAACGGGTGGCCAAACTTGCAAACACACAAATAATATTGGTCCAAATTACACGCAGGTCCAAATTACACGGACTTCCCCTACTGGCATTTATGATTTATTCGAAATATTCCTAAAATATTGTTGTATAATAGAGCACTGCTGTTTGTTTGAAATAGCTTACTTCCCTGGATTCGGTGATGCTGAATGTATTCGGCTCAAATGGTCAGAGAAAGTTATGAGATAGCTGGTAGGTTTGCTGCATCTCAATATGCGCACAAATCTCTAAATATAAAGCACAAAGTTTGTCTGTCTGTCTGTCTGTCTGTCTGTCTGTTATGTATACAAATCTACATCGTTTCACCGATCTGAACCAAAATTTGTATACTTACCCTTTGGAACCCTGCGGGTAACCCCGTCAACATTAAATTTCGGACAGACCACCCCATGCCCTGCATTTAGGCCCTTTTGCACAAATCTACACCGTTTCACCGATCTGAACCAAAAGTTGTATATTTAACCTTTGGAACCCTGCGAGTAACACTGTCTACTTGAAATTTCGGACAGACCACCCCATTCCCTGCATTTAGGCCCTTTGGTCCAAATCCACACCGTTTCACCGATCTCAACCAAAATTTGTATATTTACCCTTTGGAACCCTGCGAGTACCACTGACCACTTAAAATTTCGGACAGACCACCCCATTCCCTGCATTTAGGCCCTTTGGTCCAAATCTACACCGTTTCACCGATCAGAACCAAAATTCGTATTCTTACCCTTTGGTGCCCTGCGAGTAACACTGTCTGCTTGAAATTGCGGACAGACCACTCCATTCCTTGCATTTAGGCCCTTTGGCCCAAATCTATACCGTTTCACCGATCTCAACCAAAATTTGTATATTTACCCTATGGAACACTGCGACTAACACTGTCTGCTTGAAATTTCGGACAGACCACGCCATTCCCTGCATTTAGGCCCTTTTTGCACAAATCTACACCGTTTCACGGATCTGAACCAAAATGTGTATACTTACCCTTTGGAACCCAATGAGTAACACTGTCCACTTTAAAATTTGGACAGGCCACTCCATTCCCTGCATTTTGGCCCTTGGCACAAAACTACACCGTTTCACCGATCGAAAACAAAGTGTGTATACTTACCCTTTGGAACCCGATGCGTAACACTGTTCACTTGAAATTTCTGACATACCACTCCGTTCCCTGCATGTAGCTCAGGAATTCCTCGGGGTTGTCAGCTTCCTAACTCACCAGTCATGAGCCCTTGAGGGTGTACCAGAAGTGGTGGGTCTACACACACCCTGCCTCTTTGAGGGCCTTGAGCAGAAGACAGGAGATATTATGAAAAGGAAAAGAAGGCAGACCCCTTGAAGAATGAGGGTATCAGGAAAGATGAGACAAAGCCAATTAAGGCGGGAAATTGAAAGACTCCTTAGCCCTCGGATACCCTAATACAGTCTGGGTCGGAAGAGAACAAGAGTTGACCAAGGGAGGCCGACAGGAAAGAGAACTGAAATGAGCCCGGCACCAGGAAGTAGAAGCGATGCCAGACTCAGCTGGGGTTCCGTGGTCGCCAACCAACGTCCCACAAGTTGTGAGACCCTGGGGGGGGGTCAGTTGTGAGAATAGCTTGCTGATTCATCGTGAGGTGACTTGAGAGTACTTTCCAGAGCCCGCCGTGTTATCTCCTGCTGTCTATGCTGATGCCAGCACAGGGCCGTTGCGAAACAGTGAGTGATTCCCGGTCAATCTGTATAGGACGGGGAACCCCGAACGTGTGTCATCATATTTCGTCATCATCTGCGATCATTTCAGGTTCGTGCAGCTTGGACCTATATTCTTTGTCTTTGCCGAGCAGTACGCTCTTTCACTAGACGCATCCAGTACAGGTCTAAGCCAGAAAATAAGGTTGAGACTTTGGAAGACATCGAAGCTAGACACCTGAATTACCTATATCAGTTTTAAAATAACACCATGTTCGTTTAGTAGTCATTTTTTCATTACCTTATTATTATCATCATAAGTGCAAATGACCTAGATGTTACGCGCATCATACCAATAATCACCGCCGCATAAAGTCTTTCTCGACTGTGGTTTTTAAAATATTTATTTTTGGTTGGTTGGTTCTTAAGTTTAGGGGCTGCGACAACGCGGTCATGTAGCCCCGTGTACTTTGGGTGTGTGTAGAATCTGTCTGATAACCGGTGTTAATTGTGATGATTGTATTAGTGTGTGTTATCTGTTTTTTAATTTAAGTACAAACTGCAACTTAGAATTCTTCAAATAGTTCGTACTTTTGCCGCCAAGCGCCACCGTCAACGACTACTAGGCCAAGTTCGGAACTTAGCTACTAGACGCCACTGCAGTCGGCTCTTGGCAACGGACGTAGACATCTATGAGCGTTGTTTACCTATCCAATTTAGCTTCACACAGGTGTAATTAGTGGAAGGTTCAATAACATGCCATAAATCTGACATGGGACCGCCGGCTTTACTTCCCCTCCGAAGAAAGGCATACTGACGGATTTTTAACGCTCTTAAAATATCCGATGGCTTCGGCCGGGTTTGAACCCGCTATCTTGGGCATAGAAGCTCAGCATGCTACCAAATACGCCACCGAAGCCGCCATATAGTTATTTTTATTACAGTACATTGTGTACATTATACGTTGAAGTGTCAATTCAATACCGGTAGTAGTTTCCCTTATCATCCTCATCATAAGAGCAAATGACCTACAGTAGATGTTACGCCCATTACACCATTAATCACCACACACAATAAGTCTTCCTCGCCTGTCAATTTTGAAATATGTATTTCTATTACGGTAGTTTGTAAGTTTGACGTGTCAATTCAACAGTAGTTTTTATTATCATCCTTATCAAAAGGAAAAAAGACCTAGATATTACTCCCTCATTGTCTTTGGGGGCAAATGACTTAGATTTTAAGTCCATTATATTTCTAAGGAGACCTTAAAACATTATCATCATTCCACCGGGCGAAGCCGGGTACTACTGCTAGTATATCAATAATAATAATAATAATAGTAATAATAATAATGTTATTGGTTTTACGTCCCTTTTAACCACTGCGGCTTACAACAAATATATCACTTACCGCATACACACTAGAGCCGGGCAAAAAGATCTTGAGTTCCGATCGGCCTCGTTGGACGAGTATAAAGAACGGAAATGCTGGTTCCGGAACTGGTATTACCGATAATGTGGGCTCGATAACGATAATTCTCGACATTCTCGCTCGTTCTGGCTTGGGCAATATGGCGCTACCTGAAGGCACTGAGGCTTGTTATGTAAGGATTCAATGGAAATTGTTCATTCCGTTGACTGGAGTCTGCGAAATGGAAGAATCCACTCAACATCAACAGTATCATGTTAACAGACTATATTGAGCATATCATTCTAACAATATATCGAAGGAGATTTTGATCATCAGTCGGTATTATTTGATAATTAAATTTCATCAAAAGAAAATTCTATTTGACGTGTACATATTAAGATTTTTTCTTGTATTGCCACATAACTTTCTCGTATTCGAACCTGAATATTCATGCCCTCGCTATATTGTTAGTGCCCCTGTGATGCAACTGTGTTCTGTCGTATCGTTTTTGTAGTAAGATACTGGTAACGTGGTCAACACAAAAAATAAAACATAACGAAAACAATGGTTTAATTACTTCCCCTACCAAGTATCAAACCCCAGTCTTTCCATTCATGAGTCTAATACGTAACCAATTCAGCCACGGTCACTCTTATACTCGGAGAGAAAATGTCACAAACATACAGAGTGAAAACTTTTGCGTTGGATACTTGACTCTCTTTATCTAAAATGCTCCTACCAGTTCGAATAATATTCTCCAGTCGTCGGGCATACGAAATAATAATGTTCACATTCAAGAATAAGGTTGATTTCTTCTTTAGTTATGATAGCTTTGAAATATGCTTGAGCCACCGCCATTTCAATCGCTCCCTAGGCACGTTCTCACAGGTTGCAGGCCGTTGCATTATGGGTAGCGATAAACATTACCTTGTGAACAGAAGAGAATAGAAAATATCGAACGTGACTGTGGAGTATCGGACCAAGTGACATTCCCGCGGTAATGAGGAGTTCTCAGTGAACTGCCGTGGTACTCTTGTCACTCAAACTGTCATATCTTTGGCAATTATAGACTAACTAGCAGAAGTACCCATTCTTCGAACGGTCTTCGGTATTAATAACCAGATGTTATCAATTGAGCTACTGTTGCAATGTTTAGGGGCATGGAACCTGTTTGTTGGCAAAGAAAAATTATTAGTTAAAATGTGCTCTCAAACTAAATTTACCTAACGTATTCTTCCTGGCGTGAAAATAAAATTGAAAACCTCGTAGACGAATCGCAATACACGTCACATACGAACTGACCCTAACCGTTGTGTCAAGTGCCCAACTACAGGAAGACCCCTTTTATAAATTATAAAGGCTTGTGGTGCATGAAAATTCAGTGTTTTTAGCCTCCAATGGCCCAAATTCCTAAAATCAGCAAAAAACAGTCTACTAATTCTAATCAGGAATTTTTGAAAATAATGTTGCTGTTTGGAGATATAATAAACCTTCGGTACGACATATCGCACGTGTAAGTCGTTTGAAAACAAGAAGTTCCGTGAAGAACTATACAGCCTACTTTTCATGCCAATGATTATTCTACAGAATATGAACCTATATAGGATAATGACGAAATTAAGTTGGTAATATCGAAATATCTAATTAGTTCAACATATACCTGGTATAATGTAGCCTAATAGAGCACTACAGTTGGCAGCTCTGGTGACTGAATATATTCTTAGTTCCATTTCTTAAGGTACAGAATACAAAATTTGGTTGAAGTCCAATGGACGTTACATGCAGTGAGACACTGGATCTATCAGCACGCGTAAAAGCATGTTGCCAACAATGTCATGCGTGTGCTGGTCAGAAATAATCTGAAATATTATGATATCTTGTTGTGCCAATTTTGGATGAAATCCATTTGTTAGTATAGAAGTTACATGTATTTTAAAATTGGACATATTGCAGGCATAGAATCATGTTGACAGCACTGCCTTGTATTAATTACTCCAAATTAATCTAGAATGTCAGGTGCTATACGTGTGCAAAGTATAGAGCTGTTGGCTTGCATACTTTCTGATATATTGATATTAGGGTAAAAAATATAGACAGCATTTATTAACAGTTGGCAGCCCTGATTGCTCTTAACAATACTTATAGTCATATCTGTTATGGTAGACATAGCACATAGGAAATTTGGTTGAAATCCAATTGATATTATAGAAGTTACATGTATTTAAAATTGGTCTTATCAGCAGTCTTAGAATCATGTTGGTAGCACTGATGTACATAAGTTACTCCAAATTAATTTAGAATGTCAGGTACTATACGTGTGCATAGTTTAAAGCTGTTGGCTTGCATACTTTCTGATATATTGGTATTTGGATAAAAGAATAGAGATAACATTTATTGACAGTTGGCAGCTCGTACGAATACGCCCAGTCATATCTGTTTATGTACACATATTACATTCAAAATTTGGTTGAAATCCAATTGATAGTGTAGAAGTTATAGGCATTTAAAAATTGGATTTATCAGAAGGCTTAAAATTATTTTGGCAACACTGTCGTGTATGGCCTCCTGGAAATTAAACTGAAATAGTGTTATCTACTTGTGTGCCAATTTTGGAATAGCTCCCATGCATACCTTGCAAGATATCCAACATGGAGCTCAAATTTCTAGTGCGTTTTTTCAGCAGTTGGTAGCACTGACATCATTTTCAAATTTGGACGTGAGATATTCCGGTGCACATCTTTACTCATACTAAATTTGGTGTTGATTGCTGCAGCCGTTTAGGAGTTGATAGGGGGGGGGACACACACACAGCCAGACAGCAGACAGCAGACAGACAGACACACATTTTCCCGGATCGATCTCATAAGTCTACTTTTTCCTCATTTTTGCAAAATGTGAAAAGTAGGCTAAAAATCTAGGGTACTCCATTTGCAACCTTTCACAGAAATGTAATAAATGGAGTGGTATTACTTATTCCAGAAATAGATGGAAAGTTGGATGCCACCTCTTGAGATACTGTTGTCATGGTTAGTGGCTTGCATTCCTTCTTTAGTTTATTAAATGAAATTAGTTTTTTTTGGAATATCTCAGAAACTGTTGGGTTTAGAGCCTTAAAATATAGTTTTCGGGGACCCTTTACGGCTCTTGAGGGGCCCCGAGTTTTGTTTCTGACCCTAAGGGTTTGAAAATGAGCTTTGTCTCTTCGTTGTACGCCATAATAATGATAATAATTAAAAGAATAATAATAATAATAATAATAATAATAATATAACAATATAGGGATAGGGATATAATAGACCTTCCGGACCATACCCGCACGTGTAAATCGCGTTAAAAAATTCTAGGTTACCCCTTGACCCCTTAAGCGCCTTATATGTATTGATGAATATTTCAGCTTAATTTGGATCCGTTATAACCTTATTGTCGTTTGCAAACCTTCACAGTAATGTAATAAATGGAATTGCATTGCGTCTTACAGAAATCGATGGAAAGTTGGATGCCACCTCTTGAGATACTGTTGTCATGGTTAGTGGCTTGCATTCCTTCTTTAGTTTATTAAATGAAATTAGTTTTTTTTGGAATATCTCAGAAACTGTTGGGTTTAGAGCCTTAAAATATAGTTTTCGGGGACCCTTTACGGCTCTTGAGGGGCCCCGAGTTATGTTTCTGACCCTAAGGGTTTGAAAATGAGCTTTGTCTCTTCGGTGTACGCCATAATAATGATAATAATTAAAAGAATAATAATAATAATAATAATAATATAACAATATAGGGATAGGGATATAATAGACCTTCCGGACCATACCCGCACGTGTAAATCGCGTTAAAAAATTCTAGGTTACCCCTTGACCCCTTAAGCGCCTTATATGTATTGATGAATATTTCAGCTTAATTTGGATCCGTTATAACCTTATTGTCGTTTGCAAACCTTCACAGTAATGTAATAAATGGAATTGCATTGCGTCTTACAGAAATCGATGGACCTCTGAGATTATGTTGCCATTGTTACCGGCATGCATTCCTTCATTCATTTATTAAGTGAAATTAGATTTTTTGGAATATCTCAAAAACTGTTGGTTTTAGGGCCTTAAAATGTGGTTTTCGGGATCCTTTTAGGGCCCCCGAGTTTCGTTTCTCACATTGAGGGGCTGAAAATGAGCTTTGTCTCACGCTTATTTCAGCATGTATTTTAAGGGGGTAGGCCCCCTGTTATAAGAGGTACGGAGAAGAGTTACATCAATGATTAGTGTCGTGCCTCTGATGGATATCTGTATCAAATTTTACGTTAATCCACCCAGCCGTTCTCGAGTTATAAGGACACAAAAAATTGTCCACAGACAAACAGACAGACAGACAAAAATATATTTTTGCGTGCATCCGTCACAAAACAGTCTGAAACGGGCAAATATGTCAAATTTCCGTAGAAATGCAGAAAAATCAGACAAACATTCATTTTTATATAATAGAGAAGGGATATAATAGACCTTCCGTACCACACCCGCACATGTAAATCGCGTGAAAAAAAAACCAAAGTACCCCTTGACCTATTAAGCGTATTGTATGTATTAATGAATATTTCAGCTTAATTTGGATCCATTATAACCTTATAGCCGTTTGCAAACCTTCACAGTAATGTAATAAATGGAATTGCATTGCGTCTTACAGAAATAGATGGACCTCTGAGATTCAGTTGCCATGGTTACCGGCATGCATTCTTTCATTAATTTATTAAGTGAAATTAGTTTTCTGGGAATATCTCAAATACTGTTGGTTTTAGGGCCTTAAAATGTGGTTTTCGGGGGCCCTTTGGGGCCCCCGAGTTTCGTTTCTCACATTGAGGGGCTGAAAATGAGCTTTGGTTCACCCTTCTACGCCTATTTGAGCATGTATTTTACGGGGGTAGGGCCCCTTTTATGAGAGGTACGGAGAAGAGTTACATCAATGATTAGTGTGGTGCCTCTGATGGATATCTGTATCAAATTTTACGTTGATCCACCCAGCCGTTCTCAAGTTATAAGGACTCGAAGAAGTTGTCCACAGACACACAGACAAACAGATAGACAGACAGACAGACAGACAAAAAAATTATTTTTGCGCGCATCCGTCATAAAACAGCCTGAAACGCGCAAATATCGCAAATTTCCGTGGAAATTCAGAAAAAACAGACAAACTTTCATTTTTATATATATAGAGATCAGTGAGGTATTTATACTGGCACGATTAATATACCGCATGCCACACACTGGGATTGCTTTAAAGCACAAAATCATAGCATTTAGTAGATGGAATTAGCTAAAACCATTTAAGAGAATTATTTTGCAAGAGTATTTCCACTATCGTAGCCAATTTTTGGACAATAGTTGCCTCGAAGAACAACGAGTTACAAGGTGGATAATACGGTTGAAAGTATTCTTTTAAGCAAATTCCTAGTCAGTAGGGATAATAGTTCATGAGCCATGTATGTGAGACTTTCTTTTGGTAGTTCTCCGTGACGCCAATATTTGAGTTTTTTTTTCTACAGTACTTAAGTGGCTACTCGTTATAAAAATGTTTACGAAAGTAATACAAAAATTAATAAATGAAAACATGAACTACTCTCAACTGCGAGTGGCAAGTATCATTGTATAGGTCGTTGATCATTTCAAAATATATCTAAATGGGCTTCACACTGTGGATTCAAAGCAGAATTTGATATCGTATATAACAACACCCCTATTAAGGTGTTTGAAGCCATTTTTCAGTGTTACCTTAGTAAACAAATGTTTGATGCTTTTCAGTCGGTGAACACGATTGTACCCAAATGAGATGGGTTTTTCCCTAATCCTGAAAAAAATTACATGAGTTTAATAAACCCTAATATTATTAATAATAATAATAATTTTATGGGGCAGACTTGGATTCAGATCGTTGGTGAACAAACACCATTTTGCTGCAAACCCCCGGATGAGAGCCGCCACTGCATGTTCAGCAAAAAGGAGGAGAATCATAGTGAGATAATGAAGTGATTATGGGAAGAGAAGGAAGCTAATTGAAATTCATCTGTGATATAGGTTCAATCACGCTCCTTAATTGAATAATATTAATAATAATAATAATAATAATAATAATAATTACAGTTAAAGGAAACGATTCTTAGGGTGAAATTGATTGTAAACGATGTGATGAAAAATGATGTAGAGTATTTTGCCTAAAGTTTCTGAATTCCGAAATTCATTTTCATTTTCACTTAATCGTTTAGCCTACAACACAACCTATTTATATGATATCAAAAAAGCATTTAACTGATGGTGCACACGTGAGGAAGTAAATAATAATAATAATAATACACCCTTAATTTGTGAAAACTCCTCACTCATGTAATCGACCATCCTACTTCACCGTGTGAATATGGCCAAGAACTTAATCTGTTTATATTGGTCTGGAGTAGATGATTACGATTTCACTTTATTTTGTTTATACTGTATAATAATAACCCTACGTGAAATTTCATCCAGCAGGCACTCATTCGATCAGTAACTGACAGTTCTAATAACTTCAGATTTCCAGCTGCTAATTTCTCTCTTACCATATCTTTAGTATGAGAAGTAATTGGTAAAAATATAACGAACTCAATACAATAGGGTCTTCCTCGTAAGTGGACCACTTCATACTGCTTTAAATTTGTCAAATGTAAGAATGAAGAATGGTTCACATTCCAGAGTTACAGAGGGCTTTGACTTCACACGCGCAGTGGCTTTAGTGAGACTGCTTTTTCTTTTAAATAGATACTGTCCAAAACGCCGAGATAAAAGGAATTCCGGTATTACCGAGACTGAAGATTCCTACTCACTTGTCAGTACCGGAATTATCGAGACTTAAGATACTCATTCAGTGGAGAGACCTTGCCTTCACTGCACTTGGTGGGGGACGATACTGGCCATGCGGCAACTTACGGTACCGATCGGAATTAGAGCAAATTTGCCCTAAAACACACAATATATAAAATTTGTTAGTTATCCATTTAATGTTACGAAAGTTAGATGCAGTTAAACTTGGAACGTATCAGTACGCGTTGAATTATGTTGGCAACACTGTCATGTGTGGGTTGCTCAAAATAAATCTGCAAAATTGTCTATCACCACGTGTCAAATTATAACTGTTTGTCTGCATACATCGAGACTATGGTTGAATATTATGGACAGCATTTATCAAACATTGCTAGACCTAATGACTCCAAAAATATACCGAGTTATATCTCTCCAGACATACAATACATTTCAGAAATTCAGTTAACATTAATTTCATTTTAGTATGTAAAATACAAGCAGTTACACGATGGTTGCAGATAACCTCGTAGTTTCACCCTTTAAAACAACAACAGCAATACACGATGGTCCTACACGCTAGCAAAGAATTATGTTGGTAGCACTAACTTGGACCACTTACTCTAAATACGTCTACAACATCTTGGACCTCTAATTTGCTAAATTTGAAAGGTGTTTTGTACACATATTCCACAATATTGAATCTATATTTTGAAAGACCATAGATTATTATTCACAGTTGGTAGCACCACTTATATTAAACACAATTGTATGTCCTAAATTTTACATTGCACTTACAGAATGAAGATGTAATCCATTCGTCAGTGCAGTTAATCATTGAACCTATCGGCACACGTAGAATTATGTTGGCTACATTGCCAGATCTCGGTTACTCAAAATTAATCTGGAATATTATTTTCTGTAAGTTACCAAAATTTAGATATTTTGGCTTGCATACCTCCTAAACTACTGAGACTGAGGTTCAACATTATAGAGAAATATTGTCAACAGTTGGCAACCCTAGCGACTCTGAATATATTCTTAGTTCCATCTCACAAGGTACATAATATCGATACAAAATTTGGTTGAAGTCCAATTGAATATATGGACGTTACATGCAGCGAATCATTGAATTTATCATAACGCGTAAATTAATGTTGGCAACACTGCCATGTATAGGTTGCTCATATTTAATCTACAATATGATCTATATATGTGCCAATTTCTTAAGACCTCCTTTTGTTAGTATGGACGTTACATGCGGTTAAACATTGGACCTATCAGCACGCATAGATTCATGTTGGCAGCACTGACGAATAACGATTACTGAAAATAAATCTACTATTTCAGGTAACATACGTGCAAAAAGTTTAGAATCTGTTGGACTGCATACTTTCCGATATAATGAGACTATAATGAAAATTTATAGGGAGGATTTATCAACGGTTAGCAGCCTTGGTGACGCTAAGTCAAAGCTGTTACGGTGCACAAAGCACATACGAAATTTGGTTGTAGACTAATCCTACAGATAGTATGGACGTTATATGCATTTGATAATTGGACTTATCAGCACGCGTAGAATCATGTTGGCAACATATAGGTAATAACAAGTGTTATGAATTACCTATAGGCCTAAGTGTGACATATTTGGAATTGTTTCCATTCATACCTTCTGCAATATCCAACATAGAGCTCAAATTCCAACTGTGATTTCTCAGTAGTTGGTAGCAAAAACGTCATTTTCATATATGGCCGTGAGATGTTCTATTATAGATCTTCACTCATACCAAGTTTAGTTTGAATAGCTGTAGCCGTTTAGGAGTTATAGGGGGAGGGGAGAGACAGATAGAAGGAGAGACAGACACACACATCTGCCAAGGTGATCTCATAAGTCTCCTCTTTCATCATTTTTGCAAAATGTGAAAAGTTGGCTAAACATGGTCAATGGTAACTAATTTACATAAATTCTTAAATACTGGATAAGTGTTATTTAAATAAATAACTAATTAAAAATATCTACTTAAAAATTTGATTGAAATAACAAGAACGTAAACAAGCGACAAAATATGAAATATGGTTTTCGTTAAAAAACAAAATAATTTCATTTTTAGTGAATTCAACAGTTGCCTCTGACAAGTGAGTTAGAAGATGATTGGTTATTATTCAGGTTGTGTCTTGTTTAGGACGATGGTTTAGGGAAAACCACTCAGATTTTAGTATTTGCACAGTAACTTCCTCACAGCTACCTCGCATGAATGTGGATCCATTGTTAATTTTAATACATTTTAGGGGTTTGGGACATTTTGGTCATCAGCTCCGTGTAACTAAGTGTGTATTAATCTTTGATAATCTATGTTTCTGTGATGCCTGCAGTAGAGTGTGTAAATAAATTAGAGACAAGAATGAGGGATGTGCCCAGGGCCTTGAAGTAAAGTACCATCCCGGCATTTACGTGGAGAGAGTGCGGAAAAGCCCTGGGAATAACCACACTCAGGATAGCCACTGTCAGCACCGGGATTCGAACCTCCGATGTCCGGACATGCTGAGGCTGCTCTCGTTGCCGTAGTGCGCGACTTCACGAGCACGGCTGTGCCGTGGGGTGTGGGTCCTTTGTAGCTCCCAATAAGCAGGTATAGCAAAAGAGTTGTACGCGAGGTTTGGCACAGCCCAGGTGGGTTCCCCTATCCCCTCCAATCAATCGTATAGCTTGCATACGGTGAGAGGGCCTATGGTACTGTCTGTGTGCGAGATGTCCGCTGCGTTTGAGCATCTGATGCCTACTCGCATACCGTACATTCCAAAAACATCAAGTCAGTTCCTAACTGCTTTACTTACTGAGCGCATTCTTTCTGTCGTTCTTTCTTTGTACTCTATGATCCGTTAAGAAATAAAGACAATACCATGTGAAAATGTTAACAATACACACTTATGCAACAAGTAGGAGGAAGCACCAAATATTTGCCGACATATTTATGTTAGGAACAAACGGCCGCGCATGCGTACAGGCTACGCTTCCCCACCCATCACAGCGTGTTGAACGAACTTCCCTGGCGTGCAGACAATATATTGTCAGAGTACCAGGAGAAGTCAGCTGGGCTTGAAGTAGTCTACAGGTGCCTTATCGCACACCACGTACCGTGCAATCCATAGACATCAAGTCTGTCACTGTCAGCTTTACTCATTCAGCACTTAATTACTTTATTTGTACTCAGTACTTTGCTGAAAGAGAAAAGTCAAAATGGACCCATAGAGACAGACTACACTCTTAAAGCGCGATGAACAACAAGCACCATGTGGGGGATAAAAGGAGTAATAAGGAGACGCCCTGTCACCTCTGTAGGACGCTATGAGTTGAAGCATTCACCACGCCCCCTTACAGGCTCTAGCTGTCCGTACCTCTGCATGCATTTCCAACAGTTTCTGCTTGATTAGGCTAAAGGACCGAAAGGTTAACAAGTAGTTCCGTGAAGAACTAGGCATATTTTCATATATCTTATCCTACTTATGTTAATTGCTTCTATCAACATACAACATTTCAGTTTGATTTCTGTAATAGATTTGTAGATATTGAGAACCGTCTAATATTTCGGTTGGTCGCCATGTTGGATTTTTATAAATATGGGTCTTAGATTTATGTACTATTACATGAAGATTATTGTGTAGGTGTAGTACTCAAACTTCAACCGCAAGATTAGGATACAAGAAGTAAAAACGAGATTTTAAAATTACCTACAGCTGCCATCTTGTGGCTATGAAAACAACTGAAATAAATTAAATGGCAGTGGATTAAACTTTCTATAAGCATTTACCGTACCAAGTTTCACTGCACTCGGATGGTTAAATCTCGAGAAACATCCATTTAAATATTTATAATTCGCGTCGCCGCCATTTTGGATTTGTGTTCACCAGGTTATTGAAAGTCCAATAGGTGAACTTATGTTTATAGCCTCTATGAACATAAAATATTTCAGTTTCATTGCTGTAAAAGATTCGTAGATATTGAGAACCGTCTAAATATTTTGGATGGTCGCCATGTTGGATTGTTATATGTATAGCCAATCGAGTTGTGTAACATTAAAGGAATATTATCAGGTAGTTTCATTATTCAAACTTTTACTTCGATCGCATGATTACGACACAAGAAATAAAAACTTAATTTTAAAATTTCGCACAGCCACCATCTTGAGGTTATGTAAACAAATGAACTAAATTAGACGCCAGTGCACTGCAATATCTTTCAACATTTACTGTACCTTATTTGACTGCGCTCAGATGGTTAAATCGCGTGAAATGTCTATTAACATATTTCAACTTCGCTTGGCTGCCATGTTCGGTTTTTACTTAACAGGTTTTTGAAAGTTACATAGATAAACTTGTAGTAGTGCCCTTAATCACCGTACAAAATTTCAGGGTGATATCGGTAATAGTTCCGGAGATATAGAATGCAGGTGAAATATTTCGCACAGCCACGATCTTGAGGATAGAAAAACAATTGAACTAATTTAAATGCCAATGCATTACAATGTATATAAACATTTGCTGTACCAACTTTCATTGCGTTTGAATGATTAAATGGCGAGAAAAGTCTATTTAAAAGTCTTAAATTCGCATGGCCGCCATGTTGGTTTTGTGGTTACAAGGTTTTTGAAAATCTCATAGGTGAACGTCTAGTAGTGCCCTTTATCACAGTACAAAATGTCAGGGTGATATCGGTAATACTTTCGGAGATATTAAATGCTGGTTAAATATTTCTCACAGCCGCCATGTTGGATTGAATAGACGTAATAAAATTTGAAGGGCACGGTCGGGGTCAGCCAAAATGGTGCTATGACCTTACCGAGTTCCATTGAAATCGCTCCAGCCATTTAGAAGTCATTAGAGGGGGACACACATACGCTCACACACACACACACACACACACACACACGCGCGGACAAAATGTGATCTCATAAGCCTATTTTATTTTCATAAAATGAAAATAGGGTAAAAGATGTACAGTAGTAGATTATGAATTAAGAGTTTCATGCATCTACTTACAATACCTTGTGCGTTGAAAGTAGGCGCGCTTTAGTAAGATATCAGTTCTGTGATTTTATTAGCAGAATATTCGAAATTCTACAAAATTCTTAGTGTTTCCTTAGCTACTAGCCTTTAACGGCTAGAGTAGAAACTAGAACTGTTGAAGAGAACAATTCCGCTATGTTTGCTTCAATCGAGCAGTAAACGGGATCCGAAGCTCTTTTTATTACTATTTCTAGGTATATTAATAAACCTTCTTTATGTTTTTGAAATGAGATAGAGCTAGTGTATACAGTATAATATCAAAGAATGTAATTTATGTTCGACCCTCACTATTATGTGTCAGATAACTGTATCATAATGATGGTCATTATAACACTGTTTTCCATTATGATACAGTTTCTCCAGCCAATCAGAGCTCGTTCATTGACCAATTAGGTAACGATAACTTCGCGCATGCGCTCAAAATCCAACATGTCGGACATAAACACAACATCGAACTATAATAAATTACTGACATGGAATACCCACCGTCCATATGTTCGCGTAAATAAACTGGCGAATATGAGACAAGAAATAGCACTGTACCTTAAAATCACCAACACTAATTTCTACACAGCGCATTGTCTTCAAATGACTGCGGTGACAATATTACTGAGGGACGGCTGATGTAAACATATGGCTGCATATGGCATTGCAAGCGCACAGAGCGCATGCGTCGGTCGTTCAAAGCTCTTGAAAGACAAAGATATAACACCCAACGCTCGCTCTGCGATCACAAAATTCCAGTAGCTGACTCTCAACAGATATTTATGAATATTTATGTTAAAACATATAATAAAGTTATAATTATCGTCGAACATAAACAGTCGTATGCAACTCGCCTATAATGGTAATTAAGACACTCGTATGGAAATTATAAAACTCGCATACGCTCGTTTTATAAAAAATACTCGTGTCTTAATTATAGCCATTATAGGCTCGTTGCATAATGTACTATTGTAGATTAATATACTGTATTGATATTTTCCACTTAATGTGCATTTCTTTATCTCTTTTCATTTACATTTGGGCCTTATTTGGGATAAGTAGTGGACCTAGTTTGGAACGGGTGTTCCTAATAAGGCCCGTTACTCACATTTTAAATAATGTATTATTACTGAAATATTTTCCAGTGACTCTAATTATCAACCCAAGTTTTCTTTACTGCCTGCCTTCAAGTTAAATCCAGGACAATGTTCACTTCTTTTCCCCTTCTAGCAAAAATACAAAAAACCGTTAAACGTTAAGTGGGCATTATTTGGCACATTTACCTTATTCCTCACGCCAGCAATGTTTTGAACATCTCAGTGGGCGTGCCCGCTGGCTTCACTCTCTGGTCGTTAGGACGTTATTACTCCTTGGGGGAGGTAGCAGTAATTGACTGTTGATATATTTAGGTCCGGAATAGACAGACTGCGCATGCGTACAGCCTAGACCACGCTCCCCGTCACAGAGTGTCGAACTGACTTATTCCGGCACGCAGACAATATACGAGTAATATGCAACGCGCACCAACTTGGGCTGATCCAAGTCTCGCAGTATCGGCTCTTTCGGGTTCATCGATGTGAATTAGGGAACAAAATACCATCACAGATATTTCTCATGTGTGATGGTCAACATTTGTTTTAAATTTGAGTGAGATTACGAGATTGACGGTCACGATATTCCCTTGTTTGTCAGTGTGACAGTGCAATAGCTCAAATTCATGTTCTGCCGCAAATTGAGGTAAATGGCAAAGCGCAAGTGTACGGGACGTCAGCTATAAGCAGAACATGGGCTTATAAAACACTTTCGCTACGACAAGGAGTCATGTTTGGGTCAATCGTCGGCAAGCGGAACTCCTGACGTGATTGAGCAAATGAAACAAATGCTAACACAACATTGGCGACTGATTCGACGACATATGTTATTTTTTAACATAGTGACAATCCAGCGGGTTTTGCAGGTGTTCATTCATTGATTCTCAAACAGGCTTTTGCTGACAATTTCTGCAATCTGTATGAACGTTACCAAAAGTGTGCTTCGGCAGATTGCGACTGACTGTGGGACGCTTCAGAAAATGCCTGATAACACTATCGCTTTACACGTGATAACACTACTAATACTTTCTGGTGACCGTTCTTGACGTTACATACTCATCGCTGGAATGAACGTGTACCGTATTACTTCTGAATCATGCCATTCTTCCTGGGTGATTAAATTTACGAGGTCAGTAAGTGAACTTCGTTGGTCTTCACATATGATCAAGAATGCCGAAGTTCATTTCCGCTGTTTATGCGCTAGACAATTGGGTGAACTGAGGTGTTTTTCATATCCTGTATGGAACAATAGTAAGTAACCTTACTGGAGTTTGGTATGTTCTTATCACTTCTCAGTCCATAAATAATTCCTAAGACACCTACAGTAGGTTGTGTGACAATCCCATGCACGATTACCATAACTGAACTTATCTTTTCGCTTCGATTGTTAGGTTAATTCGACTAAGTGGAATAAACTGAGTCGTAGTATATGTAACAACAGAATCAATATCGAGGTCCGAACTACATTATTGTAAATACATTGGTCCTGGACATGAGCAAACCTAATCTTCTGCATGGAATACGATAGCAAACACACAAATGAAAATTGAGTGTTCCAATTTGCTGCAACATTCAATGAGAAGGTTTTAACAGTGTACCCACATGTCCTTGTAAAGCACAATACCACCTTGCTCTCGTTAGCTGATGATATAGGCCTTAACGCTCTGACACTTCCACTAATGAAGCCAATGTTGAGTTGTTAATTAGTAGGATGAGTCAGACTCCAAAGGCACGTAAGAAGATCAACGTTTATTAAAGTGAGATCATCACTGCAGGTGGGTGAGGGCGTCTGCTCAAGGCTACATCATCTCATTGCAGCAAGGCGTGTATAGTAGTCTGGCCCTGTGTCTCAGATCTATGGCCTCAATTTTCAGAACATAGCTGTGTTCTTCCTAAAATGATAATAAGGTGAATGCGAGTGAAGTGATAATGATGATGGCAACAATGTTGACCTCAAGAGTGAGGCAAGACTATCTATGAACTCGGTAGATGAGTGAATTTGAGCCCCATTGTCGGCTGTCATTTAAGTGGTTTTGCCTGGTTTCCAATGTTCAGCTCCAGGGAAATGCTGGGACAGTATCTTCCAATAGGCCACGGCTGCTTTCTTCCAACATCATCTCCAATTCTAATCATTTAATTTTTCAATAACTCCACTCATCAGGTTGATGTTCTTGCGGCATCTTACCGCAAGAAAAGGAAAAAGAACACCTGCCTCTGAAATTATTTGCATTTCATCACCAATAGGAATGGCAAGGCTGTAATTATACAATAATAATAAATAATCATCTATAAAAGTTACCAGGAAATTGGGTCATTTTTGGCAATGTACAATCCACCGTTGCACAAAATATGCGACATTCATTCTATCTTACTCAGAGTTCCGTTTGGAAGCTGGCTCGTTTTGATTACCGATGTGATTCTTCTACCAGAAGGGAAATGATTACACTGGTGATATCCGTTATTCATAGATCAACAGTACACAATGCGTTTGTGTACATGGCTGCATATAAATAGCCTTATTATCATCTGCTCACATGGACTAATGAGTATAATTATCTGCTTAAAATTCACCGCTTCAGTAAGCATATCCACGAAATTTCAATTCCTCTATTTAACAACTGTCTAAGAATAATTGGTCTGGAAATAACACTTATGTTTGGTTTGATTTTTGATAATCTTAATGAAATTGATTTAGTTTTCGATGTGTCTGTAGGTAATTGACTTCTTCTACAATTTTAAAGGACGGCAAGAAATGTAATTGTATGGTTCACTTCAACACCGTTGTAATCGTTATTGTTCACGAAACTGCGATAAGGATGACGTTGATTGATGTATTTACTTATTTATTTATCGTATGGCTTTTAGTGCCGGGAGTGTCCGAGGACATGTTCGGCTCGCCTCATTCTGTAGCTGATTCCAGTGGACACCCTTAAGTCATTGAGTTTCAGGCAAAATACGACACGTCACATGGCTGAATTCAGCAATCTTTAACGTTGTGGGCCATTTAATTACAAAAAATAACCACGAGTTTCGTATACATCACGTCTTACGTCATAATAATAATTGAACTGACATTTTGACGATCTGTTGTAGGGTAGTACTCTCTCACAGTCGGTTTGAACTGGAAGGTGATGAAATGCGATTGACCAGTGTCGATAGACTAACTGTATGGTTAAAGATACCATTCAATGAAACATTCCGCTTCGGAAGTTCCTCTAAAGCTGCAGTAGTTATACGAGACGTAATACTATTATTATTATTATTATTAGCATTATTAATTATATAATTGTCAATGGAAACCGCTTCTTTACGCTTTCATGGATGAGCATCTGGGACAGGTAGAATACTAGTCTGTTGTGCAATATAACACCATATAAATAGTCTGTGCTGAATGCCCCAATATGTTTTACTGGTTTTATGTGTAGGCAGGCCAATCCACCACTTGAGAGTGAATTGCATTCAATAGATCCCTGATGATTCCGACTACATAGGCATTAGAGTGCATGAAGATGAATTAAGTTGCCAGACTGCTTGCAGCGATCACCACATGCTCCATCATGACCTGATCGGCTCTAAGGTATCAATGGAGTACGTCAAGGTCTATTCTACAATTAACACTAGTCCCTCTACACACCATCAAGGAAACCCGTTTTAATCTGTCTACTCCCTACTCAACATTTGACAAAATATGCTCACCAAAATCTTCTCATACAAATTCACGTTTATCACAACGAGTCATGGGCTATCAAGGCTCATCAGTGATCAACAGAGTTCTGCAATGTTCAATGCTAATGAACGAGGTCAAGAGTGAACAGACAGGTTGCCTTGCGTTAACACGATCTATAGGGCTAAAGCTAACCACCTGATTTTGAAGTTCTTTGTTTCAATTATTGGCCTTGTGTATATGACCCTATATAACCTGATTTGTGAAATTCCATATTGAACCAACAGTCGATGAATCACTACTTCGGAGACAATAAGATCCTCGGTGAAATGACAAATAGTTCAGTACCCTGGATCATACGGCGACTAGTACTACTACAACCTTGTAGAGAGGTCTTATTGCATGAACTCGTTTGAATAGGCTTTACCAAATGACAAATACTGAAATTTATGTCTTAACAACACAACGGCAATTACCTTGTTTTCATGGTTTCCTGACCCTACACTGCAGTTCAAAAACAACAAAGTCAATATGAAGCAGATGTTTCATGCCTTAGTAGACCACAATAGCGTCCATACGGGCCTAGAGCCCTGCGCGGATAAACAAAACGTTATCCGCATCCACCCCGCATCCGCACGCCTTTTTCCGCATTAGTACGTTTGCTATCCGAATTTACTGGCATTACAATGATATTTTTAATTAGATAAAGCATAAATTACTAAAGCGACATAAGTTACCGTATTTAGACATTTGACGAAAATGTCGTTCACCTAGGATTTGTATGTCATGTGCTATTTTTAAAATGAATGTTATACAGCCAGAATTCCCTGTTCGGAGTGTTAATTATGCTTAATGACATAATTTGATTGAGATTGGCTTAAATCATCATCTTACATGATTTTGTCATGAAAGAAGAATTATGGAAAAATATGACATTTCATAAACATCTGGGTTCTAATAATTATATGAAAAAAGTTTGGATCGTATTCAAAAAACTATCCGCAAATTTTCTCCAAAATTATCCGCAGCTTATCCGCTATCCGCAGTCACCCAAACTACATCCGCATGGTGAAACATTTTGCGGATATCCGCATCCGTGCAGTGCTTTAGGCATGACCACTTGCTTCAGTTGCTTCGCATTGGTAGGACCATTCTGGACCTTCCTCGAGGCATTCTCCTAATTACTTTGAACAATATATAAACCTAGACACAGAAGTGTTTCACAAAGTTTAGTTCTTAAAACTCGTTCTACGGTATGGTAGTAAGTAATGGGAAGATGTTTTATGATAAAAACACAACATTACTTGCGCTCTAATTTTAAAGAGACTGGTTGATCATTACCGACATTTGCCTGGTGAGCTTTACACATTCTTTCTCATTAAGGAAGAATTTGATATCGTTTCATATTTGCATGGGAAGACTGTGTAACATACAGTGAGCCTTTCTTCATTAAAAATAGTTATGAAGCTGAATGTCACAGGTGATACTGTATATTATTGAAGTTTTATACTATATTAATTGACAAGTAATATTGATGGCTTTGCACAAAAGGGAAGCCTAGAATATGAAGTGGAGAAGGAGTCTATCACTTGCTGCGATGCATACAGTGTAGATGTTCTACTGTATGTGAAATTTAATTTTTCTGGGGTAATATTTGGAAAATACAATACAGTAGCCTAAACTATCTTCTTTCCG
Organism: Meconema thalassinum; assembly: GCA_946902985.2. Taxonomy (NCBI): domain Eukaryota; kingdom Metazoa; phylum Arthropoda; class Insecta; order Orthoptera; family Tettigoniidae; genus Meconema; species Meconema thalassinum. Next base: position 381,072,658 of record OX336389.2, on the reverse strand, counting down.
AAGATAATTCAGTGTCTACTCGAGACATTTCAGATACTCTAGTGATAAATGAGTGAGGTTCTTGTTATTTTATGTGCGTATTGATGATTGTTAGCAAAGGGCACCTCAGTGTCATGATTTATATCGCCACTATCTTCACAATAACAAAATGGCGGCCACAGAAATGTTAAAAGTTAAATCAAATTACGACTGAACGAATCATCGAAACACTGTCACATTTTGGAAAAACATACCTTCATGTCGGAAGTGTTTGGCGCTCAAGATACAAGGTCTTCAGCCATACAATTTAAAGATACTGGCAGATTATGAAAGCAATATAATCCATAATTTTAGATCCAATTAATCAATGTTCACAATAGTTGGCATTTAGATGGTATTATATAAGGTCCTCTGTTAAAAACGTTTGGACTATATGAGCATGATCAAAACGCGCAGTCGCCATCTTGAAATTCCAAAATCTAAAAATAAAAACTCTCAACACTTCAGAGCTACAGTAACGAATGTTGGTGACATAGTAGGACTTTATGTGGCCTGGTGTGGCCAAGGTTAAATAATAGACTACTGTATCTACACATTCAATATGGCGAATGCACGAACTATTAGAACATTTCAAATCGACAACTCAGAATGGAATCGAGTAATTACGACGAATCATGCCAAGAGATGGGTATCATATAAGAGTAGTCATTTGCGTAAGTCAAAATATTATCATAGTGAATATAGCGCACAGTGGCTATCTTGAAATTTCAAAATAAATAAAAACTTCGTGTATCCTAGAGCTATAATAAAGAAATGTAATAATAACATACAACTGCATAAGTCACTGCATATGCCCTAAACAAAATACCAGTGACTCCATATATTTAAGTTGGCGACTAGGCGTACCATTAAAGTATAGAAATTACTAACTCAAGTTGTTATTACTCAGTAAATGCAAAACTTGGTAGAAAAGGAGTATAAGCCTATATTGGAGGCGTCAGTTGCGTTAGTGATACATTTATCATACTGAAAACAGTACGCTGCGGCCATCTTTAATTTTCATTATTTAAATATAAATAATATTGTATGTTTTAGAAGTAAAATGAAGAAAATTTTCGATAAGGTAGAAAGAAACCCATATGAAATATCGTATGCCCAAAGCAAAATAACAGCGAATGTAAATTTCCAAGGTGGCGGCTGGGCTTAATATTAAACCGTAATAATGAATAATTCCGAATATAATTCCACAATTAAAACGAAACCTAACCTGAACAAAGTAGCATAATAAGGAACCTTGCTGAAAAAAGCCTTAACAATAACGCACTGAATATAACGCGTGGCAGCCATCATGTAAATATAGAATATGATAATGAATAACTCACAGTATTTCGAAGCTACTATATCAAAAGTGTACAATAATGTAGAAATTTATATGTGACTTCCTACGACCAAGTCAAAAGAACAGCGACTCCCTAGATTCACGATGGCAGCTGGGGGGTATTCTCAAGTCTTTAAAATATTTAACTAACGGTATAGTTGCACATTCAACGAGAATCTTGGTGAGAGATAAGTAGCATACAAACGACCTCGCTGCTGATTATGCAAAGTTATATCACACTGAAAACAGCGCACTGCGGCCAACTTAAAATTATGAAATATACTGTACAAATTAGTAACTCTAGCCTATATATTTCAGAGATACACTATATCAAATCACCATTAATGTAGAACTGTATATTGGCTTGAAATGTTTCCTCCCTAAACACATAACAATCCCAGGTTACTTGAAATTACAACGAGGATTATCAACTACCACACTCGTGATATTGATTGACAACATATTCGAATATCTTCCAACCCAAAGTGGGGGCTCAGAGCTTCACAATACGCTTTTGAATACTTAAATACAGTTAGTCCACCCGCGTGATAGCACCACCCTTACTCTCATACCAGCGAATCACATTTAAATTAAATATGCCAAGTTCAAATGTAACTGTTTGAAAGTTTCCTTGTGCTCAGGTCATTGCTACCCCACCAGTCTAAGCTCTTCTCAGAATTACTGAGTTCAAATTTCACTGTTCTAACTCGGGTGACCTAGCCTCATAATTTCACAATAGGTGACTTGCTGAAGTTCTTGCTATCACAAAGCCAAGTAAAATATTAAACTAATTTTCCTTTCAGGCACAAACCTCGTAATATTTTACTAATTATAATTCAATTAATGATGAAATGACAAAATAATACACAAAATAGCACACTGCTAAATAAAATGAATGACACTTGAATAAAATATATTTACAAGTTCTAGATTTGAGGGTTACACCCTTTGTAGCCTGGAAGGTTACAAACTTTGGATGCCAAACGTAAAAGAACATCCCCGCATATATTCAAGATGGTAGCGGAGGATACCATAAAACTTTAAAAAAATATAATTTAGGGTCCAATTGCGCAATTAACACGAAACCTTGCATGAAGGGAGAAACAGATATGGTGCATCGGTTGCATTAGTAATGAGACTATCACACTTTAGGCTATATAGCACTCAGCTGCCATCCTGAATATATAAGAATAATATCGACAATCCACTATTAATTCAGTTTCAATGATTTTTTTTTGTCTCCTGAGAAGCCGAGAGCAGGTCTTTCTATTCAACGCCCGTGGGCGACCTGCGCGTCGGGATGAGAGATGGAATGGATGAGGATGAATGAAACAGGGCAAGGATGTGGAAGGAATCGGCCGTGGCCTATCAGAAGGTACCGTCCCAGCATTTGCCTGGTGTTGAAAATGGGAAACCACGGAAAACCATTTCAAGGACGGCCGACGGTGGGGCTCGAACCCACGCGTCTACCGAGTCAGCAGAGAGCTTGGCCCCATGACCTAATGCTGCGCTTTAGCCAGCTGAGCCAATGCTGTCGGTAGTTTCAATGATGAAACACAGCAAATACATGGGTTGGTTTTTTAGTTTTGGCACTAATGCTTCAGTGCCAAGTTGCAGCAATGTTGGGCGCTGCCACTTTTACCGACGGTTGCTGCCCTGCATACCCTCCCACAGAGCACATGACCTCACCCGTCCTCACCACCGCTCGTGCGCAGTCGCGCCTGTTAGATGAGTAGTGTGAGACCAGCACTCTCGAAAGACAGTCGCAATGTTTTCCAAGCAGGAGCAGAGATCGTGGATAAAAATTCAGTGTGCTAGGGGTCGCAGTGCTAAACAGTGGCACCGAGGATTGCAGGAAGCGTGCGGTGCAGCTGCGTTACCGTTCAGAACGGTAGCAAGATGGGTTGCAGCCTTTCGAGATGGGCGCGAACGTGTGGAGCACATGCCTCGATCTGGTCACCCACCAGTAAGTGATGACAATGTACAGATGGTGTCCGCGTTAGGAGAGGTGGGTTGGAACGTAACGATTCGTCAATTAAAGCAAGATACCGGACTGGCGCATTCAACTGTCCTCCACATCCTGAAGGACTTAATGAAAATGAGGAAGATTGCGTCCAAATGGGTTCCGCATGACTTAACCGACATGCACAAATGGCTGCGATATGACGCTTGTCGTATGCACTTGCAGCGTTATGAGCGCGAAGGAGAGGCCTTCTTACGGCGTATCATAACCATTGACGAGACGTGAGCTAGATCTTATGAGCCACAGTTAAAACGCCAATCGAACGAGTGGCGGCACCACGGATCACCACGGAAACAAACAGTTCGACCAACCCCCACCAATGTGAAGGTAATGTTGATTCTTGCCTATGATTGGAATGGTGTGATCATTCACCATACTGTTCCCCGAGGGCAAACCGTTAATGCGGCGTACTATTGTTTGTTTCTGCAAGACCATCTCCGAGGAGCTCTGAGAAGGAAACGGCGCCACCACATGGTTACACCGCCCATCGTTCTGCATGACAATGCTAGGGCACACACAGCAGGCGCTGTGTCTGCATTGTTGGATCGCTGGGGCTGGGAGGTCCTCTATCACCCCCCGTATTGTCCCGACATCAGTCCCTGCGACTATGATCTCATCCCGAAGATGAAGATGACAATGCGCGGGGAGCGCTTCCGTACCATTGAAGACGTTAAGCCTAAATGTCCTGTTTTTTAGTTTGTAATTCTGACACCACATAGCAGCACCAAAGTGAGACAATTTCTTTTTTCATTTTTCTCTTGAACGAAAGCTCGTATTTGCGATCTGAAAACCACTATGTATACTAGACTGCAATTGAATTGATATTAATTCGATGCATTTTCAAAAAAGTGAAAAACAAAAGAGTTACTAACAGTTTTTTATATTTCTGCTTAAAATATGAAAAAAACCTGGTAATACGAAAACGGAGATTTATTTCCTGATTCCAATGCATTTTTCAGAATTAAAAACGGGTGAATGGAATCGACCGCATTAGTTTGGAAATTATTGTTTAGAAAAGGGTGGGAGGGGTAGCGGCGCGGCTTCGGAAGATGTCTTGAGCAAGGGAAATGATGAACACGCTGACAGGGCGAGTGAGAATGGGACGATTTGACGACAGGCAGGAGTTGTCTTCCTCTTGTCATAACTATTATAGTTCGGCAAGTTACATGTACAAGTGCATAGGCGTGGAACAATTTCTGAGCATTAAAATTATACTGTAGTAGTGTCACGCTTAACGTTGACACAATGTGTATGTACAGGTACCTTCATACTTCCCCAAACATTCTTGTTGTCGTTCTTGTTGATAATAATACATTGTAGGGGCTTGGGACATCTTGGTCATCAGTACCTTTGGCTGGCTGCGTGGCTCAGGGGTAATGTTCTCGCTTGCTATGCCCACGGTTGCAGGATCGAATCCTGGTGCAGCAAGTTGGCATTTGAGGGTGCGCGAATGCGAGGGAGCCGTGTCATTAGTTTTACTGGCACGTTAAAGATCCCCTTTGGGGCGAAATTCCGGCACCCCGACGTCTCTAAAAGCCGCAGTAGTTAAAAGGGACGTAAAACCAATAACGTTATTATTATTATTATTATTATTATGATTATTATTATCATCAGTCATGTGTAGTTGATTAAGTGTGTAACTGTATTAGAGTCAGGGATGGGGCACGTGCCCTGAGACTTCACGTACTGTACTATCTCGTCATTTACCTGGAGGGAGTGTGGAATAACCGGTGATAACACACTCAGGATAGATGCTGACAGCGCTGGATGCCCATTTAGGTAACTGTTTTAGAGTTATTTGAGGATAAACTCCCGAACAAAAATCGTATTGTTCTGACATTAGTAATGCTTTGTACGGCATACTTCTTACCGCACAGAGCAGCGACTGGTTTCACTGGATGCAAAATTGAATAATGTATAGGATGATATGACTGACTGGTTTGTAGTTAGCACGTTCTTGATATTTTAGAAAAAAAAAAGGTGGGCAAAATATGTTCGTGTTCAGATTTATTGGGAATATCCATTCTGAAAACCATCCGATGCGGACGTCCAACTCTAGGTATTGTCGTCTAGACATAACAAACAAGACCACAAACCGTAAAAAATTCAAATCAATGGAGCATCGATTTATAAGAGGGAAAGTGCTCACGCACATAGACCTACATACATTTTGGTGATTCGTGTGGGTCTTTGGTTCTTTTGACTCTTATTCCCCCTTTTTAGCCTACTTTTCACATTTTGCAAAAATGAGGAAAAAGTAGACTTATGAGATCGGGCAAATGTGTGTCTGTCTCTCTGTCTGTCTGTCTGCCTGTCTGTCTGTCTGTCCTTCTGTCTGGCTGTGTGTGTGTCGCCCCCCCCCCTATCAACTCCCAAACGGCTGCAGCAATCGAAACGAAATTTGGTAGGAGTAATGATGTCAGTGCTACCAACTGCTGAAAAATCGCAATTGAAATTTGAGCTCCATGTTGGATATCTTGGAAGGTATGAATGGGAGCTATTTCTAAATTGGCACACGTATAGATAATAATATGGCAGTTTAATTTCCAGGAGGTCATACATGGCAGTGTTGCCAAAATGATTATAAGCCTGCTGATAGGTCCAAATTTTAAATGCATATAACGTCTACACTATCAATTGGATTTCAACCAAATTTCGTATGTGCTATGTGTACATAAACAGATATGACTGAGCGTATTCTTAAAAGCCACCAGGGCTGCCAACTGTTAATAAATACTGTCTCTAGTTTTGATACCCTAATATCAATATATCAGAAAGTATGCAAGCCAATAGCTCTAAACTTTGCACACGTATAGTAACTGGCATTCTAGATTAATTTGGAGTAACTAATATAGGCCTACGCCAGTGCTGCCAACATGATTCTAAGCCTGCTGATAGGTCCTATTTTAAAATGCATGTAACTTCTATACTAACTAATGGATTTCATTCAAAATTTACACAACAACAGATCATATTATTTCAGATTATTTCTAACCAATACATATATGTCATTGTTGCCAACATGATTTTACGCGCGCTGTTAGATCCAATGTTTAACTGCATGTAATGTCCAAGCTATCCATTGGACTTCAACCAAATTTTGTATTCTGTACCTAAAGAGATGGAACTAAGAATATATTCAGTCACCAAGGCTGTCAACTGTAGTTCTCTATTAGGCTACATTATGCCAGGTATACAGTATTTCGAACTAATTAGAAATTTCGATATTACCAACTTAATTTAGTCATTATTCTAGATAGATCCATATTGATTGATCATTGACATGAATCTCAAATTTTAAGAAAAGTAGGCTCTTTAGTTCGTCACGGAACTTCTTGTTTTCCATGAGATCTGAAACGACTCCGTGAGGCCAATCACTATATCTTACTTCAATTTTCATGGAAGTAATAATAAAAGTTCATTTATGTAGGCTATTTTATTACAATAAACAAATTAATTATTTATGTACAATTGTGCATATATAGAATTCAAGTTCCTAAGATATTCTCATCTGCCTATTGTTAGCACAGGCACTAGTACTGCGTACCAGAAACAAAAAAGTGTATTATATCTAATTATTTCCTGTTCTTGAAATCAATGCTTCAATTTTGTCCATATCAAAGATAACGTTCCATGATTTACACACACACTCAGTATTTTAATTCACCTCAAGTTCTCTTATATCCATTGATCTGGTCATCCTGGGATCAATGATCCTAGGAAACAAGATTTTCTCGTAGCAGTATGTGAGTTACATACGCATGTTTTGTCTCGAGAATTTTTCGTCCCTCTTTATTGTTTCTATGTGAATGTCCTTAGGCATCCATACCACAAAATAACATGTTTCCCGCTGTGTTATTTCCAACTGGCCCTGGATTTGGAAATAAAAATCATGTGAGTGTTAGAGAGTTATCAATCTGTTCTCTTCTGAATGGCCCTGTTCTTGATATTCTCTATGCTATTTTTTCGTTTACTCTCTGCCAAACAAAATCCCTTTAGCTTTTTGCAGGCTTCCAGTATGGTCATATTCCGTGCAGAATAAGGACAGTAGGCTTCGGACTATAGCGCCGTCTCCTATTAATCCGTCTGGGGAGGCACCTAAGAACCCATAAGTTTTATGTACGAAAAGATCACATTCATGGACTTTTCTACCGATTTCTCCTCTAAATTTCGTTTTGCAAATCGCTCATTATCACAGTCATACTGCATTGCTTTTGAGTGAAATTCGCCGTACAGAATATCTTTTGCTACTGGAGCCCATTTCGAGGTAGGTTTCCTCTTGCTTGTCTAAAATTGGATGCCGTAAGTCTGTCATTTCTAGCTGTGTGCCACTTTTCGTTTTCCCTTAACCCCTTGTTTACTTTTCCAGTTTTTGTACATGGCCATCACTAAGCGTTAGTTGTTTGATCACTAAACTCTCTCAACAGTACCTGATCGAAATCCAACTGCATTGATCGGTTTCCATAATCACGTGAGACAGTACGTTTCATTTCATTAGACTGTTGTCGAGACATTCTATTCCCTTCTCACGACGCAAATAAACTTTTTCGGAAAGCTGCTCTTCTTCTCTTTCTGCTGCGTGCAGTGGCCTTCACTATTGTGGCAGTTTTTTTTTCTAAACTGATTTCATTGTTTTATAGTACCAGGATGGCCCAAACTGAAAGTCCAGCCCGGCAGCTTTTGTTCAATGAGTGAAGGAACCTCGTTTCCCTATATTGATCTGATTACCCCCCGTGAATTTTGCAACAAGGGATATATAATTTTCGGCAGCATTGCTGGTAGTGTTTGATACTAGCTGGGAACTTTTTGCAATTAGGGGCTGCAAGCAAGAACGCATTAATTTGGTTGCAGTTAGCTGTTTGTCTTCACCTTGCCCGCTGGTAGTTCAAAAGTACTGTTTGCAGTCTTTTTGGATGCCAATCCAGTATTTCCGGAAACCAATTTTCCATTTTCACAATCGCTACGCTTTTATTTTGCCACACAACGCATTGTTTTCATTTGAAGTCGAACTTGCTTCTCTGAAAAAAGTTGTCATTGAATATTTCCTGATCTTGTACTCCTACCCTTATGTATTAGAAGTAAAAAACAAACTACACCCGTGTCGCGACAGCCCATGAAGGGTCTAGGCCTACCAAGCAACCGCTGCGCTGTTTAGCCATGTTGCCTGCAGATTGCGGGGTGACGTTTAGTCATCAAACTTGTAGGGTACAGATAAAATATATGTGCAATGATAACTGCTCAGTGCATTACAGATTCTTTAATGCAAGCGTAAAGAAATATATAATTTCAAATATAAACTAGGAAAAATAACTTACGGGTGTGTAGAGGTGTTTTTTTTTAGGGCCTGGCTTCCTTTTCTTGGTACTTAGTCGCAATCTCCCCTGAGATTTAGTGGAACGCCCTTGAATCGGTTTTGGTGGTGGCTCCATTTTTTCAACAAAAACGAAAAAATAACTCCACGTGAAGACCGTAATGCTCTCCATCAGTCGTAGTCTACCTATATGTACATGTATCTATTCTACCAGAAATACTGTCCGAAAAATAAAGTGCCGAAAATAGAACACCTAACGGACTTTAAAAAATAATTGTTGCAGGTAACATAAATTTTAAAAAAGAAATTAAAGAGATCGATGAACTAAAAACAAGACGTCGTAACTTGGAACTGGTAAAATATCAAAGGATCACTCAGAAATATCCAGACCTTGACAATAATTCATAACTAACCAGCACAGTCAATCGCAACATTGCACTAGATGCTCGGGAATTCGATACCGCCAGGTAAGGTCATCGCTCTCGCAAATCACTGGAGCTCCACTCCCCTTCCCTCCCCCACCACGCTCTACATGACCTTGTTCTACTGCCGCGCCTTTTATTGCAAATAGAGTAACACTTTTATTCACAAACTTCCCAAAGTGATCCCGACGATTCTATTCAACCGATTTAGGTTTTCGGTACGGCTTTGGAATCAGTGAGCAAAACTCAACTTTCGTATTACCCGTTTTTTTTTCGAATTTTAATCAGATATTTGAAAAACAAACAGCATCTTTTCTGTTTTTGAAATTATAAAGTAAGCAATGAATTAATATGAATTCTGCTACTAGACAGAGTACATAGCAGTTTTCAGATCGCAGATCGGAGCTCCCCTTCGATAAATAAGTAAATAAGTAAATTCAGCTTCACTTGTGCTGCCATCTGTTGAAATATAATCTTACCAAAGTGTCGGGACATTTAGCCTTAAGCAGGCTGCCGAGCGCTCTCTTCGTACCATCAATAGATTGGGCAGTGCCAGCAGGATCCAACAACTTTCGCATCGCTGGGAACACGTTGTACGCAACGGTGGGGACTACATCGAGGGCCTGTGAAACTTGGAACCATCTAAGTGAGTTATTAATCCAGTTATAACTAAGGTGCCAAAACTAAAAAACCAACCCGTGTATGTAGTCTCACAAATAATATTTTATCTTCAGAAGGCGCAAGATATACGATTTCATACATTCAAGATTGTGGATGGATGTACATTTCTATGATCCAGGGAATTCTTCTGGATGCAAAATCAGAATTACAACTAATCTTACTAAACGGGGAGCCTTATACAGGGTACAACTCTTGACGTTCATCACAAGAATATTCTATTATACTACTTGATAAGGATGAAGAGGTATAACTACACCTACAGTATACATTCAAGAGAAAGAGGGCCGCAATTTCTTTACTCAACATCTTGTTTCTTCTCCATAACGATTTAGGCTACATGACCTTAACTGAAAATACTTAATCCCCTCTCTAAGATCTACTAGAATTAGTCCTGTGAGGAGTGCATGGATTTTGCATGATGATATGACTAAAAATAACGCCGGTAACTAGGCCTATGTGTATATCCAGGATTGTATGGGGCAAGAATTGGATAGAAGGTTGTCCGTGAGAAATGCACAATTTCAATATTCCCCATGCAGAAAATTCAAGTGTAGCAAAGGCTAGAATCTAAACTAGTGGTCTGCCGAAACCATGAATAGTGGCCACCAAGGGCAGCGTTATTTCTCATTCCGATCGGTCCTGTGGAGTGATGCACTGTTGAGCGCTTCTGGAAAAGTACGGTGAGCTTGAGAGCAAACCAGCCTGCATTGTTTGGACGCGAAGGTAGGGGAAGTGTGGATGGGTAGCGGCAAGCTTCGTAGGACTGACCAATGCACAGTGGGTCAAAATCGAAATCTAGGAGGACAAAATTATTTATTTTTATAATTAAAAAATTAAATGTATTACTGCTACAGCATTCTCATATAATTGCCGCTCACTATTCTGGGATACAAACGCATCTTAGTGTAAATCTGTCACCACTGATCGAGTAGTCTGAATTGGAGGGTGAATGTAAGTGGCTGTGGTTTGGTTGTCTTCGTGGTTAGTGTGATGCTTTAAGATGGAACATGCAGCTAAAGGTATGTTCTTTGTAAATTGTTTCAGTTAATAATGGGCGTAATTGATACGTAATTTTAGGTATATTTGCATTATATAATAATTAACTATTATTTTCAAAATTAAATTTTCACTTTGATTTTTAGTATGTCGCGTCACTCTGCGTCACTTTTTACTTAATGTTAATATGTAGATAAAGTCTTGTAGTTTACGCCTGTTACAAGATTTTTTGAAGTTTTTTGCAACTTACTTAGTTCTCACACGTTTACAACTGTCTGAAGCGCTGGGTTCGACGATTATGTCAAGGGTGGAACTTTGTGACTTTGTTAAATGTAAATTAGTGGTAGAAAATTGTTCTGAAGAGATAACTGAATGCTCTATCCAACTCCTAGTCATAAACAATTTCTTGCATGTGTAGACGTAGCTTAAAAACGTCTTAATTGATGTTTATTACGCAGTAAACAAATGATAAACGTTGCTTTCACTCTAAATTCATGATTAAAACGTAAAAATAATTTTGTCCCCCTAGATTTCGATTATGACCCACTGTGCAATGGTGTGTACAGTGTGTGCACTGTCATTGAATACCATGCAGGCTTTTGAAAATACAATGATACTGTATAATGCAACTGCTTGATGTAGGAATGGGATATTTCAGCCCTTAGACACACCGTATCAACAGATTCTTTGTGGTTGTTGTTTTTAGGGGCATAACATATAACATAACGTTATTAATGTTAACGTTATATGGGAATGACCTCATGCAACAGTCGCTAGATACTGTTGCAAAGAGATAAGCAGTACGGAGTTAGAAACAACCATGTTTCAACAAAGTGAATTTAAATAATTCTCTTGGCACTTGAAAAGTTGTTACTCATGAATGAACCATTCTATCAGTAAATCAACTGTAACGTGGTGAGCAGAAGATTGTTTTTCTTTCTTCTGTAAACAAATGGTGTAAATATACTTTGATGTCCATGTCATTTCTTTGTTAAACCTGGAGGCATAGTTGCCCGGTACAAGGTTCTCGAACTCCAATAACTTTGTAAATGACTATGATAGTTATTACGATCATCATCAATAAAGCAGCCTACAGCTCCAATACGACTATACATATTTTACTGTAAACGATTCACAAAATCGGTAAATGAGATTCATAATAATAATAATAATAATCAGGATAATAATCATATTAAAAAAGACTCTTATTGGTTTTATATAGCTTGAAACTTCTTTGGCTTTAGAGACGATCTCTTTAATTTCTAATTTTCAGATGGGAGCAAGTAACCCCCTGTGTTTGTAACAAACTGATGATAAGGATGTGATACGAACAATTCAGAAAATGAAAGATTTTTGTGGTTGCGAGTAATACAGTATCATTAATATAATGTTTAAAAGTTATCAATTATAGTCCAAGCTTAAACAAATTATTGAGACGAGACAAAATATCCGCTTTGTTTATAAATTGTAAAAAGTTTTCTTGCCGTAGTTGAAAAATAATTGCAGTACCATTTTCTCTGACAAATCTTCTGTGTAACAAAGTGGAGAATCGATTTTGGGATCTGCAATTATTAGTATTATTAGAATAGTCATCATAGTCGTCATCATCATCATCATCATCATCATCATCATCATCATTATCAGCACCTTTCCTGTGAAATGACATGACATGCTCACTCGTCAACTACAGCCAATGGAGACACCATGCGTTAATGTCACAGCGCGCTCATCACTTGTCAATGTGACCGTCATTCATAGGTCTTTAATCCGCTCCCTAAGCTATTCGTGCTCCCAGAGGCAATCGCACCTGTCTGGGCAACACTGTATTAGTCGATACTTGTCTTTTACCTCTTCAGCTGGCAAATAATTAGGCCATACTTGATTATTGGCACAACACTCAAAATATTAAACGTTCCAGACTGCTAATAGCTATTGATGTTGATGATGATGTTGGTGATGATGGTAATGATGTTGGTGATAAAGATAAAGATGTTGGTGATTATGATAATGATGTTGGTGATAATGATGATGATAATTATGTTGGTGATGTTGATAATGATGATGTTGGTGATAATGATGTTGATAATGGTGATGATGATGATGATGATGATGATGATGACGGTGATGATGATGATGTTTGTGGTGATGACGATGATGATGATTATCATGATGATGATAATGCGTTAAATATCGTAGCGATTATACTTTTTACCACTGACCTGCTTTCCAGTAATGTCTGCATAATTGAACCTAACAGTCATATTGTTAGAGTCTATTGACTCTATTACGGTGTTACTGTATTTTCAGGTAGCATCCCGCAGGTAGAGCCTCGCTGGGTACTGCACTAAAAGTTCCAATTGCGTTTTCGGAGCCAACATGTGCTAACACCTCCTCCCATTGTGACGAGCCTGCCTTAGGGAGAGTTGAGAATAGACTTGCTGATTGGGAAAGGAGACTGAAAATTGATTTCTGTAGCAATAGATCAATGGATATTGAACAGGAAGTTCGGAGAATGTGGTCAATCGTGAGAAGAAACTTAGGTTATCAGGTAAACTGTGATTTTGGAAAAAATACTCCTTTTCTAACAATAACATGTATCCCACTACAAGTAGATAATATTATTGCCAAGGTAGTGACGGTATCTAATGCAGGAAATGCAAAGACTCGTATGGAAAATCCATCTCCAGTGTTGCTTAAAATGCTACGTTTTAGTTGCAACCTACAAAGATAGTATCAACATTGCGAGGTGTGAGCCTGACTCGTTCATTTTAAGACCATGTATTTCCAGGTATGCCGTTTTAATTCCATATTTTCGTCCAGAAGTTGAGCAATTTACAACATTTCAAACACAATTTTAGTGTTGCCTAGCTATTGAATTATTGTATTTTGAAGGGCAGAACAGCGAGATTATCTGCCCCTGTTGCCTACCTAATAGTATTGTAGCCTAGATGATCCTATCATTGATTTCCTCTTCAGTTGGTCAACAATTTAGTAAGAGCCTAATTATGTTATCTCAGACGAATAGTATTAATAGAGAATATACACAGACCCAAGGCTCTGCTCAACGAATGATCCATGACAGATGCGATCGACGTTGGCACGAAATATGGACCCGGAGACTCCGGGTTCAAGGTGGCATCGAGAATGAACAAACAGAGCAATCCTGAAAAGAAAGTGAAATGTACTGGAATGTTCGGTGCTTACAATATTTGTCGCGTCTTAAAACCATGAACTTCTAAATGACTCATACCGTACTCAATAAGACAGTAGCAACAGTCAGGAATTGCTCTCAGAGGGCAGGACGAAACTTTTCTTAGAATTCTATGAGTTGTTGTTACATTTGAGGGGCTTGGACATCTTGGTCATTAAGCCCCATGTACTTGGGTGTGTAAGTATGCATACATAATGTGTTTGATAACCTGTGTTATTTTGGTGTCCTTAGTAGTGTGTATTGGAGGTGAGGATTGGGAAGGAGGCAGCCGTGTCCTTAAGTTATGAACCGTCTCTCATTCGCCTGGAGATGTGGGTAACCACGGAAAACCACTACACGGATGGCTGCGGTGGGAATGAAACCCACATTTTCTCAGTTTTACCCCACGAGGCTCATTGTACCCAGTTCCACCCCTCGAACCAGAATTACATTTCTTTGCAGAACCGAGAAAAGAACCCGGACAGCGAGGAATGATAATCGCTACATCAGGAGGTGGACTGGAATTCTATGTCTAGTATTAATGTTGTAATTTTGTCGATTGAATTAGTGATGTTTCAGCGTTGAAGTGTTATAAATTATTCTGTTAAGCGCTGAAGTGCGATTAGCAATATTGAAAGGAATTACTACAGAGGATTATTTAGTAATTCACTCCTTCCTTCTCATTTACTCGAAGATAAAATGAAGATCAATAAAATATGGAAACGTACACCGCTTCTGAAATTAGAATAGTTATGTAAAGATTAATTAAGTGAGAGAGTAAGTAGGTTTGCTCTGAAAATAATACAAGAAGAAGAAGAATAAGTGAATATATGTTTGTGACGTCAGGGATTCATTCTTTTTCTTTCCTTGTTTTTCATTCAGTGGTGAGTCGTCCTGGACTAAACATGTTGTTACAGATTTTAATTAGTGGACAGATTACGAAAACACGAGAGCTCTGCAGACCACGAAGTTAATGTGATGAATTTTCTATACACGAAAAAACAAACATCAGTCAGCCCTAAAAGTAATTTCTTACTGCGCATTCGCGTTATGTGTGTGCCTCACAAACTACAGGGCTACCAGACGGTACCTCTTTCTGGTATATTGATGTAGTGCATGAACTGACGAATTGTCATTAGATAGAGTGCAATAAGTAATGAGATAAACAGGTAAAGATATGCAAGAGTTGTTTATAAATCATATTCGAAATACCGTACTTGCGAATGTGGAAATAATAGAAAATCATCTGATGTTGTGTTTACACAATACGTACTTCCCCTGTTGAGTTACGGTACAATAGACTGGGCTTCCTATCACTAATACTTATCGATAGTTGCTGTCATCTGCCAATTGACAGAGATTCTATTGGTTCTTGCTTCAACAATGCCATGGTAATGGAATTATATTAAAACAAAACGTTCCTTGATCGGCAAACATTACCAATTTCAATATATTCCACTAGTCGTCCACATCTCAAAATCTGTGTCAATTAAATACAATATCCATCTGATTGTTAATGACTTCCACTGTAATAAAATATAGGGTGACAATTACAAACTAGTTACTGAATATCCATACGTTGTAGTCATTTAAGACAATAATAATAATAATAATAACAATAATAATAGTAATACAGGGCGCCAGGAAATGTTCTCCGCAGTGGCTACGTGCAGCTGCGAGAGGTTAAGTCATCAGTTTAGTTGGCAGCACAGTGTCCTTGATAGGGTGAAGGCCACATTGTGTGGGCTGTGGGCTGTCAAAATCGTCAGTGTGTATTGTTAGGCTGTTGGAAGAGTGCAACAGTATGTTATGAACGGCTGTTGTGAGTATAAAGTTAACTCTTTGTTTGTTTGTTTGTTTGTTTGTTTGTTTGTTTGTTATGATACAAGCGACAGCCGTGCTGCCAACGTAACTGGTGACGTAATCTCTCACAGCAGCTTGTAGGCACTGCGGAGAACATTCCCTGTCGCCCTGTATTATTAACAGTTGTAATAATAATAACAATAATAATGATAAAGAAATTAAAAGAATTGGACACAAAAATTGCGCACCTAGAATTCCATAACCTGTCTCATTTCTTAATAAAGCCGCTACCATTCTTCAAAAACATCTCAACCACTGCAAAACATCAATTATTCTGTGAAACTTTCCATAACATAGAATTCAAAAGCGTAACAACCAATTGCCTGTTCATGTAAATTTCAATTAGTGCATTGAGGTTAATTGATTCACCCTAATGAATGAACATCACACGCCCCAGCAATACTGGCTTCTCAATGTCTAACAGCCATTTAGCGGTCAGTGCCCTTCTGGTGAGGGGTTTGCCCCATATCACCCCAACACCGACACCACCCATGGGAGTGATACTGGTGACGTTGCGAGCCATTGCTCACTACCTGGAACAGGGTGTTTCTTCAAGTGAATGTGTAGTTGTGTCTCGTTTCGGTATTACGAACACAGCAGTTGCATCACTGCTGGGCTAAGTAAGGAATAGACTATGCCAGCAAAGAGCAAAGCGTATTTTCCACTGAAATAAGGAAGACTGTGTGAAATTAGTGAATGAAGTTCCAAATCACGAATTCCGAGAGACCTACTCGTAAACGAACAGTTAGCAACACCTATAAGTACGTGCACTAGTGAAAATTAAAGAAAGATGTTCGGTACAGAATATACAGCCTCCTTTATTTTAATTCATGTGTATAGTATCACTTTTCTTTATCGTAGTGTATAATTTTGTGGAATAATGGTAGTCAACACTTTATTCCATGGACAAAGTGATGCGCACCTGTATGATTCACATTGGTAAATACAAGCAAGGATTGGAAATATGCCGTGTCACATAACACATACTTGCGAAGTGATGCAAGGTATCTTCAACAGGTTAATTCACCGAGTCTGTACCTTCTATGACAATACGTTCCTGTACCACCGTGTCAATTTTTATCATTACAACTGGTTTACACTTAAGTTGCATTTTATATCAGACTCCACATTTACTAAATTTCATTGTAATTCCGCTATTGGATCCAGAGTAATTCTTTTTAACGCTGGAATTGTAAGCCCACCCACCATCTTGATATTGTGTCTTTGAAGAGAGAGCCTCTTGTGTGAGTATAGATACAGTACTTACTATGTTTCGCAATTGTAGCTCTAATAAATAATGGGTTATCAATGTTTATAACTTTTATTTTCAAGATGGTAGCTTTGCACCATGCACAATCCGATTGACTTAATGACTAGTGCAAGCAATGTATATGTTTTATAATGATCTTGGTACTTCAAACTTCGTGGTGATTGCGCATCTTAATTCTGAGTAATTGATTAAAATGTTTTATTGGCACGCCCGCCGAACATCAATTTATTAAATCATTGGGTTATTCCTTGTACAATAAAGTCTCTCATAGGAGTCTACCTCCTTGCAAAGCTTTTTCATTATAGCTGAAATTAATTGAGAGTTAATACTTAAACTGTATGTCTAGCAGTCATCTTGAATGTATAACGTCTATGTTCATTTGCCTTAGACATACAGAGCCACTTATACGGTTACATATTACTGCTTATTTTCGTTAACATAGCTCTAAAATATTGAGAGTTATATAATTATTTATTTTTATAAATCATAATTTAGAAATCCTAAAATGTATATATGGAAGCTGTGCGCAATATAAAATCTAATAAAGTTATTATTTGGTTAGCATAGGTTTCTTATATATAACTCCCTGTATATTAATTATTGTGAGCATTGTGTCGTTGGAGCATTTCGGCTGTGCAGATTTCAACTGTACTTCCATTTCAAGAAGCTCCACGTGGCGTTGAACACATGGAGCTGAAGCAGGACAGTCTGCTGTTGCCATTCGAACGTAGTCCTTGTGAAGACTCGTGCCATACTGCAATGGTGTAGCGCATAAACAACCAATTTCGTTAAAAGTTACGAAAAAAAGGCTGTGGAGACGCATGCATTGCTGGTGAAGGTATACGAAGCAGAAGCCGCAAGCAGAAAATTTGTTTACGACTGACTAGAGCGCTTTCGGGATGACTGGAAACTCTTGATGATGTGTCACGTCCTGGATGAATGTCAAAAAACAGAACTGCAGTAAGTATCGAGTATGTGCGACACACGCTGGCATAAAAATGGCGACTGTCTCCGACAGCCATACCAGAGGTCTTAGGGATTACAAGGACAATGTGAACGCCACAACAATTTAGGGTACGTGGAAGAGTGTTCTAAATTTGTGTCACACACATTAACTGGCGAGCAGAAGACAACACGGTGGCAGTTGCTGGAGATTTCATTGACACGTGTGACCTTAATCCATATTTTCTGACAACAATCATCACTAGGGGTGGGAGCTGGTGCTACCAGTTCAATCCGGAGACCAAGCGATAATCAATGGCATGGTGTTCACATCCTAAAATGAGTCGCCTCCAAAAGTCCAGGATCAAAACTCTATTGATCGCCTTTTTTAACAGAATTCCACCAGGAATTTCAACAGAAGGATCAAACTGCCAATGCCGCATACTACGAGAACGTTATGAAACGCCTGTAGCTACGCATACGACTTGATTGGCCAGAGTTGTACAGAACTGAAAAGTGGGGTCTCCTCCACGACAAAACCCGCCGGTAACATTCACCGGATCTCGCGCCTGCAGACTTCTTTAAGTTCTAGAGCCTCAACGAAATCCTGAGTAGCACACACTGTGCTGGCATAACGGACATCAAAAGAAGTTGATATCAATGGTTTCATCGATTTAAAAAGACGCCTTCACTATCAGTTTCCGGCAGTTTCCAGAAGACTCTATGGCCAATGGAGAATACTTTAAAGGTGACTAAGGATACATTGTTTGTAATTGCTTTATGTTTTGGTATTATTCGCTGAAACGGTTAGTCACTCCTTGTATAATTATATATTAAAACAGTTTGTTAAAAAATATTAGGACCGAATGTATTCTTTGAATAATGTAAACAGCAAATGGCAAAATTATAGTCTTGCTGAAATACTGTACATATAAGACTTATTTTGCATAGATATGACTGTATAATAATATTAATCTATTTGATCTGATTGTGTAGATTTGCTTCAGCGGGTAAGTGTATTTCTCTCTACTCCTTATTCTCGTTTCAACGGGACTGTGGTTAGAAGCGATTTATTTCTGTATGCTGGACGATTCTCACAGTCAAATGTCATCTGGTACCAACTTCATGAGAGGAGTTAGTGTGATATGAATAAAATGAAGATGGATTGAACTGACAAGGAATTGGAAGAAAGTGACCGTGACCTATTATAATGTCCCTCCCGGCATTTGCCTGGAGTTAAAAATGGCAAACGACAAATAACCATTCAAGGACGTCTGACGGTGGGATTGGAATCCACTCGTCAACAGAGTCTCGATGTACTGTAGCTTGGCCCAAAGGCTTTGAGCTTCGCCGCAGCAAGCGTAGCTATGGCATTCAGTTGTATTAGCTGTTGAGTTGGTTTCAATTTTTATTTATTAAACTAGACAGAATCCAAGCTAATTGTTACAACTGAACTCCATGAGCTTCACAAATTGTTGTATCGCAGATGTATGAGAAAGAGCTTAAATAGTCTTGCCAACTGAACAGAACTGAATGAATTTTCAATTTCCCTGGCCTATCCAAGTAAATGTATGCATGTCTCGGGACACTGTATGTGCACGTCTCGCTTTCTTATATATGTTTAATTCTTTAATGTATTCTTGATGTGCACAGAACAAAGTGAATATTATCATTTTAAATTATCTTGTCGACTTCATCGTTACGCTGGGGTTTGCCGTTACGTTACGGTGACGGGACGAAATGTACCCAGATGCACTGAGGTGTGTGACGTTATAGTACCGCTTTGTGCATGTGTTCCCCTTCAATCTCTACTTCGTTAGTATAAGACAAAAATCCCCGATTCTTGGATGTCACGGGTAATCTCGAGAACCACTGGATACATTTTGATGCGGTTTTCACCATTCTGTAATGGATATCTCGAGGAAAGGATCTGTAGAAAAAAAAATAACGTATGATCAAAGGAAGCCAAGCAGTAACGATTTCAGTGAATAAGTCGAAAACAAACTTGGCGTCCGTGCGCTTCTTAAGCTTACGCTGGTAAAACCATTAAAAATATCAATATACACACATCAAAAAAAGTTTTGCATCACCTCGGTTCCCAGATCTCCGGCATATAGACGTTGACTGTGTATATTGTATCAAAGATACAGTCCCTTTGACTGTTCAGAGATGTCACTAAAACTGCTCAAAGATGTAAACAACCATGCATGAGCAGGGCCTATTAGACGGAGGGGGTACGACAGCCGATCAGTTCCAGTCATTCCACCAGGACGAAGGTACGCTGCTCATGTTGTCTGTAGTTCTACCATGCCTAGAAGGTCAATACCGCAGTTCGATCGCGTCCGCATTGTTACTTTGTGTCAAGAAGGGCTCTCAACAAGGGAAGTTTCCAGGCGTCTCAGAGTGAACCAAAGCGATGTTGTTCGGACATGGAGGAGGTACAGAGATACAGGAACTGTCGATGACAGGCCTCGCTCAGGCCGCCCAAGGGCTACTACTGTAGTGGATGACCGCTACTTACGGATTGCCGCTCGGAGGAACCCTGACAGCAATGCCACCATGTTGAATAATGCGTTTCGTTCAGCCACAGGACGTCGTGTTTCAACTCAAACTGTGCGCAATAGGCTGCATGATGCGCAACTTCACTCCCGACGTCCATGGCGAGGTCCAGCTTTGCAACCCCGACACCATGCAGCGCGGTACAGATGGGCCCAACAACATGCTGAATGGACCCCACAGAATTGGCATCACGTTCTCTTCACCGATGAGTGTCGCATATGCCTTCAACCAGACAATCGTCGGAGACGTGTTTGGAGGCACCCTGGTCAGGCTGAACGTCTTAGACACACTGTCCAGCGAGTGCAGCAAGGTGGTGGTTCCCTGATGTTTTGGGGTGGCATTATGTGGGGCCGACGTACGCCACTGGTGGTCATGGAAGGCTCCGAAACGGCTTTACGATACCTGAATGACATCCTCCGACCCATAGTGCACCCATATCGGCAGAATATTGGAGAGGCATTTGTCTTCATGGACGACAATTCTCGACCTGATCGTGCACATCTTGTGAATGCGTTCCTTCAAGATAACGACATCGCTCGACTACAGTGGCCAGCATGTTCGCCAGACATGAACCCTATCGAACATGCCTGGGATATGTTGAAAAGGGCTGTTTATGGACGTCTTGACCCACCAACCACTCTGAGAGATTTACGCCGAATTGTCGTTGAGGAGTGGGACAATTTGGACCAACAGTGTCTTGATGAACTTGTGGATAGTATGCCACGACGAATACAGGCATGCATCAATGCAAGAGGACGTGCTACTGGGTATTAGAGGTAGTGGTGTGTACTGCAATCTGGACCACACATGCTGAAAGTCTAGCTGTATGATGGTACAACATGCAATGTGTGGGTCTCATGAGCAATAAAACGAGCTGAAATGTTGTTTGTGTTGATCTCTATTCCCTTTGTATTTAAAGGTTCCGGAACTCTTGGAACCGAGGTGATGCAAAACTTTTTTTGATGTGTGTACTATGAAAGTAAAAATTGGTCAGCATGGAAAGTTGTACAAAAATCCCGCGAGAGCATATCTCTATCTTCAATACATCGCCCACTATAAGTGTTTTTAGACTGGATGGAAGGGGCACGTCCCCGCGCGCTCTGGTGAGCGTGACGGAATCCCGCGCGCTTGACCTTGCTTTGCCCTTGGTTTGCACTTGCCGTTCGCGAGTAATTTGAAACAAGGTAAAGTATTATAAAGCAAGATAAGTATTATGCAGATAATTTTCTAACATGTCAAGAGTCTTTGGCTTCGAGCGAAGCAAGAAGGCCCTAGGTTTGATTACAGGCTCTGTCATGAAATGTAATGTCTGGTCTGGAGGCAATAACGGGCCACACTCAGCCTCGTGACGAAACATTGAGAAAGGGTGAGTTTGATTACCTCCTCAGCTGTCCTAGAAGTAGTTTCAGGCAAATGCCGAGATGCTTCCTAACTTAAGGCACCTCCATTTTAGAAGGATATTAATCCTACTCTGTCTCTTTAAAGTGTCAGTGATTTGTTTACGTAAAAGATACCGGTACCGTACCAAGAGTTTTCTTCATCTTTACAGTTATAGGTGTTGTTGGCTGCCAAGCTTAACTCTTGGCCTTCTGAGTTGAGCAACGGGGCGTCATACCCACGAAATGAGTCTCTAGAGGGATATACGAGGAGTGAGGTAATAGTTTTCTTTGTCGTGTGGCCTCCTGAGAGGCCATGTGCAGGTATTTCTAGTCGACGCCCGTGGGCGACCTGCGCACCGGGATGAGAGATGGAATGGATGAAGATGAATGAAGCTGAGCAAGGATGTGGAAGGAAGCGGCCGTGGCCTCTCAGAAGGTACCGTCCCAGCATTTACCTGGTTTTGAAAATGGGGAAACCACGGAAAACCATTTCAAGAACGGCTGACGGTGGGGCTCGAACCCACGCGTCTACCGAGTCAGCAGAGAGCTTGGCCCCATGACCTTGCGATCGTAGCCACTGCTGTCGGTAGTGAGGTAATGAAAGTGTGCCACTACGTTAAAACGTCCGTCTGAGCTTCACCATGCATGTTTTAGTGTGGCTAGCTCGAGGCTGGCTGTAGGCAAACAGCAGCATTGTTCAAACAGGAAGCCAGTATTAAGCACTGCCACTCCGTATGATTCTAATCTAGTCATAATGCATACTTCAGTCCATGACCAGCATACTGAATAGCTCAATTACTGAACTCAACACTTCTGTTCGTCAGCTCAAGTACAAAGTTCGAGGTTCCGCCATACAGACAGACAAACATGTTGTTTTTGTCAATTCATTTTAGGGGTTTGGGGAATCTAGGTCATCAGCACCGTGTACTTGGGTGTATGTTGGATTTCTCTGATAACCCGTGTTTCTGTGGCGACTGCAGTAGTGTGTGTAGTTATAGTCTTTAGGGTGAGGGTTGGGTAGGTGCGCCGGGGCTTGAAATATGGTAGCCTACTATCCCAGCATTTGCTGGATGATGTGTGGAAAAAGCCAGGGAAATTCCAGACTCAGGATAGTCACAGTCAGCACCTGGATTCAAACCTCTAATCTGCGGACTTGCTGCAACTCTCCATAAGTGTTGCAGTGAACAATCTAACGCTGAAGGCTACGCTATGGGGTAAGTCTATGCAGAAAGAAAAACCCACATGTCCATAAAAAATAAGACGTGAAGATTATCAAACTTCGAATATTGCAGTCAACGGAGAAAAAACATGCCTACAACGGGGCTCCTCAATCGATCGTTACTAATTCTATATTTTGTATAAAAAAACTAAAAGTATAATATTCATTTTAGTGTCTTAGTAGAGAGAAGAATACCTTGATGTATTCTGCCTACTAAGACACTAGGTATTTCTGAAGTCTGTGAGCGTAAGTGTTTGAAAGTTCAACTGTACTTCTCGAAGCCCAAACTTCAAATTGAAAAAAATATCACACACCATATAGCTTCAGGCTTGGCAATCTAAACCAATTAGTTTTAAAGAGAAGTTATCCGCCTGTTTTCATGTGTAATGGAGGTACAATCCAACTTTAAACTCCCTCACCATCCCACTTAAGTCCGCATGTGATCGATTAAATTACTCACGAGTAATAGTGAGCCGATATTCCTAATAAAATGTGGTATTTGTCAATGATAATCCACGTTAGGTTATTTTCCGTTATGGCATAGATCCAGCATTAATATAAACACACTGAAGTGTCGAGTGGGCATTGTTATGAAGGTCGCTAAATTGTACATGCGCCGACACAGTAAGGGACTACTGGACTGAAAAATTCTAAGTCCAACGAGCATTTTCCGATGCAACGACCCCATGGCTTAGCTGTTCCTGAATTCTCTTGGATATAGCTGCTCAATGATTTTGGCAAATCCTGGAACTGACAGCGGTTATTCTGAATGTGGTACTTCACCGTTTCCTCACACTCCCTCCAAACAAATTAAACACACACACGAGTACACAGGGCGAATGACCAAGATTTTCCAAGCCCCTTAAACTAATAAACAACAACACTACCAACAACGTCAACAATGTCCCATGCACATATGATGATGTCGTTGCTACTTCAATTCTCAGGGATAGAGAAACACCTGTTAGGCTATGTAGAATTTGCCATCAGAAC
Organism: Meconema thalassinum; assembly: GCA_946902985.2. NCBI lineage: Eukaryota > Metazoa > Arthropoda > Insecta > Orthoptera > Tettigoniidae > Meconema > Meconema thalassinum. Next base: position 381,048,453 of record OX336389.2, on the reverse strand, counting down.
AATAGTATCTACGAGTGTTGGGAGGAAGTTTATTCGATTTTTCTATTTTTAATGTTTATAAATTGAAACATATTATGAGCTTCAAAATCCGAATGAAACGGGCTGTTCCTGAATTCTCTTGGATATAGCTGCTCAATGATTTTGGCAAATCCCCGTTTTTTCAACGATTTTCCCCAGAAAGCGTTGGATCATTTTACTAGTGAACCCTTGAACACGGAATATTTCCAGGAGTGAATGAGGTTAGCCACCAGCCTACACGGGATACACCCGCCTCTGCGTATGGATGGAAATGGAGAGCGACGTGATGGTCGATGGAAGAGGAACGGCCCGCCAAGGTTCTGGTCCAAGAGCGGTGAATTATGAACTGGTGTCTGTGGCGATGCAACGACCGATTCTTTGGGTACGATCTGCCTCTATTCAGATCCAAGTTTCGTGACAGTCAGCCACCTAAACCTCGACTTCTGATGCATGCAGGAGGGTCGAGACGTGCGGCTTACGCCGTCTCATCGAAATATTGACCGACTTGTTTTCGTCACTAACAATGCCGTGACAATGTTTCCGAGGATCACGTCGAAGATGCCCACATCAGGAGAGGCATTGAGTGGGTTCTCATGGGCAATTTTATCGGAAATCTAATAGAAGCCTCATCCCGGAACAGGGACGAACTTTCCGGGAATAGTTGTTGCTTCGAGAAAGTTGTGAAACTGAACACACTTATTATCGTTTTTTAAATATCTCGAAAATATTTCATTTTCGAAAATAACCAAATATAACAACACCGGCCCAAACAGCCGTGTAGAAGAGAAGTAGTGAAGATAGATATTTTCTTAATTTCAAATCCGATTTTCGGAAATCACTGAGATCTAGGGAAGTAGTGAGCAGCTAGGATTATTTTTTCAATTTAAAATCAATCAGAAAAATTGAAAATATCCAAGGCTAGGAGAAGCATTCAAAATCTTAGACAAACATGTTTCGATGTAAAAAAGAAAAAAGATTTTCGAAAATTACGAAGACCTATTGCATGTTGCGTGTCCTATCCGTATCAATAATGTAATAATTAGGATAATAGAGTTTGTCACCATAATTATAGCACAATTCATTCATTTTTATTGGATACTATTCTGCCTTTCAGCGTCCAGTCTAGTCTCCACGTCTCTGTGTACGAATGAGTCACCTCGATAGGCCCCTAATAGCAGTTAACACTGCGGCTTACTCAGCTTCCTCGCTTTGAAATCGTTTCATCTAAGGGCCTCTTAGTTCTACGTTTGCTTCTCTTACCCGCTATAGCCGAGTTCATTATATTTATAGGTAATCAATCTCTCCTCCTCTATTCCAGGGGTTCTCAAACTTTTTCTGTCGCGCCCCCCTTCTGAAACATGAAATATCTAGCACCCCACCCCCTATTCTCATTTCCTTTCTTAGCACTTCTCATAGGCTACTTCCCACAAAAAGAGATCACACAAGATCTACTGTGTATGCTACTGCTTAACTAGGATTTCAACTACCAGTTACATTAATAATAATAATAATAATAATAATAATAATAATAATAATAATAATAATAATAATAATAATAACACACAATTCATAATTCTTAGAGCACATCAAAGTACAACAACGTTTTGTAAAAAAAATGTCATTCATATGTATTACTTTTGCTTATAAAAATAAAAACAACTGCTGCACGTGCAGTTATTGAGCAAATTTTGTTTGTTTCGCTAATTAGCTCTTTAGCTGTGACACCTGTGTTCAGTAATGCTTTACATATTTGAAAGCTCGTGACTTATAAATGACAATAGAAATAATATATTCAATTTTCAACATTTCACTGTGAATTTGAAAAATGTTATGTTAAAACTCTTCACCCATGAAAAAGTAAAACAGGAGAATAAAAGTGTACATGGATCAGAATTCGGTAATTATCAGACACATACGGAGTTATTGTGATGTGTGAGCTTGGACTTGAGATGAAAGTAAATCCAGTCTTGGCTGGATGATTGAAACCGCAACCCGCATATCCCCTTCCAGCTTTTTTTTTTTTTTTTTTTAAGGAAACTTGTTTATTGTCTTCATATATTTAAGGTACATAGGTGATTGTGAGGTGGTAGATGAATAACAATCATGGATATTGATGAGTTTATCACAGTTATACTAGTCTACTTAATGTTCAATGTTCAATCACTATCACAAAGCACAAAACACTCACATGATGCGGGTGAGCTGCTGGGCATAGTCCCCCAGCCGGCGAGTTCTTGTAGTACAGCGAAGGCTTGTGAGGACACACTCACTTACCTCGGACAGCATTTCGAGTTCTGTATATGGCCCCGTAGTTTTCAGCACACAGTGCACATAGCAACCAAGGAGTAACACTACCGCACTGTTCAGTTGAGGTGGTTGCAGACTAAATGTTGGACGGATCACCCATTCAGGAGTGATGGAGGTAGTAGAACAGTTCATGAAGCTATTCAGGACCCGGGTGAAGCGGTTCCAGGTCAATCGAATCGGATCACACTGCGTAAATCGGTGCAGGATTGTATCCTGATGGGAACATGAAGTGCATAAGGCGTTCTCCACCATGTGAATGCGATGGAGTCTGCTGTTTGTTGGTATAAGGTCATGGATTACTTTATACCAACTTTCCTTCGCTGCGCTGGGAAGAATGCGATTGGAGACATTCCTCCAGACTCGATTCCAGTTACCAATCAATGCGGATTGCATAATTCTGGGGGCAACATACTGTTGTGCCATGATTGAACGATACAGCTTTTTCGTTGAGATAGACCTGATGACGTCTTGTGGCACGTAGCTTAGTTCAACTCTCAGATACCGGACATGAGGTGCATGATGATTGATATCATAATAAGCTGGTGGGTTCGAGCAGTCATGGGGACTACACCATCTCCGTAGGAAGTTATGTGACTCATCGGTCCCGAAGCCTGTAAGCAGTTGCAGGTGTCGTTTGAGGAATAAGGTTCTAGCTTTCTTTTCAACGTCGATGAGTCCCAGACCTCCCTGGGATTTATGCAATGTTAATGTGCTGCGGGAAAGACGTAATAGAGCTCCTTGCCAAATAAACCATCCGACGGCGGAAATAATACGTGTACCCACCATTCTTGGCATAGGAAGAATTTGACTGAGATACCATATTTTACTTAAGCTGAACATATTCACGCACATTGTTCGTTGGTGTAAGAGGAAGGAGCGGTACCGCACTTGTTGCAAGGCACCACGCACAGAATGTAGGGCAACGTCCCAGTTCTTTTTAATCATTTGGTGTACACTATTCAAGAAAGATATGCCCAATATTTTGAGTTCTGAGGCGATCGTTACCCACGCCGGGAGAACCCCTTGGACGCGGTCCAATTTCCCAATCCACATCGCCTTTGTTTTTCGTCGGTTCAGCCGCGCACCAGAATATCTCCCGTACTCATCAAGGTCCGTGAACAATTGCTGCATGTCAACGGTTCGATCCACCCCAAGGGTGACATCATCCGCATATGCAAAAATACTGATCTCCGTGCCATTGAAAGATGTATGGAGATTACAAAGAAGGGGTTCCAGGGATAGAACAAAAAGAAGCATGGACATCGGACACCCTTGCCTGACTCCACTATGGATGAGGAGCGGCCGTGTGAAATACCCATTTACACTCACTTTTGAAGATCCACCATGAAGAATTTTGCTCACGAGGGCAATAAACCGCATATCGAAGCCAATAGCTTGAAGGGTCGCAAGGATGTATTTATGGTTTACCCTATCAAAGGCATGGTCAAAATCCAGTGATAATAACAGTTTCTTCTTATTGCCGACCAGCGACTCACTAATGACATCGCGAATAGCACATGTAGTGTTGACAATGCACCTGCCTGGTACCCCACCCGATTGGTGGCGAGATGTGGCTTCCTCCATAAAGGCCTGAAGTCTCGTTTTCATACATTTCGTGAAGATCTTGTAGTCAAAGTTTAAAAGCGTCAGTGGGCGAAAGTCCCTGAGCTGTGTTGGTTGTGTAATTTTTGGGACTAATACCACCAGGCCATCTTTCAGGGTGTCGATATTTCGTCCAGGACGACAAGCATCATTCACTACGGCTGTAAGTTAATCGCGAATGGTGGTCCAAAACGTCATGTAGAAAGCTCTCCCCAGGCCATCAGGACCAGGACTCTTGTTCGGCGCACTGTGGAGTATGGAGGTATATATTTCTTCGGCGGTGGTGTCCTGGGTCAATCACTCTTGTTCTCTGTGCAAAAGTCTTCCTCGTACACCATCGAAGAACGGATGCTGGTGGTGAAGTGGGACTGGGACGTCGTCTGTGTACAAGGACTGAAAGAAGTTCTCTACCGTTTCTGTGATTAAGGTATGACTAGTTACCATTTGTCCCTCAGGTGTCATAATGCGGTTGATGTACTTCTGACGGCCTTTGCGGCACGCCCGTATAAAATGATAAACGGAGGGTGCCTCTGATGCCAGATGTTGATGATCTTGTGCTTGAAGTTTGAGTCCTTCCAATGCTTTGCGCTGCAGCGTGAGGAACAGCGCTCGGATTTTCTTTATTCGGCGATATGTATTAGGGTTGGTAGGGTCTTCATTGTATAACTGTCGTAAACATTTATAGTAGAAATCTGTCGTCTGATGGATGTGGCGTCTTCTCTCGGCACTGTAGGCCTTCAATAATCTAACAGCTCTGGGTTTCGCATACTTCAACCACCACTTAAGAGTATCTTGAAACCGGTGAATGTGGCGTTTCCAGTTGTGCCATTCAGTGGCAAAGCTATCTTTCATGTCCAAGTGTGTCAGAATAGAATCATTTAACCTCCATGTTCCTCTCCCACGGCGAGGTCCCAATTCTGGTTGGCGAATCTTGCACAGATACGCACAATGGTTTGAAAACTCCACCGGGCATACATCTGTTTCTCTCACGTGTTCTTTCAATTCCCCGCTGACATATATTCTATCCAGTCGAGAAGCACCATTATGGTAGTAGTACGAGTAACCGGCTGACCCCGACGGCTTCAGTTTCCATGTGTCTTTTAAGCGTAACCCTTGTATTAACGCAGATAGCGCAGGGCAGCCCTGAAATTGGCCACTTTGGTCTTTGGGCGATAGCACTGCGTTAAAATCCCCACCGAGGATTATATTGCCGGTATGATTATGGAGAAGTGGGAGAATATCTGTGGTATAAAAGAGCCGGCGTTGTATCCTGGCCTGCGAACCAGAGGGAGCATATACATTGACAATTAAAAGATCTCGAATACGGATACTGATTCCGCGTGAGTTGACTAACTGGACTGGATCCGCATATGGTATATGGTCCTTAATGTAGATAGCTGTACCACGTTTGTGTTCATTGACATTAACTATTTTATCGTAGCCAGAGATGGTTAGGAGGTCTTCAGTAGCCACTTCTTGCAACAGAACAATATCCACATCTTGGTCTCGTATGAGGTTGCGTAAGAGCGACTGTTTACTAGCAGTTTGAATGCAATTTACATTGAGTGTCATTAGCGTGTATGTCAACAACATCGTCAGATAGATAGACATGTTTTTTACCGAAATAAACAAGATGAAGATGGGGTGGTCTTTAACGCTTGTCGCTCGACTTCCCGCCTTGTAGTCGGGGGTCCCTGACACCCGCATAAGGCTTGTGCGTTCCCTCTTTTGACGCCCGGATTGTTTTAGCTTTGGAGGAGGTTTTCAAAGGTGCCTGTTCTTTAGGAGTTAGTTCCTTGTTGTCCATGATCCCCTGGTCCCGTGACCCCGTCTCTTCTGTATCCATGTGTCTGGAGGGGTCGTCTTCTATTTCATCCGACCATCGTATACCAGCGGTCTGTGGTTCACAACTAACTATGGACTGGTTTGAGGGTGGCATACTGGTAGCATTGTCTTCTGAGGTCACGTCTTCTGTGACCGCATCAGGGCTGGCAGTGCTAGTGTCAGGTTTCTGGTCAGTTTTAGGAACTAGAGAATTGGCCGTCCTACCTAGACTGCCATTGGTGTATTGGCTAGTATCAGACGAACCTGGCAACGCTGGCTGCCCGTGGAGTTCCTGTTGTAATGTGGGAGTATGTTGTTGTTTACTAGTGGAGGGCAATGGCCCAGCTGGTTGCGGCGATAAGGCGGTGGATTGAGAAGGCGACACGTCCATCGTGTCTTGTGCTACAGCTGACGTATCAAGTGGGGCAAGTTGTTCGGGAGAAATACTGACGTTAGATGAACAAGGTGCCGATAAGGCAGGCGAGACAATGTCACTGTCCTTGTTGGCTACAATTTCACTGAGAAGCTTAGGGCCGGTTTTGTTTTCAGTTTCACCGCGCCTCACTGGGCATTCCTGTCTAAAGTGATCAGTGGCATTGCAATAAAAGCATGATCGAGGTTGTCCATCATACACCACCTGTGCTTTGTAGCCATCGATAGAAATAATGGGTGGAATTGCAGTTTTTAGTTCAATCCGCATAGCCCGAATACCACTCAAAATATTGAATAGGTAGGTAGCTGACCATCGTTCGTTTCTAATTTCACGAACTTTCCCGTACTTACTAAAGTACGACATTATCCGGTCATTCGGCAGTTCAATGGGAAGGTTCATGATTCGGATTAGTTTGCTGTCAACATCCGCACAAGTTATAATTACCTCAGATATAGAGCCATTAAATTTCCGTACCTGGGATTTTCCGTTGGTACTGTTGAGGACCTTCTCCATCAGTAGTTTGCTGGTGAACTTGATGAAAACAGCAGTTTCCAGATTGTCTAGTTGAATGGCTTCTAATTGGTCCACGTTGAGTTTTAGGGTGTACTAAATCCACTCATGTATTTCTGCAGGGCCTGGTTTATTGGCCTTGTCGGGGAAATCACATTTTATAGTGTTTTTCCTAATACTGTTGGTTGCCATTTTTACTGTACTTGAAAAGACTTGAAAGTTAGACACTCGAATACGTCACTCACAACGAAGCAAAGCGCAGCGAACCGGTCGCTGCCAGGGTTCAGACCGGACTGACAGCTGCAGCCGAGACCGATGCTTCGTCTTGACGGATGACATTGCGGAAAATGTTGACTCACACAAGTACGTTGAAGCGAGGGGTAATAACAGGTCCACTGCTTTTCTTGATAAAAAGGGATATTCATTCCGAATCTGCAGCCAAATATTTTCAAAAGACTTTGACTTAAATTCATTTCGAAGTATTCTGTCACTTGAGAGTTCTATAAGTTCCTCCTGTTCTGCCGTTGACAGGTGGGCTGTTACGTTCGTTTCAATGGGACTGCGAATCCAGTCATTCTCAGTTGAAGGTTGTGGAAATCTACCCTTGAATTTTTCACGAAGGCTTTGGAGGTGCTCTACGACAATTCCACTAATTGGACAAATATCTAACTCACTTTCTTCCAGAAATTCATTCAGCCAATGTAACATCTCACAGTTACGTTTGTCCATCTGGGCTTTCCAAAGTTCAAGTTTTCTCTTAAAAGCAAACACTTTATCGCTTAGAATGAAAAGATTACTATTTCGTCCTTCATTCAGTTTTTCAAATACGTCAGCCAAGTAGCACAGTATTAGTAGCCATTTCTCATCCAGAAATGGACTGATGTCCAATAGGAAAATACGAAGTTCATTCTTCAACTCCACAACGCGACGAAGGACTCTACCACGAGACAACCAACGTACCTCCGTGTGCAATAGAAGCGCATCATATGTAGATCCCATCTCCTCGCAAAGAATGGAAAATAGCCGACTGTTTAAAGCTCTTGAGTAGTGGTTTTGTAGCGGTTCTAAATCCTCCACCTCCACACCCTCCACACAAGATGGCGGCGGTGCGATATCTCTCGAACTTATGGTTGGATTTTAACAAATGAGGTGTCATTGAACTCGGGCTGACACCCTCCTTCCAATGGACAACATATTTCCACCCCAAAAATAAAACCTACCCTACTAAGGGGTGAAATTGTTTTTTTTTAGAGAATCTCTCTTTCCAATTGCAACATGTGAGAGTTGGAATGCCGATATGGAATGTAACGTTGTTCTGCAAACCAATAATCAAAGAGGGGCATGTTAGGCCTTGAGGTGAGAGCCCCTGTTATTGTTGACGAGCCCCCCCTGCTGTCGGGCCCCTGTTGATGGGTTATTGTTGACAGGTCCTTGTGGACGAGTCCTTGTGGACAAGTCCTTGTGGACAGGTCCTTGTGGACAGGTCCTTGTGGACAGGTCCTTGTGGACGAGTCCTTGTGGATGAGTCCTTGTTGATGAGTCCCTTTAGACCGGTCCCTTTGAACTGGCCCCTATGGACTAACCCATGGTCTCTAATGCTATGATGAAATTAAACGTTGTCCCACATGAAACGCATGTGAAGAGCCGAATGCTATTATGAATTAACATGTTTGGTTTTTTTGGTTTTTACGCATGCGCACTTGGTTTTTTTGTAAGCGGGCGGGCTTTTTGAATAATGATTTATAGATGAGTTATTTTTAAAAAAATTACCAAAAGATCCAAAACTAATAGGTCATTAGCTTTTTAATATCTCATGAATCAATAAGGCTAGGGACCTGTAAGAGAGGTCGTTGGACTTGAGGTGACATTCTGTTTTTGAATATATTATTAATTTATGTCAAAAGGGCCTAACTACACTTTTGGTAATATCTCGCTAACTAATAATCAGAGAGGGTCAAGTGAGGTGTCATAGGACTCAGGATGGTCAACCTTTTCCATGACCAACGAATTTACCCAAAAGATCTAAGGTCATTAGCTTTATAATATCTCATGAATCAATAAGGCTAAGGACCTGTATGAGAGTTCGTTGGACTTGAGGTGACATTCTGTTTTTGAATATATTATTTATTTATGTTAAAAGGGCCTAACTGCATTTTGTTGATATCTCGCTAACTAATAATCAGAGAGGGTCAAGTGAGGTGTCATAGGACTCAGGATGGTCAACCCTTTTCCATGACCAACGAATTTACCCAAAAGATCTAAGGTCATTAGCTTTATAATATCTCATGAATCAATAAGGCTAAGGACCTGTAGGAGAGGTCGTTGGACTTGAGGTGACATTCTGTTTTTGAATATATTATTTATTTATGTCAAAAGGGCCTAACTGCACTTTTGTTGATATCTCGCTAACTAATAATCAGAGAGGGTCAAGTGAGGTGTCAATAGACTCAGGATGGTCAATCCTTTTCCATGACCAACGAATGTACCCAAAAGATCTAAGGTCATTAGCTTTATAATATCTCATGAATCAATAAGGCTAGGGACCTGTATGAGAGGTCGTTGGACTTGAGGTGACATTCTGTTTTTGAATATATTATTTATTTATGTCAAAAGGGCCTAACTGCACTTTTGTTGATATCTCGCTAACTAATATTCAGAGAGGGCCAAGTGAGGTGTCATAGGACTCAGGATGGTCAACCCTTTTCCATGACCAACGAATTTACCCAAAAGATTCAAAACAGCAAGGTCATTGACCTAATATTTTATAAACTAATAATCGAATATCAACATGTGAGGTGTTATAGGACTTAGAATGGTCAACCCTTTCCCATGACCAATGAATTTACCCAAAATACTCAATACATCAAGGTCATTGACCTGAGATTTTATAAACTAATAATCGGATACAAACACGTGAGATGTTTACCATGTGTGATGAAACATAGCTAGGTAGAGAAAGAATTAGTGTAGGCTACATGTATGGTGACTGACAAGTCACTGAAACTTGATTTTCAGATCAAACTGCAGTATAGAGAGAGTATAGGTTGCAGGTATGGGTTAATAAATGACGAACGGTGTACACAAACTTTGATATATCGATTCAAGAAATAAGAGTAGACTATCTTTAATTGATTGGTTAAAGAGGATAGCTAAAACACACAAAAATGCTCAGTGGTTACCGGGACAAGATGTTCGCTACACACAACAAGCTTTAAATACTTGAGGCTAATAATCTATACACACACACACGCTTGTTCTAAACTAAACTGTGTTGCTGTCAGTGCTCAGACAGTAGGCTGATGACAAAATGCATTGCTAACAGAAATATAATCATTTCCAGTTGTATAATGTTACCAGCTATCCATTTTGTGTTGCAGTGTTAAGCACTTTCAGCTCTTGTACTGGTGGTCTTAACTCGATTTCCAGGTCTGAGGCCTAGAACGAGTCAAACTAAGAAACAAGGGCATGGTGGTGTAGTGGTTAAGCTGTTAGCCTTTTCACCAGGGCTCGATTTTAGGTTAATATGCATGTCATAAACATATTAAACAAAACAAAACAGAGATAACGTTTAAAACTGATTACATTTGTGTCTTTTCAAATTATTACTTGGATTACAAATACAAAGGTGAACTGGGTTTGATATACAGTTAATGCTATCACACACTAGACTGTAAGAAAACCAAATAGCAAAAGGCGTAGGTAGAGCAGTGGTAAAATTGCTATATGTAGAGAACTACCTAGCGGTTTTATGAACTGGCAAAGCTATATCGCATAAACAGTGCGGTATACAATCCAGCAATCAAATTTGTATCTTGTGGAACAGAGAAAATGCACTTTTACCTTGATGGATAGCAAATGAGTGCAGATGAATGACCTATGCATTAGCCTACCATAGGGTTATAACCACGAGGTGGAGGTGTGACTTCTATATTTTATTGTTTAGAGACATGGCTTTTTGTAACCAGTAGATTTAATATTTTGTAAATATTCACTTTGTAATTGTAAATAGTGGAAACATTTTTTTGTAATAGTAAATGTTAGATGTATAACTAAAAGTTATTTGGGATAAGTGAACATGTCAAGGATAAATAGCGTGGTTGTATTTGTTTTTAAGACAGGTATGGTTGTGCGAATGTATGACTGTAGATAGAATGATAGAGAGAGAGAGAGAGAGAGAGAGAGAGAGAGAGAAAGAAAGCTTGTGTGTGTGTGTGTGTGTGTGGGTGTGTGGGTTTGGGTAGCATTGATTGTTCAACCAAAGCAAACACGGCAAGGTAGGATGGTGGGGGTAATTAATGTATATAGCAAATGGTAAATAGTATAATGTAATTTTTTTAACACTTGTGTGTTTTTAATGCAGCGGTAGATAGGTGTTATTTTGTAAAACAGCCTTACCTACAGTAGTAGTAGTAGTAGTAGTAGTAGTAGTAGTAGTAGTAGTAGTAGTAGGCCTATATGTTTTTGGAAATAAACAGAAAGTGAATGCACTATTGCCATGGCCAAGCACTTCCATTAAGGTGATTTCAAGAAAATTTAAATCATCAAATGTGTGTTTAACAAAACGAAATTTTCAGCATGGTCTAAATCATAAACGTGTCGTCTGTGATATGAAAAAAAAAAGGAAATCCATGTTTCCATATCAACACAATTTAAAAACTTAAAACTGTCATTTAAAAATGTAAATGGGAAAATTGACAAATGTGTAAACAACAAAATGGAAAATTCTTGTTTCCATATCATGAAATCCAAAAACTTTAAACTGACATTTTCAAATTGTGTACATGGAAAATTTACAAATGGCAATATGTGAAATGTGAAAATGAAAAAAAATGAACAAATGGCTATCATTATTTAAAAAAAAAAAAAACCGTCGTGTTCTATCGTTAAAGTGTGAATCAAACCACATCTACTTATTTGGATCACCCGAGACTGAGTAGACCTATATTAGTCCTAATATACTTTTAAAATTTTATGTTAAAGCTCAAATTGAACTCAAGAGCTTTAGAGTGCCAGCTAACTATTATAACCGTTACGTCACAAAAACAACTTTACACTACTCTTAATGAACAATAATAAGAAAAAGAAGAATAAATGTTGAATTTTTTTAAAGGATGAACATGGTGACACTGTTTCTGTTGCACAGTCTGCTAGCTTCTAGCCAGCAGCTGGGGTCTTAGAAAACGATACAGTTGACATTTTGCAATGAAATGTGACATGTTTCAAAGTATAGTATTATGGGTTGCTGTTGAGTAAAAACTAATCCTGTACAAGGAAGCAAGGTTTCGAACCCCTTACCTAACATTACTATTGCCTGAACATGGCTTGACGACACTGTATTATTATGATACTCGGTACACAAACCATAGATAGAGTGTATTGTTTAAGGTCACTTTCTTTCTGAACATAGGTGGAGATTGTTGATGGTTAACAATGGCATTAATATAGTAGGACGTGGGTATAGCAATTAAGAAAAAACAGACAATACCCATACAATATTTTTATTTATTTAATATAAGTACTTGTATAATAGTTACATTCAAAATACATTTCTTTTTTCTCTATTACTATTTAGTCCTTTTTGATTCTCTTGCATATGAAGGGTAGATAACCTTGTAGTTCAGCCCCTTAAAACAACGACAACACAACCTTTGGCATAGTTTGTGATGTTGATGACTCTTGAGATGTGGAAGATGTATTAAACATAACTTTTACAGCAGGGGTTAAATGTTGCTCAATAAACACTGCACTATTTTGAGTAGCAACATTTTTTTCTTGTACTAGCTTTTTAGCATTGTCATGATTAATTGTTGACACCAACAGTGTTTCATTTGGTGCACCACATTGATGATCACTCACACTTAAAACCTTACCATTTCTACTTTTTAGATTGCCTCGACATTTTTTTGACCTGTCTTTTGAGCATTGCCAAAATATTATTCCTTTTACATTTTGACGATTATAGTTATAAGAGTAGTCTTTATAGAGTACACGTTGTTTACCTTTGTTAGTTGTAGTAAGTTCCATAGTAGCAACTAACCTGTTAGTATGATTTGCTCACTACAAAGGTTATAACTGTTCTGATAATAAAATCATTTAGCTTTGGCTTTTATATTTAATATGTACAGTTTGAAGTGATAGCAAAAGTGAGAGCAATGTGGTAGCATAGTGGTAGAAAATATAACATGTATTGTTAAGAAATAGTTTAAGCGGTTATGTGGATCCAATACATAATAATTTTAGCACGACGAAGCTCATTTTCTATATCCAATAGTTCTTCCTCATATTCAGTATAACCAGCCTGTTTATAGACATGCAGTTGCTGAAGCCGCCGGATTAGCTTCCTTGGATTGTTCCAGTAGACAAATTTAACAAATGATTTTTTAGGTGTAAACAAAGCATTACCATTATCATTATTATCTTCATCATCAACATCATCATCATCATAACCATTATCATCATCATCATCATCATCATCATGTTCATTATAATCCTCATCACTATTACTATATAGTCCTTTTTGATCCTTTTGCAATAACACATTTTGCACAGTCTGTGTTGCCTTTGATAATGTTGGGAGTTTTTCAGACATTGACAACTGTCCTAACACGACTTTCTGAGGAGATGATACATGCTTCTTAACAAACAATGCACTATCTTGAGCTGCAATATCTTTTTCTGGGACAAGTGTTTTAGCATTTTGAAGAGTTTTTTTAAACAGCAGCGATGATTTATCTGGTACACTACATTGATGATCACTCACACTTAAGACATCACAATTTTTACTTTTCATCTCACCTCGACACTGTTTTGAACGATGTTTTGAACAACGCCAAATAACAGTTCCATTTTTATTAGTTCGTTTTACAATATATGTATATCCTTTATAGAATGCGTATGGCATTCCATTGCTATTTGTTGATACTTCCATGTCAATTGTCAAGCATGAACTAATCTCTAGCAAAGTTCACTCGATAATATAAATAATAGTTTAAAGTGAGAGGAAAAGTGGGTGCAAGAGTGGGTGCAAGAGTGGGTGCAAGAGTGGGTGCAAGAGTGGGTGTAAGAGTGGGTGCAAGAGTGGGTGCAAGAGTGGGTGCAAGAGTGGGTGCAAGAGTGGGTGCAAGAGTGGGTGTAAAAGCGAGTGCAAGAGTGGGTGCAAAAGTGGGTGTCGCTTATAGTAGGCATGAATTTTACTAGAATGTGATTTGAGTAAATGTAATTTCTAAACCCAAGTAGTGAATAGTCAGTTGGTTTTGATCTATGCAAGCGTAAACATGTCACATACACTGGTGATGGATACTCAAGGCTTTAAGGTCAACGAAAACAAGTACAGTATATATTTAAAGAGGTGGCTATCATTGATTGCACAACACGCGGGTTACCATATCTTTTTTTCGGACTAGTGTTTTAACATTTGAAGTATTTTTTTTAACAGCAACGATGTCTTATCTGTCACACTACATTGATGATCACTCACACTTAAGACCTCACTATTTTTACTTTTTAGTTCACTTTGACACTGTTTGAAACGATGTTTTGAACAACGTCAAATAACCGTTCCATTTTATTAGTTCGTTTTGCAATATACGTATAACCTTTATAGTATGCATATGGCTTACCATAACTATTCGTTGATACTTCCATATCAATTTTCAAGCATGAAATAATCTCCAATAAATTTCGCTCGATAATAGAAATAATAGTTTAAAGTGAGTGTAAATATGGGTGCAAAAGTGGGTGCAAAAGTGAGTGTAAAAGTGAGTGCAAAAGTGGGTGCAAAAGTGAGTGCAAAAGTGAATGTAAAAGTGAGTGCAAAAGTGGGTGTAGTTTATAGTAGGCATGATTTTTACTAGAATGTGATTTGAGTAAATGTAATTTCTAAACCCAAGTAGTGAATAGTCAGTTGGTTTTGATTTATGCAAGCGTAAACATGTCTCATACACTGATGATGGATACTCAAGGCTTCATGGTCAACAAAAACAAATATATAGTTAAAGAGGTAACTATTATTGATTGCACAACACTGAATCTATTTTTTGAAATTTTGACAAAGGGCCTAAG